>CM058237.1:70648078-71248078 GCA_030180135.1 Orychophragmus violaceus
TTTTGTTTCCACTATTGAACCTAAAACTCATGTGCAGGCAATCGATGATGAATTCTGGATCGTGGCTATGCAACAAGAGCTGGAACAATTTGTCCGTAATGATGTTTGGGAGCTAGTTCCAAGACCAGAGCAAGGGAACATCGTTGGAACTAAGTGGATCTTCAAAAACAAGATTGATGAAGAAGGAGTTGTGGTCAGGAACAAAGCTAGATTGGTTGCTCAGGGATATTCTCAAATCGAAGGTGTGGACTTTGAAGAAACGTTTGCTCCTGTCGCAAGACTTGAGTCAATCAGATTGTTTCTAGGAATGGCATGTATCATGAACTTTACAGTCTATCAAATGGATGTGAAAAGTGCCTTCTTAAACGGATTCCTTCAAGAAGAAGTATATGTAGAGCAGCCAAAAGGATTTGAAGATGCACTAAATCCTAAGCATGTATACAAGCTAAACAAAGCTCTCTATGGTCTCAAACAAGCACCCAGAGCATGGTATGAAAGGTTGACGAGCTTCCTGTTGGATCAAGGTTACAATAGGGGAAGTGTGGACAAGACGTTGTTTATTCTTGAACAAAGCAAGGAGATTCTGATGGTGCAAATATATGTAGATGATATCATCTTTGGTGGTACATCACAAAAACTGGTTGATGAGTTTGTCTCAAGTATGACAAAGGAGTTCGAGATGAGCATGGTTGGTGAGTTGAAGTATTTCCTAGGGCTACAGATCACGCAATCCAGGGAAGGAATATTCATATCACAGACAACTTATGCAAAGAATCTGCTCACTAAGTTCAAGATGGAACACTGCAAGGAGGCCAAAACACCTATGAGTACTACGGTCAAGATGACAAAAGATGATGAAGGAAAGGACGTGGATGTCAGGACCTACAGAGGAATGATAGGAAGTCTGCTTTATCTCACTGCAAGCAGGCCGGATCTAACGTTCAGTGTTGGAGTATGCGCACGGTTTCAAGCCAAGCCCAAGCAGTCACATCTTGAAGCTGTCAAGAGAATCATCAGATATGTTAAAGGATCAGTGGGCTTGGGAATCTGGTATTCTAAAGGATCAAACAAAAGTCTAGTTGGATACTGTGATGCTGACTGGGCTGGGAGTGTTGACGACAGGAAGAGCACAAGTGGCGGGTGTTTCTTCTTGGGGAACAATCTTATTGCATGGATGAGCAAGAAGCAGAACTCAGTATCCCTATCTACAGCTGAAGCAGAGTACATCTCTATGGGAAGTTGTTGTGCACAACTCCTTTGGATGAAACAAATGTCTGCAGATTTTGGAATGGAGTCTGGAGTACTACTGGTTTATTGTGACAACAAAAGTGCCATAAGTATTTCAAAGAATCCAGTACAACACTCTAGAACCAAGCACATTGACATAAGGCACCACTTCATTCGGGAGTTAGTGGAGGAAAAACAGGTAATGATCGAACACATTGTCACTGAGTCTCAACTGGCTGATTTCTTCACAAAACCACTTGATTTTACTCGATTTATCACCTTAAGAAATGCACTTGGTATTTGTGAAATATGATGGTTTGTGGAAGTGTGCAGAACTAGTACAGGCTGTAACTCAGGATGTACATCTAGCTCAGATTTAGTTTGGAGTCATACGTGAAGTGGAAAAGAGCTACCTACTATTCCGTCTTGTCAAACTCCAGTACAGGTTTCGTAGAAAGAGAGAGCAAAAAGATCAGGAAGAATCAGACTGAGCTAGTCAAGCCTTAAAACTAGCTCAACAAGTAATACAACAAAAAAAAAAAAAAAAAAAAAAAAAAAAAAAAAAAAAAAAAACTGGCAAGACAAGATAAAGAAAAAAAAAAAAAAAAAAGGGATCTGCTCTCTCCTACAGGATAAAGGTTGAAAACTGGCAAGACAAGATAAAGGAATAGGAGTGTGAAAGCTAGCCATGGATCTGTAGATGGCCAAATGCATGAATCAAGAAAAGCTAGAGTGCATTCTAGTACAAGCACTGGGTCAAAAAGGTACAAAATAATTCAAAAAGGTTTGTCAATATTGTTTCTTTTCAAAAGCCAGTTGATTCTTGTGAAAAATAGTGATCATCATACTCTGTGAAAAATTCCCACTTTAACTCTGGAACAAGCAGTGGATGTAGTTGATTTGGTATGTGTTTGATTCTTGTGAATGAATAATATGGTCTGTTGCAATAAACCAGTGGGTACAAAAGAAATCAGGTTCAACCCAAAATCGAGATGGTCCAAAACTAAACCGGAAGAGCGCTAGAAGACAAAAGAGAAAGATTGAAGAGTCTTATGTTCGCGGCAAAAGACATTACTCACTTCTTGCTCATCACCGAAAACCTAAGAGAAACTAAGAGCGAAACTCAATCCGTGTCTCCATGAGTTCCGAGAAGAACAATCCAGCTCAAATCGAGTCTCAGATGGAACATGCAACCGGGATTGAAGCTCAAGCAACTCAATCCGTGACTCAAGAGAAGCTCAATCCGCTTGCGATTGTCGTGTACAAGGAATGGAATATCTTCAAGAAAAGCGAAGCTTCGACTGGAATACGGGGTTCAACGGAAGATGGCGTCACTGGAATCGAAATCGAAGCACCGGAACAAGAAAGGACCGTAATGGAAGTTGAAGATGATAGAATCAAAACCGGTGTAACTGTCGAAGAGCTTGAATCAATAGCAAACTATGCTCGGAAGACTAAGGAGATGGGTTCAAAGAAAGAGAAGAGGGTCACTCCGGCTAGATCTGCAAAATCGAAAAACACAAAGAAGTCAGAGAAGAGCAATCTGACATCAGGAAGAGATTCGAAGAACAAAAAGGAGGAGAAGGCGATTGACATTTCTGATGAAGAAACTGAATCTGACGGATACGAGTCAGCTACTGAAATCTCTGTTCATGACCAGTCCGAGAGAGCAACACGCTTACAGTCAAGAAAGAGGAAGCGTGTACCAGAGCAAACGAAGACTCAAGTCAGAACATCCTTCGGAACGCCAATGATACCCAAGAAGATCAAGGTCTCAAAAGCCTTGGATCCTGAAAGGTACAAACTTTTTAAGAATAGGGGAATACTGCCTGAAAGATTGGTAGATATGAGTAAAGAGGATGAATGGGGGTATCTGAAACTGATCAAAGATAGTGACTTAGTGTCAACTGTGACTGGGTTGATGGGGTACGTCAAGGAACATATCTGTGAATTTTATGCTGCACTACCTGGGGTAAAAGTAGAAGACTCAGTAGAGAAGGTAGTGGTTTGGTTCAGAGGACACCCGTATGAACTCTCTCCAACGGCAATCAACGAGTCATTGGGACTTTCAGAACTGACTGAAGCTGAAATCAGAGCGGACGTTGAAGCTGATACTGAGAGTATGGAAACAGTGGCCGCGGTTCTCAGTGAAGGAAAGACTGAATGGGAAAAGCTCACTGCCACAGGACTCCCACCGTGTTATGCAGCCTTGAGTGTGCTTTCAGCATACAACTGGATTCCATCAACTCATAAGCACCATCTCTCAGAACAAAGAGCTAGGCTGATTTACAAGGTTGCTCAAGGAATAAAAACGGATGTTGGAAGGATGATCTTCAAGCAAATTCTATCCCTCGGGGTCACTAAGGATTCAGACTCGCGGTGGTTAATGTTTCCAAGGGTCATCACTGGACTCATGAGGGCTCAACATGCACCTACGCTTCTTAAGGGAGAGAAAGTTATTGCTCCAACCTTCTACAAGAAGGACGTACGCTCCGGTGAAGCATTTGTCAAGATCGAGGAGTCCAAGTCTGCCAAGAAGAAATCAGTCATAGCTAGTCCAAGGACACAGACACCAAGACGCACCAGCTCCAGCGCATCAGCTTCAAGAGCTTCGACTCACACAATGCAAGAGATAGTTAATCTTGGATCAGTCCGTGTTCCAGTTGGGAGCTGCAGTCCACGAGCAGCAAGAGAGGCAGTTGAGGATACAGCCAAAGCTCTCCAGACGTTCTCTGAGGTGATCCAGCGACTTCTTCGTGCCATGCCAGGTAAGATCTCCTCAAACTGTTAATCTTCTTAGCTACTGACCTTGTGTTTTTTTAACATTGTGTGCTCTCAAGCAGGGGGAGATGAGGATAGTGGCTAAGTTATGAGCACAAGATTATGGGGGAGTGAAGCCGATTTAGTTGGATTTTGTTTTTGTTAGAAATCGGTTCACTTGGGAACAAATCTAGGATTCTGGGGGAGTGGTTTCTTTTTGATTTGTAGTAATCTGATGATGACATCTCGGTTGTGTTTTGATGTTTAAAACTCTATGATGAAACTCACGGTTGTATTCATGAAACACGTATTGGCGATGCGAGCAATCTAATCAAAAATATAAGTATTCAGAATGCGATTTGTTCTCTTGTCTAGTGTGTTTATAACTTGGCAGATACTTGAGAGACACTCAATGCTAAAAAGGGGGAGATTGAAGGTGCAGCTGAGTCACTTCATGTATTAGTCAAGAAGTAGCTCAAGGAGTGATACAGACGGGCAAAGTTTGAAGAGCGAGTGAGGAAGTAGAGGATTCCGAGAGCTGGAGGTGAGGTGGACATGTCCGAGATATGTGGCAAGCTGGACATATATCTTGGAGGATATCTGAGAAGAATATTCATGCGAATAGAAGAATTGCCTAAAACCTTAAAGTAGTTAAGGTTGTTAGGATTCTATGAAGATATCTTAAGAGATAAGGTTTATCTCTTAAGGGTTTTGGAGCTAACTAGGTTAGCAATCTCATCTTGTATAAATGGGAGAATAGGCGCCGTGTATAGGCAAGCTTTTAATTGAGAGAGAATTTGTGAGAACTCAAGTGATCAAGTATAGATCATTGAGTTTGAGAGATTAGATTGAGAGATAGTGTTCTTGTAAGATCATATTGTCAATCTAATAAAGCGCAAGTTTTCAGAATCGTTTTAAGTTGTGTTACATCTTTCTGAAAACCACATAGCCTTGCACTTTCAGAATCATCCACAGACCTTGAAACATGTGAATCATCCACAGACCTTGAAACATGTGGTTTGGGTCTGTATTCCCGTGAAATATATGCCTAAAGTGAGAATGCTTTCTGAACAATTTCACATCGGGAAGCATATTGATCGACTCCACCACCGAGTTGATGCAACACCGAGTTCCTATCTTACAAGCTTTGGTGTATTTACTTGGAGGAAAGAACATCTTCTCCGGATGCAATGGTTGGGATTCATCATCGCTACCCTGAAAATTCAAATACATTCTTAACATACAAATCATCACAATTACTCTAGTTATACTAGTTGTCTCTAGAACAATCCTAAATAGATATAGTTGTCTTTAAAAATCCTAAGTTGTCATTGTCGCAATAGTTGACTAGATTTGTCATATTTGTACTACTTCTCTTGCAAACACTCCAAGATTATCCTACTTGTACTACTAGACTTCGTCTACAAAAGGATCCTCTATACAAAACTCCTAGGAAGTATAGATGTATACCTCAGCTGAATCATCTCCATGGTCACACTCGTCTCTTCTCTGTTCTTCCTCTTCTTGAGGAGGATGAGGTTCTTCGAGTGCAATTTTTGAATCTTCATGTGGGTCCTCCTCATGCACCCCACAACGACTCTCTTTAACTTGAGCCATTTTTAAAAGAGGAAGGATTCGACATGTCACAATCCAATATGATACTAACCATGCATGTAATCGAACTAACCAATGGAAGAAGCACTTACAACTACCTTTGAATAAACTCGTGCGACACCAAAGACGAAGAAGATGAAGGATTGCGACAGAAGACAGAAGATTGACAGAGGAGTGTTTCGACGGAAGACCGAAGGTTTCGACGGAGGAGACCGAAGGTTTCGACGGGGGGGGGGGGGGGGAATCCGAGAGACGACGGAAGAGGAGAAAGGAAGAAGATTTCAGAGCGATTTCACCGGAGGTTTAGCAGATTCGAATCTGACAGAGAGAATTTTGGTTTCTGGCGAGGAGGCAAAATGATGTAATTTAAAAAAAAAAATTTTTTACAGTTTCATTTCTTATTTAAGGTAGTTTTCATCTCTCAATCGGGTCGGATAATCCATGAAAATTAGATCGGGTCAAAGAAACGGTTTGGATTTGCAATAAACTCGAACTACAGAAGATTATATAGTAGTTACCCTCTTTTTGAATTAAAAATAATCAAAACTTAATTGTTTTTATAATAAAGACATATGAGATTACTTTTTTGAAGAAAGGGGTATATGAGGCTTGTCCTCTATCCCATCGAGTTGCTAGTGTATGATAATGCAGGGGATTATAATTTTTAATAGATAGTTTAATATTTTGTTGATGTCTGTGACTTTATATTATCAAAACTACAAAGTGTCTTCATATATAGTCATATCATTCGATTGATACTACGATCACAATAACCAATCAAACTACCCCACACAAAAGAAAGAATCAGATAACTAATAATCTGCTAGTACAAGCTTGCGTTGTCAACATAAATACCAGTATGTTGTTTGCAAGTATCTAATGATTTGCACAAGTTACTGTGTAATTATCCACTTCTACGAACGTTAACGCATAACGTATATGTGAATTGTTAACAGATTAGCATAAGTAAAAGGTTGACGGACCTGTGGAGAGAAGCTTCACCAGTACCGGAACTTAGAGACATACGAGCTAAAGTGGCTTCACAGTCATCAGCCAGTTGCTTGAGCTCATTAGCAGGTAAGTCGTGAAAGAGCTGCTGGTTGTTTAGCAGAACGCTTCTCAGAAACCTCCCCTGCGCCGATCCCGTCTAAAGAGGCGCCTTAAGGCTGCTTCCAGGCTAACAATAGCTCTGAGACGCCGTCGCAACCACGACCATCGATCTATACTGCTGATTCATTATAAGTTTATATGCAAATGAGAAAACAGAGAGCTGTATGCAGTAACCATACATTTTTTTTTGCTTTTAAATAGTCCTTAAAATCCATATAATTGGTTTAAGAGCAGCCATCTACTAGTTTATGTAATTTTGGCATAGTTTGATCTAAAGAAACTGCTGGATTGAATTGTTCCAACATAAACTGACTTGGCTTTCTATCAGACATCGGTTACTCACATGAAGTCATGAAAGCTCAGAGGGAGCGTAAGTGGGAAGATCATTATTTCAAAAGAACATTATAAATTGAGAACAAAGATTAACCAGAATAAACAGTGAAACAGAAGCTCTTAAGGTTAAAGCTTGATACTGCATTCTACTAATACCATTCACCAATATATTACAAAACCAAAATAATTACTTGTTTCAAAAAAGATAGCTAAATTAAAATTAAAACTAAAATTCTAAGAACTGTAGAAACAAAAAAACTAATCTCAATCGATCAAAGTAACTTCATCAGCGACCCTAGGTATCAGAGGCTTATACACTGACATTCGCTAGCCGCTTGAAATAAATCGAAGGCAATCTTGTGTCGAGCAGCTTTAATATTTTCATCGTTCACGGGTGAAAGATCCATTCCAAGCATGTGACATTCGACGAACTTCAAAGCCTACACTCTGCAGTCACAACAACTCAAATTACTCCGTCGTTGCATCGACACATAGAAGACGAAATACTGACTATCCTTAAGGTGTTTCTGGGTGGTTTGTAGTTGAACTTCTTTCACAATACGAGGAATGATGAATGCAAAGGCTTCAAGTTGTTTTGGTTTTTTTCTTGCAAGAATAATCGAACACTTTAATCCTCCGATCAAAGAAACTGATGCACAAAGATATCCAGTTGTTCCCGTTCTCAAAAACAGGAACGTAGATACCATCAATATCCACATCCCACATCTTATTTTCTTCTGTGAGACGGGAGAACACCCTTTCCGTTGTTTAAGAGGGTTTCACTAAGATTGAAACTTCTTTTATTCCTTTGGTAGTTCATGTATTCACCATTAATTGTGTTACTGAATAAACACATCATGAAATCAACTCGATCCGATTTCCATTGTCCTAGAGATGTGTTCTCTTGCGATAAATACATGATTGCGTTAATGTCCTGGAGAAATTGTAAAAACCGATTAGCAATTTTTAACATATTTAAATCTAAGAAAATATACGAGAGATAAAAACCTGATTGTGAAGCCATTTGTTAGATCTCATTATACATATAACTGCCTCCAAATCAAACACACTTGGACCTATTTTAGGACCTTGAAATATTAATACCATATATATAATAAATAAGTTAGTTGGTCGTGTAACATAAATAAATCATAAAAATATAAAGTTCGTGTCTTACGTTGGTGAGGAAGATCATTTTAATAGTGATTAAATGATTCTTCGGACAAGAAGACCAATGGATCGTCAGGTTCCGCTTTTTTTTGTTCTAGTCTTTCAGTGTCGGATAAGACTGGCATCAAGAACTGCTCGCAAACTTCAGAAGTGTGTGACTTAAATGAAGTTTTTAGCGTCATTCCCTATGTTCTCTCACAGGCCTGTAAATGCTGAGTGGGATCAAAACCATCCACTACTTAATCTTGGGATAGACGGTCACAGTTTTATGGAGGAATTTTTGTGTACCCTAATTTGCGTAGATATCTGAAGACTAGGTCAAGTTTAATTCAAAAAGATTATTGAAGGAATTTAATTTCTCTCCTTGAACTTTTTTGACTTGTACATTTATGTTACAATGACGAAATAGTTACGTAACATAATTTATAAGATAACAAAAATAATAGTGACATGAAAAATAGGCTCAAAATCACTAAATTAATACAACAAAATGACGTGAACAGAACAAAGTGTTACTTAAATTTAAATAACTATTAAAAAAAACAGACAACAACATGACCTGAAACAGAACAAAGTGTTACATAATGTTTAATAACTATTTAAAAAAAAACAGACAACAACATGACGTGAAGAAGACAAAAAGACAGCATCCCGACAGTCCAAAATCTACAAGACATCAAAAAGATACAACATCACGACATTCTGAAAACAACATGACGTTACGAAGACATCAAGACCTTACATTCGTCTTTACCAAATCTATATAACAACATTCATTAGTTAGAGTTTTTGTTCATCTAACCTTAGCTTGAATTGGAGAGCGGCTGTCCTTAGCGGTATCTGTCGTAGTGGCCTTTGTGGTGTCCGCTGGCTCACCATGGTTTCCTGTGAAGGATGCTTGAGTGAAGGCTTCTTTCAGTTATGTGAACTGAATCTTAATCTTCCCAAGTCGATCATCAATTTTCTTATCAAGCTTCTCCTCAAAAGCAATGAAAGAAGCATCAAACAAACCTTGGATTAAAGACTTGTTGCTTTCATCCAAACTTCCACTGTTGATGGTTGATCTTTGGCACAAAAGTTTCTGCTTTCGATATTATGCGCCATGATCATGGATCCTTTTACTACTCCTTCTCAATCCCGAAGCATATGTTTCTGCAGCGTTATGTGTTCCAACGCCATCAACATCATCCCCAATTTCATTATCCACGCTTCATGACTCACCTTCCTCTTAGCTACAGAATTGAAGCCATCCAAGTTTCATTCACTTCCCACATATGATATGTCCAATCATGTCCTCCTCGGATTAAATCTTTTATCACTTCAACTATCTCATCCCTCATCTCATCAGCTCTTATGAAATCAACACTATCAATGACATCCTTATTCCCATATATAGAGATGTACGGATAAAACACATCCCACACAAAAGAAGACAATAGTAAAAATATGATAGTACAACTAGAAAAATAATCAAAAACCCATTATAATTTGAAAAACTCACCTCCGATCCAAAAGTGCTCTCAAGCTGAGTAATATGCTCATATGATATGAAAATTTTGCAGCTCCTGTCCAATTAGAATATCTCTGACCATCTATGATATTCTCATCAAGTTCCTATCCCAACAAAATCCCAACGTCATGAATTGCTTCCATGATCCAAATCTGTAGCATGTATGAGAAACCATCCAAGACATAGCTAATATTATTAGTCAACCTTACTCTAGAGTTGGTGATAGACTCAACAAGAAGGTTGTACGAGTGTAGACTCCATGGATATTTCTACAGCTTATCTAAATCCATTGCCAATTTGATGTGGGTGTGTGAGATATATTTCTTATCGTCCTACGCCATTACCACTCCAGCAATCACATACAAATACACCAACCGGATCCTGTTGACACGATCTGACTCATTAACACCTTTCAAGAGCACTTTCTTTAACATCTGAACGCTAATCTTCCCACGTCTCTTCAACAGTTTACTCCAGTAATCCCGATCGTCATGCCAGTCATCATAGTTGCGGTTGCCATCCTCATCATACTTGTAATTAAGTCAAGTAATGGCATGAAACTCTTGCAATGAGAATCTGAGAGGCCTCCTAGCAAACGTAAATCAGTGCTCATGTTGTCTTGAGGTATCGATTTGGTTACACATGAAGCTATTCACCAATCTTCCAAAAAATTTAGGCGATTGTCATGAATCGCCATAACGTCAGCAAACACTGGGTCTCTCTTCATCTCGTTGTATTCTGTCGGCAAAGGAGTCTGCCACTTAGACAATTGCGATTTTAATAACATTTCATTTGAATAATACTGCTCAAAATCATAATTTGAAATTACTATTATAAACTAGTGAATAATCTAAGACAAATAAGAAGTGACACATCTTATAAGAATACCAAAGAAGAGAAAGAAGCATTGGCGCATATCAATTATCACCAAAACAAAAGAATCACTTACTGAGTTCTTGAAAATAGAAGATGAAGCTGAGAAATATCAAAACAACTAGCAAATCATGTCTGTATATATCCTAGATTCTAAAACTTAGTACTTAGAAGTTCATAGGAATCCAAACACAAAATTAGCAATTCATGTCTGTATATATCTTATATCTTGAGCAATACACACATATAAATGTTGGATGAATAAACAAGATAAATTAGATACAATCTAAAAAATGATGTACTGGGTAGGAGTACACTCACGGTATTGCTAGGGCACTCTCAGAACCGTTGTGATGTTTTATTTTAGTTCACCCTTCTTAGTTCCAGTAGAGGTGATGGCCTAAGATTGAAAAAGGTAACAAAAATGAGATATCTTATGGGAATTCAAACTTATTCCAATATGCAAGAATTTGTTTAGTCTAATAAACTAGTTTAGCTTATCATCAATCAATGCAGTACAAAAGTTGCAGAACAAATCATTTCCATAAATTAACGTGAAATACGAGCTAATAACATTGCCGTCGAATTAACAACCATACAACCTAGTTATATTGACACCGAGAGTAATATATAAAGATCTACAAAACAATGCATTAAGCATGAAATGCGTGGAATATTCAGTCAGCCACAAACATCTAAATGTAAGAACAATCATATGAATTATATATCTCACCTGCTTTTGTCCGCTCGAGTTTACCCACACAACTGAATATGGTCCTTTTCTTCCAAGCACGAGCTAATACTCCCCAGATTAATGACGAGAACAGGTCGAAGAGCTGCAAATTAGTAAGCAAACAAACCAAGAATCATATCAAGAAATACAAAATCCATGTTGAAATCAAACAATTTATGATAATTTCCAAACAACAAGTAGAAACCAAAACCATAAAAGATCCATACTTGAAGTGATGAGTCTTCGTCTGAAAGGAATTAATCTCGTCAACCTTTATTTTGATCAGTTTCTCTTTCTATGCTACCAACTCGTCTATGCCCTTAACCTCCCATGTTTTATCCTTGATTCGGGAGTCTCTATAACAACAAAAACAGCAGAGTAAACATAAAGGTCATCAGCAAAAATTGGCATCCACCAAATCAACAAGGCACACATATTTGGATTTTAGAAATGCCACAAACTCATAGAAATCAATTTTGACACTACTGATAAGTTCATACAATTCGCATTTGAATACTATAATTCATCGACTAACACTATAATTCTATGCAACTAACAAAGTAATATTTGAAAGTGTATCATTTGGTCCGAGAACTCTTAAAAGAGCTAAAACAGAATTCCACAGGAATACAATATTTGATAGCCTTTACTAAAACATTATGATTCGATAAGTCTAGACCTTGACACGTTGAAGACAGCTAATATAAAGGAGTCAAAAACACAAGGGATCAGAATCTATCTCTTCTCGAATTTCAGACCATTGAATTGAAGAGTCACCATTCAAAATCAGACAACATGTGTACATATATAAAGCATGATCATGCATCAAGGAGTTTATTCTCTTAATTAAGCTTCAAGTGTATCAATGTTCAATAAAATAAAATCAATGAATCATCATTAACAAAGTACTGTAAAAAAATATACAATGAAATAAAAAATCAGACTTAAAACAGTTAACAAATGAATTACACAGCTTACAAATCTAGACAACATATTTGGATATTGACTTACAAGATTAAGAAGAACACTATAATATCCTGAAAAAGACACAAACATAAGCCAATGTTGTTCCTATCAAAGTAGCTATTCTAGGCCAACTAAACTCATGATGCAAAAATCAAATGCCAACACATGAGCCAAAGAGAGAGATAATGACTTCTCCTTATTCCTTACAGCTTCGTCCTATCCCACACTAAGAAGCCACTTCTACATGGTTTATGGATGAGGTCATACACGACTTCTTGAAGGAATCTTCTTACGAAAAATACAAGCTCACACATATGAGCAAAATAGAGAGAGAGAGAGAGAGAGAGAGAGAGAGAGAGAGAGAGAGAGAGAGAGAGAGAGAGAGAGAGAGAGAGAGAGAGAGAGAGAGAGAGAGAGAGAGAGAGGGTAACAATCGAATTTCTTTTTCAGACATTAACAAAGTAACAAGCAAAGTTTTACTAAATCCAGCCACTTCTCAACGGGTCCTTAACACCACAAACATCATGTTTTTCATCAAACCTATCACACCCGACCGCCAACCCTGCCACAACAAAGCTGACCCGACCAGCCTCAAAGCTAACCGAGGTTTCCAAAAAAAAGCTAACCTGAACTCTACAAAATCCGATTTTAAGTGTCAGAATATACGAATTCAAGTAATAAAAATAAAACTAAAACCATCAATTAATCAATTGGAGAGAAGGGCATGTGAAGAATGGAACTCATTAACTAA
This sequence comes from Orychophragmus violaceus, assembly GCA_030180135.1. Lineage (NCBI taxonomy): Eukaryota > Viridiplantae > Streptophyta > Magnoliopsida > Brassicales > Brassicaceae > Orychophragmus > Orychophragmus violaceus. Next base: position 70,661,126 of record CM058237.1, read on the forward strand.
CCTTGAACAAGGATATTCAGATGAGAAGGCGAATTAGAGACGGAGCAAAAGCGGAATACACATGCATAGTTGCAGAGCCACATACCACATTGTTTCAGAGAAGGAAAGACGGAACTTCAGAGGCCTACAAGCGGATTTTTAACTGTGGAGGCGGATGAAATCAGGTGGAGAATCATCAACAGAATCGACGAAGTAGCATAAGTCGACGAAGAGGAATGAAAACGGACATTAGGGTTAAAAGTAAATTAATATTATTTACTTTGTTTTTTTCTAAAATTTATTAAAATTTTATATTTATTTTATATTTAAACAAGGTTAGAATAGGATTAACATTAAACAAAATACTAGATGTACATTTTTTTTGTTACAAAAGTCTTAGTACATTAATCTCTTTTCAGACTTATTAATCAAATTTCTCTTAATTTATACAGAAACTAATTAATTGATAAATTAATAAATATTAGTTAATAAAATTGTTTTAATTCATATTTTAAAAATAATAATGATGTTGTAGTACATAATTTAACTGAATTTCTTAATAAAAGACATACATAATCTCTTAGTTATGTTTAATAGTATCATATCTCGCAAAGAAAATGAATGTTAAGAATATAATTGAATACCATATAAACATGCTTCATATCCATAATTTAAAAATGAATAAAATTTATATGTATAAGAAATGATGCCTATAATCTTTAATATTAATGTTTAAGTTAGAGAAGATACTACAATATATTTGAAATCAACAAAACATTTAAAAATTCTAATGTCTCTTCTAAATTTCTTGTGGAAGTTTCCATACCAATGGCCCACTAATATTTCACTATCAAAGTTTCCGAGTCAGATCTTTCAAAGATGCAATTTCTGCAGATTATTGGAGATACATTTATAAAGAGATTTTGCAGCATGGTGCAAGTTGAGCCGTTTTTCTTGATCATTTTCGTAATCTATATTAGTGCTAAAAACAATTCTTGCAAAATTTTGGATTCAGATCGAAAACAATGAAAAAAAGACACTAAGATTTTGTTGCAAAGTATAATTATAGATAAACGTAATAAAATTTCAATTTTAAGTAAAAATAAAAAAACACTATAATTATATTTTAGTCTATTATTTTAGTTATATATGCATAGATTTGTATACTTATTAATTTATAATATTATTAGAACCTATGTTTTCATAGGGATTTTATAAAAAAATTATTATTTTATTGTTTTATCCATTTTTTAATTTTTACACGGACCAATCTCAAAACTGACAAAATTTTATTAATTTATGGTGTTATTAATTTATTGTATTAATTTATAAAAATTGTAAAATGTCTTTAAATTAATAATGTTGGAATTTAAAAAATTATTATCTTATAGAAATATTAATTAATTTATAAATAATAATTATAAATAGATTTTTCACTCATAATTGTTTATATTTTTTGCAACAAAGTTAAACTGTCTATAACGGTTTGCTATCTAATGTGTATGTTTAGAATCCACGAACAACATTGTTGAGGAAAGAGTTCGAGCACTACGTGCGAGATTGTCCTTCTTCGTATTCTCATTTTGAGGAGTAAGCTAAATGACAAAGTTGTTGAAAAACTCTTTGCATCTTTGAAACTACTCTATATGTGTTGATATTGTGGGCCATCGTGTCAGTGAACCCACTATCCTCACCAATTCATAGCAGTTAGTCTCAAAAACAACATCTTACTGATTAAATGCCTTTAGACATTCCATATCCAAAATTAAAATTTCAAACCTAGTATGAAGCGGTGAAAGACTACGTTATATATTTCTTACCTCCATCATTAATACCCAACAAAACTGATATATCATGGTTTCAAGGGTTTAAGCTATGACTAGATTCTGATCCGCGCTTAGCGCGGGTATTTTTTATTATTAAGATAAGATTTGTAAATATTTTGAACAATAATTTTTTCTTTGTAAAAGTTTTGGAGAATAATTGTTAGATCTAACATACAATTCAGTGTTTTTTTTTTTTGATAATCCAGGGAGGGTCCCAGACCGAGGTCCAGACTAATCTCCCTGGGCCCAGTCAGGCCGCAGGCCAGCTTCACCTGGGAGGGTTTTCCCTGGGCCTCAGGCCCATTGCCCGCGTTGTGAGCAGATGAGACATTTTTGTTTCCGCCTGGAGTCGAACCCGGATGGTGTTTGCCACCTCGGACCCTTCTACCACTTGGACTACCTCAACCGCTCTACAATTCAGTGTTTTTGTAGCAAGTTAATATTTTGTTTAGGTTTTCTAATTTATATTTGTTTAAGCTTATTTTTTTAACCGTAGTTTATTTGTATTACATATTTATAAAATTGTTTTTTTAAATATCATCAATATTTTTTCTTTATTTTTAATAATATTATTTGATTTCGAGATTTTTATTTTGATTTATCGTCGTATATAACTTGATTATTATGATTTCTAAATAAAAAAACTATCTTGTGGTTGAATAATATTATTATTTTTTTTGTTTTAGTTTTTCAGAATAAAAATATTTTATATTTATAGTTTTATAATGAAGAATCATATTACTATATCGAATTTATATAAAGTCATAGTTAAATTATAGTATATATATATGTAGATATAGAAAAGAATATTAACAATACATGGTTACATTTATTGTAATAGAATAAATAAAATAAAATATATTATGTTAAATATATTGATTATCAAAATTATTATTTAGTTTAAACTATTATTTCAATATTATACAATAATTTATTAATTTTAATGATTATATAATTTATATAAAAAATTAAGGATTAAATTATATAATTATATGTACCAATTGATTTAGTAACTTAATTATGTTTGATTTTATTTCTATAAATCAAATTTTAGTTAATAATAATTTATAATATGTATTTTAATATTAATTTCGAAATTAATTATTATTTTTACTAATTTTTGAAAAAGATTTTTGTTAGATATGATTAAAATAGAAAAAGGAAAAATAAAGATATTATAAGATATTATGAATAAATGAAGATTGTTTTTGCTATCTTAAGTATCTTTTTCCTTTGGAACCAAAAAATGTAATTATCAAAATTGCCTCAATAACTCAACAAGCTAGAAAACAGGCGATTCAAATGGCGATTCCGATCTAGGGTTGATGATCAAGATTGGATTGGGTCGGCGGCTATTCTCTTCTTTACGTTTGCGGTTCGTTATCATCGAAGGAGTATGGGGTTGTTTGCTCGGTGTTCTGCATGAGAAACGGTGGATTCAAAATCGGGAAAAAATCGGAACTTGGTCTGATTGCAGATGTCGGAGATATCTGGTCTTCACGCGGTTTTTAATAGGGATATATACAGGAGATCTGGGAAGGAAGGAAAAGATGGATCGATTTATTATCCGGATATCGATTTGCTGGTTGATTGATATGCAATCGGGAATCTATGGTGACGGGATTTGGGAAGAGCGAGTTGATTTCGTCTTTTCAAGCGGGAATCACACTTTGATTTCTCTGAGATTTCACAGGTATGTTTCCTTATATGCGAAGTCGGTAATTGACAGGAGAGTTGATTGGCTAGTAATCATGTGGATTTCCATTATCGATCAAAAATTTAGGAAATTTGATCATACGAAATTTTTGTATTATGCCACAAGTGTTAGCATCATAAAGCGGGATTTTGTTTTATGGAAAACAAGGTTTTTGATTGAGTCAATCATGCTTATTTGGGATTCGCTAAGATACTTATTTGATATTGGAATTATTGTCATAAGGTATTGGGATAGTATAAATATACACGGAAGTGAAGGGTTTTTGAAACAAGCAAACATCTTTCTTTCAAGGTTTTCGTTTGTTACTCTAAAATCTCTTTGTGCTTTTGTTGTGCTCTGTGAAATGGCTCAATCTCTTTTGATGGGTAAAAGTTCGGGTAAGAAAGCGGTTGAGAAAGCGGTGGTCTGAAAATCACTATCCCAAAGTTTGATAATTCAAGCTTGATTCAGGGATATGCCAACACCTTGATCGGCAGGTGTATGAATCCATCAAAACAAGACATGCGGACCTTGCTCTACATGTTTCCAAGGATTTGGCAGCTTGAGGACAAGGTGGTGGGGGCGGATTTGAGGCTGGGGCGTTTCCAGTTTGATTTTGATGATGCAAGTGATATTGAGGAGGTCTTGAAGATGGAGCCTTTTCACTTTGATTACTGGATGGTGGCTTTGGTGAGATGGGAACCAGTTGTATCCACAACATATCCTTCGGTGATTACCTTCTGGATCAAGGTGCTAGGGATACCACTTCATTACTGGGCTGAACCAACTTTCAGAAGCATTGGAGATGCTATAGGTGAGGTAAAACAGGTAGATCTCAATGAAGGAAGAATTCAGGTGACTGTTGATGGCTTTAAACCTCTGGTTTTTACTGTTGGGAATGTCCTGAAATCTACCGTACTATCTCTAGAAAGTATGATAAGTGTCGAGATCAGACATAAGTCATAAATACTGGGTGATCGTGATGGCTTGCTAGAGTCCGCTCTTGATCTATAAGTTTAGGACTTATTACCAGTATTGTATGATCCCTAAGGGTCACACACCATAGCTAACGGGAAACATAAATGGAATTAATACGGTAAGATGCATTGGCATTTACTGTATTGGATCAGAGAATTGGGCCAGACAAAATGCAGGCTATTGTCTGATTTGTGTCTTGGGCCCAAATGATTAATGAGCCATTAGTCAAATGACTTGGGCCCATAAATGAGAGATGGAAAATCGCAAACCCTAAGGGATTAGACATTCTTCTGCGATTTCTTCTTGGTGGCCGTGCCCCCTCTCTCTCTCTAACTCCTGATCTGATCCATCTCTTTGGTCTAGCAGCCATCCCTTGCTTGTAAGAGTGTGGATACTCAAGGAGGAATAGGTGATTCATCTGTTCTGGACTGATCTTGTCATTACCATCAATCCGCTGTGCAAACAATAGGTAATGTTACAGGTTTGTTTTATGATTCGTTTTGCAAGAACCTAGATCTGTTAAGATTATGTGTTAGGTTGTAATTGGGAATTAAACCTTGAACAAACACCATAATCCTTCAGTGGTATCAGAGCCAGGCATATGGTTTCTTGTGAAATTGGATCATATGAATGTTTAATGGTTTAGAATTAATTTTGAAAGAAAATTGATTAATGAAAACATTAAACCCTAATTGATTTTCGCATATGATCGTATGTGATAATGATCGCACGGTATATGATGCCGAGAGCCTTATTGATTATCGCTTTGGCATAATGATCGTGCGTGTATCGATCGCGTGTGATGCATGAGATCACACGGTACGTGATTGAAGTGTGCGAGTGATCATGGATCACTTGTTTGGGTCGCACGTTCGGGACAGGATCGATCGCTTGGAAGCGTGATTCTCTTGGTCTCGAATGGATCGTGTGATCTTGTGTAATGGGCCGCGTGATCAGCATGGCCGAGATCGATCTTTTAGTCGTGAGGTTGGCAAAGGATCGAGCGTGCCTGACCGTGAGCCGTTGATGCGCGATGCGTGTGCCGTGTACCGAGGGCCGAGCGTGATCACGATGCGATGATCGATCGTTTGCGATCGTGAGCAAGCGCAAGTTGCGCCGTGTTGGATCATGGGCCTCGGTTGAATCATGGGCCACAAATTGCGTTAATGGGCCGAGTTGGATCATGGATCCGATTGTTTGGCCCGTTAAAATTTTACGTCTCGCGAATAGTCAATCGGTTAAACCGAGCTTCGCGGTTCGTTGCCCAAAACCACACCGATTAAACCGGTCCATTAAATTGGTGGTTAATTGTGTGTTTAAAGCCTAAAACCGCAAGTTAAATCAAATTGGCTAAAACACTAGGTGTTTCTTCCCGGTTTTGGATTTAACTGAACCGATCCAATTTAATTGGTGGTTCAAGCGGTTAACCCAAATCGCGGTTTGCTGGAAATTATTTAATACATGGTATTATTTAATTTCTGGTTAAACCGGATTAAAATTCAAAAATTGAATTTTAACCTAAACCGAAGGCTGGTCTAAGTTTGATTTGGTTGGACCAAATAATTTAGAGCTGGTCTGGTTTAGTAAATAACCGATGGTTTTGATAGTTAATTTGGTCTTGGACCAGAATTAATAAACCAGATCGGTTATGTCAAATTATTGGGCCAGCTGGAATTCTATGGTCTTGGGCCAAAGAATTGGGCCTATAATTTGTGACCCAACCCAAAATATTTAATGAAATATTTAAATTAGAAATTTCTATTTTTAGTAAGTTACTAAATTTAGAAAGTTTCTAAAATAAGAAAGTTTCCCAAAATAGTAATCTTCTATTTTTGGAAATAAAACTTAAAAATCCTCAAAAACAATATCAAGCTTGGATGTCTTTCCAATCTTGTCAGCTACTTAACGCTTATTCGATTACAGATATGGCTTACAGTGTGAGGTGTCTGTTTTCGCATAAGTAAAGTAGTATATAGTCACTAATTTCATTGGGAGTCCCAGACTTTAGTGATTATTTGGCTGTAAGAGATTGGTTTCCTTGACTGGGCCATCGGGAGTCCCGGGCCTTGAGACATCTGGTGAATTTGGGCCTCGGGTCCAATTCACAACCGAGAGTTATTGGTTATAACTAGCTGTGTGTATGCTTACCAAGTAAAGCTAATTCTGGGTGACGGCCAGTGGCCCACTTTGGATTTAGCTAAACATGGGTCTCGGAATCATTGTATTCTTATGAGGTTAAACAAAGAAATTTTGAATACAATGCGAGTTTTCTTATAAGTTGTTAAGATTACTCTTTTAGGAACTTAATAACTAAAACTCTATTTATCTCTAAATTTCAGCTATGACAAGCACAAACAATCAAAACACTTTCTCGATCCGGTCTGTCCTTGAGATGGACAAACTGAACGGATCAAATTTCTTGACTTGGTCGCGGAACCTGAGGCTAGTCCTCAGGCATGAGAGAAAGGACTATGTCCTTGAGAAAGCTCTCCCCGAGAGGATCGGATCCAAGGCCAGTCATGCAGTATATAATGCTTGGAATAAGCATTATAATGATGCGGTAGATGTGCGTGGTCTGATATTGGCTACCATGGACTCAAAGTTGCGGAAGCAATATGAGAACATGGAGTCGCCAATAGAGATGATCAGCAGCCTGAAATTGAAATTTCAGGAGCAGGTAAGAGTGGAGAGATACCAGTTGGTTAAATCTCTCACTAGCTGCAAGCTACCGATTGATCATCCAGTAAGTCCTCATATCAGTAAAATGATGGGTTACATTGATAACCTGGGGAAACTGGATTATCCAGTTAGCCAAGAAATGGCAACTGATATCATTCTGCAGTCACTGCCGTCAAGCAATGATAAGTTCGTAAGGGACTATATCAAGAAAGGCTTAACGAAGACGTTGACTGAACTGCATGACATGCTCAAGACAGTTGAGCCAAACGTGAAGAGTGCCCTGTACAATCTCATGAAGGAGAAGGGTAGGTTTACTAAACCTAAAGCTGACAAGGGTGAAGACAAAGTTGTCCAGATTTTTAATCATGGCAAGCGTGTGTCTTCTGAGGCCGAGTCAGATACCTCTTACGTTGGTAAGTGCTGCTACTGTAAAGAGACTGGGCATTGGAAGAGAGATTGCATTAAATTCATGGAAGATTATGAGGAGTTGAAGTTGATGTATGAAACTACTTCCTCAGGTATTCATGTTATTACTTCAAGTTATACCTTATAGGTATTGGATACTGGTTGTGGCACTGATATTTGTTATAATATGCAGAGCCTGAGCAACAGTAGAACGTTGAAGGAAGGGCAAGTGAAACTGCGTGTCTGAAAGGAGCTTGGGATGCTGCCTCAGCCGTAGGGTTTTCACTTGTAGATGCCTTTGAGGCTTGGTTTCATTAAGTAATTGCTACAATGTACCTGCTTTAAGCAGAGTTGTCTTTCATTTTCTTGTAAGAATTTGAATGTTTTTCATTTTGATAAAAGACTAGTTTTGTTCTTTTGATCTTAATGAAATATTAATTGTAGCACCCTATTCAAGGAATGGGTTTTATGTCTTAAACCAAAGAGTGCCTAAATGTAACATAAATACCGAATTGGTTTAAATCTGATGAATTAAACCTGATTTTTCTTGGCATAAATGTTTTGGTCACATAGAGTAAGTCAGATTCAGAAACCCCATAGTTATGGACTTTTGGGCTCATTTGAATGGATATCTTATGAGACTTGAATTCTGCTTACTAGACCAAAAGACAAAGGGCCCATCTTAGCCGAGCTAGAGAAAGGCCCAAAGGCTTATTGGAGATTGAACATACTCATGTATGTGGTCCGATGAGCAGTAATGCCAGAGAAAATTTCCTGTACTTCATTGTCTCTACTGATTACTTCAGTGAGTGTGACTGTGTTCATTTGATGAGACACAAGTCGGAATTCTTTGACATGGTCGAAAGAGTTCCAGAATGAAGTATAGAATCTGAATGACAGAAGTATTAAGACTCTGGATTAGATCACGAGTGAGAATACTTAAGTCATTGATTGTGTGATCATCTGAATGAGTGTGAAGTCGTTTCACAGCTCATTTCTCCTGAAAACCTAGAGGTGTTTCTGTGAGAATGAATCAGATCTTATTAGAAATGATTAAAGATGAGTCACACGAATCTTCCATGATATTCTCTAAGAATAACGCTCTAGAAATATCTAAGTTTACGCTGAAATAGTTCCACCAATATCAGTTGAAAGACACCACGTAAATGTGGATTGGAATCGATCCAAATTCGTCTTTACTGAGTATTTGTAGTTGTGCTACTTCGCTGGTTGTCCTAGGGAAACCAAGGCTTGTTACTTTTACGTCCATTCTGTTTTCTAAGAAGGGAAGTTACTTTCCAAGAAGAACAGTGGGAGTAAAAGTATAACTCGAAGAAATTCGAGAATTACAGGAGGCTGCTCAACCTGTTGAGGGAGAGCAACGGATGGATTTACCGATTTCTGTAGAATCTACACCTGTATAGCCTGAAGTTCGTAGATATGAATGAATCAGTCACTAATCCGAGAGTGATTTCTCGTCATTAGTTGAACCTGATGATCATTGAAAGTTAGCATGATCTGATGATCATTGAAAACGACGAATCTGCGAAATTCAAAGAAGCGAAAGTAAGCCAGGACTCCGGAAAATTACACTATGTGTGAGTTAGCTTCATTGATCCATTCATGGATGGAAGCAAACATATCGGAGTTGGAATCTTCGTTCTGTTGAAGTAGTCAAGGTTTTGACTTGAACAGGAACGAAATGGAACTGTGCGTTTACTAATAGATAAGTGGGAGCGATGCTGCATTTCTCATAGTGTATGTCGATGACATACTGATTCTCGAATATAACGTCCCAATGCTGCAGTCGGTAAAGGACTGGTTTGGGAGTTGGTTTTATGATTGACATGGGTAAAGCCACGTAGTTCTTGGATTTTGGATCTAAAGATAGAGATCCAAAAGAGCTGGTAGGACAAAGTCAGGACTCTTAAATTGACAAAGTCCTACACGTAATCAGCAATCCAAGAAGGGTTTTATGCCAATGTCACATGGCAATTCATTAAGCAAGATACAGTGTCCTGCGATATCTGCTGAGCTTGAATGCATGGATAGGATTCCATATGCGACGGCAATTGGATCTATCATGTATGCCATGACACGTACTTGTTTTGATGTTGCTTTAATGCTAAGCAAGACAAGTAAAGACCAGTCAAATCCAGCAAAGAATCACTGGATTGCCGTAAAGAATATTCTGAAGTATTTGAGGAATACTTAGGATAAGTTCTTGATTTACGGAGAAAGTGAGGTGCTACAAGTCGATAGAGTCTGAAAGGCAAGTTTCCAATAGACAAAGATAATTCCTGGTCACAGTCCGGCTATATCTTGTGTCTAACTGGCGGTGCAAGGCACTGTTGCTGACTCCATGACTTCAGCTGAACATTTCGCAGCTTGAGAAGCGGCGAAAGAGGATGTTTGGATAAAAGAGTTCATCACTGAACTTGATGTGATTCACAGCATAGATGAGGCTAGCTGCACATCAGAGGTCCAAACACCTTGAGGGTAGGTATAACCTATTTCGTGAGATAAATGACAGAGGTGTTAAGTAGATAAGCAAGTTTCATCGAATGAAAACGTTGCTAATCTATTAACGAAGCCACTCCTTATGCCTAAGCACGAGTCGCGGACTGTAGCTGTAGGATGAGTGAAATTAAGATGTAGTCTTAATTTCAGTGGGAGTTTGTAAAGGGCTTTACTTAGTTGTTTTGAAAGGTTCATGTAAACATAATATTTTATGTTTATGAAATCTAATGATTTCTGGATTATTTTAACTGTGATATAAATAATCGTTCCAAAATGATTCATGTCACTATATATGGGCCATCGAAGTACATGAGTAGACTTGATCCTGAAACCCCATATTTAACGAAGTGACATAAATCATAGTGTCCATAGTCGAAGGTTGTTGAAATTGGAACACCAACAATCTGTTGAGACTAGATTGTGTTGAGACTTATGACCAAGTTTCGAGGGGTCATAGATGCGCGGCATCAAAGTCGACACATAGGTATATGTAGGGGAACATATGACCGGACATGGCCCGTAAATGAGAACTCTACAAGATATTAATATCTGTGTCATAAGAGGTTCTCATATACGACTATAGAGTATAGTCCTTAGACCTGAGTTCGCATGCATGTGGCTGCACATGGAGTAATGCGCTTTGATCATTGTCTAACGCTGTTTCGTAACTGGGAGCTATACGGACCTTGGTTGGGTGTATTATGAATTGTGTAGTTCATAGTGATGGAACAAGATGGGATTTGTCCTTGCCGTTTAACGGAGGTAATATCTCTAGGCCAATCGGAGATTTGATAGCTGGTAAGAGAATGGCCATTCCCAAACGGACTTGCCCAAGTCGTTTGCATTGTCAGTATCAAATCTGGTCCGATAAACATGGTCTGGCTATATAAGGATGACACGCATCTTGCCTTATGCCAGATCGAGATATTAAGACAAAAGGACTAGGGAATGTAGGATTCTAGTACAATCGTGAGATTGTTGGGAATGTCCTGTGTAGGATTCCAGTACAAGTGGGAGATTGTTGGGAATGTCCTGAAATCTACCGTACTATCTCTAGAAAGTATGATAAGTGTCGAGATCAGACATAAGTCATAAATACTGGGTGATCATGATGGCTTGCTAGAGTCCGCTCTTGATCTATAAGTTTAGGACTTATTACCAGTATTGTATGATCCCTAAGGGTCACACACCATAGCTAACGGGAAAGATAAATGGAATTAATACGGTAAGATGCAGTGGCATTTACTGTATTGGATCAGAGAATTGGGCCAGACAAAATGCAGGCTTTTGTCTGATTTGTGTCTTGGGCCCAAATGATTAATGAGCCATTAGTCAAATGACTTGGGCCCATAAATGAGAGATGGAAAATCGCAAACCCTAAGGGATTAGACATTCTTCTGCGATTTCTTCTTGGTGGCCGTGCCCCCTCTCTCTCTCTAACTCCTGATCTGATCCATCTCTTTGGTCTAGCAGCCATCCCTTGCTTGTAAGAGTGTGGATACTCAAGGAGGAATAGGTGATTCATCTGTTCTGGACTGATCTTGTCATTACCATCAATCCGCTGTGCAAACAATAGGTAATGTTACAGGTTTGTTTTATGATTCGTTTTGCAAGAACCTAGATCTGTTAAGATTATGTGTTAGGTTGTAATTGGGAATTAAACCTTGAACAAACACCATAATCCTTCATTTACAACAACCATAGAGTTCCATAACGGAGAGGAGACTTTGATCTCCCTGAGGTATGAGAAGCTATTCGGTTTCTGCAAAATCTGTCATAGCTTATGCCATGATCAGTTTAGGTGTCCTACAACTGGTTATACTCAGGAAAATGGTAATGATGGGCCATCAGACAATCCGGGACAGGGGCCTCCCGGGACTCAGGCAGTAAGTTTTAAGGCTGTGGTCACTAAAAATGTGGAGAAGTCAAAGGAGCTTCCTGCTCAACAAATGGATAGGGACAAGAACAAGGGAAAGGCTGTGGCAAGAGAGTACTACCGCAGGCCGAGAATGGACAGTGAGTATCGGGCTTACAAACCAAGGGTACAAAGAGGAAATGGAGAAGGACCTTCTAGAGGATATCGCCAGTCGGGGTTTGCTATGGATCCAAAGGGTTTAAACAGTCTCAAGGACCAAAGTCTGGGGTCCCATCTTTCATAGAATGAATTGCGGATGTTAGAGGCTTATCAAGGGAAGGGTTCGGTTCAGGTACAAAATCAGGAACCAGCGAAGCAACCAGACAGTGTGGCTTCAAAGGCCAAAAGGGTGCTAAACTTTGAGGATCCGACGATAGGCTTCAATTCGGATAAAGCTGAGGAGGGAAAGATCAGGATTGGCATGGTGCAGGATAATTCGATTCCTTTAGTGGAAGATATGGTGATTGGAATAAACTCAGAGGAAGAGGGGGAACTTAAGGAGGATATGGAGGACAATGATCTTCTGGTGGAGAATGAGGAGGAAACGGCCCTCACCGAGTCAGACACGTTGACGAACTTGGAAATACAAGAGAATGAAACAATTGGAGACAGGGGAGACGATGATTCTGAGCCAAAACAAGTTATGCAGCATCAAAACAAGAAGAAGGTGGCCAAAGGTGGTGGTGTTGGAATGATGGCAGGTGGGAACACCAAAAAACGACTGGTGCAAGGGCTACTATCTCCAAAGAAGAGGAATTTGATAAAAACAGGTGGGAAGAACGGGGAGACAGGTAATCCGGCTGGAGAGAAGGCAGCAGATCCAGCTAAAAAACCTCCTAAAACAGTTAATCCAGAATTAGTGTGAGTGATAGTTATTCCAGAAGAACCCTTGCTTTATTCTGTTTTTTTAGGTTCAATAATCCGAAGGCTTGGTGGGAGGAGGATGTTAGTCAACCAAACACTAGAAGCTTTTTTGTTGTTTTTCTTTATTTTCATGTTTGTTTTCCTGTTGCTGATGACAACAGAGTCTCTTTTAATTCTCATTATGTAAGCATGTGCAATGCTGGTTTTTTAATTATGAATAAAGGGTTCTTTCTTTATGACTCAAATAGGTTGGGTATGGTCAAGGTGAGGAAGGATAACACACATCTATACCAGCAGTCTAAAAGACTAGCAGGATATGATAGGCTCTACCATTACTGCCTCAAATATTGGTTTTGGCACTTGGTTGTTAAGTTTGTTTTACGGGTTCAGCACATAGCATCTTGTTGCTATCTATGCTTCATGACTATAGGATTTAAATGGTGCTATAGCATTGATTGGTTGGTCCCTGAGATGGATTTCAATACACGGAAGTATTATTTATGCTTTAGTAAGGTCACTCAGATTCCGCTATTTTTGCTTCTCATATTTTTTATACTGTGTACAGGTGTGATTAGGGCTCTATTGGATTTTTCTAGCATTGATACAAGGACACAGATGGGTAGAATAGCTAAGGGGACCGACACGGCTACCACAAGTAGGATAACATATCAAAATCAGGTGTTTCTAATCCTTAACCATTACGGTGAAGCTTATTGTGCTTCAAGTCAAATAGATAGGTTTTTGGTTAGAGAAATTCAGGTCAATTATGGTTTTGAGAATGTAATTAGTAGGAGGCTGTTTGTATTGCAACAACGTTTTATTAGGAAAACCCATATCTTGAATGCAGTACATGTTTCAGGAATAACTATGCAAGGAAAAGGTGGTTTCCTGATTAGTGTCGATGGCACAAAAGGTTTTCAGGGGTGTGGCAAGGTAGAGGATGGCATGGTGATGGTAAAGGAGAGAAAATACGGGGTGACTATGATCGGGTTACAAGGTTTATACGGTTTACTCGGTTATAATCAAATGAGGTGTACTAATATAAGCGGTCTTTCCTCTTTTATAGGGGATTTTTATCCTGCGATAGCATCATGTTTAAAGAAAATCTTTCGAACAAACAGGTTTTTGATTCTTTATGCTTACTTTGGGGGGAGAATCTCAATAAGTAGGGATGTATATGGTTTATCTTTACATGTAAAAGTATATAAAGAATGTCCTGTTAACTTTTTTCCAGAAGCAACAGAGAGGCTTGTTAAACATTGGCTAAACCAATTATTTACGGTTCTACAAACAGGATTCACGTGGGAAAAATATATATATGTAAAATTGAATGTGGTATACATAGTTCAGAGTATTGGGAGGGGTTATGATATTTATGGACAGATTTACGGCTGTATGCAATGGTGTTTAGAGTATGGTAAAATAAAAATATTGTGGCTCAAGAAATTAAGTAGTTTGAATATGGTGGAATTGGGCATGTCTGGAGGTTTGGAATGGAATGTGGTATATCGCTGGATCGTAAGTGAGGTAATGAAGTACGGGATAGAGTGTATGATGCTACGGCAAACAAAAAACTTGGATTCGACAGAGTTGAGAAGGAAAAAAATAGAGAAGTTAGTAACAAGGGTATCCTCAAACCCGGGTTACATTATCAGGGAGAATATTGGGATTTTATATTGCGCATCTTAAGTTGGAATTGTCGTGGGCTTGGTAGCAAGTGGACCATAAGTTATCTACGTGAAACATGCTTTAAGTATAAACCGGAATTTCTGTTTTTGTCAGAAACTAAACAACAACGTCCCTTTGTGGAGATGTTCCAAGGTCACTTCGGCTATGATAGATTATACACGGTTGAACCACAAGGTCTAAGCGGAGGTCTAGCTTTATATTATAATAATATCTACAATGTAAACATAATTCTCGCAAATAACAGATTAATTGACATTGAAGCGGAATACCAGAGTCAAAAGATTTTCTTAACCTTTATATACGGGGAACCGAATCACCAACTACGGAATATAGTATGGGAAAGAATAACAAGAATCGGCATTTCTCGGAATGAACCTTGGTTTATAATCGGAGATCTAAATGAGATTACGGGTAATCATGAGAAAGAGGGAGGAAACATACGGAGTGCTGCCAGTTTTATTGATTTCAACGATATGATCAGAAACTGCGGCCTTTTGGAGTTTCCGTTCCTAGGGAACTCTTTATCTTGGAGAGGCCGGAGAGGGGGACAATTGGTAAGATGTCGCCTTGACAGAGCTTTAGCAAATGAGGAATGGCATACTTTATTTCCACAATCTTTTGTCGAATATCTGGACATGATAGGATCGGATCATCGCCCCATGATAGCAACTATAGAGGAAAAAATCACAAGGAAAAAATCCCAATTCCGTTTTGACAAGAGATGGGTTAGGCAAGAAGGATTAATGGACTCAATCACGAATGGGTGGCATTCAGCGGATGAAGGTTTACAACCAAACATTGTATCCAAAATAAGGAACTGCCGACACGAGATTTCGAAATGGAGGAAGAACAATTTACCTTACGGAAAGGAAAAAATAGATGGTTTGAAAAAGGCATTAGAAGAGGTACAAAATGACAATAATAGGTCACAGGCTGAGGTGTTGGAGATTACCAGAAAACTAAAAGAAGCATATCTGGATGAGGAATTATACTGGCAACAAAAAAGTAGAAATATGTGGTACACATCGGGTGATCGGAATACAAAGTTTTATCAAGCATTAACAAAACAAAGAAGGGCAAGGAATCAGATTATAGGCCTTCACAATGATAATGGTGATTGGGTAACAAAGGATGAGGAGGTGGAAAAAGTGGCAACAGATTATTTTGAGAATTTATTTACCTCATCATAACCATCGGAAATAGATGATTTCCTTATTGAAGTTCCAGAATTAATAACAGAACAAATGAACATCAAACTAACAGAGGTTGCATCCGAAGAGGAGATACGTAAGGCATTATTTATGATGCATCCAGAGAAAGCGCCAGGACCAGACGGTATGACAGCTTTGTTTTTCCAACAATCTTGGCCTATCATTAAACATGACATTATTCGGTTCGTGAATAACTTTATTCAGACGGGAGTTTTTGATACAAGGTTAAATATTACGAATATTTGTCTAATACCAAAGACGGAACGACCAACACGAATGACGGAACTGCGGCCTATTAGTTTATGCAATGTGGGATATAAATTATTATCAAAGGTTTTATGTCAACGACTAAAACCGCTATTACCAAAACTTATATCGGAAACACAGTCAGCCTTTGTGGCGGGGAGGTTAATTTCGGACAACATCTTATTGGCCCAAGAGATGTTTCATGGTCTACGGACGAACCCTTCGTGCAAATGGAAATTTATGGCAATAAAAACGGATATGAGCAAAGCATATGATAGAGTGGAATGGAGTTTTATTGAAAAATTACTACGGAGGATGGGCTTCGGAGACCGCTGGATAAATTTAATGATGGCATGTATTACATCAGTGGAATATAAAGTCTTATTGAATGGTCAGCCGAAAGGAAAAATTAAACCACACAGAGGACTACGGCAGGGGGACCCTTTATCACCATACCTTTTCATTCTGTGTACGGAAGCCTTAGTGGCAAATATTAGGAAGGCGGAACGAGAAAAGGTGTGGACAGGCTTGAGTGTGGCAAGAGCAAGCCCTCCAATCTCACATCTTTTATTTGCGGATGATAGTTTATTCTTCTGTGCAAATACAGAGGAATGTAATGTTATTCTTAAAATTTTAAGAGGTTATGAATTGGCATCAGGACAAAAAATCAATTTCGACAAATCATCAATACAATTTGGTTTTAAAGTTGCTCAAATAAATCGAGATGAAGTAAAAGCAATAATAGGAATTACAAAGGAAGGAGGAATGGGAACCTATCTGGGAATTCCGGAGAGTCTTGGGGGATCGAAAACAAAGATTTTTATCTTCCTTCATGACAGACTTCATAACAGAGTCAATGGATGGACGGTTAAATATCTAACAAGAGGAGGAAAAGAAGTTTTGATTAAATCAGTGGCTACGGCTTTACCCAATCATGTAATGTCATGTTTTAGATTACCAAAAACGGTAACGAAAAAGCTGACCAGTGTTACAGCACAATTCTGGTGGAGCACGAATGGCAATCAAAAAGGGATGCATTGGATGTCTTGGGATAAGTTATGTCGGGACAAATGTGAAGGGGGAATAGGCTTTAGGGATCTGGAGAACGTTAATACAGATTTTTTAGGAAAACAACTCTGGAGATTGATAGAAAAACAAGATTCATTATTTGCGAAGGTATTCAAAGGCCGATATTATAGGAATGGGGGTCCTCTAGACCCTTTTAAGTCATACTCCGCATCTTATGGAAGGAGAAATATCACTTCTGCTAGATCTTTGGTTAACAAGGGACTAATCAAAAGGGTTGGAACAGGAGAGACCATATCTGTATGGAATGACCCCTGGATTCCAGGCCACCGCCCGAGATCAGCAACCAGTAAAATAATTTCTTTTGATCCCTCACTAAAAGTGAGTCAATTGATAGATCATACAAATCATATTTGGGATGAGCAGCTTATTAATAGCATTATCGACCCAGAAGATATGGCACTTATTATTGGTTTGCCAATTAGTAAAATCTTTAGGCCGGATAACATAGGCTGGCATTACACAAAGAGCGGAAAGTATTCGGTTAAATCAGGTTATTTTTTAGAAAGGAAATTCCCGGATAAAGGATGCATAAATACGGTGTATGGACCAGATGTAAAACGACTTCAGGAGCACTGTTGGAAGTTACGATGCCCACCAAAAATTCAACATTTTATTTGGCAGGCAATCTCGGGTTGTATATCGGTTACAAAGAATTTAAAAGCCCGGAGAATTAATTGTGATACCCGGTGCGTTAAGTGTGGGACAGAAGAGGAATCAATAAATCATGTTCTTTTTGAATGCCCGCCGGCGTTGCAATCTTGGGCCCTTTCAAGTATACCATCAAATCATGGAACATTCCCATTATCCTCTTTATTTACCAATATGGATTATCTGTTTTAGCGAGTGTCATCAGATGTTTATATTAGTTATTTCCCTTGGATTATTTGGTATATTTGGAAGAGTAGGAATGATAAACTATATAGTAATATTGATCGGGATCCACGTGAAATTTTACGCCTGGCGGAAAGTGAATCCATAGCATGGGGAGAGGCACAGACTTCGGTATCATTGGGTAACATAGGAGCATAAACAAATCAGAATGATATTGTTACAATATCGACACGGGTGGAGATTAAAGGAAGATGGTGCTTTCTGGATGGATCTTGGAAGGAAGGAGATAGGTTTTCAGGACAGGGATGGTATAGCATTTACGAAGGCGACAAATATATCATGATGGGAGCAAGGAACATCAGATGCAGTTTATCTCTACTTCATGCAGAGTTCGAGGCACTTATTTGGGTTATGGAATGTATGAAGCGGTGGAATCAAGATGATGTAACCTTCGCAACAGACTGTTTGGAGCTGGTGAAGATAGTGTCTACACCCACAGAATGGCCTGCTTTCACGATATACTTAGACGAGTATGAGAGTCGCAAGAGTTTCTTCACAAGGTTCGTTATCACTCACACTCCACGAGCACACAACACAAAGGCGGACAAACTAGCATGTGGTGCAAGGATCCATCCTTCTTATTTTGTTTATGTAAATCCTGTTTCACCGTCTTGGCTAGCTGAGAACTGGTAGAAGCATTTGCTGTTGACAAAAAAAAAAAGAATAAATCAAATATAAATTGTTTTACAGTTTTACCCTTAATGAAGGATACAATTCCTAATAAAATTAAGGGCAAATTTCGGAAACAACATTTATGTACCATGGTCAATATCCTGTTTTAATAGGTAAGATATATGTACATAATCAAGTCTTCTAATTCTCTTTCAAGTCTTTTTTGAGTTTTTACAGGTTTCTACATGATTGGAGTTTATTTGGACATTTTGGAGCAATCTGGAGCATTTGTGAGCATTCAGGCGAGGAGAAAGAATTGAGTGCCGTTTTGTGGTTTTGGTCTCAACCGACACCAACCATTGATTTCGGTCGACACCGTGTTCCTGACCCAGCTATGCGCGATTTTAGCAAGTTTTGAAGAATTGCAGATTTTATCCAGATATTTTATTATTTACATCTGGACCCTAAATCGTGTTTTGGAATTTAATTAGGTTTTACTAGCAACTGTTTTGACATATCTTATCATTGCATTGAGTTTTAGAGTTGAAGAGTTTTTTGGGGCTGATCTTGTACATCGAAAAAGAGATTTTGAACCTCAATTTCTTTTACTCTATTATCTCGTTCATCTTACTATTCATCATGTCTTTGTTTCAATTGCCATGTCTGGGTAGTTCTCTTAGTTAGGTTTAGGGATTCTCACAAAAGGTTTCATGGAATGTTAGGTTAATCGATTAGTTATGATTCATAACCTCTATTTCTTTGTCTAAGTTGTTCTTATTGTCCCATGTGATCATGGTCTAGTTGTAAGAGGAGACTTTGTGAGATCCGGGATTCACACTAAGAATTTGTATTCGTGGATTTGGACTTTTGGATATAGAAATGGTATAGTTTCCTATGAATCAAAGACTTTATTGAGATTGATCGTCGAGATAGAACAAACACAGTCGAAAAGAGAGTACAAAGTATAGAATCGAGCTATCTAGTCGAAGTGTTCTTAGCCTAGGTTGGAATTGTCTCTAATGAGCCGCCACTTCTTCCTTTAAATAATCTCGACTCTGATCTCTTCGTCCTGATATTTCGGCCTCGTCGTTGTAACGATCTCCGAGATTCGTGCGGATCAGTTGAACTGACGAAGACCGAGTTGCTCTATCTCCACGTCATCCTCAGCCGAGCTCGAGCTCGATCGTCTCCGGCTTCGGCATCGTCTGGGCCTCTCCAAGGCGCTTGCTTCGCTTGGGCCCAACAAGAGAGTTGGCTCTCCCGTCTATCTTTGATTCTGGAATGGGCTCGTAATTACGGGCCTTTGTTTTGTCTGTTAATGGGCCGGATTTCCTAGAGGGAAATCCAGTACCAACAATAGCCCCCCAGCCCATTGAATTTCGAGAAGTCGAGGTTAATGGGCGGTGGACATTCTCGGGAAGAGGTGCATGCTTTGGATGCGACGAATCCAATGATTATTTTCTTCCCATTCATAGATCTTATATCGACGGTTGAGATCGCACGGGACCAAAGGATCACAACTGCCTCGATCTTTTTTCGTGATTATTTACAAATTTTGAATCGAGCGGTTGGGATTGTGGGATACCAAAGATCCCACGTATCTCGAGCACGAGGTAGTTTAAAAGGGGAAGTTACCTAGCACGATTCCCATTACTGCTCACACTGCGAATCGTCAAGGTAACTTCCTCTCCTCCATTATATCCTCTTCTTGCCTCTTGCTCATATTCTCTTTTTCGTTGTTTCGAGATTTTCTCTCTCTAGAGATTTCGTTTTCCCTCTTTCCTTGAAAGAAACTTTTGATATTCCGAACTATCATGGTTCGAAAGAGTACAACCAGGGTTAGTCCTTCTGCGGCGGCTGGTCCGGTTGGTCCTTATCCACCGTCCAGTTTGACTGTTGACCAAATACGGAAATTGCGGACGAAGTGCCAGATTCCGTCGGAGGTGGAGATACTTATCCCGTCGCCGGACATGTCTCCGGAAACTGTCGTCGAAGGCCATTGTTGCGCTTCTTATACCTATTTCGATAAATGCGGATTGTTTTTTCCAATCCCTCGCATTATCTCATGGGTTTTAGCTCAGCTCCAGCTGGCCTTTCACCAGATGACTCCGAATTTCGTTCGGTATGTCGTCGGGCTCGGGGTTAGAGCTGTCGAGGAAGGCATCGATTTTGGAGTCGAGGAGTTGATGAGGGTTTGTTCGGTAAAACATAACACTCGTTTTCCCGGAACTTACTACCTCTCTCCTCGCCATGGGAAGATCCTTGATGAGATCCCGACGAGGGATGTGTGGAAGAGTAAATACTTCTACTTCAGGGTCAGCCATCACTCGGTCGAGGATTTTGATTACTCGGTTATCCCGACGAGATGGGCGGCTAACGTTGGTCAGCTTATAGGGCTTAATAGTTTCCCTAATTGCCGCGGCGTCTTTTATTGATACCGAGCTGTTTGCTAATGACCTCTTTGGTTCCATTGCAGAGGCTCCTGAATCATTACCTTTGGACCCGACTACATCGAGTTTGATAGCTCGCCTACGGAGAGGAGATATTCGTTGGTGTAACTTCACGGATCAGCGAATCCGAGCCGCTTTAGGTCCTGCTGCTCGACAACCTCCTCTATACCAACCTCGTCTTTTGCGAGACGAATCACACCTCTTTCGCCAGCCTGCTTTGACTCGAGTCGTTCAGGCTCCGCTTCGGATTATCGAGCGGACTGAAGAAAGTAAGTGTTACGGTTAGTCTTTCTGGGGGGGGGGTCATCGCGCGTTATGCCCTTCGTTTGCCGGGCTGACCCGAATCTGTTTCATTTGCAGATCGACCTGTTTCGGACGATAGTTCTACTGCAAGCACCCCTTCTCTTGAAAAGATGTCGCGAAGATCTAGCAGCCGTCGGAACGGGAAAGATCCCGTTGATTTGGCAAAGAAAATGAAGGCTGGCGACTTGAGCAACGCCCTTCTTTTTGCCATGGACGAGGGGCCTCCTCCTCCTCCTTCGATCCCTCCTCCTAACCCTGTTCGGGTTTCTCCCGTGGTTGCAGGATCCGGAGAGGCAGACGTGGGGGCGGAGGATTTACCTCCTATTCCGGCCAGTGAGGAGCCGGTTCGGGCCCCGTCTGAAGAGCCTGCCTTGCGCAACTCTCGGTCGAATGGTTCGAGAGGGTCGAACGGCCGGAGTCGAGGCGGTCCTCCTCCGGCGGCGAAGCGTCGAAGGACCGACGCAGAGGTGAGCTCGAGAAGATCGGGCCAGAGTGTTGAGGCGAGGCCTGCTTCCTCTGGGTCCTCGGGGTCTTTCAACTGGCGCTTTAGGCACCAGAAGGAATGCCCGATTGCGGACGACCCAACGGGTGTTGCCTATCTGCCAAGGCATTTTAAGCCGGCTGGTGTTCAGCTCCCGGCCGTCGGGGATATGGCTCTTGGTGGTACTTATACCGAGATGATGGCGGCTTGTGGGAAGGTAATGATTTCTTCCTTTCGTTTTGTTTCATGCTTAACTTTCTTCACACATCTCCTCTTTCTTTTGTAGCCCTTGGAGGCTGCGAATAGGTTCGCGGCTAGGGCCGAGCGCGAGCTGCGAGAGATACCGCAGGTGAGCGAGCTCGACACCATTAAGAAAACGGTCAGCGACCTGAAAGCGCAGCTGCAGGGGGCCTTGGCTCGGGAAGAGGAGCTAAGGAAGAAGGCGGGCGGCCTGGATGGGGAGTTACAGGGCGCTCTGGCTCGGGTTTCGGTTGCGGACTTGCGGGCTGCGCAATGCCAGGCTGATCTGGATAAGGTTCTCGCCGACCGAGAGTTTGATGTTAAGATGGCAGCCCATGAGGCGAGAAAAGGGCTAAACGGTGAATATCTTAAGATTCTCGAGGGGATCGCAGCGAAAGAGAGCCGGAGGAAGGTCGCCGTGAGCGCTGAGATGAGGCTCCAGGAGGCCTTGGCTAATATCGCGCTTATCGCCGAGTTCGCCTCTGGTGAACTGGACCTGACCAAGGAGGTGATGGATTTGGCCGAGAAGAAAAGATTGGCCACGGAGGAGATGGACGCTGCGGCGGTGTCGGACTTCAGTATCAGCAAGCTAAATTTGCCGGTGATGTCGGACGACTCCGTGATCCTTGCACGCCCTTTAAGCCAGGCGGCTACTCGCCTTGATCAGTATGGGTCGAACCTCCCGACCGGAGTTAATTCGCGAGTTAGCGATGAGGTCGAGGGTCAACTCGAGGAGGATAGGGCGACCGATGGTCAGACAGGGGATCGAGACGAGGCTTCCTCTCCTTCCAAGCAGTTTTAGTCCTTTTTATCTGTTTCCGCCCGAGGGGGCTTTTTAATTCAGACTTTTTGTTGCCCGAGGGGGCTTTTAATTTCTTTTTCAGACTTTGGTTGCCCAAGGGGGCTTTAATTTTCGAACTCGAGGACAATATTTCCTCTCTCTTTTTTTATGAACTGCTTTTTAAATCTTTCATGCCTTAGCATAGATTTTTATGTTTTTATGCCTTAACATAAAATTCGAGCCGTTGCGGCGATTCGAACTTCCCCAGGGGGATCGAGCAGATAACTTATTTTGAGTTGCCTTAGGTAGTTCTTTGTGAACTTTAAGTCAATCATATTTGAGCTCGAGCTCTCTGCTAGGAATAGTCTGGAGCGCGACTACTTCGTAATGTAAGATTCAGGCTTAATCGCTGAATTGAAAAGAGAAGTATTAAGTATGGAAACGAATCGAAGTAAACTTACAAAGATCCGATTTAGAGGTTGCATGCTTAAATGGCTGTCTTGACCTCGTTATTTTGCTTGAGGGGTGGGGTACCCCCCGATTCTTTTAATCCGTATGAGGTTTTAGAAGAATCGTATATTTTTGGAGAGATTATTCTGAATCTCTTTCTTTGGGACGATCATTTCAGTTCGTTCGAAGCGGGAGGACCGTTCTAGGTCGCTTGTTTTTGGGACGATCATTTCAGTTCGTTCGAAGCGGGAGGACCGTTCTAGGTCGCTTATTTTTGGGACGATCATTTCAGTTCGTTCGAAGCGGGAGGACCGTTCTAGGTCGTTTGTTTGAAGGGATAATTTCATATCGCTTTGATATATTGGAAGAGGCCATTTCAGGTCACTTGGGAAGGATAATTTCATATCGCTTTGACTTAGAAGAGATAATTTCATATCTTTCGTTTCGGGAGAGAGTGGCCCTCTAGTTCTCTCGAGCTGTATCAGGTCGGGAGAATTGACTTTAGGAGGGGCCGTTTCAGGTCGCTCGAAATAGGATAATTTCATATCATTTGCTTTAGAAGGGATAATTTCATATCACTTTGGTCTTTTGGGAGGCCGTCTCAGGTCGCTCGGAAGGGATATTTTCATATCGCTTTGATATTTTGGAAGAGGCCATTTTAGGTCACTTGGGAAGGATAATTTCATATCGCTTTGTCTTAGAAGAGATAATTTCATATCACTTTGGCTTAGAAGAGATATTTTCATACCACCTTGCTATTGGAAGAGATAATTTCATATCAACGTAATGGCTCTAACTTTTGCGACAGGAAGAGACGTTTGATTAGAAGACTTATTTTGATTTCACAAAGATAAGTTAGTATGACTTCGTCAGAAGTTGTCGAGCTCGGTAAGAGCTTTGTGTTTGGGGGGTGGCTGCGCTCGAAGTCGAGCTGCCTACGTACCCTTTTAAGGGGGATCAAGCCATTTCGTAGTTTGATTATGTTGATGTACTCCTAATGGAAATACTTTTTGAGGTTGATGATGTTCCAAGGTCGTAGTTCGGGCTTCTGGGTTTCCACCGACTTGAGTCGGTAGACCCCGTCCTTTACGATATTGGTGACCTGGTAAGGACCTTCCCACTTCGCTCCTAATTTTCCAGCGTGTTCTTCCTTTTTATGGTCGAACACTTTCCGCAAGACGAGCTCTCCTACTTGAAACCTTCGAGTTTTGATTCGGGAATCATAGTAGCGAGCCGCGGCTTGTTGGTAATTCTGGAGTCGAGCTAATGCGAGGTTCCTTCTTTCGTCGACGAGGTCGAGCTCGTCAGTTATCATCTTGTTGTTAAGTTCCTCTTGTCGTGGGCATTCTTCTTTGTGAATGCTTGACACGAGAATTTCAGCTGGTACTACCGCCTCGATTCCGTAAGCTAGCGAGAAGGGAGTCTCGCCAGTGGATTTGCGGGGGGTAGTCCGGTAGGCCCAGAGTACGGCTGGGAGTTCGTCACTCCAGGTTGTTTTGCACTCGTTGAGCCTTTTCTTGAGGCCGTTCATAATCGCTTTGTTAGCTGCTTCTGCTAGCCCGTTCCCTTGGGGGTAGCGTGGCGTTGAGTAAGTCAGCTTTATGTTCCAAGTTCTGCAGAACTCTTTGAACGTGTTTGATATGAACTGAGATCCGTTATCTGTGACGATCTCGTGGGGTAGTCCATGTCTGCAAACGATGTTTCGCCAGACGAACTCCTTAACGTGAACGTTCTTAATTTTCTTGTATGACTTTGCTTCAATCCACTCGGTGAAGTAGTCTGTCATCACCAATAGATGTGTGGCTTTCTTTTTTCCAGATGGGACCAGCGGTCCAACGATGTCCATTCCCCACCGCATGAATGGGTATGGTGATGAGATAGAGGAGAGTTTCTCCGACGCTTGGTGGATAATTGGGGCATGCTTTTGGCATTTATCGCACTTGTTGGAGAAAGATTCGCATTCGGTGGCCATTGTAGGCCAATAGTAGCCTTGCCTTTTGATTCGCACGGCCAATGCTCGTCCTCCGGAATGGCTTCCGCAGGATCCGTCATGTGTTTGTGTAATCACGGCTAGGGCTTGCTTTTTATCAAGGCATTTAAGGTAAGGTCCGGAGAGGCTCCTTTTAAAGAGCTCTCCTTGTGTGACGCAGTACCTCGCACTTTGCATTTTAAGTTTCCGCGCCTCCCACTTGCCCTCGGGAACTTCGCCGTTTGTGATGTATCGAATGATCGGAGTTCTCCAATCTTCGTCGTTGTTAGGCTCAGGTCCCTGACTAGTGGATGCGGTTTGAATTGGTCCGTCGGGGACGTTCGCGACGTATACGGTGTTTCTAGGATCAAGATCATCATCAATCTCGATGATGTCGCTATTAGTGTCTCCGGGACATTCTTTGCGTTTGACATCGTTCTTCACAGCGGGCCCGTCCTCTTTCAAGGACAGAGCTTTGAGAGCTATGTCGATGCTTGGTTTTTCTATCCTTTCGACTGGTATGATCCTTTTGAGGTTAGGATCTGATGTCGATACTAATGCGGCTAGCGCATCGGATGCAGTGTTTTCACCTTGTGGGATTCGTGTTAGATCGAAGAATTCGATCTGTTCGGCCAATGTATGGACTACCCGTAGGTATGCTTCCATTCGCTCGTAGTCCCATGATATTGGCTTGTGACCAGTTAGGAATCGCTGAAGGCATTTACTTCTCGGGCTCCTATTGCTATCGCAAGTCTAAGCCCGGCTATCAGCGCTTCGTATTCTGCCTCGTTATTCGATGCGGCGAAGCCCAATCTAAACGATTGTTCTAATACTTCACCCGTTGGGGAGACTAATTTCACTCCGACTCCGGACCCTTGTCTTGAGGAAGCTCCATCGACGTAGAGTTTCCATCTTTGGGCCGAAGTCGGGTCGAGTTCTATAGTCGGAGGGAGCTCGATTATGAAATCTGCCAGTACTTGTGCTTTTAGGCATGTTCGAGCTTTGTATTCAATGTCGTACTCTCTAAGTTCGATAGCCCATTTGACCAATCGACTTGATTGGCTTGGACTGTGAAGGATGGTTCTCAGTGGCTGAGAGGTCATCACTATTATCGAGTGCGATTGAAAATACGGTCGGAGTTTCCGAGCCGATGTTACTAGCGCTAAGGCGAGCTTTTCCATGGCGGGGTATCTGGTTTCAGCATCGATCAAGGTCTTACTGATGTAATACACCGGCCGTTGCTCGTTTTATTCTTCGCGAACTAGGACTCCACTTACTGCTGCCGTCGAGACAGGTAGGTAGAGGTAAAGGGGTTCTCCTTCTACTGGTTTCGCCAGTATGGGTGGTTCGCTTAAGTAAGCTTTGAGCTGAGTGAATGCCTCTTCACACTTTTCGTCCCAAAGGAACTTTTTGTTTGCTTTGAGCAAGTGATAGAAGGGTAGACATTTATCAGTCGACCTTGAGATGAAGCGATTCAGAGCAGCTATTTTGCCGGTTAGGCGCTGGACTTCTCGCGTTGTTCTGGGAGATTTCATCTCTATGAACGTTGCGATCTGTTTGGGGTTCGCTTCGATCCCTCTTTCAGTTACTAAGTAACCGAGGAACTCTCCTGAAGGGACCCCGAAAGTCCAGCGGTGGCCTCGACCAGTCGGTCGATGTGCGGGAGTGGGAAGCTGTCCTTTGGACATGCTTTGTTGAGATCCGTGAAGTCTACACATACCCTCCACTTTCCGTTCTTTTTCTTAACCACCACGGGGTTCGCGAGCCAGTCGGGGTACTTGACCTCCCTGATCGATCCGATTTTTAATAACCGATCGACCTCGTCATTGACGGCTTTGGCCCGTTCAGGGCCTAGTTTTCGACGTTTCTGTCTTACCGGTTTGTAGGTTGGGTCGACATTCAACTCGTGGCTGGTTACGTCGATGTTTATCCCTTTCATGTCTGCTGAAGACCAGGCGAAGGAGTCGACATTCTTTTTGAGAAAAGAGACCAGTTCATCCTTAACTGGCTCTGATAGGTCGATTCCGATGCCAACGAGTCTTTCGGGACGAGCCTCGTCTATGCAGACCTGAGTCGTGAGGTCCTTTGGGGGTCCTATTTGACTGGGGTCGTTCGACCTTTTGGTATGCATGGTGGCGAGCTCCTCCTCTTTCTGTAATTGCTACGCAGGGGATTTCTCGATCTGCTTGTATCCGTTCATGTAGCAGTGACGGGAAATCTTTTGACTTCCGTGAATGGTTTTGATCCCTTTGGGTGTCGGGAACTTTACGCATTGGTGATAGGTCGATGGTACCGCTTTCATGTCGTATATCCATGGTCGACCTAGGATTGCGTTATAGGGAGCTGGCCGATCTACTATGACAAACTCTGTCATTCTCCGAACTCCTCCAGCAATTACTGGGGCGAAGACGGAGCCCATCGAGTATGTCGTTTCGCCAGGAAAACCTACTAGTGGTGTCTTTTCTTCCACAATCTCGGAGTCGTTAAAGTCCATCTTTTTTGAACGCGTCGTAAAAGAGGACATCTACCAAACTTCCTGTGTCAATCATTATCCTTGAGAGTTCGACATCTCCCACTACTAGACAAACGAGGAGAGCGTCGTCGTGTGGTTTGTCGAGATTACTTGTCTCTTTCTCGTGGAAAATGATTTCGTGGTCTGGACCCAACATTGGGGTTTTTCCCCCTCTGTCGGTCTCGACTCTTCTTTGAAGAGCTTTGATCGAATTGACCAAGTCGCGGCAAAGCTTGGAGCCACCGAAGATGAAGTCGATTCGTTTAGGGGGTATAGCCCGTACACCCCCCCCCCCCCCGCAGAGACGAGGGAGATTGATTCTTGAGCGTAAAGTTTTGGCAGGAGCCGGAGGCGGGGATAGTGCCGAACCTCCCGGAGTACCGCTTAGGTTAAGCTCGCCGAGGATGAACTCGACTCGCTTCCGCGACCCTTGAGGGAGTGTTTCGGGAAATTTCGGCTCCATTGACCGTTCCCGTTTGTTTTGAGAGTGCTTTTTAGAGTTCGACTCCTTGGTCTGTTTGTTTTCCTTTTTATCGGACAGAGTTTCCTCCTCGACCTCGGAGTGTTTTTTGCTTTCGGACTCTTGTTTCTGAGCCTCTGCTTTAGCTCGAGTATAACAATCCTCGGTCGAGTGTCCTCTCTTATTGTGGAAATCACAGAATTTTTCCTCGTCGAACTCGAATTTCTTCGAGCTCTTTGGGCTCTCGACCGCGTTGACGTTCCCTGACTTACGGGAATCCTTTTTCGAGTTCGAATTCTGCGAACTCGACGGGTTCTTTTCTTTTCGGTGCTTTTCCCTGAGGGCCGTGGTTTCGTCCTCGAGGCGAGCAAAGGCCGATGCGCGATGGAGGGCGTCATCGAGCGTTTGAGGTTCGCGGACTGTTATTTCCTCGCGGAATCTGGTTGACAACCATAGTCCCCGTCTTAACGCTTCTATAGCTACCTCATCTCGTGGGTTCGCGATTTTGGATTATATTTCCTTAAATCGGTCGATGTACGAGCGAAGTGTTTCGTCGGGTTTTTGAGAGGCGCCAAATAAGGCTGCCTCGGTAGTCTTTTCCTCGATGAAAACGGAGTATTGTTTGAGGAAAGCCGTCATGAACTGGGTGAAGTTGTCAATGGACCTTTCTTCCAGTCCGTCAAACCATTCTAGGGCAGAACTTGATAGGTTTTCCGCGAAGAGCCTGCAGAAGGCTGGCTCCCTCTCCTCATCGGTAAGGTACACCCTTGCCATCGCTAGTCGGAATGCCCTGATGTGGGCTTTCGGGTCTGATTTCCCAGAGAATTCTGGAAACATAGTTTTCTTGATCTCTCGGATTCTTGCAGACACAATCCGATCTGTGAACGGCGTTTGTTGTGTTTCTTCGATCACTCGATCGATGTCAGGAGCCGCGCTCGTCGCCATGTGAACTTTCGAGCTCAGACTGTTAAACTGGACTTTAGCCTGTTCAATGTATTGTCTAAGCATATTGCGTTCATCGCCCTCTGCGGGTGCGAACTGGACTTGTGCCTGACCTGACGTCTGTTCCGGAAAAATGGGGTCGAGGAGATTGATCGTTGGGATCGACCTCGTCTGATAGTCCTGGGGCGTTCGGAACTGAACTGAGTTCGATCCGTTGAGGAGTCCCGAGCTCGAGGCGAAGGCAAAACCTCCTAGTTATCTCGGTCGGATGTTAGAGTTACTCGGGAAAGGTGGTGGCCCGGGTAATGGTCGGTTTCTTGATCCGGTCGGGTCTGTGATCATTGAACTCGAACCAAATGGGGTCGGTATCGTGATAGGGGTCATTGTAGGGCGGATGCCGCTATTTGACATATTACCAAAATTCCCCAATGTTCCCGGAGGGGTTACTACCTGGGAAAAGTCCAAGCGGGTACACGGTGTAGGACTTATGGGAGTTCGCGTTGGTCTGCCCCCTTGGCTTTGACTGGCGAGCTCTTCAAGACGGGCGTTCAGGCGCCGCTCTTGTTCTTCGAGCTGCGCTACCAGAGAACGGTTTGCGACCTCTTGGGCCCTTGCGCTTGCCTCGTTGTTTCTCGTTCGATCTACCAACAGGCTTAACATCGAACGGATCTCGGCAAGATCGCTTGGTCCTTGTCTCTGTGGAGCAGAAGGTAGTGGCGAATTAGGTCTGGTTACTCCAGATCCTCCTCTTGGGGTGGGTATTGAGTCATTTCTCATCCACACCCAGTTTCTGCTCGGATCATTAGTTCCTGACAAAACATTTGTCGGAGTCTGGCTTGTCGCGATTGTTTGAGCGACGGAGCCGGCTGGTGCCGAGGTCGTGGTGACTGAGGCAGAGCTCGTCAACACGCCGTCGGTCTGCCCCATGTTTCGTACCCCGGTAGTGTTCTGAGGAACGTTGTCGACCGTTTGAGGGTGGTCAACTGGTGGTGTGGCGCTGGGAGAGCCAGTTTGGTCGGGATTCATCTCGATCTATCGGATCTAGGATCTGATTCTTAAGATAGGAAAGGCTATAGAATGTCCCCACAGACGGCGCCAAATGTGAGATCTGGGATTCACACTAAGAATTTGTATTCGTGGATTTGGACTTTTGGATATAGAAATGGTATAGTTTCCTATGAATCAAAGACTTTATTGAGATTGATCGTCGAGATAGAACAAACACAGTCGAAAAGAGAGTACAAAGTATAGAATCGAGCTATCTAGTCGAAGTGTTCTTAGCCTAGGTTGGAATTGTCTCTAATGAGCCGCCACTTCTTCCTTTAAATAATCTCGACTCTGATCTCTTCGTCCTGATATTTCGGCCTCGTCGTTGTAACGATCTCCGAGATTCATGCGGATCAGTTGAACTGACGAAGACCGAGTTGCTCTATCTCCACATCATCCTCAGCCGAGCTCGAGCTCGATCGTCTCCGGCTTCGGCATCGTCTGGGCCTCTCCAAGGCGCTTGCTTCGCTTGGGCCCAACAAGAGAGTTGGCTCTCCCGTCTATCTTTGATTCTGGAATGGGCTCGTAATTACGGGCCTTTGTTTTGTCTGTTAATGGGCCGGATTTCCTAGAGGGAAATCCAGTACCAACAGACTTGGGAATGTGTTAACAGCACTCCACTCCGGTTCGATTCTCCCTAGATACAAAAACATGATTATGTGGGAAGTCTGGTCTTGAGCCCAGTTTGGCCCAGGAAGTTTATATGGTAGTCCAGTAACAGGTGATCTGGCTGCCCCTGGCACTTAGTCGGAAAGTATTCCAAACTCGGGACATGAGGTGTGGTGGTACTTCGGGAAGAAGTACTGTAGCACATCGGTGTGTTCCTACCGGGGCTGATCGGATAGCCGAGAGGGTTTGTAAAATAAAGTTGTTCTTATTGCTTAATCTGAACTAGACATTTAAATTTTGATATTAGGTTGATTATCTCAACGACGGTTGGTTGATTAGCTAGAAATGAACCTAGACGAGCAACATATATATATATATATTCTCGCAAAGAGATTTGATTTAGAGAAATTGTGAACACATCGAACTTGAAATTAATGCATGTTTAGACTGTAGGATCTACAAAGAGATTTGAGATTCAAGGATTTAGACATAAGATACTTATCGCAACGAAAGTTGGTTAGTTATAATCTAGTGATTCGAGTTCAAGAATATTGCATAATTTGGACTATAATTGATTGATTGCATATATTCCTGATTTCTCGAAAACTCCTTGGACCTGACACTTTCTCTTACTGATTTTCATCTCGTTTATTCGCATTGCAGTTACATTTAAATCGATCTCCCTAGCTTAACTTGAAACAACAAATCTACTGAGTGAAATAGAGTCCTTGAAGATTCGACCCCCATTATATTACGATTGCATTATGTGCACTTGGAGTGTAGCTCTAGGGAAGTAAACTTTGAGCATATCAAGTTTTTGGCGCTGTTTCCAGGGCATCTTTGAGTTCGCCGATAGATTTTAGTAGTAGAATTTCGACTAAGATTTTTTTTTCTTTTGTTACTCACGTGTTTTGTATCTTTTTATTTGGTGTTTCATGTTAAATGATCATAAACTAGAAGAGTTGGAGCACATAAATAAGAAGGTTGAAAAACTAGCATTGACGTTGAATCCAGTGATTTTGACTGGCGATGAAGCTGATAATCTACGAAATAGGGTCATGTCTGCAATGGGAGAGGTCAAAGACTCAATGGAGATGGAAATCCCATCGTTGTGGAAGAACAACATCAGCTAGATACATGAAACGAGGTGAATGGTCGAGGAATAACACTTGCTGATTAAAATAGACCCGATCAGTTCTATGACAATCAGTCTGCGATTCGACCACCTTTATTCACTAGAACCAATTTCGAGCTAAAACTAGAGTACTTCACTCTTGTTGGACATCATCAGTTTCATGAACACTCTCATGTACATCCCATCGACCATGTAGACAGGTTCAAAGACTTGGTCAGCAACAATAAGTTGAACGGAGTCTCTACTAACTATCTCTTCTGCAAGCTCTCCCTATACTCTCTTGATGGGAAAGCAGCTTATTGGTTAAAGCAGTTGAAATCAGGTTCTTTGACTACTTGGGATGAGACCAAGAATGCATTTCTCTGCAATTTTTATAATGATGAGGAAACAAGATCTCCACATTCAAGCTGGGTTCAGCTGAAGCTTACAAGGCTTCTTGGATCAAGTTCAAAGATTACCAGAAAGATTATCCTCACCATGGTTTCACTAATGTTCAAGAGAATTTTCTACAGAGTAGTTGATTGGATGTATCATATGGTTCTTGAGTAGGCTAGCAATGGAAACTTCAATACAAGATATCTTGGAGATTCTTACACCTTAATTGAGAACTTGGCCTCAAGTCACAACACTATGAGTCTTATTTTAAGAGGTATAAACAAGTTAGCTCGATAGAAGGAATTAAGATTGTCAAAGCTAAGCTTCATTCAAATCACAACCATTTGATGGGAAAGAATTCTGTCCAATTTTCTGCAGAGGTTGAGACTTTTGAAGAAGATGTGAACTACATCAATGGAGCTGGTTACCAAGGACATATATATCCTTATCAGCAGAACACTAGAGGTACTTTCAGTGGACATAAAAACCACTTTGTGTTCATTCCAAGATCATCTTTTCAGAAACCTTTTCTGAATAGAGATTTCAGAGACAATGACAGTCCTTTACCAATCACCGCCTCCGCCAACCCATGACATCATGGTTTAATCCATGCTTGAAAAAATTCTACAAGGCCAGCAGAAAATCGTTGTAGATTTGAATGGGAAAATGGATTCGATGTATCAAGACCTCACTGGTAAGTTGGAGACTTCAACAAGCAGAGTTAACAGCTTCGATACTCACATGACGCAAGCTGAGGTAGCTATTAAGGGGAACATGATCCCTTCTCAGAAGAAAACATCAAGGCAATAATTGTAGAGAGTGATGACGAGATGGAATATGTGCAGAAAGTTGATACATGAGCTCTCAATGTCGAAAAAATTGGATCATTCTCGTACTGCATGACAAGTGTCGGGCATCATAGATCCCGGGTGTCAGTTGACACTTTCATAAAATTTCAATTTTTTTAGTTTTAATGACAGACGCATGTTGACCAAGCTCAATATACAAGAAAAATTGGCATCGACCTTGGTTAGTATCGATCGACACCACCCTTGTGTCGGCCGAAACCAAGGATCTATACTCGAAATTTTGAGTTTTGACGAAGCCATATTGACACCGGTCGACACGCAGGTCGACACTAGAGAAAAACTAGAAGATGTTTCTATTCTGATTGTTTGTATCGATCGGTCGACACCCAGGACGTGCACATACAATTCTTCTTGACAAGCAGAAAGTTGATGTAGAACGGGTTTATAAGCCAAAGATACCATAATCAAGACCTCCTAAAAATTCCAAACAAGAGTTTAAAAAATTCCAGATGCATAACCATGATGGACAAGCTGATTACCAAGGTTCCATTTGTTGGTACTGCCGAGACTACTCATGTCATAAGAAGGTATGTGAAGCGGATGTTAGATGAGGATAGGAGCCTTGAGGAAGGAGTGTTGATGAGAACTAAACAAGTCAGTAATATGCTGCAGAACAAGGTTCCACATAAGCTACGATACCCAAAGTTTTTTGTGTTTCATTGCTCTATCTTCTCGAACAGATTCAAAAGGTCTATGTGTGATCTGGGAGCGAGTGTGAATCTAATGCCTTACTCAATTGCTCTGATATTGGGAACGACAGACTTTAAGGAAACTAGAATCTCTCTGACCCTAGCAGACCGATCTATAAAAATTCCCAAAGGAGTTCTTGAGAATGTCCATATAGTTATTGGTGGATGCTTGAATCTAACTGATTTTGTGCTTTTGAAGCTCGATGTTGAGCCAAAGGATCTTCTAATCCTTGGAAGATCATTCTTAGTTACACCTGAAGCAGTGATCAATGTGAGACAAATTATGATTGGTCTCCATTGAGAAATAATATCATGACCTTCAAGATGGAGAGTCTGAAGAAACCGACCATTGATTGACATATATTCAGTAATGTGGATCGGTGGATGATGTGAGGAATATAGTCAAACTTAGTTGTCTACATCAACAAAACAAGTGAAAGAAGATGTCGAGTGGTCTGCAATAAGTTGATCCATACTTGAATTGGATATTAAGGGCAAAAAGTTATCTCTGAAAGCAGAGTTATTCGCTTCTTTCCAGAGAGAGCAATCCATAATGGATCGGTGGATGATGTGAGGAATAAAGTCAAAATTATTTTTGAAAGACAATATAATTCCTCATCTTCCAAATTTTCCAGAGGAGGAAAGCAGCTAGGGGTGTTTTCGGTAGGATGCTTTTGAAGGGTAAGTACAGAGTAGAGATTTCGGAGGAGGGTTTGGATAGAGAGTACCTCATGAGAGACGGTCTGGAGGGGGGCAAGATCACAGATTTCTTTAGAAACCCTGTACTGAAAAAGTGGTTACCAGTTTCATCGTGTTCTCCACATCGCCATCAGGTTGGGTTAAGGGATATTCCGTGGTGCTGGAGATTAGTAAGGACATGAAGACTGTTATGGATAATTCGCCAGAGGAAGTATTGCACTTTGGGTGGGATATTTAGCTTCCAGAGAGCGCTATAAAACTGGTCCAGGGGAATAGGGAGATGTTGGTCAATGGGGTTCAGGCGATTTGATGGGCCAAAAGTGGAGTCATGTTGGACATAGTATCCTGTTTTAACTGTATAATCCCCATGTATAGAGAAACGCCAAATAAAAGAGTCACATACTTGTGTAGTACTTGGGTGGAGCGGCAAAATCTATGGATATCGCCAGGAGAAACGAGCTTTTGTAATAAGGAGATGTTCCAAGGACCTGAAGGAGAACTCAGTAGGTCAGAAACTTTCATAGAAGGAAATAATGAGCTACCAGTTCCGTGCGCATGTCTAGGTGGATCATAAGGAAGCCAATTATCCTTACAGACACTAATAGATCCCCATGTACCCATAACCCAATATAAACCTTTCTTAAGGAGCGCGTGTCCTTTTAAAATACAACGCCAAGCATAACTACATTGTGCATGTGGTGTAGCTTCAAGGAAGGTCTTGTTACGATAGTATTTAACCATATAAACTCTAGCAAACAAGGAGTCAGAGAACTTAAGGAGACTCCAGCCTTCTTTAGCAAGCATAACGATATTAAAAGTATAAAGATATCGAAAGCCAATCCCTCCCTCTCTTTAGATTGGGTAAGTTTATGCCAAGCAATCCATGGGATTTTTGAGGTATGTGGTGTAGCCGACCACCAGAAGGATCTCATGGTCTGAGTAAGCTTGGTTAATAACTTAGCCGCTAATAAGAAGCAAGACATTGCATAGCTAGGTAAGGCCGTAACTCGGGAAATTAATTAAAACGGATAGGGAATATTACATGGCATGTTAGACAGTATTTATCGGTAATTGATTGATCGTGTCATTGATTGCGTGGTTGATTATTGCATTCATATAGAACGGCATGCTAGGAAATATATGCATATATATATTACAACGAACATAATTAAATGAATCTATATACCAGAATTTGGAGTTAAATTAAAATACGGTTAAAACACATAACAAACCCTAGTATACGATAACCGGGTTGGGCTTAGTTATATTTGTAATTGTTGAGTTAAAAATAATTAATTAAAGAATTAGTTTGAAGTCACGAGATTGTAAGTTTGCTAATCTCAATTGACGGATTTAGGGTAAATAAACATAGAAATAAAGAAATAGGAATTTAAAACATATAATCGGGGGATAAGCCGTCCATAGAGTTAGTAAATTTACTAACTCCAATCTAGAGGTGAAATAAATGAATAATTAAATTAAGGAATTAGATGAATTAATTGGGGCTACGGGATTAGTAAGTTTACTAATCCAAGATAGCAAATTAAAATTAATTAAGGTTTAACTAAGGATTAAAGATTAATTAAACCTAAGTAATTATGTGATTGGTGATGTGATTGATGCTTGACTGTTTATCTACTCTGGTGTTAGGCCGGGTAAATTGTTGATTGTGTGATTGTTATCTACCATGGTGTTGGGCCGGGTAGACTACTGATTGTGTAATTGTTTATCTACTCTGGTGTTGGGCCGAGTGGACTATGTTAGTGGATAGTTACTCCGGTACAGGACTGGGTAAGTCTGGGTGTGGTTACCTATTCTGGTACGGGACCGGGTGTTGGTATTGGATTTCCCTCTAGGAAATCCGGCCCATTAACAGTTAAGACAAAGGCCCATATCCATAAGCCCGTTCTAGAATCAGAGACGAAGAGACGGGCCGATTCTTTTGCTGGGCCTAAATGAACGACGTCTTGACAAGGCCCAAGCAATGCCAAAGTAAGAGGCGATCGAGATCGAGCTCGGTGGGAGACGACGTGGAGATAGAGCGACTCGGTCTTTTCCAGTTCAACTGATCCGCGAGAATCACGGGGATTGTCACGAAGGAGAGGCCGAAATATCGGAACAGAGAGATCAGAGTCGAGACTATTTAAAGAAGAAGTGGCGATCCATTCAAGACATTCCAACCCTAACTTAGAACACTTCGACTAGATAGCTCGATCATCATACTTTGTACTCTCTTTTCGATTGTGTTTGTTCTATCTCGACGATCAATCTCAATAAAGTCTTTGATTCATAGGAAACTATACCATTTCTATATCCTAAAGTCCAAATCCACGAATACAAATTCTTAGTGTGAATCCCGGATCTCACATTTGGCGCGGACTGTGGGGACTATCTATAGTTTTTCCTGTCTTAAGAATCAGATCTTAGATCCGATAGATCGAGATGAATCCCGACCAATCTGGCTCTCCCAGCGCCACACCACCGGTTGACCATTCTCAAACGGTCGACAACGTTCCTCAGAACACCACCGGGGTAAGAATCATGGGTCAGACCGATGGCGTGTTGACGAGCTCTGCCTCAGTCTCCACGACCTCGGCACCGGCCGGCTCAGTCGCCCAAACAATCGCGACGAGCCAGACTCCGACAAACGTTTTGTCAGGAACTAACGACCCGAGCAGAAATTGGGTGTGGATGAGAAACGACTCGATTCCCACCCCTGGAGGCGGATCTGGTGCGACCAGACCCAATTCGCCACTGCCCTCTGCTCCACAGAGACAAGGGCCAAACGATCTTGCTGAAATCCGTTCGATGTTAAGCCTATTGGTAGATCGAACGAGAAATAACGAAGCAAGCGCAAGGACCCAAGAGATCGCGAACCGTTCTCTGGCCGCGCAGCTCTATGAACAGGAAAAGCGCATTAACGCCCGTCTGGAAGAGCTCGCTAGCCAAAACCAGGGGGGCAGATCAACGCATGATCCACGAACCCCTATAAGTCCCCCACCGTGTACACGTTTGGATTTCTCCCAGGTGGTAACTCCACCGGGAACGTCGGGGAATTTAGCCGGTGCTTCGAATAGCGGCTTCCGCCCTATAATGACGCCCATCGCGACTCCAACCCCATTCGGTTCAAATTCAATGATCACAGATCCAACCGGATCGGGAAATCGACCATTACCCGGGCCACCATCTTTCCCGAGTAGTTCGAATACCCGGCTGAGGCAACTAGGAGGCTCTGCTTTCGCCTCGAGCTCAGGACCCGTTAACGGGTCAAACACGGTCCAGTTCCGAACGCCGCAGGTCGATCAGACGGGATCGTTTCCAGCAATCGATCTTCTCGACCCAGCTTTCCCTGGACAAATGTCCAATCAAGCACAAGCCCAGTTCGCGCCTACGACAGGCGACGACCACGATATGCTTAGACAGTATATTGAACAAGCTAAGGCTCAGTTCGTCAGTCTGAGCTCCAAAGTTCACATGGCGACAAGCGCGGCGCCCGACATCGATCGAGTGATCGAAGAAACGCGACAAACGCCGTTCACAGACCGGATCACCTTCGCAAGAACCCGGGAAATCAAGAAAACTAAATTTCCGGAATTCTCTGGGAAGTCGGACCCCAAAGCCCATATCAGGGCATTCCGACTAGCGATGGCAAGGGTATACCTCACCGACGAAGAGAGAGAGCCGGCTTTCTGCAGGCTCTTCGCCGAAAACCTATCGGGCTCCGCCCTAGAATGGTTTGCCGGACTGGAAGAAAGGTCGATCGATAACTTCACCCAGTTCATAACGGCTTTCCTCAAACAATACTCCGTCTTTATCGAGGAAAAGACTACTGAGGCAGCTCTATTTGGCGTCTTCCAAAAACCCGACGAATCACTTCGCTCGTACATCGACCGATTTAAGGAAATAAAATCCAAAATCGCAAACCCGCGAGACGAAGTAGCTATAGAAGCACTGCGACGTGGACTATGGTATTCGACCAGATTCCGCGAGGAAATAACAGTCTGCGAACCTCAAACACTCGATGACGCCCTTCATCGCGCATCGGCCTTCGCTCGCCTCGAGGACGAAACCACGACCCTCAGAGAAAAGCACCGAAAGGAAAAGAACCCTTCGGGCTCGCAGAACTCGAACTCGAAAAAGGATTCCCGCAAATCAGGGAACGTCAATGCGGTCGAGAGCCCGAAGAGCTCGAAGAAATTCGAGTTCGACAAGGAACAATTCTGTGAATTTCACAACAAAAGGGGACACTCGACCGAAGATTGCTATACTCGAGCTAAAGCCGAGGCTCAGAAGCGAGAGTCCGAAAGCAAACAAGACTCCAAAGTCGAGGAGGAAACTCCATCCGACAAAAAGGAAAGTAAACAGACCAAAGAGTCAAACACCAAGAGGCCTTCTCAAAACAAACGAGAACGGACAAAGGAGCCGGAATCTCCCGAAACACTTCCCCAGGGGTCGCGGAAGCGAGTCGAGTTTATTCTCGGCAAACTCCGCCTGAGCGGCACCCGGAAGGTTCGGCGTTATCCCCACCTCCGGCTGCCGCTAAGAGTTTACGCTCACGAATCAATCTCCCTCGTCTCTGCGGGGCGGGGCGGGGGGGGGGGCTGTACGGGCTATACCCCCTAAACGAATCGACTTCATCTTCGGTGGCTCCAAGCTGTGCCGAAACTCGGTCAATTCAATCAAAGCTCTTCAAAGAAGAGTCGAGACCGACAAAGGGGAAAAAATCCCAATGGTAGGTTCAGACCACGAAATCACTTTCCACGAAAGCGAGACAAGTAATCTCGACAAACCACACGACGACGCTCTCCTCGTTTGTCTAGTAGTGGGAGATGTCGAACTCTCAAGGATAATGATTGACACAGGAAGTTCGGTAGATGTCCTCTTTTATGATGCATTCAAAAAGATGGACTTCAACGACTCCGAGATCGTGGAAGAAAAGACACCACTAGTAGGGTTCGCTGGCGAAACAACGTACTCGATGGGCTCTGTCTTCGCCCCGGTAATCGCTGGAGGAGTCCGAAGAATGACAGAGTTCGTCATAGTGGATCGGCCAGCTCCCTATAATGCTATTCTAGGTCGACCATGGATATACGACATGAAAGCGGTACCATCGACCTACCATCAATGCGTAAAATTCCCAACTCCTAAAGGGGTAAAAACCGTGTACGGAAGTCAAAAGATTTCCCGCCACTGCTACATGAACGGATACAAGCAGATTGAGAAATCCCCTGCATAGCAATTACAGAAAGGGGACGAGCTCGCCACCATGCAGACCAAAATGTCGAACGACCCAAGTCAAATAGGACCTCTGAAGGACCTCACGGTCCAAGTTTGCATAGACGATGCTCATCCCGAAAGACTCGTTGGCATTGGAATCGACCTATCAGAGCCAGTAAAAAAGGAATTGGTCTCTTTCCTCAAACAAAACGTCGACTCCTTTGTCTGGTCTTCAGCAGACATGAAAGGGATCAACATCGACGTTACCAGCCACGAGCTGAATGTCTACCCAACCTACAAACCGGTAAGACAGAAACGTCGAAAACTAGGTCCGGAACAAGCTCAAGCCGTCAACGACGAGGTCGATCGATTATTAAAAATCGGATCGATCAGAGAGGTTAAATACCCCGACTGGCTTGCGAACCCTGTGGTAGTTAAGAAAAAGAATGGGAAGTGGAGAGTCTGTGTAGATTTCACGGATCTCAATAAAGCATGTCCGAAGGACAGCTTTCCACTCCCACACATCGACCGACTGGTCGAAGCCACCGCCGGACACCAGCTACTATTCTTCATGAACGCTTTCTCGGGGTACAATCAAATATTAATGAACCCAAGAAAAGACTTCGTTCATAACTGATCGAGGCACGTACTGCTACAAAGTCATGCCCTTCGGACTAAAAAACGCAGGAGCAACTTACCAACGCCTCGTCAACAAGATGGTTTCAGGACTCCTAGGCAAAACTATGGAAGTCTACATCGACGATATGCTGGTCAAATCTTCTAGGTATGAGGATCACATCCCACAGCTAAAAGAATGTTTTATCATTCTCAATAAATACGGGATGAAACTCAACCCAGCAAAGTGTACCTTCGGGGTCCCCTCAGGAGAATTCCTAGGTTACCTAGTAACCGAAAGAGGGATCGAAGCGAACCCCAAACATATCGCAACGTTCATAGAGATGAAATCTCCCAAAGCGATGCGAGAAGTCCAACGCCTAACCGGCAAAATCGCTGCTCTGAACCGTTTCATCTCGAGGTCGACTGATAAATGTCTACCCTTCTATCACTTGCTCAAAGCGAACAAAAAGTTCCTCTGGGACGAAAAGTGCGAAGAAGCGTTCACTCAGCTCAAAGCTTACTTGAGTGAACCACCCATACTGGCGAAACCAGTAGAAGGAGAACCCCTCTACCTCTACCTAGTTGTCTCGGCGGCATCAGTAAGTGGAGTCCTGGTTCGCGAAGAACAAAACGAGCAACGGCCGGTGTATTACATCAGTAAGACCTTGATCGACGCTGAAACCAGATACCCCGCCATGAAAAAACTCGCCCTAGCGCTAGTGACATCAGCTCGGAAGCTCCGACCATACTTTCAATCGCACTCGATCATAGTGATGACCTCTCAGCCACTGAGAACCATCCTTCACAGTCCAAGCCAGTCAGGTCGATTGGTCAAATGGGCTATCGAACTTAGCGAGTACGACATAGAATACAAGGCTCGAACATGCCTAAAAGCGCAAGTACTGGCAGATTTCATAATCGAGCTCCCACCGACCATCGAACTCGACCCGACCTCGGCCCAAAGGTGGAAACTCTATGTCGATGGAGCTTCCTCGAGGCAAGGATCCGGAGTCGGAGTAAAACTGGTCTCCCCAACAGGCGAAGTACTAGAACAATCGTTCAGACTGGGCTTCGCCGCTTCAAATAACGAAGCAGAATACGAAGCGTTAATAGCCGGGCTCAGACTAGCGATAGCAATAGGAGCCCGGGAAGTTGACGCCTTCAGCAATTCCCAATTGGTCACGAGCCAGTATCATGGCGACTACGAGGCCAAAGACGAACGGATGGAAGCATACCTACGGGTAGTCCACACGCTCGCTGAACAGATCAAATTCTTTGATCTAACGCGAATCCCACGCGGGGAAAACACCGCAGCCGATGCCCTAGCCGCATTAGCATCGACATCAGATCCTCACCTCAAAAGGATCATACCGGTCGAGGGGATCGAAAAACCAAGCATCGACATAACCCTGAAAGCTCTGTCCTTGAAAGGGGACGGGCCCGCCATAAAGGACGATGTCGAGCACAAAGAATGTCCCGAGGACACCAATCGCGACATCATCAAGATTAATGATGACCTCGATCCAAGAAAAGCCGTGTACGTCGCGAACGTCCCCGACGGACCGATCCAAGCCGCATCCACTAGTCAAGGACCCGAGCCTAACAATGACGAAGATTGGAGAACTCCGATCATTCGGTACATTACAAATGGCGAAGTTCCGTACGACAAGTGGGAGGCACGGAAACTCAAAACACAAAGTGCAAGGTACTGCGTCACACAAGGAGAGCTTTTCAAAAGGAGTCTCTCCGGACCTTACCTTAAATGCCTTAACAAAAAGCAAGCCCTAGCCGTGATTACACAAGCACACGACGGATCCTGCGGAAGCCATTCCGGAGGACGAGCATTGGCCGTGCGAATCAAAAGGCAAGGCTATTTTTGGCCGACAATGGCCACGGAATGCGAGTCCTTCTCCAACAAATGCGACAAGTGCCAAAAGCACGCCCCAATTATCCACCAAGCATCGGAGAAACTCTCCTCTATCTCATCGCCATACCCATTCATGCGATGGGGGATGGACATCGTGGGGCCCCTAGTCGCATCCGACAAAAAGAAAGCCACACACTTATTGGTGATGACAGACTACTTCACCAAATGGATTGAAGCAGAGTCGTACCAAAAGGTCAAAGACGTTCACGTCAAGGAGTTCGTCTGGCGCAACATCGTTTGCCGTCACGGACTACCCCACGAGATCGTCACTAATAACGGTTCGCAGTTCATATCAAATGCCTTCAAGGAGTTCTGCAGAACGTGGAACATAAAGCTGACTTACTCAACGCCACGCTATCCGCAAGGGAATGGGCTGGCAGAAGCAGCCAACAAGGCAATCATGAATAGCCTCAAGAAAAGACTCAGTGAGTGCAAAACGAGCTGGAGCGACGAGCTCCCAGCCGTACTCTGGGCCTACCGGACTACCCCCCGCAAATCCACCGGCGAGACTCCCTTTTCGCTGGCTTACGGGATCGAGGCGGTAATACCAGCCGAAATCCTCGTATCAAGCATCCGCAAAGAAGAATGTCCACGACAAGAGGAACTCAATAACAAGATGATAACTGACGAGCTCGATCTCGTCGACGAAAGGAGGAACCTCGCACTAGCTCGAATCCAGAACTACCAACAAGCCGCAACTCGTTACTATGATTCCAAGATCAAAACTCGAAGGTTTCAAGTAGGAGAGCTCGTCTTATGGAAAGTGTTCGACCATAAAAAGGAAGAACACGCTGGGAAGTTAGGAGCAAAGTGGGAAGGTCCTTACCAGGTCACCGACGTTGTGAAGGACGGGGTCTACCGACTCAAGTCGGTGGAAACCCAGAAACCTGAACTACGACCTTGGAACATCATCAACCTCAAGAAGTACTTCCACTAGGAGTACGACAACATAATCGAACTACGAAATGGCTTGATCCCCTTAAAAGGGTACGTAGGCAGCTCGACTTCGAGCACAGCCACCCCCCAAACGCAAAGCTCTTACCGAGCTCAGCAACTTCTGACGAAGTCATACTAGCTTATCTTTGTGAAATCAAAATAAGTCTCTCAATCCGATGCCTCTCTCTGTCGTAAAAGTTAGAGTCGTTGTGAAATACCTCACCATTGCATTCTCAAAAAGTGATATGAAATTATCTCTTCAAAAGCCAAAGTGATATGAAATTATCTCTTCTAAAACAAGCGATATGAAATTATCCCTTCCGAGCGACCTGAAATGGCCTCTTCAAAAGCCAAAGTGATATGAAATTATCTCTTCTAAAACAAGTGATATGAAATTATCTCTTCTAAAA
This sequence comes from Orychophragmus violaceus, assembly GCA_030180135.1. Lineage (NCBI taxonomy): Eukaryota > Viridiplantae > Streptophyta > Magnoliopsida > Brassicales > Brassicaceae > Orychophragmus > Orychophragmus violaceus. Next base: position 70,704,845 of record CM058237.1, read on the forward strand.
CAAGTGATATGAAATTATCCCTTCCGAGCGACCTGAAATGGCCTCTCCCAAAGTCAAAGCGATATGAAATTATCCCTTCCGAGAGACCTCAAACGGCCTCCCCCAAAAAATAAAGTGATATGAAATTATCCCTTCAAACAAAGCGACCTAAAACGTCCCTCCAAACCGAACGAACTGAAATGATCGTCCCAAAACAAGCGATCCAAAACGGTCCTCCCGATTCGAACGAACTGAAATGATCGTCCCAAAGAAAAAGATCCAGAGCGATCCTTCCAAAACCAATAATTCTTCTAAACCTTATACGGATTAAAAAGAATTGGGGGACTACCCCCTCCCTCCAAGCAAAAGACAACGAAGTCCAAACAGTTATTCAAGCAAACAACCTTTGTAACTCCACTTCGATTCGTCCTTATATTAAGCAATTCTTTGAAAGCATCCAGCGTTAAACTCAGATCTTACAATACGAAGTAGTCGTACCTCGAGTACGATCAAAAGTTCACGAAGAACTCCCTAAGGCTGTTTGAGACAAGTATTCGTCATAACTGCCAAACTCTATGACGAAGCATCAAAACAGTAAAATCTATGCTAAGGCATGAAAGATTCGAAAACAATTCATAAAAAAAAGAGGACACGATGTCCTCGAGTTCGAACAAAAAGCCCCCTTGGGCAACCAAAGTTTGAAAAAGAAATCAAAAGCCCCCTTGGGCAACAAAAGTCTGAAGACAAATTAAAAGCCCTCTAGGGCAGCAACGAACAAAAAAAGAGGACTAGATATGCTTGGAAGGAGAGGAAGCTTCGTCTTGATCCTTCATCTGATCATCAGTCGCCCTGTCCTCCTCAAGTCGACCCTCGACCTCTTCGCTAACTCGCGAGCTAACTCCGGTCGGAAGGTTCGATCCATACTGATCAAGAAGAGCGGCCGCCTGGTTTATAGGGCGCGCCAAGATCACGGAATCGTCCGACATCACCGGCAGATTAAGCTTGCTGATACTGAAGTCCGACACCGCTGCGGCATTCATCTCCTCCGTGGCCAATCTTTTCTTCTCGGCCAAGTCCATCACCTCCTTGGTCAGATCCAGTTCGCCAGAAGCGAACTCGGCGATAAGCGCGATATTGGCCAAAGCCTCCTGAAGCCTCATCTCGGCGCTCACGGCGACTTTCCTTTGGCTCTCCTTCGCCGCGATTCCCTCGAGGATCTTGAGGTATTCACCGTTCAGCCCTTTCCTCGCCTCATGGGCCGCCACCTTGACGTCAAACTCTCGGTCGGCGAGAGCCTTGTCCAGATCGCCCTGACATTGCGCACCCCGAACATCCGCAACCCGACCTGCCTCAATGGCGGTTCGACTTCGCTTCCTCCGCGACCGAAACTTGAGCCAAGGCACCCTTCAACTGCGCATCCAGGTCGCCCACCTTCTCCCGCAACTCCTCCTCTCGAGCCGAGGCCCCCTGCAACTGCGCTCTCAGGTCCCTAACCGTCTTCTCAACGGTATCGAGCTCACTCGCCTGCGGTATCTCCCACAGCTCTCGCTCGGCCCTAGCCGCAAACCTGTTCGCAGCCTCCAAGGCCTACGAGAAAAACGAGAATTAAGCATAAAACATACCAAAAAGCGAAGGAAGGAAATCGTTACCTTCCCAGAAGCCGCCATCATCTCGGTATAAACTTCACCGAGAGCCATATCCCCGATAGCCGGGAGCTGAACACCTGCAGGCTTGAAATACCTCAGCAGCTAGGCCACACCCTTCGGGTCATCCGCAATCGGACATTCCTTCTGGTTCCTGAAGCGCCAGTTGAAAGACCCGGAGGACCCGGAAGAAGCAGGTCTCGCCTCAACACTCTGGTTCGATCTTCTCGAACTCACCTCCGCGTCAGTTCTTTGTGTTGGGATTATGTCCTGAAATCACATTGTATTCACTCTAGAGATAGTTGTATTGTCGAGATCGGACAATTCATGTGATACTGGGTAGTCATAATGTTTTGCTAGAAACCGCTTATGACAAATGAGTTGTAACTCATTTCTAGTATCGTGTGAACCTACAGGGTCACACACCTAAGCAAGCTGGATACACTTTGTGTGGGATTGATCATTGGCATATGATCCGATCAATGTGTATTGGATACACATTGAATTGAGTTTTAAAGAGGTGTGTCGATCGATGCAAGGGGTGCAACGATCGACACAAGGTCGAAACCGAAACTGTAGTTACGGTTTGTAAACCGTGGGCCTATATATAGGAGCCAGGTTACGCGACCTAAAGATGATTGAGCCGTCAGTGTTGCTCCTGAGCGAGAAAGCTGAGACAAAAAAACTCAATAATTCACAGGAGATCCGATCACCGGTACTAGCATCCCGGCGGATTCCAGCTTGTGTGCGTGTGGACTACGATAGAGGCGCAGCGATTGAGGCGCTCTAGATCTCGATTACCTGCTCATCATTCTGCTGCCAATCTCCAGGTAATCACGAGGTCAGTTCTTAGATTCAATCACCTAGACCCTGGATCCTAGGGATTCATACAGTGGTATTAGAGCCTTAGGGTTTTAATAGATTGAATCAGTAGCCTAGAATTCGATTAAATGGAACTTTGATTAAATTGATGCTAGCTAGGATTCGTTTTGTAATTAAAAATCTCGGATTTGTTGATATCGAAAACGAAGAACTGTGTTTTCGCACAGCATCGATCGATGCACTGGGTGTGTCGATCGATGCAGCGCGAAAACGGCAAAAACTGATTTAGGGTTTTCGCACAGCATCGATCGGTGCACTGGGTACATCGATCGATGCAGCGCGAAAATACAAAAGCGATTGTGTTTTCGCATAGCGTCGATCGACACAAGTTTGTGTCGATCGATGCACCGCGAACTCGCCTAATCAGAGAATGGTTTCGATCTAGAAATCGCATTGTGTCGATCGATACACTGGGTGCATCGATCGACACAGGCCATGCGACAGGATGAATCGGTTCAATTGGATTGAACCGGTTATCTCGTATGGTTAAATCAGTTTGATTGGATAATATGGTTCAATTGAATTGGACCGGTTATTGCAATTAGTTGAAACTGGTTAAACGGTTTAAATTGGATGAATTGGTCCAATTGGATTGAACTGATTATCCCATTTAGTATAAACCGATTGGTTAAGATCAGTTTGATCTGATGAGTCGGTTCAATTGGATTGAGCCGGTTATCAAAACTATCTACGGTTTAGGTCTATGTCGATCGTCACACATGGGCTGCGTCGATCGACATGACTGGTTCGATGAACCGGGTTAATTGAATTAACCGGTTATTGAAATCCGGTTATGTTTGGTGGTGTCGATCGACGTGCACAATCTTCGTCGATCGATACAGTGCTCGATATTCTGGTTATTGAACCTTGAATTTGCAAAAACCAAACTCGACCAAAACCTTGATTAGAGCTTAGCTTCAATATGGTCAACTGTCAAGACTCATTTCGTTGTGTGATGTCTAGCCAAGAGCTTGGTGTCCACAATCACGTGAGTAAGACAGGTAATAATGTTGATGGACTTGCAGTGCATTGACATCAACGATTACATGACCTAAGAGATTGATATGCTAACATTTCAGAGTTGAGTTTCCTCAATTAAATATCAAGTAATCTTGATGTCTTGCCCAAATCTTGTCTACTGTCAAAACTTGTGTCGTTTGTTGGATATTCTTGGAGTCCTTGGTATCCACTGCGACGTGAGTGAGGCAGGTGATCATTGACAGACTTGCAGTGCAACTGTCAGTGATCACAAGACAGAAAAGATTGGTTTTACTTGACTGGACAATCGGAAGTTCTGGGCCCGGAGACATCAGAGTGGATCAGACATAGTTTGTCTCATCCACAACCAAGAGTTGTACTGGGTACAATTAGCAATGATATGCTTACCTAGATAACTAAAGTCTGAGTAATGGCGAGTCGCCCACTCTGATGTTAGTGATGTATGGATCTTGGATCATTATATTCATAGAGGAAACACTGTTTGAATATAATGCGAGTTTTCTTATTAGATAAGATTTCTCATCATACACATAACTAAATCTTTATTTTTCTTGGATTTCAGCTTATGTCTATGACTACTTTCTCGTTGCGATCCGTCCTTGAGAAGGACAAGTTAAATGGATCCAACTTCCTGGATTGGTATCGGAATCTGAGATTCATTCTCAAGCAGGAGAGCAAGGACTATGTCCTTGAAAAGGCTCTTCCAGAAAGGCTTGGGACCAATCGCTCGCATGCAGCATATAAGGCTTGGAATAAGCATTATATTGATGTGGTAGATGTGCGTGGTCTGATGTTGTCTACCATGAACTCGGACTTGAAAGGTCAATACGAGAACATGGAGTCGCCAATAGAGATGATCACCAGCCTGAAACTGAAGTTTCAGGATCTGGCACGAGTTGAGAGATTCCAGATGGTGAAGTCTCTAACTGAGTGCAAGCTACCAGAGGATGCTCCAGTAAGTCCTCATGTCATTAAACTGATGGGTTACATTGATAACCTGGGGAGACTGGAATGTCCTGTCAGCTTAGAGTTGGCCATTGACATCATTCTGCAGTCACTGCCGTCAAGCTATGATAAGTTCATTAAGAACTATATTAAGAAAGGCTTGATGAAGACGTTGACTGAGCTGCATGGCATGCTCAAGGCAGTAGAGCAAGACATCATAAAGGGAAAAAGATTTGAGAAATCTTGTGCTGGCAAGGGTAGAGACAGGGCCGTCCAGATTTGGAATCAGGATAAGCCTGTGTCATCTTTTAAGCCCAAGTCAGGCCCATCTGGTGTTAAAAGGTGCTTCTACTGTGATGAGTCAGGGCATTGGAAGAGAGATTGCATTAAATTCTTGGAAGATTCACAAGAGATGAAGGAGATGTATGGTACTTCTTCTTCAAGTATTGTGCTATTAATTCAAGTTCTACATTAGTATTTGATACTAGTTATGGTACTAATATTTTGAAATATGCAGGACCTAAACGACAGTAGAATGTTGAAGAAAGGACAAGTGGAACTACGTGTCTGGTATGAAGCAATGGTTGCTGCATGAGCCGTAGAGATTCTCCACTTGTAGGAGCCTTTCATACTTGGTTTTAGAAATTAAGTAATTGCTACTATGTATCTGCCTTGTGCAGAAATGTCTTTCATTTTCTTGTAAGAATTTGGATGTTTTTCATTTTGATAAAAGACAAGTTTTGTTCTTTAGATCTTAATGAAATATTCTATGGTAGCACCCCATTTGGAATGGGTTTTATATCTTGAACCAATGTACGCTTGTACACATAACATAAATACCAAACATTTTGAGTCTGATGACTTGAAGTCGATTTTTCCTTAGCATTGTCATTTAACCACACAAAGTGAAGTGGATTCAGAAGTTCCATAGTTTTGGACTCATTTGATTATTAATCTTTTGAGATATGAATTCTGCTCACTGGGCCAAATGACTAAGGCCCTTTTAGCATAGCTAAAGGAAACGGGCCAGAGGCTTGTTGGGCCTTACACATACTGATGTATGCGGCCCGATGAGCGTTAGTGCAAAAGGAAATCTTCTGTACTTCATTACCTTATTGATGACATCAATAAGTATGGCTGTGTTCATTTGATGAGACACGAGCAGGAACCCCTTGAGGAGTTCCAAGATGAAGTGTAGAACCGATTTGACAGAAGTATTAAGATCCTCGATTGAATCGCGGAGGAAAATACTTGAGTCAAGAATTGGGTGATCATCTGACAGAATGAATCGGATCTTATTAGATACGCTCCGATTAATGATGAGTCACAGGAATCTTCCATAATCATTTAAGAATACGTTCTAAAATGTCTGTCTTTGCGCAGAAAAGGGTTTCTATCAGAATCAGTGAAAAACACCACATTGGATGTGGACTGGGTGATTTCCAAATTTGTTTTTCTGATTAATTGGGATTGCAAGGTTTGTGTAAGACAGTAGTCAACAAACAAACTTGAACCCATATTTGATAAGTTCTACCTCGCTGGTTGTCCTAAGGAAACCAAGGCTTGCTACTTTTGCAACCAATCCGAGGACAAATTATTGTTATTCGGAACTGTGTCTTTTGAGAAAGATCGTATTTTCAAAAGGAACAGTGGGAGTAAAAGGTACACATCGAAGAAATTCGATAAACACAGGAGGCTGCTCAACCTGGTGAGGGAAAGCAGCGGTGAGATCTGCAAAGTGCTGTAGGATCTGCACCTGTGGAGCCTGAGATTCGCAGATCCGAAAGGATTCGTCACTAACTCGAGAGTGATTTCTCGTAACCAATTGTCGTGATCTGTTGATCATTGAAAAGTGACGAGCATGCGAAATTCAAAGAAGCGATGGTGAGCCCCAACTCCGAAAATTGGCTGGGTATGCATGTTAGCTTCACCGATCCATTTCTGGATTGAAGCAAACACCTTGGAGTTGAAATCAACATTCTGATAAAGTGGTCAAAAAGTTTTGACTTAATCAGAGAAGAAATGAAACCATGCGTTTACAAGAAGACTAGTGGGAGCGTAATGGCAATTCTCACACTGTATGTAGATAACATACTCAAATCTCATAAACGACGTTCCGACGCTAAAGTCTTTAAGATTTGGGTCGGAAGTCAAATTTAAACAAAAGGACATTGGGAGAAGGCCGCGTGAATTCTTGGAATAAGAATCTATTGCGATAGATTGAGTAGGCTAATTGAATCGTTCAAAATCCTTATGTTGATAAGGTATTGGACAGATCTAATGTGCTTGATTCCAAGAATGGCTTCATACCAAAGGTCTTATGGCAATAATCTAAGCAAGATGAAGTGTCTTGGACACTGACTGAGCTAGTAACTATATTAGCAAGAAGAAGTGTTTTGAACACTGTCTGAACTAGTATTAATGAGTGTGATTGCTTATGCTGATGCAATAGAGTCCATCATGAATGTCATATTTTGCGCTCGTCTATATGCAGCTTAAGCATAAAGCATGACGAGAGAATACCAATATGTTCCGATAATAGTCACTGAACAGTTACCAGAAATATCCCAAATGTTTGAGAAACACTAAGGATAGGTTCGTGGTGAACTAATAAAGTGACGAACCAGTTGAAATTAGTTAGACGGACAAAGACGATTCCCGGTTCTCACCTGGTTATGTCTCTTTGTCTGAATAGCGGTGCTATCTGTTGGAAAGGCTCCAAGCAGTGGACCGTAGAATAGTGCTTTTATCTGAATGGCGGTGTGGTTTGTTGAAATCGTTTCAAGCAATAACACAGCAGTCTCTCCCACAACCTAAGTACGGAATTTGTTCTGAGTGCTGTAGGTATAAGATGTCTAAAGAGATGATCTTGATTTTAGTGGGAGTAACTTTAGTTATGTTATAGTTTTTACATAGACACGCCATGGTAGTGTTTATGTAAGTTAAAACTGACATCAGCATTATTTGATCATTGGATGATTAAATAATGGTCCCAAGAATTTTATGTTCATTTTATAGGTCATCAAGTTGAGGACTTGATCATGAAACCCTATAAGTAAAAGATGACATAAATTATGATTGTCCCTAGTCGAGATTGTCAAAGTGGGACACTGATAATCGCGAGAGACTAGCTTGTGAGGTGGCTGTTGACTAAGTTTCATGGAGTCAATGATATGAGTATCACAGTCAGTCACATAGATATATGTTGGTGAACATATAATCGGACATGACCCGCTAATGAGAACTCTACAGGATAGTTATATCTGTGTCATGAGAGTTTCTCATTACGACTATAGAGTATAGTCCTTAGACCTGAGTTCATCATGCTTTCTAGCATATGAATTGGTGCGTTTTGACCTTGTCAAACGTCGTTCCGTAACTGGCGGCTATAACGGCATTGCTTATGCGTATCATGAAGTATGTGTAGAAACAGGGATGGAACAAGATGGGATTTGTACCTCCTGTATAACGGGAGATAAATATCTCAGGGCCCATCGAAGATTTGATACTGAGAAAATGCATGGCCGTGCTCAAACGAGGTGATTGTCAGTCGTTTGTTTTATCAGTATAGATCAGGAGTTCGATGAACATGATGTTGGCTATAATAAGGATGACACAGTCTCTTGCCTTATGCCATATCGAGATATAGAGACGAAGGGATTATAGGAATAGGTGATTCCAGTACAAGTGGGAGATTGTTGGGATTATGTCCTGAAATCACATTGTATTCACTCTAGAGATAGTTGTATTGTCGAGATCGGACAATTCATGTGATACTGGGTAGTCATAATGTTTTGCTAGAAACCGCTTATGACAAATGAGTTGTAACTCATTTCTAGTATCGTGTGAACCTACAGGTCACACACCTAAGCAAGCTGGATACACTTTGTGTGGGATTGATCATTGGCATATGATCCGATCAATGTGTATTGGATACACATTGAATTGAGTTTTAAAGAGGTGTGTCGATCGATGCAAGGGGTGCAACGATCGACACAAGGTCGAAACCGAAACTGTAGTTACGGTTTGTAAACAGTGGGCCTATATATAGGAGCCAGGTTACGCGACCTAAAGATGATTGAGCCGTCAGTGTTGCTCCTGAGCGAGAAAGCTGAGACAAAGAAACTCAATAATTCACAGGAGATCCGATCACCGGTACTAGCATCCCGGCGGATTCCAGCTTGTGTGCGTGTGGACTACGATAGAGGCGCAGCGATTGAGGCGCTCTAGATCTCGATTACCTGCTCATCATTCCGCTGCCAATCTCCAGGTAATCACGAGGTCAGTTCTTAGATTCAATCACCTAGACCCTGGATCCTAGGGATTCATACACTTTGACGCTTCGCCGCCGGAGGAGGAGGACCGCCCCGGCTCCGACCGTTTGATCCCCTCGAACCATTTGACCGGGAGTTGCGCAAAGCAGGCTCTCCAGACGGGATCTGAACTGGTTCCTGACCGACCGAAAGAGGAGGTAAATTCTCCACCCCCACGTTTGCCTCTCCGGACCCTGCGACCTCGGGGAGAGAAGCCTGAACGGGGTTTGGAGGAGGGATCGAAGGAGGAGGAGGAGGCCCCTCGTCCATGGCAAAAAGAAGGGCGTGGCTCAAGTCGCTGGCCTTCATTTTCTTCGCCAGATCAACGGGATCCTTCCCGTTCTGACGACTGCTGGATTTTTGCGACATCTTTCCGAGAGAAGGGGTGCTTGCGGTAGAACTGTCGTCCGAAACAGATCTATCTGCATACAAAACAGACCCGAGTTAGCCCGGCAAACGAAAAGGCATATGGCGCAAGAATCCTTGTACGGACTAGCCGGAATACTTACTTTCTCCGGCCCGCTCGATAATCTGAATCGGAGCCTGAACGATTCGAGTCGAAGTGGGCCGAGAAGGGAAGTGTGATCCGTCTCGTGAAAGACGAGGTTGGTGTAAAGAAGGTTGTCGGGCCGCAGGACCTATGGCGGCTCGAATTCGCTGATCCGTGAAGTTACACCAGCGGATATCTCCTCTCCGAAGGTGAGCTATCAAACTCGATGTATTTGGGCTCAAAGGTAATGACTCAGGAGCCTCTGCAAAGAAACCAAAAAGGTTATTAGCAAACAGCTCGATGTTAATGAAGGACACCGTAGCAACCAGAGAAACTAGTAAACCCTATAAGCTAACCAACGCTAGCCGCCCATCTTGTCGGGATAACCGAATAATCAAAATCCTCGACCGAGTGGTGATTGATCCTGAAGTAAAAGTATTTACTCTTCCACACATCCCTCGTCGGGATCTCGTCAAGGATCTTCCCATGGCGAGGAGAGGGGTAGTAGGTTCCGGGAAAATGAGTGTTATGTTTTACCGAACAAACCCTCATCAACTCCTCAACCCCGAAGTCGATGCCCTCCTCGACGGCTCTGACCCCGAGCCCGATGACATACCGAACGAAATTCGGAGTCATCTGGTGAAAGGCCAGTTGGAGCTGAGCCAAAACCCATAAGATAATGCGAGGGATTGGAAAAAACAATCCGCATTTGTCGAAATTGGTATAAGAAGCACAACAATGACCCTCGACGACAGTTTCTGGGGACATGTCCGGTGATGGGATAAGTATCTCCACCTCCGACGGAATCCGGCACTTCGCCCGTAACTTCCGTATTTGGTCGACAGTCAGACTAGACGGTGGATGAGGACCAACCGGTCCCGCCGCCGCAGTTGGACTTGCACTGGCCGTACTCTTTCGAACCATGATAGTTCGGTATATCGGAAATTTCTTTTGAGAAAAGAAGAAAAACGAAATCTCTAGAGGAGGAAGTCTCAGAGCAACGGCAAAAGGAATAAGAGCGAGAGGCAAACATAAAAAAAAAAAAGAGATATAATGAGGGAGAAGAAGTTACCTTGACAATTTGTAGTGCGAGCAGTAATGGGAATCGTGCTAGGTAACTTCCCCTTTTAAGCTATCTCATGCTCGAGATACGTGGGATCTTTCGTATCCAACAATCCCAACCGCTCAATTCGAAATTTGTAAATGATTACGAAAAAGATTGAGACAGTTAGGATCCTTCAGTTCCCCGCGATCTCGACCGTCAAAACAAGATATGCGGACGAGGCGAGAACAATCATTAGGGCTTCCTCAATGCCTAAAGCACGCGCGCGTCTTCCCGAAAACGTCCACCGCCCATTAACCTCGACTTCTCAAAATTAATGGGCTGGGGGGCTATTGTTGGTACTGGATTTCCCTCTAGGAAATCCGGCCCATTAACAGATAAGACAAAGGCCCATATCCATAAGCCCGTTCCAGAATCAGAGACGAAGAGACAGGCCGATTCTTTTGCTGGGCCTAAATGAACGACGTCTTGACAAGGCCCAAGCAATGCCGAAGTAAGAGGCGATCGAGCTCGAGCTCGGTGGGAGACGACGTGGAGATAGAGCGACTCGGTCTTTTCCAGTTCAACTGATCCGCGAGAATCACGGGGATTGTCATGAAAGAGAGGCCGAAATATCGGAACAGAGAGATCAGAGTCGAGACTATTTAAAGAATAAGTGGCGATCCATTCAAGACATTCCAACCCTAACTTAGAACACTTCGACTAGATAGCTCGATCATCATACTTTGTACTCTCTTTTCGATTGTGTTTGTTCTATCTCGACGATCAATCTCAATAAAGTCTTTGATTCATAGGAAACTATACCATTTCTATATCCTAAAGTCCAAATCCACGAATACAAATTCTTAGTGTGAATCCCGGATCTCACACTGGGTAGGTCAGGATGTGTAGTTGAATGGTGATAGGTCTAAAGTTTTACCCTATACTAACTGCAAGTGCACAGTATATCAATGTAGTACTTAGGGATCGAATCCATGAGGACTCTAGGAAACGATAGGATTAAGAACTAAAAGAGATTAAAACTAGGAGAAAGCAAAAAAAAAGCAAATTGTATTGAATGACTAAAAAGAGCAAGCAAGAAAGTAAACAAGTAGCAGGTTGTGGTTGTAAGCAATAAACTAAGGGCGCTAAGTCTAGGGCGTTCTCAGGAAATCAGACAAGCAGATAAATCATTCAGTCAGGATCTAATTAAACTCAGTTCTAGAACTCAAACACGGATATAGAATTAACCAACTGTCATTGCAAGAATTCTCTAAGTCTAAGTGCAGCAATCCAAATTCCTTTGCAATTACTAACAAATTAAACCAGCTTTAATTCCAAGTTCGATATGTTCACAATCTAATTAAACCAAATTCCTTTGCGAGTAATTAGATTGCTCAACCTAAATAGTTCAGATTCTAAACCACACTGTCGTGTCGTATTTAGCAACCTAAGATCTAGATTCTAAGTGATCAGGTTAGAACTAGCATTAAACACAATTTAGTTTGAAGAACATTCTATTGATGTGAATCCTTAACTGAATTAATTATATCTAGCAGGTCATGAAATCCCTATGAGAAACCTTAAACCTAACTATGAAACTACTCAGACATAGATGATGTAAACATAATCAATGAATTAATAGAAATCATAAAAGAGATTAGAATATAAAAGGGGTTCGAAAACTTCTCCAAAACAAAGTGTAGTACAGGATCAGATCAGCACCAAAAGCTCTAAAAACTCTCTGCTCTAAGTTATGATAGTGTATGTAAAACTGAAGTTAAAAACCTAATTAAATAGCTAAAACACGACTTGAGGCTTCTGTGTAAATATCTGGAACTTCTGGGCACTTCTGCAATATCTCATAAGTTCATTAAACCGCTGAGAATCTGGCCCAAAACGTTGTGCATCGATCGATGCAGGTGTGCAACGATCGACACAAATCTCAAATCTGGACAGTGAACACAATACTCTCGGGTCAAAACTCCAATATGCACCAAATAGCTCCAAAATCTCCACTTCTACTCCAAACGTGCGTGTACCTAATAAAACCTGTAAAAGACTCTAAAGAAACACCAAAAGACACTAAAACAGACTTATATCATGGCATAAAACTGGTAAAAACCATGATATATCAACTCCCCCACCCTTAGTCTTTGCTTGTCCTCAAGCAAAACAAAGAACTAGACATGGTGAAGAGGTTTGAAAACTTTCAGAAACTCTTTTTGTCCTAGAAGCAACAACACCCAGATTCCCCTTAGTAATCCACTGAAAGAATCAACCGCAAGATATCAAGACCAACGTATACTTCCCCCACACTTAGAAACTGTCCTAAGTAAACTCCACAATCACATTCACGCATTCAAATTCACCCTACTGACTTCTGCAAGTATTTAAGTGCGGTCTCACCTAAGGAGTATCGATCAAAGGACACATGGACTCTTACCTTGCCAGCTCTAGACCACCATACTATCTTTCTCTAGCCCCTTTCTTCTCTTTTCCCTTTCTTAGCATTCTGATTTTTCCCCATTGGGTATCATTTTTTTTTTATCAGTGCTCTTCCCGTTAAGGGGTGTACTTTGGACACATTCCATGGATGCACCGGATATGATAGTTGTAGCTACCACTCCCAGAGACCACTTCGGAGTTACTAACTCATCCTCAGTTTATTATTCTTTTTTTTTACTTTATGGAAGGGGAGAAGGGAACCAAATAGGACAGGTTTACATGCTATGTCAGAACTAACAAAGGAATCCGACACAAGGTATATCAAGCCCTTAGGTGAGAAAATTAAGTCAGTATTAAGGTGAAGTCAGTAAAAGGATCCTCTGATACCTGAAGTGATGTGGGTGTCCTCAGTAGGTTGATCTGTGATGGGGTTTTCTAATAGTCATAGATAGATCCTGCAATTTCATCCCGATGGTTACTTAAGTTCCTGCAAGATATTGTTAACTTTTCCAAAATTCATTGTTTCCTACTTAAACTAGTTTTGACTCAATAAAACAATTTTTTTTGAAAATTGGACTGACTCTAAGAAAACAAAAAGATAAAGTCAGTAGCACCTCCCCCACACTTAAAACACACTGTCCCCAGTAGTGTCAAGCAAAGGATTGGTAAAAAGACAGTAAAAAAAAAATGTTATGGATGTGTTGAGTTATGTCTGATTTTTACCTCTGTCGCACATGCATCGACCGTTGCTAGGCGATATTTCGTCGTGTGTCGATCGTTGCTCAGGACCGCAACGATCGCTGCAATGCGATTTCTTTCGTGTTGTGATGATCGACACAAGTTGTGTCGATCGACGCACTGCGATTTTGGCCGAGAACTGCAGACAAAACTCACCAAAAATAGAAACAAAACGTAAAATCCTACAAAACACCAAAAATCAAAATGCAAAAATGAAACAGTGGGTTGCCTCCCACTCAGCGCTCTTTTAACGTCAATAGCTTGACGTTTCAGCTGATCTAGGCAGAGGGTGCATCATCCAGAGGAAGAATCTGACCTACTGGAATCTCGGCCTTAGCCCAATAGTATTTCACCCTCTGTCCATTCACAGTGAATTCATTACCTTCCTTACTGATTAGAACAATAGCTCCGTAGGGACGCACCTCTTTGATCTTGAAAGGACCAGACCACCTGGATTTCAGCTTACCTGGAAACAAATGCAAACGTGAGTTATACAAAAGTACCTGATCGTTGGGTGCAAACTGTCTAGAGACAATCTTTTTGTCATGATAGGCCTTAGTCCTCTCTTTGTACAACTTTGAGTTCTCATAGGCAAGATGTCTAATCTCATCCAACTCATTAAGCTGCACCAATCTCCTCTCTGCAGCAGACTTAAGATCAAAGTTCATATGTTTTACAGCCCATGCTGCTTTGTGCTCAAGCTCCACTGGCAGATGACTTGCTTTTCCATACAGAAGATGGAATGGAATGGTCCCAAGAGGTGTCTTAAATGCAGTCCGGTAAGCCCATAGTGCATCATCTAGCTTTGCTGCCCAATCCTTCCTTGTCTTCCCAACTGTCTTTTCTAAGATCTCCTTGATATGTCTATTAGAGACCTCGACTTGTCCACTAGTCTGAGGGTGATAAGGAGTAGCAACTCGGTGATGAACTCCATGCTTTCTTAGGAGCTTCTCGAAGACCTTATTAATAAAGTGGGATCCTCCATCACTAATCACAATCCGAGGTACTCCAAATCTAGGGAATATGATGGTCTTAAACAGCTTAATGACCACCGAAGAATCATTGGTTGGACTAGCTATTTCTTCTATCCACTTAGATACAAAGTCCACAGCAACCAAGATAAACTTATTCCCATAGGATGAGGGAAAAGGACCCATAAAGTCTATGCCCCAGCAATCAAAAAATTCAACCTCAAGAATGAAATTCTGAGGCATCTCATGCCTCTTACTGATTTTCCCTCTCCTTTGACAGACATCACATTGGGAGACAAAAGAATGTGTGTCTTTAAACATCGTAGGCCACCAGAAACCTGCTTGCGGAACCTTAGACACAGTCTTGAAAGTAGCAAAATGTCCAGCATAATCTGATCCATGACAGTGGAATAGGATGTCTGGAACCTCCGATTCAGCAACGCATCTCCTGTAAAGACCATCTGAACAGTGTTTGTAGAGATAAGGCTCATCCCAGTAGTATCGTCTGAGCTCCCTGAAGAACTTCTTCTTTGCATATCCCTTTAAATCATCTGGTTCAGTCTCTGCGGCCAGATAATTAGCTATGTCCGCGTACCAGGGTCGATCAGTGGTTGCGACAGCACCTACCTCGAAGACATAGTCTCCAATTTGAATCGTGAAAGGTTCTGGTTCTATTTACGTATTGCAACGATCGTCTCACATGGTTGCATCGATCGTCGCATCCTCGACACTTGCATCGATCGTTACAGATGTGGCATCGATCGACGTAATGCGATTTATCCGACAGTTTTGCAGATTTTTGCCTAAATCCGTTTGAAACACTGTCCCGACTATATTGACGTTTTCCTAAGGCAAGTAATCATTGATGGGCACGTCTTCCTCAACCAGCATCCTTGAAAGATGATCAGCAACTCCATTCTCAACCCTCTTCTTGTCCCTCACTTCAATGTCAAACTCCTGAAGCAACATAATCCATCTCAACAATCTTGGCTTAGCATCTTTCTTGTGCATCAGATACTTCAGGGCTGAATGATCAGTGTGCACAATCACTTTGGAGCCAACAAGATAGGGGCGGAATTTCTCAAATTCAAAGACAACAGCCAACAACTCCTTCTCTGTAGTGGCATAGTTTCTCTGCGCATCATCTAGTGTCCTACTAGAATAGTAGATAGCATGAAGCTTTCTATCCTTCTTCTGCCCCAGAACATCTCCTACAACATAGTCACTTGCATCACACATAACCTCAAAAGGTAGATCCCAATCCGGTGGCTGAACTATTGGAGCGCTCACTAATGCTTTCTTAATCTGTTCAAATGCAGTCTGACAATCTGCATTGAACTCAAATTTGGTATCCTTACACAGCAAAGCAGTTAGTGGCCTAGCAATCTTACTAAAGTCTTTGATGAACCGTCTATAGAACCCAGCATGTCCAAGAAAGCTTCTTATAGACTTTACAGAATCAGGCGCCTGAAGGCTGGTCATTACCTCAATCTTAGCGCGGTCTACTTCAATCCCTGCTTCAGACACTTTATGTCCAAGTACAATGCCATCTGTGACCATGAAATGGCATTTTTCCCAGTTAAGAACCAAGTGCTTTTCTTCGCATCTAGTCAGTACCTTGCACAGATTATCTAAGCACTCATTATAAGATGATCCATAGACTGAGAAATCATCCATAAATACCTCCATAAAGTCCTCAATCATATCAGTGAATATGGACATCATGCATCTCTAGAAAGTAGCTGGTGCATTGCAGAGTCCAAAAGGCATCCTACGGTAAGCAAATGTGTCATATGGACAAGTGAAGGTGGTCTTTCCCTGATCCTCTGATGGATATGAATCTGAAAGAAACCTGAATATCCATCGAGGAAGCAATAGTAAGGGTGATTTGCTAACCTCTCCAGCATCTGATCAATGAAGGATAAAGGGAAATGATCCTTCCTTGTTGCAGCATTGAGTTTCCTGTAATATATGCACATCCTGTGTCCAGTCACGGTCCTAGTAGGGATCAGCTCATTCTTCTCATTCTTCACAAATGTAACTCCGCCTTTCTTAGGCACTACATGGACCGGACTCACCCAATCACTGTCTGAAATAGGATCGATGATCCCAGCATGTAGGAGTTTCATAATCTCCTTCTTAACCACTTCCTGAAGATTAGGATTAAGCCTTCTCTGATGCTCAACAGATGTCTTAGACTCGTCCTCAAGATGTATCCGATCCATGCACAGCTCCGGATAGATACCTGAAATTTCATCAAGAGAATAGCCAAGAGCTTTGCGATGCTTGCGCAGCTTGCTTAGCAGTAAAGTGAGCTCTGCGTTGTTCAAACTAGCGTTAACAATCACTGGATAAGTTGAATTAGGTCCAAGAAACGCGTACCTTAGCCCCGATGTAAGTTGTTTCAGTTCAATTTTCGGAGCCTTTTCCTCTGCCCAATCTCTGTCGACTTGCAATGATCGATGCTTAGTCTGTGTCGATCGATGCAAAGTCGCGGCAGACACTTCTAACTTCATCACTTGCTCAGCAGAATCCATCAGTCTTGCATAGCAGATTGCAGGCTCGTCTTACAGGTGTTCCAGCTCCATTATAGAGCTCAGTAAAGCTCTTTCTAGTGGATCTTCAGCATGTGACTTGTGAAAGTACTTTGCAGCCAAATCACCCAGTGTGTCCACATAGAAGGTCTGTCCGTCGATGGTTGGTCTCTTCACCAGTTTGTCCATATCAAAACTCATCTTCAGATCACCCACATTCAGAATTTTCTTACCTCCCTGACAGTCAATCATCGCACCAGCAGTAGCTAAGAAAGGCCTTCCCATAATCAGTGGATCCTTCGGTTCCTCTCCATACTGCAGAACCACAAAATCAGTAGGTATCACACATTTACCAATCATTATAAGCACATCTTCTAACACTCCTTCAGGGATCCTAATAGTTCTGTCTGCTAAGACTAGTGAGATCCTAGTTGGCAAGAAGTCAGTCATTCCAAGTCTCTTAGCTACAGAGAAGGGCATAAGATTCAAACTAGAACCAAGATCACATAGGGATCTTTAAAATCTTTCCCTGTAGATGGCACAATCCAACACAAAGCTCCCTGGATCTTTCAGCTTCTTAGGAATTCTGCCCTGAACTACCGCACTACATACCTCCGTGATCATCATTACACTCTCCTCATCAGACCACTTACCAACAAGCAAGTCCTTAAGACATCTCCTCATTACAGGAGAAGTCTCCATAGAGTCAATCAAAGGCACTTCGACTTTCACCTTTTTGATGATCTCCTTGCATTTGGTATACTGTCTATCATTCCTAGCCTTCCTGGAATTTTTGGGAAAAGGTACTTTAGGTTTGTAAACCCTTTCACTCGACTGCTTCGGTTTCTCTGGTTTTGAACTCTCTGCAGTCGCCTTGCGTCGATCGTCGCTGGTGTTGTGTCGATCGTTGCTGGGCGACGTTTTTACGACAGGTTCTTCGTTTTCGCTTTGCATCGACCGTTGTTGAGTAGCGTCGATCGATGCATTGCGAATATCACGGATCCCATCTTCCAATTCTTCAATTTCCACGAGTTCTTCAACACTCAACTGCTTTTTCTGGCCAGGAGACAGCTCCTTACCACTTCTCAATGTTACCACATTGCATTGATACTTGGGATTAGCATCAGTTCCCCTGGGAGATATCCATCTTCCCTCTTAACATGTCCAGCAGTCTGTGCAACTTGAGCATCAAGCCTTTTCACATGTGAGCTCAAGGATTCGAATTTCCCATTCAAATCATCATACACCCTATCCAGTTTCTTGTTGACATCCACAGAAATCTTGGTTTGTCCCTTTAGCAGCTGCTCCATCATTGCCTCCATCTTACTCTCATGAGTAGTAGCTACAGGAGGTGCTTGGTAAGAGGAAGATCCATAAGTCCTGGGATTACCTTGTTGGAAAGGTTTCTGAAATCCACTAGTCTGTCCAAATCCAGAAGAGTCTTGGTTGCTGTTGAAAGCACTCTTCTGTCCTCCATTGAAGAACTTATTACCAGACTGATTACCAAACCTGTTTCCTTGGAAACCAGATCCTCTGATGTAATTCACATCCTCTTCCTGATCATCTCCTTCATCATTGATCATCTCAACATCTTGAGCAAAGTGGACAGCTTTCTTCCCAGCTAGAAGATTGCAAACAGTGTCCAATTTAGATCTAATATCAGCTATCTCAGAATTCTCCATCTTCCCACCGGACTTCTTCCTTCTCTCATCAGTAGTCTTGCAGCTATTACTGCTTATTAAATTATCTATCAACATCTTAGCTTGATCAGGAGTCCTAGTGTTAAAGTTGGCATTGCTAGAATTGTCCAACGCAGTCTGATATGGAAGATATATACCTCTAAAGAAGATGCCTAATAGCGTTACCTCAGTGAATCCATGGTGCGGGCAGTCACGTTGGTACTTCTTAAACCTCATCCAGGCTGTCTTAAGAGGCTCTGTCGGACCTTGGGTGAAGGTGAGAATGTCCTGCCTGGACTTATCAGAGCGAGCATCATCATAGAAATGACGCCGGAACTCACTCTTCAGAGCGGCCCAAGTAACAAACGTCCCAGATGGAAGTTGTTTCAGCCAGGCTGCAGCATCTCCAGCCAGAGAGTAGGGGAAAAGCTTGAGGAACAGATAGTCTTGGTTAACTCCATCGTACTTTATTCCAGTGACTATGCCCTAAAACTCATCTATGTGATCCATCGGCTGCTCACTTGGAGAGCCATGGAAGGCTTTCTGCCTCAGGAGAGAGTAGTAGACGGTCTTGATTTCAAAATCATTCCTCTCAAATTCAGGAAGTACAAGAGCTGACCGGTTAGCATGAAACTCATCCGGACGGTCATAGTCAGCTAAAGTCCTATCATGGACAACCATCTGTCTACCTTGGACCTGTCCTTGGCCTTGGTTCTGCTCATGTTGTTGTTGTTGCTCTGGAGGATCAGGGATAACATTCCCTTCAGCATCTATCGGTTCTCCAGCAGCATTGTAAGGATTGTTGTGTCGGTCCCTCAAGGTACCTTGAGCATCAGGCTTTATGATCACACGTTCAACAACCATCCTTGTTCTTCGAACTCTTCTGTTAGTCCTCTCTAGTCTAGCAAGCTCTTCAAGTTGGAGGTTTACGAGATTAGTGTTCGGATTACTTCTGGTATCACGCGTCTGCATAAACCGTCTGTAATCGCCAAGCAACGATCGATGCTAGCAGTGCAACGATCGATACAACTCCAATCGCCTAGTGTCGATCGACACAAAAAGTGCAACGGTCGATGCTATGCGAAATCAGTACCTGCGACAGAGAGAAAACAGAGAAGAAAAATCAGTAAACAAAAATAAAAATAAAAATCCTAGTAAAAACCCTAAGTTCGAAGCTATCGAAGACTCTAAGAGTCCCTGGCAACGGCGCCAAAAACTTGATAGGTCTAAAGTTTTACCCTATACTAACTGCAAGTGCACATTATATCAATGTAGTACTTAGGGATCGAATCCACGAGGAATCTAGGCAACAATAGGATTAAGAACTAAAAGAGATTAAAACTAGGAAAAAGCAAAAAAAAAAAGCAAATTGTATTGAATGACTAAAAAGAGCAAGCAAGAAAGTAAACAAGTAGCAGGTTGTGGTTGTAAGCAATAAACTAAGGGCGTTAAGTCTAGGGCGTTCTTAGGAAATCAGACAAGTAGATAAATCATTCAGTCAGGATCTAATTAAACTCAGTTCTAGAACTCAAACACGGATATAGAATTAACCAATTGTCGTTGCGAGAATTCTCTAAGTCTAAGTGCAGCAATCCAAATTCCTTTGCAATTACTAACAAATTAAACCAGCTTTAATTCGAAGTTCGATATGTTCACAATCTAATTAAACCAAATTCTTTTGCGAGTAATTAGATTGCTCAACCTAAATAGTTCAGATTCTAAACCACACTGTCGTGTCGTATTTAGCAACCTAAGATCTAGATTCTAAGTGATCAGGTTAGAACTAGCATTAAACACAATTTAGTTTGAAGAACATTCTATTGATGTGAATCCTTAACTGAATTAATTATATCTAGCAGGTCATGAAATCCCTATGAGAAACCCTAAACCTAACTATGAAACTACTCAGACATAGATGATGTAAACATAATCAATGAATTAATAGAAATCATAAAAGAGATTAGAATATAAAAGGGGTTCGAAAACTTCTCCAAAACAAAGTGTAGTACATGATCAAATCAGCCCCAAAAGCTCTAAAAACTCTCTGCTCTAAGTTATGATAGCGTATGTAAAACTGAAGTTAAAAACCTAATTAAATAGCTAAAACACGACTTGGGGCTTCTGTGTAAACATCTGGAACTTCTGGGCACTTCTACAATATCTCATAACTTCATTAAACCGCCGAGAATCTGGCCCAACACGCTGTGCATCGATCGATGCAGGTGTGCAACGATCGACACAAATCTCAAATCTGGACAGTGAACACAATACTCTCGGGTCAAAACTCCAATATGCACCAAATAGCTCCAAAATCTCCACTTCTGCTCCAAACGTGCGTGTACCTAATAAAACCTGTAAAAGACTCTAAAGAAACACCAAAAGACACTAAAACAGACTTATATCATGGCATAAAACTGGTAAAAACCATGATATATCAAATGGTGGTAGGACTTCCATGATAAACTGGGTACTGGGATTGAGTTAGTGTTACTGTTTGACCTTATCGGTCTTCCGTGTTAGAGTCCCAACGAGTCTGATTGTTTATATTACTGTTATTAGGACTCTGTAGGGTGCGTTAGATCCCACAAGTCTAGAGATGGTGTCCAATACTTCCTTCCTGATTTGATCCTCGGGAGTTTAGTTCCTGGTCAGTTCATGTACCTTCGAATAGTGGTTCTGGCAGGTGTTAAACGACCGAGTGATGTCTGTAGGTGTGGAGTCCAGAGAATACAAGGTCGCGTTCTAGGGACATACTGCATGGAAGCTTTGGTTGTCTAAGGGTAGCCTGAGTTACCGCGTATCGATGGATAGAGAACAATGTTCTAGTCGTAGGACTTCGTGTTTACGTGTAGGAGTCGTGGGAGGTTTTAGTTACCGTGGGATAGCTAAGTGTTCTCGTGGAAGTTACTGAGTTCGCGATTGGGGCCCATGATGTGGAGATAGCGATAGCACCGCGTTAGTTAGATTGAGTCTAATCGAGATCATGTGCCGCAGTGTTCTCGATTTTCTACGTCGATGATATGTGTTTTAATTGAATGCTTGTGCGTTGTAGAGCTCATTACATCTTGGTAGCACGTAATCATCCATTTTATTTTACTGCTTGTTATTGTTTGTTATTTTGGGTTTGGGTGGGATTCGTTTAGCTTGTTTAGTTGGGAGCCAACTCACTGGGTAATCTTAGATTGCTCATTAGACCCACTTTGTGTTTTTCAGGTTTGTCTTAGTTCGGCGGACGCGTAGGACACTCGGAGTAGTTTTGGGTTTGCATTTGGTTGTGGTTTGTCGACTTGATTTCATGGTTTTATTTTAGTTTCAGATTTGGAGCTCTATAAGTTATCTTTCAAGAAACTCTTAATGCTCAATTTGTTCACCATGTTGGTCCATCATAGCCTCATCCCACCACTTCATTATATGGTAGCCACCATCCTATACAGCCACATTTAAATATACAATCATATTTGGATTCCAAATATAAGCTTGAATACGTTAAAAAAAAAAAAAAAAACTGGCGACAAACAAGAGAAAGGCCATTACATCCCAGTTACGACATCTAAATAATCTACTTCCCGGATTCAACAGTAATGGATGTCTGCATGACAGGGTCCAGACCGCAGAAACATTTCTTGGGGAATCCATGGCATGATCCGGATCGTTGTCGAGCTGTGGAACTGATATTTGAGTATGAACTACTACACGACGTTGGAAGATGACATAATCGCTCCATTCTTTGTATCATAAAAAATTGCGAAAGAAATATAATTTCAGACTTCTAATACAGTTTAATTCAAAAACAATCTAGTTTCAGACTTCTAATAGAGTCTAATTCATAACAAGTAAATTTCAAACTTCTTATTGACTGTATTGAAGACATTAGTAGCAAAGAAGTCTCCAACCAAGCATCAAAATCCATATTATACCTAGATAAAGATTCAGATTAAGAAATATCGTTTTGATATAGACGGAAAAAGTAAAAAAATCCATCTTTAAAAACCATATTTTTGCTTACATCTAAGCAAATTAAAGACATCTTATGTTTAGTTCTAAAACGAGAAAGAATAAAAATCCATTTTTTGTTTAGATCTAAGAAAGAATGTAAGAAAAAATGACACAAAATCGCAGAGATCTAAAACGAGAAGTATACCTTTCGTAGAGAAGTATACCTTTTGTATAGATCTAAAACGCGAAATATTAAAAACTCATCTTTTTGTATAGTTCTAGACAAAGAACATAGAAAAATGACTTCTTTCGTATAGATCTAAAAATTTTGCAAGAAAAGAGATTATTAGATGACGATGGCGGTGGAGGGACTGGTAAGGAGACACGAAAAAGTAGCGATAATTACAAGAATGAAGAAGATGACGACGCGGTGGCGATAAGGGTTTCTGGAGAGAGTTGAGAGAGTTTTGAGAGTGTTTAGAGAGAGAGAGAGTCTTTCCATTTTAGGGAGAGAAACTTTATAATGTCTTTTACAAATTAGGGTTGGTAACTTTCGTTTATATATTGGGGTAAATTCCCAAGTAAGGTCACTTATTTCAAGTTTAGTCAGACTTCTCCAAGAAATCTAACAAATCATGTACTTGAACCAGATTAACTTGGAAGTCTGAGATACCATAAATCTAATAATTATTACTTTAATACTATCATATTATATAGAAAACTTATAAAAAAACATCAAACTCGTTTAACATAGTCACAAACTAACCAGTATATGTAAATGTAACAATATGAATGAAAATTCACAAACTCTCAATCTAACCCTATATATAAAAACATGATATCTAACTTCATATGTCAAACATAGATCAAGCTACATGGTGTTTTGAACCAAATATATCTTCAATGGTTAAATTTGGCTAAAGTTTATGTAATTTTAATTTATAAACGTCAAAAATGCTTATGTTTAATTTATGTCTCAAAACTTTGTATCAAATTATTTTTATATTTAATTTAAATTTCTAACATAAACGTTAGTCAGATTTAACCATTGAAAGTATATTTGGTTCTAATTTATTTATTTTTATTTAAGTTTTCACGTCTCAAACTTTTCTTGGAAGTTTGACAAACCCCAAAATTCAGACTTATCCTAGAAGTTTAAAAAACCCTAAATCTGATATTTATCAGTTATAAATGAAAATGTTTAAACAAAACACCTAGGAAACATCAAATTCGTTAATATATGCATATTATAACACACATGTGCAAATAAAAAAAATCCAAATGTAAATTTGGTAAACCATGAATCTAACCGTAAAGTTATATTTAAGTTATATATAAATGTTCCATTACAAAGCATGTTTGAGGTTTAGAACCTACTCTGCCGCCTTACATATTTTTAATTTGATTCAGTTTTACGAAATTTAATTTATATACTTCACAACCGTCTATATTTAATTTAGGTATAAATTTTTTAACAAAATGTTTTTTCCTACTTTTAAATTTAAGTTTACTAAATTAATATGCTTCAGACTTTATCAAGAAGTCTGGATTTTGTTTTTGATAAAGATATTCTTTAACTATCATTGTTTAATTTGACTCAATTTTATCGAATTTTAATTGATATACTACTAAATGTTCTATATTTAATTTATGTATATAAAAGTTTTGACAAAATCTTTTTTTTTTAATTTGAAAATTTAAATTTATTAATTTATTATATATCAGAAGTCTAATAGAAGAAAATCATTTAAACTTTTATTATTGTCTAGCGCATCAGACCTAACGCATCAGACCTCTATAAGAATTTGAGACAACACAAATATTATAATGGTAGTGGCGGTTTCTGTTTTTGTTTAGTCATAATGATAACAATACTGAAAAAAACAATTTTGCATTTCTTTAAATTTAAAAAGTATTTTGTTTAGAATCAATTTGTGGAGCATAAACCCAATTCCCCCTTAAAACTTAGAGGTATCAATACGCTAAATTACATTGAAATGATTTTCAACAGAAACTACCTAAATTTGAGCAGAACGGAGGAAAACAAATATTATACAATTGGTTTTAATTCAATTATGAAATTTCAAAAGATCACGGCCGAATTATAAATGGGACGAAAACAAATCACAGAAAAAAATAAATAAACCAATTTACAATTTATACACACAATGTATATGAGAGTAAAGAAAAAAAAATGATGCACTAAATTCACAGGCCAAGCTATAGTCTAGCATTGCAAACGCCTTTGCCATTTCCCAATCGAATTGAGTCGCAAACGTTTTTACGTATAAAGTGGGCAACCTTCAACAACAATACCCGGCGCGGTTGGACAAGAGGCCAAAGGACAACCATCGAGCTCATTTCCCCACCAATCCAAACTCACATTCTCAAGCCCCAAACACATATAAAGCAAAACACCCATAAATGCTAAACCAGCATCCAATGCTCCAGACAAAACATAATTATACCTCTGCCATAGATTCGGTTTATACCTAAACACAACAAAGCCAGACAAAAATCCGGCAAGAAGCCATGTTGTGTAGTTCACGGCTGTAGCGGGTGGCATCGAGCTTATCGCACTTATAAGAACCGGCATGTTTATAAGCTTGATCCATCCTTGTCTAGGGAATATCCTTGAGGCAAACCATACAAGAATTGGGGCAATAGCGCCAACGAGGAAGAACCAATTAATAGATTTGTATAAACCAACATCTCCAAAGATTCTACGCGGACCAATAAGTCCCCATATCACGGATGCATCGTAGAAGACTTTATCGGCTGGACATGTCCAAACCGAGTTAGAAGCTGAATCACATATGTTGGGGATGGTCTCCATTAGCCACCAAGCCGTTACGAGATAGACCAAACATGAGATGAGTGTTCCAACAATCTGAAATAGATCATTTATGTGCAAATTATAACTTGTAATATTAAGAGGGGGCATGAGATAGTTGAAAACCTGTGCCATGAACATTGTCCTAGGTGGAATCTTCATGTAATGACCAAGTTTGAAGTCTTGAAGAAATAAGATGGCTTGTTTCATGCTTATGTATCCATATACTTTAAAACACATGTTTGCAACTGGGTATCCTGGATAGATATATCCTATGATGTATTCTGTAATAATGTTCAATCCTGGAGCCTACAAAAGAAATTGACATATTTATAATCAAAGATCGTCTTTTAGGATGTGCAAGTGGTGTACATTTGAGAAGCCTTTGATGTGACATATACTCGATTCATTTTGTTTTACCTGGTTGGTAATAGCGGTGAGGATACCAATAGGAAGTGTAAAGATAATGGCTATTGTACATGCCAAGAGAACACCCCACCATGGTAATTGAAGTTGGTCTATGTAATACTCACAAGCAAAGATTGTGACTCCAATATTGGTAACGAGTATGAACCAAAACCACCACTCTGGTACTTGCTTGTACCTTTGCATTAGCTTCGTGTGTACGTCCATTTTCTTTTCTTTGAAGCTCTCTTTGCTTTGCTCCCATATTTCCCTGAAAAATATCCGTTGAAAACATTAGCAAAGCAAGCAAAACCATTCATGATGATACAAGCAATATACCTTCCATGGAAGAGAGCGACGTGCATAATGGTAGCGCTTAGAGCAGCAAAGCCAATACCGTAACTAATGGCGAAAAAAGTGCTAAGATACAAAGGGCCTTCACGTTCGTAAGCTTGAAGGTCAAGGTGGAACTTAGAGTCTATAATGGATGTGATATTGTACTTTGAACCTTCGTTTGTAAAAAGAGAGCTCGAAAATATTGGGAAGGTCTTGGCCTTAAACACATCAAGCCAATAGCATATCGGTACCACGACGTATATCGCCAGCACAAATCCCACACCGACATTAGCCGTAGCAAACCTTTTTAAAACAAATTAAGCATGTCTTGTAATAGTAATACCAAACTAAACCAAGACTACACTGGAGTGAGTTGGGACTTACCATGGACTAGCGAGTGGACTACCCAAGTAAGAGGAAATGGTTGACCAGTCGAGTCCTATGGCTCCAACACCTAACCCGTGAAGACCCGACCCGATCTGTTGGGCCAGGACTGATGATGGAAAGAACCAGCAAACCCAGGACAATGACGTCAACATCTGGAATAAGTATCCCGGAAACACATAATAAGCGAAACTGCAAACGAATGCTATCACGAAAAATTGTGTACGTGTCAACCCTCCTTTGGTCCGTTCTTCTTTTTCGTGCAATGCTCTGTCAATTTAGCCAACACAAAAAAACAATTTAAATATAGATAATAATCTCTATTGTTTCTAAATGTGGGGTTTATATTTCGATTTTCTTGACATAATAATCCGGTTTAAATCTACAAATAATTGGTAGACAAAATATCTACTTGTGTAGCTTAAACCACATATATAAGAAAATTAATATATTTATATCAACTACCAAAATGTGTTTCTAACATCAACTATAATTTAATGTTTTTAAAACCAAATAACAACAAAAATGTCTTTATAGAAAAACGTCATACAGTTGTACTTTTCGAAAACATCCCATTATACCGTAGAACTTGGATCCCATGATATGATGTCTGTAATCACGTTTAATTTACCAACTCTAAAACCCTTTTCTCAACAAAAAAAATTCTTAAGAAAACAGTCAGAACTACAATCGTTCACTTTCTTTACGCAAATGCTATGCCCAAATAAAAATCCTTGTAATAAAAAATAGTTTTCCCTTGATATATCTATTTTTTTTAATTCAAACTCAATTTTATTTGTTTTTGTATTATACATAAATATAATGGGAATGGGACATATGATCTATTATTTACTACCATACTTATGACACGCCACAATCATTTTAAGTTAGAAGTACAGCTCAATAATTTTTCTGACATTTGGCGTTACTGTATTTCCTTTTGTTATTAATTTGTATATAGAAAAATATCGAACTATTATTTTCAAAGTGTATTTACCTAAACAGTGAAACTTGAACAAGATTCGCCGGCCACCACATCGCCGCCGGTTCAACCAGATATTTCCTGAATATTCCGGCCCAACCAAACCCTAACACCTAAACATAAGTCACACTTAATCGATCAGAAACCGTATAATCTCGATCCAATTCCAAATCCTAAAATCTTTTTAAAATTTTCGCAGGAAAAAATTATAACTAAAAACTGAAAATATACGAACTTGAGTAGTAACGATAACAATGAAAGAGACGAAGAACGTTATGTTCTTCATATAAAACGCCTTCACAACGGTGACGACGTGGATTGCGTAAACAGATCCAGCTCCGGCGTTAGCGAATATAGTGATCAACACATGTTCTTTCACATTAAACGGACCTGAAATTTATCAGAAGATAACAACTTTCTTATAAATCTAAGCAAAAATTAAGAAACATGATTCAAAAATCCATGCTAAATCCATGTATACAGACCTGGATTCAACGTGAATTCCCATTTTGACCCTTGGAGGAAGACTCTGTCTGAAATTTTAGCCGCCATGAGACGACCGAGAGGGACGACGGCGATTTGGGCAGAGATGGCGGAGATTGTGAGAGGCTCTCTTCTGTACCAGAAGAACTGATTGAGAAACGATAGAAGGATGCAAGAGAGAGTTCCTAAGACCCACATGCGGAATGTTAGGACAGGTAATGAAGGGTCGTCTGTTGTCGGAACAGTGAGTGCTACTTCTCGGATTGGAGAGTTTTCTTCTTCTTCTTCCTCGTTGCTGGAGATTGGTAAACAGAGATCCTCTGTTTCCTCTCTGGTTTCGCATGACGAAGATGATGATGAGGCCGAGGTTGGGTTTGTCAGATCTTTGGCTTTGGTTACTGTCACGAAATGTTTGTTAGTATTTCGTTATCAATTGAGATAAAGATAATAATATAAGAATTGATAATTGTAAGTACGCAGAGGAAGAACTTGTTCTGATTCTTCCATGGCTGTGTGTGTTTCCTCTTCTTCTTTTTCCTCTGTTTTTTTTCTTTTGGTTTTCTTCTTGTTTTTCTTGAGATTTAAATCTGACGAGCTGTCTATGTTCTAGTCTTCTTCACGTCTTGTGAAGAGTTGGCTCATTTTTTAAAAATGATTTTTGGAAAATATATAAATTACAAGCCGTTTGCACAAAAAATATTAATAGTTACAAACGTTTTCCATGTCAACGAACTTTTTTGCTAATAATGTTACGTTGGAAACCTGATATAAAAAAAATTATCATTCAACAACTCTATAATGTTGGCCAGGATCTTGTAGTCTAGTTGTAAAAGATGGTTCTGGACGTTAAAAACTTAGACTTTGTTTACCTACCGGGAGAATTTACAACACATTACCTTATATATCCATATGATATTAATTTTTCTTTTTCAAAAAAAAAGATATTAATTTTTTATTCCGCCTCATTTGTATATCCAAAAAAATTAATTTGTGGGCTACAATTTTTTTAAAGATTAGTTTGGATTTTTGAATTGATCTAAAATATTCAGCTTAATAAAAAAACAATTCTATAATATATATATATTTTTTTGAACAAAGTAGTTCTATTAAAGGCATGAAAAAAATAAAATAAGCTTTTTACACAAGTCTTAGGGGATGCATGGTATACCACTTATTCACGTTTTCACGTTTTGAAAACGTGATTCCGCTATTTTTTACCATTCATAACATTCATCACTTATTCACGTTTTCAAAGCGTGATTCCGCTATATACAACTAGCGTGTTAAAAATATAACTATAAAAAAACGTGATTAATCTACTAAAACTAGATTTTCTGCGTTTTGTAATTTTTCTGCAGAAACTTGATTTAGTTCAGTTCGTCCCGTCAACAAGTATTCAGTTAATCCGCTATTCTGCTATTCATCTGACATACCATTCAAGCCCTTAGTTTGTTTTGGGCTAACCCACTAGTTTAATAGAAGAAACAAATGACAGAGTAAAGAACCTTAGTAAAACAAAAAGAGGATAGTCGAGGTATTAGAATTCGCCGTTGACAGAGGTTTCAAATTGCACCGGAGAACCAGAGTTGAAGAACCGCCGATAAAGTTGCCATGTTGTTTACTCGCCGACTGGAGCAGTAGTTCCTGATTGTTGAATCGATTGAGGAGACAACTGATCCAACATAGCGAAAGGTATTCCTGTGAATCCTGCTATTCCTCTTTAACCAAATTGAGTAGATCAGACACTGCCATGCCAATAGAACTAGTTTCCTCTTTGGCCTGTTACCTTGTAGTTGCAATAGCTGATTAATCGTGTTATCCCAATCATGCCTAGGTTGAAGCTGCAATCGAGAATAGAGAGCATACCAAATCGACCAGGTGAAAGAACAATTGAAATACAAATGATTTCTGCTCTTCGACGCCCCCATTGCCCAATGTACATAACGGATCAACAGACAGACCCTAGGCAAGCATTCTATCCTTAGTTGGGCAACAATTGTTGATAAATAACCATTTTAGAAAGTTATGTTTAGGGATCCCCCATTTTGTCCAAACAATCTCGAACCAGGCGACTTTCACCTCATGGTGCTTTAGAGATTTATACATAATGCATGTTATGTACTTTTCCCATTTAACATCATCCATGATCCATTCATAATAGTCCTCATTATAAGAAAGAACTATAGTAGAGAGATAGTATTGGACCTCAACTTGAGAGTTAGATCTAGCTGGCTGAAGAGACCAATTCATTGACATGCAGCTTTGCTAAAGTTGTGTTTTGCCCAATGCCCTGAAGCCTTGTTGGAGAACCTGAAAAGAAGACTTGAATGCTTCCAAAGTCTGACTAGTTGTCTGTCCAAAACCGGGTATTTATGCTATTCCCAATTCTCACTTTTATCCATTGAAAAGCTTCAGGCCGCAGCTTTAAATGTTTATTGACAACCCATGAATTTTTCTGCTTTATTTTGATATTCCAGAAGTTATTTAGATCCCTTGTCAAGATCTCATTGGTGAACCATGCTACCCATATGGAACTGGAGTTACAAAATAGCAGCCACACCAATTTAAGCAGATAAGCCTTGTTCTAAATAGTAAGTTCACGACAACCTAGACCTCCTTCATCCTTAGACAATGTAACTTTCTCCCAAGCAACCTTAGCCGAGTGATGTCCTTCTGTCGTACCCTTCCACAGGAATGCACTACAATAGGAGTTTATCTTTTTGATACAAGCTTTAGGGATAAGAAAGGTGGCACACCAGAAGTTAGTAACTCCATTTATAACAGTATTGATCAATAATAATCTCCCAGCAAAAGAGAGTGCTCTAAAACTCAACTGTTCACATTACCCTTAATTAGTTGCAGCAATGGTTCACAATTGAGGAGAGATAGTTTCTTAGGGCTTAGAGGAACTCCCATATAGAGGATTGGGAGTGTACCATGAGCCAAACCAGTAATACTACCTATATTCCCGATGTCCTGCTGCGATAGTCAAGAGCTATAGAACGACGTTTTCTGGATGCTCACTGCCAGGCTAGAAAG
The DNA here is from genome assembly GCA_030180135.1 of Orychophragmus violaceus. Taxonomy (NCBI): domain Eukaryota; kingdom Viridiplantae; phylum Streptophyta; class Magnoliopsida; order Brassicales; family Brassicaceae; genus Orychophragmus; species Orychophragmus violaceus. Next base: position 70,735,906 of record CM058237.1, read on the forward strand.
ACTCTCAAACTCTTGGAGAATTGGCATTATAGCTTGAACTGAATCCATCGAGCCATCCGAGAAGATCAACATGTCATCGGAAAAACACAGGTGCGTCAACTTTGAACTTTCACACCGATGATGGTATTTAAATCTTCCTTTTGATGCATCATTATCTAGGAGAATAGAGAGGCAGTTAATTGTAATCACAAATAGGTAAGGGGATAAAGGGTCTCCTTGCCTTTGACCCCGCTTTCCTTTAAAGTAACCGTTCACTCTTCCATTGTAACCCACTGTGAAATTGGTAGTACAAATACAAGCCCTCAACCACAATAAAAATTGGTTTGGAACATTATAGCCGCCAAAAGATTTAGGATGAAGTCCCAATTCAGTGTGTCAAAAGCTTTCACAATATTACCCTTAATTGTTATGCGCTTTGGACCCTTATCTTTATGGTAGTCATTGACGATCTTTGTTTTCAGGATAGTGTTCTCGACAAGAAGTCTCCCTTGGACTAAAGCTGTCTGATTTGGATGTATCAACGGTGGAAGGCAGGAGATAGGACGATAGTCTTCAATCACCGAAGCACCAGGATGTTTAGGAACCAACGAGAGAATGGTAGCATTGATAGGAGAAGGCAGGAAACTTGATCTAAAGAATTGCTGAATAGCAATGATAACCTCAGGTCCAAGTAACTCCCAAGAAGCTTTAAAAAAACATGAAGTTAATTCATTTGGCCTTGGAACCTTATTTGAATTTTGCTTCAGGATACTTTTCTTTATGATAGCAGGGGGAGGAGGAGCCTCCATGATTGAAACAATGGCTTCAGAGCAGCGATGGGAGATTAGAGACTGGAACCATGGGATAAAAGAACGAGCAGGGGGAAAAGAGACATGAGCCAATAAGTGCTGGAAGTGAGCAATGGCCAGAGTACTCATCTCCAAAACATCCGTAAGGATGGCACCAGATGGCAAGAGAAATGACCTGATAGAATTATAGGAAGCTCAGTCTAAAGCAATACTGAAAAAAGTACGCCGTCATTAGATCACCTTCTTTGAGCCAGTTTACATTTGACTTTTACCTGAAAAAATATTTTTCAATTGAGCAAAGAAAGAGCCATTTCTAGTGGAAATCACGTTCTTCTTGATAAATCATTGGATTTGGATCGTCTAGAGCACGGACATGCACAACTTTCAACAAACGGTTAGTCGAATTAACTCTATCTTCAATATTTGAATAGTTCTCTCGATTTATAGTGTGAAAATTACTTTTAAGCAATTCTAATTTCCAACATAGTTCTGCAAGGCAAGTAGCTGAGTTTCCAGCTCTAATCTAGGTATGCTCAAACTCTGTTAGAAAATGGGTGATTGGTCAAATTATTTATGAATTTAAAAAGTTTGGTACCAGCTTAGGGGAGAGGGGTAGCAAAGTCTAAGAGGCAGGGAGAATGGTCAGAGAATTCTTGGGGTAAGAATGTGACCAGGCTGTTTAGGGAGGTTTGGATCCAGTTTTAGTTGACGAGTGGTCTATATTTTTTGCAATAGGGCTGAGAGGCTGGTTATTGGTCCAGGTATTGAAGAGACCCTGGAACCGCATATCAAATACCCCCAACTGAAGAAGAGTTGATAGGTCAAGAATTATCCCTATTCTAACTGCAAGTGCACAGATATGCAATCGTAGTTCAAAGGGTATCGAATCCACATAGACTCCAGTTCACGCGATATATTAAATGTAGTTGAATTAAGCTAATCAAGAAAGATGAAAGCGGTAAACAAAGCAAGTAAGAAAACGATGTGTGATCAATGAACGATGGCGCTAGAATTATGGAAGTTCTCAAGAAATCAGGACACAGATCAGTCAATCAACAGGATTCAGATATCAATGTTCTAGAACTAGAATCACAATCATATAACAAACCAACTCTCGCTGCGAATGCTAACTATGTCTAACAACCTAGAAAACCAAATCTCTTTGCGAATTCTAGAGTTCTAAACATGCATTTAATTCATGTTCTTTTGTTCACAAACTCCCTAAGCCAAATCTCTTTGCGAATAGGTTATTTGCTCAGCTAGGTTCTTTTCTAATCTATTAACCAACTCTCGCTGCGCTAACATATATGATATCAATAATCCAAGTAGCTAGTTTAGATTAAGCGTTAAGAACAACATAGATGAAAAACTAGATGGTTTGAATCCCAGTTAATCAATCAATCTATAATTCCATGAAATCCCTAATGAGAATCCCTAAATCTAACAAGAAAACTACTCAGACATGGCAATCATAACAATAGACATAATCAAAGTAGAAATCATATAAATCAATAGAATAAGAAAAAGGTTCGGAATCTCTTCTCTCTCGAGTACAAGACCAGCCCCAAAATACCTAATCTCTGATAGAATAAAGCTTATCAAAAGCGTAGCCTAACAAGTGGCTGAAAAACCTAATTAATAGTCTAAAACACGATTTGGGTCTTTCTGTAAATATGGTAAACTTTTGGGTAAATCTTGCAAATCTTCAAAAGCTGTATTTTTGACGCGCAGGAATTTCGTCCTTTAGTGGCGTCGGACGATACTCAGTTCAGCGTCGGGCGACACTCAGTGCAGAAGCACCCAGTGAACTCTGTGAAATCCATTGTATGCTGCCAAATCACTCCAAAAGCTCCCAGAATCTCCAGATAAGCTCCAAACGTGCTAAAACCAGTAAAACACCGAAAGGACTCGAAAGACTCTATAAAAGACTCGATTATGTACATATATCATGGCTCAAAACACCTAAAACCCATGATATATCAACTCCCCCACACTTAGCTCTTGCTTGCCCTCAAGCAAGTAAAGAACCAAAGCATAAGAAAGAGGTTTGAAAACTCAAAAACTCAATTCGTCCTAGGAACATCGCATTCACATTCATTTAGTAAGCCACTGAAAACTTTCCTACAGAGCTCAAGATCACAATGTACTTCCCCCACACTTAGCAACTGTCCCAAGTAAACTCCACAATCAGATTAGGACATTCAAGTTCACCACACTAGCCTCTGTATACAATTAGGTGCGGTCTCTTATATATATCATGGTTTTTACCGGTTTTAGAACATGATATAAGTGTATTTTAGAGTCTTTTAGTGTTGCTTTAGAGTCTTTTACAGGTATTAGCACGTTTGGAGCGGATTTGGAGATTATGGAGCTTTTTGGAGCATTTTGGTGTTTTGACCCGAGAGATAGAGTTCACTGTCCAAAACAGAGATCTGCATCGATCGACACACATTGTGCATCGATCGACACACGAGCGAGATGGGCTTATCTTCGGCGGTTTAATGAAGTTTGGATATTGCACTTTGGCCCAGAAGTTTTCAAGAATTACAAAGAAGCCCCAGTCGTGATTAGGCCTTTATAATTAGGTTTTTACATCAGTTTTTAGATACACTACGCTTACTTACGCTTTGATACTTTGAGCATAGAGATTTTAGAGCTTTTGGGGCTGATCTAATCCTGTACTGCTTCCTGCTTTTGGAGAAGATTTCGAACCCCTTTAATCTTTACTCTTTATTTATGCAATCTATTAATTTATTGATTATGTTTTCATTATCTATGTCTGAGTAGATTCATAGTTAGGTTTAGGGATTCTCATTAGGGATTTCATGACTTGCTAGATTTATTTATTTCAGTTAAGGATTCATATCGTAATTGTTCTTCAATCTAAATTGTGCTTAACACTAGTTTCTAACTTGATCACTTAGAATCTAGATATTAGGTTGTTAAATTGACACGAAAGTGTGATTTAGAATCTGAACTATTTAGGTTGAGCAATTGAATTACTCGCAAAGAAATTTGGTTTAATTGAATTGTGAACATATCAAACCTGAACTTAAAGCTAGTTTAATCTGTTAGGAATTACTAAGAAATTTGGATTTCTGCTATTAGACTTAGAGAATTCTCAACACGAAAGTTAGTTAGTTCTATATCCGTGTTTGAGTTCTAGAACTGTACTTAATTTGATCATGACTGATTATCTGATCTGCTTGTCTGATTTTCTGAGAACTCCCTAGACTTAGCGCTTTTAGTTAATTGTCTTCAAACCAATCTTGCAACCTGATTTACTTTTCTGCTTTGCTTTTAGTTTCTCACTACTTTCTCCTAGTTTAACTCGACTGTTCTATAATCTATCGTAGGTCTAGAGTCTCTGTGGATTCGATACCCTACATACTATAATTGCATTAACTGTGCACTTGCAGTAGAATAGGATTAAAACTTAGACCCTATCAAGTTTTTGGCGCCGTTGCCGGGGACTCTTTTGAGTCTTCGATAGATTTGAACTCAGGGTTTAGACTTTTTGTTTTTAGTTACTAACTATTTCTCTGTTTTTCTCTGTCGCAGGTCTGACATTCGCTTAGCATCGATCGTTGCATCTTTTTGAATCGATCGTTGCAAGGGGACTAGAGTTGAATCGATCGTTGCCTCTAAGCATCGATCGTTGCACTGCGATTACAGACAGTTTATGCAGACGTGTGATACTAGAAGTAATCCGAACTCGAATCTCGTTAATCTCAGACTTGAAGAGCTTGCTAGACTAGAGAGAACTAACAGGAAAAGTCGACGAGCAAAGATGGTACAAGAACACTTGATTTTGATATCTGATGCTCAAGGTGTCCTAAGGGACCGACAAAACAATCCGTATAATAATGCTGGGCAACAGATTGATGCTGAAGGGAATGTGATCCCTGAACCTGAGCCTGAACCGCGACAAGGACAAGGCCAAGGACAAGGTCAGAGGCAGATGGTTGTTCATGAGAGGACCCTTGTTGACTATAACCGTCCGGATGAGTTTCATGCTAACCGGTCAGCACTTGTACCTCCTGGTTTTGAGATGAATGACTTCGATATCAAGACCATCTACTACTCTATTCTGAGGCAGAATGCCTTCCATAAGTTTCCAACTGAGCAGCCAATGGACCATATTGATGAGTTTGAGGACATAGTCACTGGGATGAAGTATGATGGAGTGAACTATGATTATCTGCTTCTCAAACTTTTCCCCTACTCTCTCGCTGGAGATGCTGCTGCCTGGCTGAAACAACTTCCACCTGGGAAGTTTACTACATGGAATGCTGTGAAGAGTGAGTTTCTGAGGCACTTTTATGATGATGCTCGCTCCGATCAGTCGAGACAGGACATTCTCACTTTCTCCCAAGGTCCTATAGAGCCTCTCAAAGCTGCTTGGATGAGGTTTAAGAATTACCAACGAGACTGCCCGCATCATGGATTCACTGAAGTGACATTGCTGGGTATTTTCTTTAGAGTTATAGATCTCCCTTACCAGACTGCGTTGGATAATTCCAGCAATGGGAATTTCAACACTAGGACTCCTGAGCAAGTAAGAAATTGATAGATAACTTGGTGAGCAGTAATAGCTGCAAGACTGCTGATAGGAGAAGGAAAGAGTCTGGTGGGAAGATAGATAATCTGGAGATAGCTGATATCATGACTAAGTTGGACACAGTTTGTAATTTGTTGGCTGGGAAGAAAGCTGTCCATTTTGCTCAGGATGTTGAGGTATTTGGAGCTGAAGAAGACCATCAGGAAGAGGATGTGAACTACATTGGAGGCTCTGGATTTCAAGGGAATATGTTTGGTAATCAGCAAGGTAATAGGTTCTTCAATGGTGGACAGAAGAGTGCTTTCACAAGCAACCAAAACTCTTCTGGATTTGGACAGACTGCTGGTTATCAGAAGCCTTTTCAGCAAGGTATTCAGAGGACTTATGGATCTTCTTCTTACCAGACACCTCCTGCTGCTAATGCTCATGAGAGCAAGATGGAGGCAATGATGGAACAGTTGCTGAAAGGACAGACTAAGACTGCTGTGGACTTCAACAAGAAGCTGGATGCAGTGTATGATGATCTCAATGGGAAATTTGAGTCCTTGAGCTCACATGTGAAGAGGCTTGATGCTCAAGTTGCACAGACTGCTGGATATGTTAAGAGGGCAGATGGATCTCTTCAGGGACGAACTGATGCTCATCCTAAGTATCACTGCAATGCAGTGACATTGAGAAGTGGTAAGGAGCTGTTTCCTGCCCAGAAAAAGCAGTTCAGTGTCGAAGAAATCGTGGAGATTGAAGAAATGGAAGATGAGATCCGCGGAATTCGCAATGCATCGATCGACGCAGCCCAGAAACGGTCGATGCAAAGCGAAAACAAAGACCCAGAAGTCGTAACACAATCACCCAACAACGATCGATGCAACACTAGCAACGATCGACGCAAGGCAACTGCAGAGAGTTCAGACGCAGAAAAGCCAAAAAAGTTGAATGAAAGGGTCTACAAGCCTAAGGTACATTTTCCTAAGAACCCCAGGAAGGCTAAGAACGATAAGCAGTATGCCAAATGCAAGGAGATCATTAAAAAGGTGAAGATTGAAGTGCCTTTGATTGACTCTATGGAGACTACTCCTGTGATGAAGAGATGTCTTAAGGATTTACTTGCTGGTAAATGGTCTGCTGAAGAGAGTGTAATGATGATCACGGAGGTATGTAGTGCAGTAATTCAAGGCAGAATTCCTGAGAAGTTGAAAGATCCAGGAAGCTTTGTGTTGGATTGTGCTATCTATAGAGAAAGATTTGAAAGATCTCTATGTGATCTTGGTTCTAGTGTGAACCTTATACCCTTCTCTGTTGCTAAGAGACTTGGGATGACTGACTTCCTGCCCACTAGGATCTCACTAGTTTTAGCAGACAGAACAATCAGAATTCCTGAAGGAGTGTTGGAAGATGTGCCTATAATGATTGGCCAATGTGTGATTCCTACTGATTTTGTAGTTCTGCAGTATGGAGAGAAACCAAAGGATCCACTGATTTTGGGTAGGCCTTTCTTGGCCACTGTGGGTGCGATGATTGACTGCCAGAGAGGTAAGATAATTCTGAATGTGGGTGATTTGAAGATGAGCTTTGATATGGACAAATTGGTGAAGAGACCAACCATCGACGGACAGACCTTTTATGTGGACACACTCAGTGATTTGGCTGCAGAATACTTTCATAAGACACATGCTGAGGATCCACTGGAGAGAGCCTTACTGAGCTCTATAATGGTGCTGGAACACCTGCAAGACGAGCCCGCAATCTGCTATGTGAGGCTAATGGACTCTGCTGAGCAAGTGATGCAATTGGATGTGTCTGACGCGACATTGCATCGATCAACACCTTCAGGGCATCGATCGTTGCATGTTGACAGAGATTGGGCAGAGGAAAAAGCCCCGAAGATTGAGCTGAAACAACTTCCATCCGAGCTAAGGTAAGCATTTCTTGGACCTAATTCAACATATCCAGTGATTGTTAATGCTAGTTTGAACAACGCAGAGCTCACTTTACTGCTAAGCAAGCTGTGCAAGCATCGCAAAGCTCTTGGCTATTCTCTTGATGACATTTCAGGTATCTCTCCGGAGCTGTGCATGGATCGGATACATCTTGAGGACGAGTCTAAGACATCTGTTGAGCATCAGAGAAGGCTTAATCCTAATCTTCAGGAAGTGGTTAAGGAGGAGATTATGAAACTCCTACATGCTGGGATCATCGATCCTATTTCAGACAATGATTGGGTCAGTCCAGTCCATGTAGTGCCTAAGAAAGGCGGAGTTGCAGTAGTGAAGAATGAGAAGAACGAGCTGATTCCTATAAGGACTGTGACTGGACACCGAATGTGCATAGATTACAGGAAGCTCAATGCTGCGACAAGGAAGGATCATTTCCCTTTACCCTTCATTGATAAGATGCTGGAGAGGTTAGCAAATCACCCTTACTATTGCTTCCTCGATGGATATTCAGGCTTCTTCCAGATCCCCATCCATCCAGAAGATCAAGGAAAGACTACTTTTACTTGTCCATATGGCACATTTGCATACCGCAGGATGCCTTTTGGACTTTGTAATGCACCAGCCACCTTCCAGAGATGCATGATGTCCATATTCACTGATATGATTGAGGACTTTATGGAGGTGTTTATGGACGACTTCTCAGTTTACGGATCATCATATAATGAGTGCTTGGATAATCTGTGCAAGGTACTAGCTAGATGCGAGGAGAAGCACTTGGTTCTTAATTGGGAGAAGTGCCATTTCATGGTCAGAGATGGCATTGTACTTGGACATAAAGTGTCTGAAGCAGGGATCGAAGTAGACCGCGCTAAGATTGAGGTAATCACCAGCCTTCATGCGCCTGATTCTGTGAAGTCTGTGAGGAGCTTTCTTGGACATGCCGGTTTCTATAGACGGTTCATCAAGGACTTCAGTAAGATTGCTAGACCACTAACTGCTTTGCTGTGTAAGGATACCAAGTTTGAGTTCAATGCAGATTGTCAGACTGCATTTGAACAGATCAAGCAGGCATTAGTGAGTACTCCTATAGTTCAGCCAACAGATTGGGATATACCTTTTGAGGTTATGTGTGATGCGAGTGACTACGCTGTAGGAGCTGTTCTGGGGCAGAAGTAGGACAAAAAGCTTCATGCTATTTACTATGCCTGCAGGACACTAGATGATGCACAGAGAAACTATGCCACTACAGAAAAGGAGTTGTTGGCTGTTGTCTTTGCATTTGATATGTTTTGCCCCTATCTTGTTGGCTCCAAGGTGATTGTACACACTGATAATTCAGCCCTGAAGTATCTGATGCAGAAGAAAGATGCTAAGCCAAGATTGTTGAGATGGATTCTGTTGCTTCAGGAGTTTAACATTGAAGTAAGGGACAAGAAGGGAGTTGAAAATGGAGTTGCTGACCATCTTTCAAGGATGCTGGTTGAGGAAGACGTGCCCATTAATGATTTCTTGCCAGAGGAGAACGTCAATATGATCGGGACAGTGTTTCAGACGGATTTGGATAGAAATTTGCAAAACTGTCGGATTAATCGCATTGCGTCGATCGATGCCACATCTGTGACGATCGATTCATGTGTCGAGACTGCGACGATCGATGCTACCTTATGCGATGATCGTTGCAGTGCAGATACGAGCCCAGAACCCTTCACGGTTCAGATTGGAGACTGTGACTTCGAAGTTGATGCTGTCGCAACCACCGATCGACCCTAGTACGCAGATATAGCTAATTACCTGGCTGCAGAGACTGAACCAGATGATTTGAAGGGGTATGCAAATAAGAAGTTCTTCAGGTAGCTCAGACGATACTACTGGGATGAGCCTTATCTCTACAAGCAATGTTCGGATGGTCTTTACAGGAGATGCGTTGCTGAATCAGAGGTTCCAGATATCCTATTCCAATGTCATGGATCAGATTATGCTGGACATTTTGCTACTTTCAAGACTGTGTTTAAGGTTCTGCAAGCAGGATTCTGGTGGCCTACAATGTTTGCGGATGCTCATTCCTTTGTTTCTCAGTGTGATGCCTGTCAAAGGAGAGGGAAAATCAGTAAGAAGCATGCGATGCCTCAGAATTTCATTCTTGAGGTTGAGGTTTTCGATTGTTGGGGCATAGATTTCTTGGGTCCTTTTCCCTCATTCTATGGGAATAAGTTTATCTTGGTTGCTGTGGACTATGTATCTAAGTGGGTAGAGGCAATAGCTAGTCCAACCAATGATTCTTTGGTGGTTATTAAGCTGTTTAAGACCATCATATTCCCTAGATTTGGAGTACCTCGGATAGTAATTAGTGATGGAGGATCTCATTTCATTAATAAGGTCTTCGAGAAGCTGCTACAGAAGCATGGAGTTCATCACCGAGTTGCTACTCCTTATCACCCTCAGACTAGTGGACAAGTTGAGGTCTCTAACAGACAGATCAAAGAGATCCTAGAGAAGACAGTTGGGAAGACGAGGAAGGATTAGGCAGCAAAGCTGGATGATGCACTATGGGCTTACCGGACTGCATTTAAGACACCACTTGGTACCACTCCATTTCATCTGCTGTATGGAAAAGCTTGTCATCTGCCAGTAGAGCTTGAGCACAAAGCAGCATGGGCTGTAAAGCAGATGAACTTCGATCTTAAGTCTGCTGCAGAGAGGAGATTGGTGCAGCTTAATGAGTTGGATGAGATTAGACATTTTGCTTATGAGAACTCAAAGCTGTACAAGGAGAGGACTAAGGCTTATCATGACAAGAAGATTGTCTCTAGACAATTTGAGCCTAATGATTAGGTACTTTTGTATAACTCTCGTTTGCAATTGTTTTCAGGTAAGCTGAGATCAAGGTGGTCTGGTCCTTTCACAATCAAGGAGGTACGTCTTTATGGAGCTGTCGTTCTAATCAGCCAGGAAGGTAAGGAATTTACTGTAAATGGACAGAGAGTAAAGCCTTATTGGGCTAAGGCCGAGATTCCAGGAGGTCAGATTTTGCCTCTGGATGTTGCACCCTCTGTTTGATTGAGCTAAAACGTCAAGCTATTGACGCTAAAAGAGCGCTGAGTGGGAGGCAACCCACTGTTTCGTTTTTGCTATCCATTTTTGGTGTTTTTGTTAGACTTTTACGTTTGTTTTGGTTTTGGTGAGTTTTGTCTGCAGGTCTCGAGAAATCGAATGCAACGATCGACACGGTCCTGTGTGTCGATCGTCACAACACGAAAATCGCATTGCAGCGATCGTTGCGGACCTGAACAACGATCGACTCATATCGCAATCGCCTTGCAACGATCGTCGCATTTATGCGTAACGATCGATGCATGAGCGAGACAGGTAAAAATCAGACATAACTTAACTCATCCATTAATATTTTTAGTTTCTTTTACCGATCCTTAGCTTGACACTACTGGGGACAGTGTGTTTCAAGTGTGGGGGAGGTGGTACTGACTTTTATCTTTCTGTTTTCTTAGAGTCAGTCCTATTTTTCAAAATTTTGTTTTATTGAGTCAAAACAGTTTAAGTAGGAAACAATGAATTTTTGAGAAGTTAACAGCACTTGCAGGAACTTAAGTGACCATTGGGATGAAGTTGCAGGATCTATCTATGACTATTAGAAAACCCAATGCGGATCAGCCTACTGAGGACACCCATATCAATTCAGGTATTCAGAGGATCCTTTACTAACTTCACCCTTGTAAACCTGACTTAATTTTCTCACCTAAGGGCTTGGTATACCTTAAGCCGGACTCCTCTGTTAGTTCTGATATAGCTTGTAAACCTGTCCGAGTAAGGTTCCCTTCTCCCCTTCTCTAAAGTAAATAAAAAATAAATAATAATAAACTGAGGATGAGCTAGTAGCTCCGAAGTGGTCACGTGAGTGGTAGCAAACACTATTAACTCCTGGGCATTCATGGAATGTGTCCAAAGTACACCCCATAACGGGAAGAGCACTGATTAAAAAAAAAAAAAGATACCCAATGGAGAAAAATCAGATTGCTAAGGAAGGGAAAAGAGAAGAAAGGAACCAGAAAAAGATAGTATGGTGGTCTAGAGCTAACAGAGTAAGAATCCATGTGCCCTTTGATCGATAATCCTTAAGTGAGACCGCACTTAATAGCTTATAGAAGTCAGTAGGGTGAATTTGAATTGCTTGGATTGATTGTGGAGTTTACTTAGGACAGTTGCTAAGTGTGGGGGAAGTACATGTTGGTCTTGATGTCTTGCAGGTGATTCTTTCAGTGGCTTACTAAGGGGAATCTGAGTGTTGTTGCTTCTAGGATGAAAAGAGTTTCTGAAAGTTTTCAAACCTCTTCACCATGTTTTAGTTATCTGTTTTGCTTGAGGGCAAGCAAAGGCTAAGTGTGGGGGAGTTGATATATCATAGTTTTTACCGGTTTTAGACCATGATATAAGTGTATTTTAGAGTCTTTTAGTGTTTCTTTAGAGTCTTTTACAGGTATTAGCACGTTTGGAGCGGATTTGGAGATTATGGAGCTTTTTGGAGCATTTTGGTGTTTTGACCCGAGAGATAGAGTTCACTGTCCAAAACAGAGATCTGCATCGATCGACACACATTGTGCATCGATCGACACACGAGCAAGATGAGCTTATCTTCGGAGGTTTAATGAAGTTTGGATATTGCACTTTGGCCCAGAAGTTTTCAAGAATTACAAAGAAACCCCAGTCGTGATTAGGCCTTTATAATTAGGTTTTTACATCAGTTTTTAGATACACTACGCTTACTTACGCTTTGATACTTTGAGCATAGAGATTTTAGAGCTTTTGGGGCTGATCTAATCTTGTACTGCTTCCTGCTTTTGGAGAAGATTTCGAACCCCTTTAATCTTTACTCTTTATTTATGCAATCTATTAATTCATTGATTATGTTTTCATTATCTATGTCTGAGTAGATTCATAGTTAGGTTTAGGGATTCTCATTAGGGATTTCATGACTTGCTAGATTTATTTATTTCAGTTAAGGATTCATATCATAATTGTTCTTCAATCTAAATTGTCCTTAACACTAGTTTATAACGTGATCACTTAGAATCTAGATCTTAGGTTGTTAAATTGACACGAAAGTGTGATTTAGAATCTGAACTATTTAGGTTGAGCAATTGAATAACTCGCAAAGAAATTTGGTTTAATTGAATTGTGAACATATCGAACCTGAACTTAAAGCTAATTTAATCTGTTAGAAATTACAAAGAAATTTGGATTTCTGCTATTAGACTTAGAGAATTCTCACAACGAAAGTTGGTTAGTTCTATATCCGTGTTTGAGTTCTAGAACTGTACTTAATTTGATCCTGACTGGTTATCTGATCTGCTTGTCTGATTTCCTGAGAACTCCCTAGACTTAGTGCTTTTAGTTAATTGCCTTCAAACCAATCTTGCAACCTGATTTACTTTTCTGCTTTGCTTTTAGTTTCTCACTACTTTCTCCTAGTTTAACTTGACTGTTCTATAATCTATCGTAGGTCTAGAGTCTCTGTGGATTCGATACCCTACATACTATAATTGCATTAACTGTGCACTTGCAGTAGAATATGATTAAAACTTAGACCCTATCAGTCTCACAGAGGGAGTATCGATCAGAGGACACATGGACTCAACTCAGTCATTACTTGACCACCAAACTGTCAGTTTCTGGTTTCTTTCTTTTCCCTTTCTCCCTTAGCACTGATTTTTCCCCACAGGGTATCATTTTATTTTTCTATCAGTGCTCTTCCCTTTTTATTGGGGTTTAACTTTGGACCTTTCCATGGATACACAGGAGGTAATATGGGTCTCTACCACTACCGTGACCACTTCGAAGATACTAGCTTATCCTCGGTTTTTATCTCTCTTTTTTTCAAGGGAGGATAAAATCAGAAACCATACTCAGACAGGATTATAGGCTGTGCCAAACACATCGGAGGAATCCGACCCAGAGATTACCAAGCCCCTAAGTGAGAAATTAGAGTCAAGATTAGAAGTGAGACTAGTGATGGATCCTCTGAATACCTGGTTAGATATGGGTGTCCTTGGTAAGTTGATCTGAGTGGGGTTTTCTAATAGTCATAGAGCTCCTGCAAGTCCATCTAATGGTCACTTAGTTCCTGTTCCAACGAAAAATTTCCTCGAAAAATCATAGTTTCATACTGATTTTGACTCAATAAAACAGTTTTGAAAACAAAGGAATGACTGTAAGAAAAGAAAGCAAATGGTGGTCAGTAACTACCTCCCCCACACTTAAACAACACTGTCCCCAGTGTTATCGCAGCTTGGGCTCAGGAGAACAAGGTATAACCAGCGAAAAGCTCGGAAAATCAGAAACCTTACCTGCAGTCGCGGTTGGTGTCGACCGACACACAACCAGTGTCGAACGACACAATGTTTTGGTCCACACAAATCTGATCCGAATCGAGCGTCCTCGATTGTGGTCCGTGTTTTCGAGTTTGGTGTCGACCGACACTAAAGGGTGTCGACCGACACTGATGTCTACAGCATGTTCTTGACGATTCTAACACACCAAAACACAAAAATCAAAGAAACAAAAACCAAAAATCGAAAAATAAAAGAAAAACTGACTCAACAGTGGGTTGCCTCCCACTCAACGCTTGTTTTTAGTCAGTAGCTTGACTATGGGTTGGAAAATCTGACTCATGGCGGTTTCAACAGAGACTTTGAGTGTCTCTGTGAATGTCTCCTCATCCAAGGTGGTGAATATGCAGTAGGATCATGAGCTTGACCAAGGAAGGATGGAAAAGCAACATGGTGGGAGTGAAGCTTGGGTGTTGTCGAGTGTTTATCTGCATTCACAGCAATAGAGTTATGAAGATGCGTACCTTCGCTTTTGAGGACGTTTTATATTCGGAGCTTTCTGCTTATGAGCAGTTGCAGGTTCTGAAGATGTTAGAGTAGATTCCTGACGAACCACCATCTTCTCCTCTCCAATATCAACTACATGAAACCCACTAATATGGGCTTCTTGCTCCATCTCAACACCAAATGTTTGACCATCAATGGTGGACCTTCGTAACTTGTCCATCTTGAAGTGCAGAGACTTATATCCTAGGTGGAGATCAATCAAACCATGCTTCACATCAATCACTGCTACAGCTGTAGCTAATAAGGATCTTCCAAGTATAAGAGGATCATCCGGTTCCATATCATATTTCAGCACCACGAAGTCTGTTGGAATCAAGTAGTTTCCAACTCTGATAGGGATGTCCTTTAAAACTCCTTCTGGGATCCTCTTCGATCGATCAGCCATGATTAGAGAGATCCTAGTCTGCTTGAAGTCCGTCAATCCCAATCTCTCAGCCACAGAGTATGGCATGAGGTTTGCACTAGCTCCCAAGTCGCATAAAGAGTGCTTCAAGCTGTCCTCGAAGATAGAGCAGTCTAGCACAAAGACTCATGGATCTGAAAGCTTCTTTGGAACCTGATTTAGCAGCACATAACTGACTCGCTTAGATACAATCATCACCCCTTCTTTCAAATGACCATCAGTGGAGATCATGTTCTTCGCATATCTTCGCACACAAGGATGAATTCGCGAAGCATCAGATGGTGGAGTTTCATTCAGCTTCTTATCCATCACTACCATGTATTTGAGTGCACTATGCTCCTGTTTAGACCTCATAGGAACTATGGGGAAAGGTATAGGAGGTTTGTAGACCTTCTCCTTAGCAAAAAATCAAATTTGGGCAAAATTGGGTCTGCCCGACCGTCGCGTCGACCGACGGTGTCAAGCATGGTCGATTTCTGTTCGTCGTGAGAACTCGAAATTGCCGTCAGAACTGCGTGTCGACCGACACTAAGGGGGTGTCGATCGACACCAAAGGATTTTATCAAGAGATCAATGTCAATCTCAGTAGATTTTGGTCCATCGAAACTCTCGAACTCTGGGCTTTCAAGGGGTGTCGACCGACACTGAGGTGGAGTGTCGATCGACGCTGAGTCTGCAGCTACGGATTTTTGACTCTTATCCACGATTTTCACAGTATTAACCCCAAATTCTTCTTCCTGAATCAACCAATCTTCAACTTGAACTGAGATAGCATTGACGTGGGCATTCTGAGTATACTTCCCCTTGATTGAGCTTGAAATCTGACCCACTTGTGTATCCAGCTGCCTCATATGAGTGTTCAAGGACTCAAACTTCCCATTCAAATCAGTGTACACGGCATCAAGCTTTGAGTTGAAGGACACAGTGATATGTTGTTGTCTCTCAAGAAACTGCTCCATCATGGCTTCCAATATGCTCTTATATGTAGGTGCAGGAGGTGCTTGGTAAGAAGAAGCACCATAGTTCCTTCAGAAGGAACTGCTCTGTTGCTGGAAGGGTTTCTCAAAAGCAGATTTCTGACTGTAGAATCCATTCCCTCCAACGTAGTTGATAGCTTCTTGCGCATACTTTCCAACATCCAATACTTCAAAATCTTGAGCAAATTGGACACTTTTCCTTCCAAGTAGAAGTGTCCTGAGTCAATTTTGTTCTTCATCCCAGCTATCTGCGAGCTGTCAATCTCTGAGCTGAAAACAAAATTCGGATACATCATCCTTACAGATCTCTTAGCCTTCTTGGTTGTTCTCTCAAGCCTAGCAAGCTCCTCAAGTCTGAGGTTCAAAAGCTCTTCGTCTGGGTTGCTTCGTGTGTGACTATTGGGCATCCACTGAAAGAAGACTGATTCCGCGAAGGGTGTCGACCGACACTGAAAGGGTGTCGATCGACACTAAGTACTCTTGCTCACTTAGACTAAATTCTAGTACAAAATCTATCGGAGAACTCAAAGAGTCCCCGGCAACGGCGCCAAAAACTTGATAGGTCAAGAATGATCCCTATTCTAACTGCAAGTGCACAGATATGCAATCGTAGTACAAAGGGTATCGAATCCACAGAGACTCCATTTCAAGCGATAGATTATATGTAGTTGAATTAAGCTAAGCAAGAAAGATGAAAGCGGTAAACAAAGCAAGTAAGCAAACGATGTGTGATCAATGAACGAAGGCGCTAGACTTAGGGAAGTTCTCAAGAAACCAGGACACAGATCAGTCAATCAACAGGATTCATATATCAATGTTCAAGAACTAGAATCACAATCATATAACAAACCAACTCTCGCTGCGAATGCTAACTATGTCTAACAACCTAGAAAACCAAATCTCTTTGCGAATTCTAGAGTTCTAAACATGCATTTAATTCAGGTTCTTTTGTTCCGAAACTCCCTAAGCCAAATCTCTTTGCGAATAGGTTATTTGCTCAGCTATGTTCTTTTCTAATCTATTAACCAACTCTCGCTGCGCTAACAGATCTGATATCAATAATCCAAGTAGCTAGTTTAGATTAAGCGTTAAGAACAACCTAGATGAAGAACTAGATGGTTTGAATCCCAGTTAATCAATCAATCTATAATTCCATGAAATTCCTAATGAGAATCCCTAAATCTAACAAGAAAACTACTCAGACATGGAAATCATAACAATATACATAATCAAAGTAGAAATCCTATAAATCAATAGAATAAGAAAAGGGGTTCGAAATCTTTTCTCTCTCGAGTACAAGACCAGCCCCAAAATCCCTAATCTCTGATAGAATAAAGCTTATCAAAAGCGTAGCCTAACAAGTGGCTGAAAAACCTAATTAATAGTCTAAAACACGATTTGGGTCTTTCTGTAAATATGGAAACTTCTGGGTAAATCTTGCAAATCTCCAAAAGCTGTATTTTTGACGCGCAGGAATTTTGTCCTTTAGTGGCGTCGGGCGACACTCAGTTCAGCGTTGGGTGACACTCAGTGCAGAAGCACCCAGTGAACTCTGTGAAATCCATGTATGCTGCCAAATCACTCCAAAAGCTCCCAGAATCTCCAAACGTGCTAAAACCTGTAAAACACATAAAGGACTCGAAAGACTCTATAAAAGACTCGATTATGTACATATATCATGGCTCAAAACACCTAAAAACCATGATATATCAAGAGTATCCCGAAATTCAATCATATCTGAGGTTAGATGATTGACTGACGGAGAGGAATACTCAACATGATGAGCTATTTGGTTGAAATCACCGCATAAAATCCAAGGGGTGGTGTTGAGTTTCTATTGCACTTTAATTAGTTCAACTCACAAGTAAGATGGGTTTATGCATATTGAGCCACCGAAAAATGGGATTATGCATATTGAGCCACCGACTAAAAAGCCTATGTTTATCCAGATCGTTTAGTCCTCAGACGTTCCAAAAAAAATGAATTTGTATACATTAGAAAAGAGGAGGATCCTCCCCTTGAGGTAAAGGGTCTCCTACAGGCGGAAGAGATAATCAAGAGTTGGTTTTTGATAGTTTTGAAGGGATATTAGTAAGAGGAATGGCAGATGAAGAAGCCAGTTTTTGTTGGGAGGAGAACAAAAGAGGTGGTCTAGATGGGTAGACATATTGGAGAGGAAGAGTGACTAAAGGAGCATTGAAATCTGTTTGTAAGTAATATAAGAACCAAATGAAGGCGCAAAAGTTGCATGGAGACCTACAAAAAAGGTAGCATTAGATTTTGAGGCTGTGAAAATGATAAGAAGGCTATTTGTGGAAGTAGAGTTGGGAAGAGGAGGAGAAGAAATAAGGGCTTTTCTGGTGTGGCAAGGGGCAAAACAAGAGCAGGCGAAAAAAGAGGAAGAGGTAGAGTTTTTTCTGGGGGAAGTTTGGAGGTGGCGGAATCTGAGACAACCTCACTAGTCACATTTATGACCAAATCAATATCATTATCTACAACTGTCAACTCTCGAGAGAGAGACGTTGAGTGAGTAGAATTTTGGACAACATCCATACCCGAGCTATCATTGGCATTGAACTTCTCCTCTTGATTTCCGACTAGTTCCACTTTTTCCTTAATTACAACAGTTTTGAGACCACTGTTGCTTTTGGTTGCAGTCTTAGCAGGAGGAATATTATCTTTATGAGTTGTTGGAGGGTTATGATCTTTCTGAGTTTTAGGAGGAGCATTTACACAATTCTTTAGGATGTGTCCAATATGATTACAATGTGTGCATGAAGGAGGAATTCATGGGTAATATATCTAGACCATAATGACTTCTTCATTTTCCCGGAAAAATTCTCCACACTGGCATCGGTACAATAAGATTTGCCTCAATTTTAACATGAGCTACATTCAAACTGGTGAGATTTTTAGTGTAACCATCAGTTTCAATAGGCTCTGCCACCAAACCTTCTGCTAAACTCAAACCTTCTTTTGTTCGCAGGTCAAAAGGGACACCAGTTAGGTAAGCTCATCGAGGAATAGTTTCGATCTCAGAGAAGCTAACTACTGCAAAAGAACCCCATTGAGATGAATGAAACATGGAAGACCACATACCATAATCCAAAATAGTAGTAACATGAGGAGGAGAATCCTCTGTCTGAGTCATGACAACATCAGTAATAAAATTACAGTTGATGCCGGAGCTACAGTCTTCCGCAGGGAAGAAGTTTGTAAATAGGCAGAAAATGAGGCAGGGGAGACATGGGAGGAGGGGAGGGGCGGGAAGAGATCAAGCGAAGGCGGGTCAAGGGGGTCTGGGAAGAAAAAGGAGGACGGTTGAGCAAACCACCAGTGACGGAGGCTAGATTCAAGCCGAAAGCAATATTTGTTGCAGGGAACCAGCGGTTCTCCACAGGAGCTCTCATTCTTTACTTTCT
Organism: Orychophragmus violaceus; assembly: GCA_030180135.1. Lineage (NCBI taxonomy): Eukaryota > Viridiplantae > Streptophyta > Magnoliopsida > Brassicales > Brassicaceae > Orychophragmus > Orychophragmus violaceus. The sequence goes on from CM058237.1 coordinate 70,754,896, forward strand.
ACTTCTTATTTGGAACTACTTTTTCAATAATATTACATAAGAAAATAATTTTCTAAGAGATTCCGTTTAAGCACAAACATTTTTCCTCCTTGAATCAACTTTTTTTTTTGCTATGACATTTTGTTGTCGTTTTTTTTTGTCGTCAAGATATATTAGTTGGGCCCAAATTGGGTAGATACAGAACAAAGAGACAAGTACATGGGCTGAAAAAAACGTTAACGGCCTAATGTGGCCCAAAAACAGCTTAGTCAACTCGAGTAAAGCTATTCGATAGCCACGTGGAGTGACAAACGGACATACGTCAACTTCACCGAGCAACCGTCATGCACACCGACACCAGAAGAGTCGCGGGCCACCGGCGGCGATGGATAGCCGAGAACTGTCGAGATTTGTTCTGACGATCTAGATCCAAGGAGAAACGCCGGAAGGAGCGAGATAAGAAGAAATCTTCACTCGCTGAGCCACCGCAGCTTCGGGGAGACATTCAACTTCAAGAGGCCCAATATACTGGCAAGAAAAATTAGTCCGAACAGAGCTGGTTCTGCCGTAGCATGCCGCGTCTTTATGCAGAGGAAACACAGACTAGACCAAATCCCACACTAATGAGTAAATCGAACAAGATGAAGAGTCGCCTCTGCCAATGAAGAACAACCAATAGATTAGATCTATTAACGGACAGAGAAGCTGTCTGAAGAAATAAACTAAAAACTACTCCGGCGAGAAAGCCATAAGCAAAACTCGTCTTCCAGCATAGATTACAAGAAAAAATGGAAACCGAAGCCTTATTGGAGGATTAAACCTCAGCCGTAGCTCCACAAAAGTAACCCGAGCCACCGACGAGGCGACGACTGCCACCAATGGTCGAAAACGGGCAAAGATTGTAAACGGTGAGTTTCTAAAGAGGAATGAGAAAAAATATGAGAGAAAGAGATAAAGAATATGATTATTGTTGTCGTTTTTAAAGCTAGAAAGTACATTGACATTGACTCCTTACAGAGCCGTGTCGAGAGATACGGAGACCGGAAACGATGTTATAAAATTGGGCCCAATAATATATATAAAAAATCATCATCTTCTCAAATTCATATGAAATCAATAATAACCATCATCATCCAAAAAAAAATAAACAAAAACCAAAATAAAACAAACTATTAATTCTAAAACATAATTTTTCTTCCCTTCTTTCCAATAAAATCGTTAACCAAACGCTCAAAATCAACACCTTTAAGCAACTCCTTTTCGATAGACATGATAGCCAAGTCACTCAACCTTTCTTGTGACATGCTAGAACGAAGATAAGATTTTATCAACTTCAACTTTGAAAAACTTCTCTCAGCAGATGCAACTGAAACTGGAATCGTTAATAAAACTCGATAAGCTACCCATGAGTTTGGATAAAAATCTTCAACCTTCTTAAGAAAGTCTATCACTTCAATAGGCCTCATAGTAACACTTGGTAAAGCTTCTCTTAGAATTTTGAGTTCATAGAAAAGATCATTACCAATAATATCTGAATGCTTCCCATGAGTTAGATAACCTTCAAGTTTGATACACGATGCCATCAGATTATCCTCACTCGCTGCCTGCAACTTTTTCAGATCAAACAAAAATCCAAATATTTGTTCATACTTCTCAAACTGTTCACATCTCGTCTTAAGTGAGTAGAGAGCTTGATCCATAATATGAATGAAGTATTCAACTCTAAAGCTCTCCTCTAGTGATAAGACATCATTTCCTTCAACTTTCTCAAGTTCCTCACCATAATGTTGTTTTCTTCTAATGACCCTCTTTGCCTTTTTGGAAAATACAGCCTTAATCTCCATAGAATCCGCAATTACTTTAGCTTCCAACTTTGCTTTCTCAAAACCCGAATCTCTGTACTTCTGAAAATAAGCAACCAACCCCTTCAATTGAGAGATAGCCACATCAATATCCATGTCTTCTGATTGCAAAATCTTACTGTCAATGTTCATAGCACAAAGAATATTATACCAAATGACCATCGAAACCAAGAACTCAAAACTCCATGTGTCTTACTTGTTGCAAGACACTCAGCTTCGCTCCGCTCCAGTGGATCACCACTACTCTCAGCAATATAAACTAAAGCGTCCATAATTTTAGGAGCTTGAAATCGAATTGCCTTAACACTTTCAACATGACTTTCCCATCGAGTATGAGATAAACGCTTGAGTGTTAGGCCTCCTACCTTATCTTCTATTATTTGCCACCGCTTATTTGAAGCTGCAAAGAAGCAATAAAGGCGCTGGATGATTCCAAAAAAATGAGATTGCCTTTGAAGAAGTGGCTGCCATATCACAAAGAGCAAGGTTAAGGCTGTGACAACCACAAGGTGTATAAAATGCTCGTGGATTAATCTCAAGTAATCTTTTTTGTACTCCTTTATGTTTTCCCTTCATATTGGAGCCATTATCATAACCTTGCCCCCTCACATCATCAATTTTCAAATCAAAAGCAATCAACACGTCTTGAAACTCACAAAAAGCCCTTCTCCGGATGTATCATCAACTTTCAAAAATGTCAAGAAAAATTCTTCGACCTTAGTTTCAGTGGATGAAACATCTACACACCGGATGACAACAGTCATTTGCTCATGGTGGCTAATATCTGGAGTACAGTCAAGAATAACAGAGAAGAACTTTGCACCTTGAATTTTCTTGATGATCATAACTTTAATCTCATTAGCTAACAAAGCTATCAGCTCATTCTGGATTGTGTTGCTAAGGTAATGACAATGAGTTTCGTTTTCTTTAAACCTTCTAAAATGCTTTATCATCACAGGATCAAAATTAGCAAGCATCTAGATGAAACTCATAAAGTTCCCATTGCCATCTTCTCCAATCTTCCCCTTGCTTCCACGGAATGCTATATTTTGTTTAGCAAGTGTCTTTATCACATAAATGATTCTAAGCAACACCTGCTTCCAATGAATCCTCTCTTTGTTCTTTTCATCTTGAGCATATCTATCAATGGTTTGATTTTTCTGTAGTCTAAGTTCTAACTCCACCCATTGATTCATGCAGACAATGTGTTCCCGACCAGATTCATGCTCTCTAAGTCTTTTCAAAATATTTCTCCAATCACTGAACCCCGTAGATGCCAATTGACCATTGTCACGATGATTGAACAACTTACAACAAAAACAGAATATTTTGTTCAACGATTTTGAGTAAACTAGCCAACGACGGTCTTGTTATTCTCCATCACTCATTTCTCTTGTGTAATGCAAATGTGAGAAATGCCTCTTAACACTATCTCTTGGAAAGTTATAATCAAGCGGTAGTCTTTTTGGCGGGCCTTGGACAACCATAAAATCTCTCCATTCATTCCATCCTTTTTTATGCTTTTCCAGTTTCCAGGATCATACATATCAAAAAATCCACAATTCTCCATGAGATCATCATCTTTTTCACATTCAACCTTCTCCTCATCCTCTTTTTCATTGAAGTTCTCCTCATTCACTACATCCACATTCTCTGTCTCAAAAAATGTTTCTTCTCTTTGAAACTCAGCCATATCCTCATCCACTTTATCATCTCCAACAGTTGCATGTTGTTCATCATTATTTACTACGAATTCATCAAGAGTTTCAGGTTTTTTGAAGTACCTGAATAGACCATTCTCTTGTTTTTTGTATCTTCTTCTAGTCGTTTTTTCTTCCTTAATTTGTCTGCTCCACACGGCACTCTTTTAAGACTTTTTGGAGGCATCTTTCTGAAGTTATTTAAAAAAAAACAATGTTACAAAATCGTTAGATAAACAAATATGAAACACTAATTCATAATAAAAAAATACCAAAGTCATCACAATTCACACAAAAACGTAATTAATTTGATGGATAATAATTATAATTGTTTAAGAAATTGCTCTCTTCAAACTAAACAAAGGAAGGCAACGAAACAAAGAGTTTTTGGATCAGTTTTAATGGAGTATGCACTACACAACACTATAATTATTATAAGCCGACATGTGGATTCAGCTACATAATAATCCTTATGTCCTTGCTTAATTCCATCCAAACCCCAAATCAAATCTCCTTTAAATCTATAAATAATGATACTATAATATGAAAGAAGCTTACTTGTAATTGTTGATTGCAAATTTGCAATTTAGAAACAATAAAGAAGATGATGAAAAAAGTGATGAATTTAGGAGCTACTATTTGAAAATTGAGAAGAAGATGAATGGGTATGTATTAGACTATTAGCTAACCCTACTTTTTTTTTTTTATCTCACGTTTTTCTTTTTGTGTAGTGGACTAGGTTAATGATAACCATATTTGAGCTTATTGTATTAAGCAAAATATAGGGCTTTGATATTTTTTCAAAAAAAGAGCCATAAGCCAATGTTTCTTTTATTTGCTCATAGCCACGGCCCTGACTCCTTAATGTATTTTTGATATTCTATTTTAGAAGTAAACGTTTTTTCTTACTAAGAGACATCTCTCATATTTCATTCAAATGAGCAGAGCCTACCATCCTTAATCTATTGTTTGGTTTATGTTAGTGTTTCCTTCATTGTTGATGCACATATTGGTTATTTAATGCAGTTAATAATTTTTCCTTCGAAAAGGTTTAAAATATATATTTATTTCCTTAATGACAGAACGCGTTTGTGAAAAAAATATTAAATTACATACCCATGTGCCATGTACACTCCTAATTCAATTTGAATGTTAAGATGCAAATTTCTGATCATTATTAAAAGTTACTCGCACCAAATTACGAGATTGAGCTTAAGTGCATATGGAGAAAGAGAGATGTCATGTTTGTTTCGCGCCATTAGTCGCGCAATCAGAGAGTTGTTTGTTTTACAATCGTTTGATTAGTCACGCGTAGGTTTAGGTAATAAATATGGAATCGAAGTACCGAACCAAATCTGAATTCGAAAAAAGGAATTGACCCCGAACCGACAAAATATCCGATTAGATCATAAACCTTTATATTTGAAGAATCGGAACCGAACCCGATCCGAACCGAGAACCGAATGAATACCTGAAATATCCGAACTACAATTATATACCCAAAATATTAATTATAGTTAGGTTTAATATAACAGAATTATCCAAAATTATAATAATAAATTCAAAGATATTGGTTAATTTTAAACCAAAATAACTAAAATACTCAAAATAAACGAAAATTCGAATTTTTTTGTTATATTTATCTAAATTTAACAAATTTTTGTTCAAATTAACCATTTTTTTTGGACAACAATAATGTATTGAAACCTAGCTATCTATTGCCCATGATGGTGGTTCCGGTCCAACATGAAAGCTCTATGACTGTCTGAGACGTGCACTTCGTGCTAGTCCACCTGCTGTCAAATTTTTTGCGCGAGGTATGTGCTTGATCTTGAAGGGTGAAAAGTATCCCTTTCTTCGATCGAACTCTTCAATGTGTCTAATGAAGGCATGCCATTCTTCTGGTTCCGACACAATCTTAACCAAATCTGAACAGTCCATTGCAAATGTGATATGAGGTTGCTGTCCCGTCTTCATGCAATCCATAACCCAGCTTAGTGCCTTGAATTCCGCATGAAGTGGTGTCTGACTTTGTATGACATTTCTTGCTCCCATCATAACATTAACTTCGCCTTCATAACAACTATACCATCCCTGACCTATAAACATTTCCCCCTTTTTCCAAGAGGCATCCACGAAACACCATTGACCCGAGTAAACCATCTCATTTCCCATTGGCCTTAAACCAGCAGAGTCAATACCAGTGTGTCCTACAAACATCTGTGCCTCTTCCCATAAATTTGATTTTGTCTCTGCCATTTTGATCGTGACTGCAGGACTCCTATCAATCTGACCATATACCATGTCATTCCTACTCTTCCAAATATACCATAATATCCATGGATAACTTTCTTTGTGTACATCCGATGATATTCTCCAGAAAAGATAATCCAAATTTGTGAACAAAGACTCCGATGGGAATAAGTCCGGATTTGTTAGAATTTGGGAGAGTGCCCAAACTTGTATTGCCGGTGGGCAAAGAAACAACACGTGATTTATCGTTTCTTCCATTCCACAACGCACACATCGTGTATCACATTTAACACCTCTTATGTTGAGATTCTTGGTTACCGATAAACATCCAGAAATTGCTTGCCAAATAAAGTGCCGTATCTTCGGGGAGCATTTTATTTTCCACGAGAAAGCTTGTAGTGGTTTAATACTTGGTCTCCAGTCGGGTGGGCGTTCTCCAGCATCCGTCATCTCTTGTTCCGTATTATAACTAGATTTGACCGTATATCTTCCAGATTTTGTATAGTGTCATCCCAATATGTCCGACCGATTTAGACGACTAAACGGAATGCTCTCAATTAAAAGTACCTCCTCCGGTTCAACAACACTCTTGATTAGATCTGTGTTCCAAGTCTGGTGTTCATGATCTATCAATTGGTCCACTGTAAGTAGTGTAGTAATTGTGTTTTGTTTTTGTATTGCTGGTCTCGTGCGATAGACTGGTACCCAAGGATCATTCCATATTGAAATGGATGCACCTGTTCCCACCCTCTTAATAAGTCCTTTATTAACCAGAGATCTAGTCGAAGTAATATTCTTCCATCCAAAAGACGGAGAGTAAGATTTTATTGGATCCAAAGCGTCCGTATTCCGAAAATATCTTCCCTTGAATATTTTTGAGAATAAGATATATGGCTTTTCAATTAGCCTCCATAATTGTTTTGCCAAAAAAGCTGTATTAGTGTCCCTGAATTCACGAAAGCCAATGCCACCGTCTTTCTTGTGTTTACAAAGTTTATCCCATGCCAACCAGTGCATCCTTGAATTCGAGCCTCCCGAGCTCCACCAGAATTGTAAAACCACACTCGTTAATTTTTTTGTCACTGTTTTTGGTAACCTAAAACATGACATGGCATGATTCGGCATGGCCGTTGCAACAGCTTTGATCATGACCTCTTTGCCTCCTCTGGATAATAATTTAGTTGTCCAACCATTAACTCTCCCAGATAGTCTATCCTGTAGAATCCAAAAATCTTTGTCTTTGATCCACTCAAACATTCAGGAATTCCTAAATACATACCCATACCTTCCACTGTGCTAATTTCTAGAATCGCCTTCATTTCCTCCCTCACTGAATCCGCGACTTTATGTCCAAATTGAATAGATGATTTTGTAAAATTAACCAAATTTATTTTTATGATTTTCTGGGTATTCGGAACCGAACCCAAACAAAAATTATAAAATATCCGAATGGGTCTTATATGTCTAGATCCGAAAAATTGAAAATCGAAAAATTCGAATCAAACCCGAATAGATATCTGAACGCATATGTCTAGTAGTTGCGTGACTGATCACAAAATTATTCGTTTCCTTACGTGATATGAAAAGTGAAACGAAAAGTGATATGAAAAGTGATATGAAAAGTGAAATACTAATCATTACGACTGATCGCAAGGTTGTTTGTTTTACAATCGCACAATTAATTTTTAATTTAATTTTTAACTTATTTTAATTATTTTTAAAATTTCACCTAATTTAATTTCTTTGAGTTTAGTTTTTTTTTTTATTTTATTTTATAATATTAATATTTTAATTTATTTTAAATTTTCGTGTTAGTTTATTATATTAATATTTTAATTTAATTTAATTGTATTTTCATTTATATATTATTTTAATTTAGTTTTATTTTAGCTTAGTTTATGTTTTAAATTTTTTTTATTAAAAATAATTAATTTTAATTTATTTATAATTTTAAAGTTGTTTGTTTGGTAATCACGCGAATCGCAATCATTGATCGCCAGAATTAAATCATGATCGCAGAAATTATCTAGCAATTGAAAGTTTGAAGAAAGAGAATATTTTCTTTTGGAATACAGTATGACCACTCCGATGTTGACGCGAAGGCAGATCGAAAACCTTACATTTCCTTTTCATATCACTTTTCGTTATATTTTTCAATAGCAAAAAAAAAAAAAACAATCATTTACTTGATTGCTAACTAAATGTTTTTTCTTCTTTACCCTTTATATCCTTCATGTTTTTTCTTGTACTTTTATCAAACAAAAATTTTATGCGAAAATTATTCTTGCTAGCACAAATTTTAATATTAATTACTTGAGTAATATTAGAAAATGTTTTTTTGCTAGAGTAATATTTTATGATATTTTAAAAGATTATTATCTCTTACATAATTTTTTTAAAAATAATATAAATAAATTATTAAATAAAATAATTAATTAATTTTCAAAATAAAAAATTAATATAAATTCAATTTTTGAAAATAAATAAATAATCTATTTCGTTTTTAAAAAATAAATAGTAACGTTCAATAAAAATAATTATAAATAAATCATTTAAATACAAACATAAATATTATTTTTCGATGGTTAAATTATTTTTTTCTAAAAAATAAAAATATATTTTTATAAATAAATCACTTAAATAAGAAATTAACACAACTTGTTTTTAAAAAATTTTGCTTTCAAAAATAATAAATAAATACAACATAATTTTTAAATAAATATATAATTTAAATAAAAATTGATACAAAAATTCTTTTATTGTTGCTTATTTTTTTATTATTTTAATTTTGAAAACAAGAATTTAATATAAAAATAATAATAAATAAATTAAATAAAAATTTAATAGAAAATTTTTTTGTTGGTTATTTTTATTATTATTTTAATTTCGTAAAAAACTGTAAAACAAAAAATAAAAAATTAATTATTTAATTCAAAAAACAAAATTTGTTGGTTACCTTTTTTCTGCCAAATATTGAATTTGTTAAGTTAATATTCAGTTATCATAAACTGTCACTAAAAATTAGGAGAAAATCACGCGACAAATTTTTGAATTAGCTATATCTTCATTAAATCTGTAACATTAAAATAAATATGTATCATAACAAAAATCAATAACATTATAAACAAATCTGCGATAAAGAGAAAAACATCGTAACATAGCACTACAACAATAGTAATTATTTTATACAATTTTTTTTATTACGGAGTAATAAATCTATAACATGTAACACAAATCTGTAACACTAATTTCCAGATTTATTCTTTTTTTTTGTCAACATTCCAGATTTATTCAAAACTAATGAAACATATCTGAAAATTTTCAAAAGTCTGCAACACATTAATATAGATCCGTGACATGTCATCGGAAAAAACCAAAAAATCTGCAATATTAAAACATAAATTTGTGACAATTTAAAAATCTGTAACACTATGATGCTAGTATAGTAATTTTTTAAAATATTCTAACGTGTTACAGATTTTTAAAACTATGCAACAAAAAAATTAATCCACAACAAACGACAATAACTCTGTGTAGACTTATTCAGAAATCTGTCATTTCAATAAATTTGCAAAAAAAAATGTCATAAATCTGTGCGGATTTATTAAGACGGGAATGTGAGATTTTTGTAAATAAGATTCGTTTTTGCTGATATGAAAATGTGAAAATTACTCCTCGTAGCACAAATTTTAAGATTAATTACTAAAGTAGCATTAAGGTGTGTTTTTTACTAGAGTAGCATTCTATAATGGTTTAAAATACTATATTGTCCTTTCCTTAACTTATCCTTTTTTTTAAAGAAATAATATATATAATCATTAAAGTAAAATAAATAATTAATATGATTTTTTTTTTTTAAAACTAACTAATATAAAATTCATTTTTAAAAAATAAATAATTAATATAAATTCATTTTTAAAAAATAAACAATTAATAAAAATTCGTTTAAAAAAATAAATAGTAAAAAACTAATAAAAATAATTTTATAAAAAAATAATTTAAATACAAAATACAAATATTATTTTTTGATGGTTAATTTTTGTTTTTCCAAAAAATACAAAATATATTTTATAAATAAATCATTTAAAGAATAAATTAAAATAAATTATTTTTATGGCTAATTTTTTTTAAAAAAAAATTGTTTTCAAAAATAAGAAATAAATACAACCTAATATTTTAGTAAATCCAAAATTTAAATAAAATTTGATAAATTTTTTTTTGTTGCTTATTTTTATTATTATAATTTTGAAAAAAAAATTTAATATAAAAATAATAAATAAATCATTTAAATGAGAAATTAATAGAAACAAATTTTGTTGGTTATTTTTATTATTATATTTATTTTGTAAAAAAGTTTAAAACAAAAATAATAAATAAATTATTTAAATAATAAATTAATTGAAAAAAAAATTGTTGGTTATCTTTTTTTCTTCTAAATATTGAATTTATTAAGTGAATATTTAGTTACCATAAACAGTTTCTAAAAATCAGGAGAAGATCATGAAACAATTATTCGAATTATGTACATCTTCAATAAATCCGCAACAATATATTGAAGAGGTTATTAAAGCTTTCAAAAATCCGCAACACTATATTGTAACCTAAATTTAAAACAAATCCGCAACAAAAGAAACAAATCTGCAACATTAAGCATAACTCTGTAACAAAGGGTGCTAACACAATAATTTTCAAAATCAATTTTATGTGTTGCAGATTTACTAATATCCCGATTTATAAAAAAAAAAAAATCTGAAAAACAAATCCGGAGTGACTCAAAAATCTGTAACACATGAAATGACACGTCAGCAAAATAACGAAAAATCTAGAACATTAAGGAATAAATATGCAACAAATATAAAAATCTGCAACACTATGTGCTAATATAGTAATTTTTGAAACGTTTTTTGCGTGTTACAGATTTATTAAATCTGTAACGAAGAAAATAAATCCACAACAAGATGATGTAGATTTGCTTAAAGCAATATAAATCTGGAAAAAAATAAATCCTAAACAAGGAATGCAGATTTGTTCAAAAAATATTTGCGGATTTATTTTAAAAACGCGGTGGCATTTTTATAAATAAGTGGATTTCGATCTGACGTAGAAAAAAAAATAATGGCAATTCTGTAATATGTTTTTTCCTAACAAGGACTAATAAGGGTATTATTGTCCAAAATTAAACATTTTCCTAACAGAAAAACAGATGCTACTATAGTAATTTCCCTATGTTTTTGTGCTAGTATAGTTAATTTTTCTATGAAAATTAAATAATAGTGACATTCTTGTAATTATTTTTTTTAATAAAGATTTATAGGGTCATTTTAGACCAAAATTTCGGCTAAAAAACTCAAATCTCAGATGCTATTATAGTAATTAACACATGTTTTAGTGTCACTACAATCTTTTCTCAAATTTTATTGATAAAACTTAAGTTCCACCCATAGTGACATTACAATACAAAGTAACTAAAAATCGTTTGATATAACACCAAGAGAAAAACGGTTTGTTTGTTAATCGTTTCATTGCGGAATATTAAGACATATTCGGGTTTGTTCATCGCTCTGCATCGGGATGCATCTAACTTTTTCGGTTTGTTTATTCATTGTTTCGTTGTAGAATATTTAAAACCATTTATTTCAGTATTTATCTAAGATTTTTTTTTTTTTTTTTTTTTTGAACATTTTATCTAAGATTTTTTTAAGTGAATTCATAGATACATTTATAAATTGCATTATAAACCAGTATGATTTTTTTTTTAAACATAAACAATGATAAGAAAACATGAATGGGAGCGATTCTCTTAGATAGAAGGAATGCAAAGTGGGGTTTGATGATAAAAAAGATGGGAGATGAATAAAGATTATGGCAAAGAAAGCTGGAATTACACTTTGACATGGAGGTGGAATGATATTTTAAAAGCTAATGAATCGAAATAAGGCGCCAACATAGGTATTTGTTCTCCCGGATGGAGTGACTCTGAAAATCAATGCTACGTGAAACAAGAAACAAACACGGTAACTTATCATTATTCTTTCAAACCGATACTGTTGTTAAAGAAATCCAATCTAGTATAAAGCCGGGTGCTAAACCCATATCCAACACTTAGTCCCCCCTCCAGTTCGTCGAGCCGCGGTGTTTAGTCGAGGTCGTCGAATTTCTTCGGGCGTTTAAGTCAGGAGGTGTAACGCCCCCTTCCCGTTTTCCGCTGACCGACGAGCTGACCGGCCAACAATCAAACAAGAACATGACCGATCGAACCCGAGCAGTCATACGAGAAGAGTTTATCACAATACGAAAGCCAGAGACAATCTGGTTTGAGACAAAGGCTCGAGCCAAACTATCTTTGACTCCGTTTACCTCGTTTCCACGATACTAAGCTTCGCAACCTGTACCGCTTCCACGAGTTGTGTTCGGTTCGGACGAAACCGTATATCAGAGATTATTCCGTTTTTATTACTTTAAAAATATAAAATCTTATTTATAACAATATACGGTTTTACACAAAACATTTAATGGGATCCCAACAAAATCCGAAACCGAAAGTAATAGTCAAAATACGTAAACTACAAACCGATACCCAATGCCAACCCGAGACTACTCCGAGTGTCCTACGCGTCCGCCGAGCTACTACAAAAGAGTCTAATGAGTAATCTAAGATTACCCAGTGAGACGGCTCCCAATTAAAGGCTGCTAACAATCTATTAATCCCACCCAAACCCAAAATAACAATCAAGTATAATAGCTGATCACGTGCTACCAAGACGTGATGAGCTTCACAACACACACAAGCATTCAAATAACAACACAATCATCAACGAAGGGAATCGAGAACACTGTGGCACATGTTCTCGATTAGACTCGATCTATCTATCGCATCTCTAACGCAATTTCCACACCATCTGGGCCCATTTTGCGAACTCGGTGACTTCCACGGGAACACTTAGCTACCGCCACGGTAGCTAAAACCTCCCACGACTCCTAGGCGATAACACGAAGTCCTGCGGCTAGGACACCGTTCTCCGTCCGTCGATACGCGGTGACTCAGGCTACCCCTAGATAACCCAAGTTTCCATGCAGTCCGGCCCTAGGACGCGACCCCGTATTCTCTAGACCACACACCTGCCAGAACCACTACCGAAGGTACGTGCCTGATCAGGTAACTACCCGAGGATCCAATCGGGTCGGAAGTACCGGAACGCCATCTCTAGACTTGCGGGATCTAACGCGCCCTATAGAGTCCTAATAACAGTAATGTAAACAAGCAGACTCGCTGGGACTCTATCACGCAATACCAATAAGGTCAAACAGAAACACTATCTTAATCCCCAATCCATCCCGCAAGTCATATCACCAACCTCCACATCACCCAAACTTGCTCGGTCCGGCACCAGAGTAAGTATCTACAGTACAGTCTACTCGGCCCAACACCGAAGTAGATAAACAAGCAAGCAATCACACAAACAATCAACAGCCTACTCGGCCCAACACCGAAGTAGATAAACATTCACACAATCAATCAATCACAACACCACACAAACAATTAACTAGGTTTATTAGTCTTTTACTATTTCCTTAACCTTTACTCATTCAATCCGCTACCTTGGGATTAGTGGATTACTAATCTTGTAGACGGCTCATCAATCACACCACTTCTTTACTTATCACTCCCTAAGTATCTTTTAGTACGTCCTCGATCTGTCGGTTTAGAGTTAGTAAGATTACTAACTCCCCGACATCTCATTATTCATTAACTTCATTCATTAATTCAACCCGTTATTATATTCTAAGTGTGTTATTTCATTTAACCGTATTTTAATCAGCCCATAATTTCCCATATATAGATTCATTTAGATACGTTCTTAAATACTTATATATGCATATACGTCCTAGTATGTCGTTCTATATGTATGCATCACCCAATCAAGAAATCAACGAACTATAAACGATTAGCATGCATCTCTTAACCTAACCGTTTAATTAATTAACCGAGTTATTAATCAACCTAGCCGTTCTAACCAATTCAATCAATCAGGTGTGCAACCTAAACTACGGTTTATCAATTCCGGGTCTATATGATTCTAACTAAATACAACACACAATTTAGCCGACTCACAGTGTTATTATGACGACGGATGGATGGATTGACGGAACCCCGAGACCCAAACTAAACCCGCTGCTACTCTGAATCCTTCCCAAACCGTTGACTCGCTTTGACCCGACCTTGACCTTGGTGATTCCGATGAACCTCCGGACCATCTTCTCTTTTCTCATTTTCTCTCTCCTCCGGTTCTCTCTTTTTCCTCCGGTTCTGTTTCTCTTCCGGTTCTCTCTTTCCTCCGGTTCTCTCTCTCTCCTCTGGTTCTCTCTCTCCCCTCCAGTTCTCTCTCTTTCTCTTCCGGTTCTCTCTCTTCTCTGGTTCTCCATCTCTTCTTCTTTTTCTTCACGCCTCTCTCTCCCTTCTTCTTCCTCTCCTCTCTCTTCTTCTTCCTCCTCTGGTCCTCTTCTTCTCTCCTTCTCCTTCTCCTACGGTTCTCCTCCTTTGCTTTCTCCTCTCTGGTCTTCCTCCACCTCTCTCTCTCTTCCTCTTCTTCATGCTTCTTCATCTTATCTCCCATGCTTCTCTTCTTCTTCTCTCTCTTCTCCTTCTTCACGCTTCATCTTCTTTCTTTCTTCTTCCTCCTCAAGCTTCATCTTCTCTCTCTATCCTTCACGCTTCTCCTCTCTCCATCTTCTTCTTCTTTACGCTTCCCCTCTCTCCATCTTCTTCTTCTTCAAGCTTCATGCTTCTTCTCTCTCCATCTTCTTCTTCTTCAAGCTTCACCCTTCTTCTCTCTCCATCTTCTTCTTCTTCAAGCTTCACGCCTCTTCTATTCTTCTCTCTTCTTCTTCTCTTCCTCCGGCTCCATCTTCTTCCTCCTCCAGCTTCTCCTCCGGTCTTCTTCTTATTCCTCCTCCAGCTTCTCCTCCGGTCTTCTTCTTCTTCCTCCTTCTTCTCCTTCCTCCTCCGGCTTCTCCTACTCCTCCTTCTTCTTGCCGCCTCTCCTTCTTCCCTTCTCCCTCTCTTCTTTGTCTCTTCTTTTTCTCTTCTTTCTATCTTCTTTACTACTCTTGTTGAGAAGTGTTTTTGGTGTGAAGAAAATGAGTGACCCAAGGCCTCCTTATATAGCTAAAGTGGTGTAATCTCCACCTTCCACTTGTCTCCTCTTCTTCTCTATATTATGCCACGACCTTGCCACCAAAATCCATCCAAAAACAATGCATTTGATCATCCACCATCCACTTGTAGCCTCCTCCATGCAGCCCTTGGATTGATGACAACTCACAACCTTAGGTTCATGCACCTAAAATACTAAGAAGCTTCTAAATTTTTTGGATCATATTTCGTGGCCCATAATTCATACTGGGCTGGATTTAGGTTCAAAATAACCTTAGTAATCAGCCCCAATCACCCTGGTCCAAGCCCAAGCTCCTATGAATTTATTTTGGATTTTCAGCCACTAATTACCTCTTAATGGTCTAAAAATTATAACATGATCCAGGGATCAAATATTGCTCAATACTTTTAACCATAACCTCTCCATAATTTAATGGAGCTATGGTAAAAGTTTCATAATTTATGGAGCACGTTTAGAGGTGTTTCTGTCTTTTTCTAGGTTTTATCAGTTTCCACTCCCGACAGTCCGTTAAAAAATGTTTAAAACTTCGTAGCCTTTAAAATAAATCTTCCAAACTTCTTTTTAAAATACTAGACTATTTTAGAAGAATTTAGAAAGTCGTTTAACCTCAATCGGACTCCCGTAGCTCCCATAATGATTTTTACAAGTTTTATCGGTTCTATCGGTTTTCCTTTCCCGATAGTCCGTAAAACTCGTTTAATCTCCGTTTCTTCCATGTCTGGTCTTCTAAATGTTCTTTATGGACAATAAGAAGATCACTTGGCCTATTTCCACTTCCGGTTCGCATTTTTGTAAAATTACCAAAATGCCCTTAACTTCCCAAAATTACGAAAATGCCCTCCGTTGACTTCTCTGCTGCCCGTTGACTATTTTTTGGAACAGGATATTACATTCTTCCATACTTACAGGAATTCGGTCCCCGAATTCTCCGTTACTAAGAACTTCGAATCGGAAACTGAACTCTGTAAGTCGCCACGACTGAACTAATTCAAGTGCTCCGACGCTCGAACTCTGAATCAACTGAACTGCACTCCCAATGTTCACTAACTTCTGAAACACGATCTTTCACCAACCCAAATTACCGACATCTTGAACTTTCTTGACTCTCGATCACTTCTGGTTCCTCATCTCATTGCTTCCCCCAATCGTGATTCTTGAAACCACTGATCCTGACTGAACTGCTCCACTCGAGTTTCTGATTCCATCTGCGCCAACTAACGATCTCCTCAACCGATATTCTGACTTCTCCACTTTGCTTTGACCTCCGCGAATGGCACAATACCGATTCTCCCTCCATTCTCGATAATTGTTTCATCTTTACTGCTTCTTGCTCCTCATCGGCATTATGGTAATATTGATATTCCTCCTTCCAGACTAAACTGCCATACTTATGTACGCCTCGAACTTTCCTGATTTGCTGAAATCCACGCTTCATAGATATCAAACCGCCTTTCCTTTGATAACCTCGAACTGATCCAAAACTGTTACTGATGCTTCCAAATTCCTTCGCTAACCCATACCCATCTGCTTATATCTGCCATTGATACCCGTACTCGCAACTGACTTGCTGCCAATCTCGGGTCAAACTACTTCATGAGCACCATCTTGTTTCTAGGGTTCGAGTTTGGTCTCATGTCCTCGTCAAGTCGCCCATCACGTCCTACATCGGCAACCTCAACAACACTGGAACGGTTAGACCTCTTTTAACTTAATCCCGATATCACTTCCTCATAGAAATATGGTTACTTAGTCATGTACCTTACAGTCACGCATGGCTAAATAACAATATCCTATAATTCCGCTCAATCTAAAAAAAACCGTTTTCACAATTCTGAGCTTACCGAAAACAATTCTACCCAAGCAAACCAAACGATCTCGCTACTTAAAATAAATAAAAAAATCACTTTCTAGCAACCTAGCGATTAAACGAAATGCAGAAATTCAAAATCATCAACTACCAAACTAGCGAGCAAGCAATTCACAATTCTAATAACCTAGCAAGGCAATCAATCACACACAATCAATCAAGCATGAAATTCGGCGTTTGCAGTTTGTCTCTTAGGGTTCTGATGGAAACCATCTGCTCGGACCATCATCTATTTTCACATCGTAACTATATTGCATTCACAACCATCATGAGTATGCAATATAACCACTCCGTTACTCAAAACGACAACCGAAATACTCCACATCCACTACGTAAATAAAAAATCTATTCACCGCGTAGAGTTTTAGATACGTAGGCCCGTCGAAGTCTACATAATAGCGGTTCCCAATCTGTCCCAAAAGAAACACCGCTACATACACCGATATACACACATCAAAAGCGAGTTAGAGCCCTTACTTACCTGGGCCTAATCTATTTCCTAATCTCCAACATGAGTGGTACAACTCATGTGGATCCTAACCGGCAGGTGCGCCAGGAGGATGGAATGAGTGTGGTGGTGGTGGCGGAGCGACGCGGTCTCGATCATGACAGGAAAGGAGCACGATGCACTTCTCGGCCGATAGGATATGTGCTGGTGGTGACGACGACTGATACTTCCGGGCAACAACGGTGGTAATGACGGAATAACATCCGGTGGCGGTGGCTACTGCTGAGTGACCCTGAACTTATGAGTCTCCGTTAGCTTGAGGAAAAGGTCCACCATCATGTCTGCCTAAATCGTCAATACGGATGTCGCTTCTACTGTCGTTGAAACCACACACACACACCAATCCTCCTAGGACAACTCTGCTGCGTGACTGCAACAAAACACAAAATGATTAGCACAATCCTAATAAAATACTCATTTCCCCGAATTGACGGACGCGACTCGGATTCCTAATGCGATAACACGAAGTCCTGCGGCTAGGACACCGTTCTCCGTCCATCGATACGCGGTGACTCAGGCTACCCCTAGATAACCCAAGTTTCCATGTAGTCCGGCCCTAGGACGCGACCCCGTATTCTCTGAACCACACACCTACAGACGTCACTCCATAGGTTAACACCCGCCAGAACCACTACCGAAGGTACAAGCCTGATCAGGTAACTACACGAGGATCCAATCGGGTCGGAAGTACCGGAATGCCATCTCTAGACTTGCGGGATCTAACGCGCCCTATAGAGTCCTAAAAACAGTAATGTAAACAAGCAGACTCGCTGGGACTCTATCACGCAATACCAATAAGGTCAAACAGAAACACTATCTTAATCCCCAATCCATCCCGCAAGTCATATCACCAACCTCTACATCACCCAAACTTACTCGGTCCCGCACCAGAGTAAGTATCTACAGTACAGTCTACTCGGCCCTACACCGAAGTAGATAAACAAGCAAGCAATCACACAAACAATCAACAGTCTACTCGGCCCAACACCGAAGTAGATAAACATTCACACAATCAATCAATCACAACACCACACAAACAATTAACTAGGTTTATTAGTCTTTTACTATTTCCTTAACCTTTACTCATTCAATCCGCTACCTTGGGATTAGTGGATTACTAATCCCGTAGACGGCTCATCAATCACACCACTTCTTTACTTATCACTCCCTAAGTATCTTTTAGTACGTCCTTGATCTGTCGGTTTAGAGTTAGTAAGATTACTAACTCCCGACATCTCATTATTCATTAACTTCATTCATTAATTAAACCCGTTATTATATTCTAAGTGTGTTATGTCATTTAACTGTATTTTAATCAGCCCATAATTTCCCGTATATAGATTCATTTAGATACGTTCTTAAATACTTATATATGCATATACGTCATAGCATGCCGTTCTATATGTATGCATCACCCAATCAAGCAATCAACGAACTATAAACGATTAGCATGCATCTCTTAACCTAACCGTTTAATTAATTAACCGAGTTATTAATCAACCTAGCCGTTCTAACCAATTCAATCAATCGGGTGTGCAACCTAAACTACGGTTTATCAATTCTGGGTCTATATGATTCTAGCTAAATGCAACACACAATTTAGCCGACTCACAGTGTTATTATGACGACGGATGGATGGATTGTTGGAACCTCGAGACCCGAACTAAACCCGCTGCTACTCCGAACCCTTCCCGAACCGTTGACTCGCTTTGACCCGACCTTAACCTTGGTGATTCCGATGAACCTCCGGACCATCTTCTCTTTCCTCATTTTCTCTCTCCTCCGGTTCTCTCTTTTTCCTCCGGTTCTCTCTCTCCTCTGGTTCTCTCTCTCTCTCCTCCGGTTCTCTCTCTTTCTCTTCCGGTTCTCTCTCTTCTCTGGTTCTCCATCTCTTCTTCTTTTTCTTCACGCCTCTCTCTCCCTTCTTCTTCCTCTCCTCTCTCTTCTTTTTCCTCCTCTGGTACTCTTCTTCTCTCCTTCTCCTTCTCCTCCGGTTCTCCTCCTTTGCTTTCTCCTCTCTTGTTTTCCTCCACCCCTCTCTCTCTTCCTCTTCTTCATGCTTCTTCGTCTTATCTCCCACGCTTCTCTTCTTCTTCTCTCTCTTCTCCTTCTTCACGCTTCATATTCTTTCTTTCTTCTTCCTCCTCAAGCTTCATCTTCTCTCTCTCTCTCCTTCACGCTTCTCCTCTCTCCATCTTCTTCTTCTTCACGCTTCCCCTCTCTCCATCTTCTTCTTCTTCAAGCTTCATGCTTCTTCTCTCTCCATCTTCTTCTTCTTCAAGCTTCACGCTTCTTCTCTCTCCATCTTCTTCTTCTTCAAGCTTCACGCCTCTTCTCTTCTTCTCTCTTCTTCTTCTCTTCCTCCGGCTCTTTATTCTTCCTCCTCCAGCTTCTCCTCCGGTCTTCTTCTTCTTCCTCCTCCAGCTTCTCCTCCGGTCTTCTTCTTCTTCCTCCTTCTTCTCCTTCCTCCTCCGGCTTCTCCTACTCCTCCTTCTTCTTGCTGCCTCTCCTTCTTCCCTTCTCCCTCTCTTCTTTCTCTCTTCTTTCTCTCTTCTTTACTACTCTTGTTGAGAAGTGTTTTTGGTGTGAAGAAAATGAGTGAGCCAAGGCCTCCTTATATAGCTAAAGTGGTGTAATATCCACCTTCCACTTGTCTCCTCTTCTTCTCCATCTTATGCCACGACATTGCCACCAAGATCCATCTAAAAACAATGCATTTGATCATCCACCATCCACTTGTAGCCTCCTCCATGCAGCCCTTGGATTGATGACAACTCACAACCTTAGGTTCATGCACCTAAAATACTAAGAAGCTTCTAAATTTCTTGGATCAGATTTCTTGGCCCATTCTTCATACTGGGCTGGATTTAGGTTGAAAATAACCTTAGTAATCAGCCCCGATCACCCTGGTCCAAGCCCAAGCTCCTATGAATTTATTTTGGATTTTTAGCCACTAATTACCTTTTAATGGTCTAAAATTTATAACTTGAACCAGGGATCAAATATTGCTCAATACTTTTAACCATAGCCTCTCCATAATTTAATGGAGCTGTGGTAAAATTTTCATAATTTATGGAGCATGTTTAGAGGTGTTTCCGTCTTTTTTCTAGGTTTTGTCGGTTTCCATTCCCGACAGTCCGTTAAAAATATTTAAAACTTCGTAGCCTCTGAAATAAATCTTCCAGGCTTCTTTTTAAAATACTAGACTATTTTAGAAGAATTTAGCAAGTCGTTTGACCTCAATCGGACTCCCGTAGCTCCCGTAATGATTTTTACAAGTGTTTTCGGTTCTATCGGTTTTCCTTTCCCGATAGTCCGTAAAACTCATTTAATCTCCGTTTCTTCCATGTCTGGTCTTCTAAATGTTCTTTATGGACAAAAAGAAGATCACTTGGCCTATTTCCACTTCCGGCTCGCATTTTGGTAAAATTACCAAAATGCCCTTAACTTCCCAAAAATACAAAAATGCCCTCCGTTGACTTCTCTGCTTCCCGTTGACTATTTCTTGGAACAGGATATTACAAGAGAAAATCTTGTTAAATCGTTTCGCATCAATTAATGATATTCTTAATTGTTGACTTCTTCTGCTGTTTTGAGAAAGCGAAGGGACGCGAATTGCTCGTGGTGCGATTTTGCATTTTTTGTAAAACCATTCCTCTCTTCCTACGAAGCTTCGTCTTTTCAAATCTCGTCGTCTTTCACCCGGTAATTATTTTCTTATCGCGGCCTATGCTACGCATTCGCTTCTTCTAGTTGTTGCGCTTTTGTTGTTTCGTCTTTGGATTCATTATTATGCGGATAGATTCTAGTGAGCATTCTTCCACTAGTAGTGACGACTCTGGTTTTCCCTGAGTCATTCAGAGATAGTCCTGTTGAATCCATATCGATCGAGGGAGACGAAGAGTTTTTGATGTCTCGGGCTGGGCGAAAACCTCGTCGATTTCGTGGTGGTCCTGTCGCAGCGGATTCTACCGACGGCCAAACTCTTGCCGATGTAGGGGAGCAAAACCCTAGTGATAGCGGTGGGCTCGGTTGTCGAAGGGATGGTGTTAGGGTTACTGACTCGGAAGGTCGTCCAAAAGCTAGTACGGTTGTTCTTGACCATTGTTCTCGAGCAACTTCCTCGAAGGGAGGGAGAGGAAGATTGAAGGAAGCAACAGAAGCAAAGACTATCGTTCCTAGGACGATCCGCTCATCAGTCTGTGAACAACATGTGCTGAATGATATTTGTCGGCGGTGCTCCTGTGTTTCCGGTCTCGAGCTCTCTTGCCGACTTTGTGCGAGCGACCCTGGGATGCTCCTCCTGGTTGGGTTTGTTTGTACGAATGTTGGTTCACTGAATGCCACTTGCTTTTTCCTCTTCCCGGAGTCCTGATTGATTATTGCGAGGCTAGGGAGATGGCTCTTTCTCACCTCTGCCCGTCTGCTGTTCGTAATGTGCTAGGTATTTTGATCATGACGGTTGATAGTGAGGTCGAGATGTCCACTCGTCTTTTTTAGGAGTTGACGTCGATTTCGGTCAACCAAGGGACGTTTGGGACTTTTTATGTTCGATTCAGGCCTGGTCGTTATTTGAAGGTTGTGTCTGACCCCCAGATAAGACTTCCGATTGGCAGGACCGTTATTTCTTCGCGCGTGTTAACAGTGCGTTGACTTTTGACACAAGCAGGGTTTTCAGATCGGCCTGGAACTATAGCCCTGGTAGTTTTCTCGGTTTTGCGCTTGCTTGTCGATACTGTCTACTTCATGGCTTTTCCCTTTCCATTGTTTTGCAGTTCGTTCTACTTCAGGTTGTTGGACCGCTGTATTTTTATCGACTTGGACAAGTTCAGGGCTCATGGTGGGATAGATTGGCTTCCATCGAAGGACAAAGAGGCCAAGTTCTTGTTTGATCAGAAAGTCCGAAGTTGTTTCAAAACGATTGATTCGGGTATGTGCCCTCTTTCCCCTCCTTTTTTGATATATGGGGAGGCCGTTGCTGCTGATATTGTCACTCTGTTGCTTCAGTGTTTCTGGAGCTGGATCCTTCTTTGGAGAGTGAACCGTCTTCCCCCTGATTGTTCAGGAAGAGGCGTAAGATGTCTGAGGGGACTTTTGCGGCAGAAAATTCTATCGGTGATCGTTCTTGATGACGTATCCGCGGCCTTTGGAGATGAGGCTATCCGATGTAAGGAGACATCATGGAGTGTTGATAATCAGGTTGTCGTGCCTTCTGAAGCTTCTGGCGATGCGTCTCATCGACCAGGCGTTAAGAGGCATAGGTTGGGTTCTGAGGGTGAGCACTCTGAGGGTCTAACTCCTGCCTCTTCTTCTGTTCGTGCTGCTGGCCCGACGGATGGGTCGGGTGATGTTGATTCGAATTTTGGGGATTCGGTTTGGTCGTTTGTTCACAAAGGAAAGGCCCCTTTGGTAAGTGACAAGTTATCATGCGCCAATCTTGTTCAGAAGCTCACGACAGGTCCGACCAAGGATCTTATTCCTTTCTCGGCTATGCACAAGCCTCATATTCAGGAGGAGCTAAGTCACCACCTTGTCATGGTGTGTTTTATTCTGAACCAGCTCAGGGATTCGTACGAGTCCGAGAGAAGACATGCTAAGTCGACGGAGGGTATCCTTAGAGATCAGGTTGATGCGTTGCGATGCTTTGCTTGTGAGCTGAAACAGGTTCGTAAGGAACTCGACGAGGTGAAGGGGGTTTCTGCTGCTCTTTCTTTGGAGAAACAAAAGGTTGTGGATCTTGAGAGGCGGTTGACCGAACTTGAAAATGAGAAGCACGATCTTTGTTGCGAGGCTGGCTATCTTAGGACGGAAATTGATCTCCTTGTTACTGAGCGCGATGGTCTCCGAGCATCCTCTGATAAGCGCCTTCGTTCTGAGCGAGAGGCTTTGTATAAGAAGGCTTCCGATCGTTTGGACAATGTGAAGTTGGAGAGAGAGAAGGTAGATCGCTATACGCCTAAGCTTTTGGAGTTGAACCATGTGTCCGGTATCCTTGGTGCGTATCGTCTGCTCGCGGATAGTGGTGTGCCAATTCCCCCTGCATTGATTTCTCAGCTTGAGAAGGATAAGCCTCTTTTGGAGCAGGAAGTTAACGAATTGCGGCCCGATGCTCTGTATCCTGACGTTTTTCGTATGTCTTCGTTGCGAGGTTCGCCGAGTGGTGCTGTTACCCCCGAAAGGTCGGTGGAGGGAGGAGGGGAAAATGTGGCATCTTTGGACATGAGAGACGGGGTTGCTTCTGTTATGTCCAAGCTCCCAATATAATTTCCTTGTTGTAATCGTTAGCTTGTTGTTGTCTCTTTTGTTTGGGACTGTTGTATGAACGGCGTCTGCGTTCGCAGACATTATATGTAAGTTTTGTTGGATGCTCGTTCTCTTCCTTTTCTCCCCCCCCCCCTTTCTCTTTTTTAGGTGTTTCAGTGGCTGGCTTCTGATCGTTGCTTTGGCCTTGCCTCGTTTTCGTCTTTGCTCGTCATAGGATACCTCAACGTGTTTTGGTGGACGTACCCTTTTGGTTTACAAGGCCTGATCCACGTGTCATTATTGCCTTTTAAGGAGTTGGCTTGCGTGTTTATGGGAAAGTGGACCGCCGTTTTCGCATTGAAGATTTGCATTGGTAACCGTCACATTGCTTTGAATGCGTTGTCTTGGCAACCGTTGACCTTCTTGGCTATAAATACTTTTCTTTCGTCTCTTATTCTTCATAAATCATTCTTATTTGTTTTCTTCCTTCTCTTTACTGAGTAGGGATGAATTTCTTCGTTTGTTTGTTGGAGTGTTGAATCCCAGTGGATCGTGGCAGCAAGGCCGCTCTGCCGATGGGTTTCCTGCCTGTTATTGTTGTTGGCCGGCTCCGGCCTCCAGAGTTTCTGTGTTTTTCATTATCGAGCGGGCTCATATTTTTCTATGAAATGGGGGCTTGTCGATGTATGAGAATATACCGATAGCCGCCCTTGTTTGTCGCTTTTGCGAACTTAAGGGCGACGCACAATTCTTCGAACGAGCTTTGTGTGTCAATCAAGACTTTGGTGACTTCGCAGTCGCCGATCTGAAGTTCGACGAGGGGATCGTTATGTGGCTTGTCGAGGCCTTCTTCAGCCTCCGAGGTGAAGGTAATTTTGGTGCCTGGTTTAAGTTCTTCTTGGGCGTTCCTATTCCATTGCTGACGTGAGTTGGCTTTTTGGTTGTAGGCTGTTATCGATCGTACCGAATCGTTACAAGCAGGAAGCCCTCCCATGATCATGTTAATCCGTTTTCTGGGTGTGGGTGTGTCCTCCTCTTCGTCATCGCGGGTTCGCTTTGGTAGTTCTGCGTCGATGTCGATCTGCTCTGCTCTTTGTTGGTCTGCTTGCCTCGCCTTTTCCAATTGGACAATTTTGAACCATTCGCCCTCATTTTTAGGTTGTCGCGGCGTCTCTCGATTCCCGAGGGGCGCTTCAAGAACGTTGCGGTTGGTTATGCTCATCAATCCTTTTTGGTACTCGCTGAACAAGAGGCTTTGGAGATGTCGGCATTCTGCGGTACTATGCCCGGAGCATTGGTGAAAGTTGCAGAAAGTCTTTTCCTGATCGTCGGTTCGCACGTACTTGTTCCATGGTCGACTGTGTTGATTGTACATCTGGATGCGCCCTGGCTGCTGGGACGCCTATTGACTTGCTTGCTGCTCTCTGACGTAGCATGTTGTGGCCTTCTTTCCTTTGTTGCCGGGGCTTTCGGACGTCGTATCTTTGCCCTTCTTAGCTGAGGCGAATTTCTTGGCGAGTAGGTCTTTCTCCTCTTCTATCTCAACGAAGACGGCCTCTTTGTGGAGGGCGTCTTCGAGGGTTTGCGGCTTGTTTATGGCCAGTTCCTCGCGGAGTGGCGATTCGTACCAAAGCCAATTTCGAAGTGCCGGGAGTCCCTCATTATAGGTTACCGTGATTTTCCAAACGATGACTTTGAATCTGTCGATGTAGAATCTGAGGGTTTCTTTTGGTTCTTGGCTTATGGCTCAGAGGTCGGCGCTCGAGGCTCCCTCCTGGATGAACATGGAGTAGTGCTTCAGAAAGGTGGTCGTTAGCTGGTGGTAGTTGTCGATGGAGTGCGATTCTAGGCGCGAGAACCAGTTGAGGGTGGCACCTCTCAAGTTCTCAATGAATAATTGGCAGAAACCAGCGTCGCGCTCCTCGGGTGAGAATTGAGCTCGTTCTATTGCAATAATAAAGGCCGTCAGGTACTGTCGTGGATCCGAGCTGCCATCGTAAGTGGGTAGTTTGATCTTCCCGGGGTGTCTGATCGACGTTCCCGTTATTCTGCTCGTGAATGGTGTGTTCTGGGTCTCCTTCGGGACCCGATCTATTTCAGGGGCTGAGCTAGTCGCTTTGTGAACTTTCGACGTCATGTGATCCAACTAAATCTTGAGTGCCTCGAACTTGCTGTTTCTGCTAGCTCTGCCTGGCTTCGGGTGAATCCGGTCTGCGACGGTCCCGAGTGGATAGTTGGTCGCCTGCTTGATTCGGTATTTAGGGGTGGTGTTTCTTCGAACAGAGTGTCAAAGAATGGGGTTGTCAGTCGCTTGTGACGCTTGAAGCCCGACG
Organism: Orychophragmus violaceus; assembly: GCA_030180135.1. Taxonomy (NCBI): domain Eukaryota; kingdom Viridiplantae; phylum Streptophyta; class Magnoliopsida; order Brassicales; family Brassicaceae; genus Orychophragmus; species Orychophragmus violaceus. Next base: position 70,780,817 of record CM058237.1, read on the forward strand.
GTTTGTAGGTAGTTAATACGTTCCCTACAAGTGTCTTGATTGCTTGCGAGCACGTCAAAGCGGGCATTATTTTCCCTGGTCAGCTCGTCGACTTGCGCCATTAGAGTTCTTATGGAGAGGGAACGTCATGGTCCCGTCCGTCCGAAAGTGCTTCGTCTTGGCAGGCATTGGTTACCCTTGCTTGGTTAGTTCGGACGCTGGTTGGTGAGATTGGTGATCGTGCTTCGTTTGATGTGCTTGGTGACTCCGAGCTCGGGGCGAGCGGGCTCCGAGTTTGCTCGGGCAATTTTGGGTTGTTATTCGTTGGAAAAGGTCCTGTCATCTCGGCTTCGTCTTAGAGTTTAGAAAAGTTTCTCGGCTCCCCACATACGGCGCCAATTGTTGTTACGGAAATTCGATCTAGTATAAAGCCGGGCTAAGAAATGTCCGAACTACGAGGTGCGGGGTAAACTTAAATGAGGTCGAAACTGTTCTTTATTAATCTTAAGGCTGAAGCCGAGCGATGAACAGGATGGTACGAGGTAGGAGTCCGTCAAATGACGTGCTCCCTAATATGGCTTGAGGTCGGAGCTTTATAGATGTAGCTCGGCAATCTCGGAAGTTTCTTTTGGGCCATTGACTCTTTAGCGGGCTTGTCTTCTTGGGCCGATATGTCTTTTCTGATTTAATAAGATTTCTAATGGGCTTATGAATGGGTGCTAAACCCATATCCAACAGATACTAGTTTAAACTTTCTCGGGAACTTACAAGTAACATTAAAGCAATCTTGTCTCTCATCTTCAAAGATCTATATGTGATCTTTGAACCTCTCAAAACAATTTCTATATCTATAAATCTCTCTCTAATTGTGTTAAGCATATATACGGCTTACACATAACCTATTTATACACAATAGGTATCTCAACAAACCTAATCGAGTTCTCTCTTAGAGATTAACTCAAATCCCAAAGGATAAACACAATTTTTCCAGCCTTGAAAATCAGATTCTTCATATCTTTAATATGTCCGTAGATCTCCTCCAATATGCGTATCCAGCTGAACCATGACTTCTCTGGTTCGTTAACATCAACTTCTAGTCTCAGCCCAGTCCATTCAATGGTTCATGTTTCCTGACTTCTAGACATGCTCGCTTGTAAGACTTCTTGAGATACTTCTTGAGTGGTATGTGTTGGAGTCGGTTTTAGCACCCCTCCGAATGGCCCATTCAGATAATAAGATCGGCCCGAAATAGAAAGCATATATTATGGATAATTACGATTTCGATGAAGATAAATGGCAATCTTCGGAGATAAACACAAAAGAAAAATATCTATTTTCTTTTCAGGAAAATATATATTTCTTTTTAAGAAATATGACTTTTTATGCCGACCCAAAACTCTATATAAGAGAAAGAGGGCATTCATGCTAAGGGATATCAGAAGATTACAGGAAATTGAGGTATTTATTGCACATTAATATAGCGGTTTTAAGTTTTCTGCAATAATAGAGTTTGACGCCACTTTTTTATAGCGTATAGAAATTTGCTGTGCTATTAAAAGTATGGGCGCGTTAAAAATGTGACTTTTAATTAAAATCCCTTTTGTTTAGATTGCACTTACATTAAATAAGCGCTATGATATGTTTAAGCGGGATGTTTTAAGCGGGATATTTTTGTTAGCCCGCGTATTAAATTTTTTAGACCATAAAAAATATACTTTAGGCCTAAAACCAAAAAACACCACTTAAATTTTCTTTTCTTTCTCTCTAACCCTAGTAGCCGCTCCCCATCTCCACTACACAGATCCTCGCTTTGCTCATAGATGTTTCGAAAGAAAAATTCCAAAATTGTTTTTCATCCGGTGCTATTACAGCGAGATTTCTCTATTCATGGCGGGTCAATTGTTCTTCATCATTCTCTCAATTTCCAGGTTAGAGTCTCGAGTTCCCACTTCGAATCCCCTGGGGTTTAGCTTTGATTTTTATGTTAATTTGTGATGGGAGACGAGAAGCCGAGGATTGTGATGGGAGACGAGAGGATTTCTTATCGCCTCGGAGATACCATCGATGGGAGATGAGAAGCCGACGATTGTGATGTCAAATCGAGAAAGAGATCGAGTTTGGTATTTTTTGTTTGTATCGGTTTGATATTTGTATATCATCTAACAGGGATTTTTTTTTCTCTGGCTTTTCATGTAAGCTCTGTACTTATTGTGTTGTCATTAGATTGGATTTTAGATTCTCATTTTGTTACATCATCTGATCAGATCTAGTTTCCATGTGATTCACCTATCGAGTGTAGGCAGTTTCAGATCCTGGTGATAAAGGTCTTAAATGTACACATCATATGTTAAACAGGTACAAGTTTCTTATGTTGTGGTGTTTTTAGACAACATTGATCAAATTGGTATGTTCTTTGTAGGTATCTTCTCAGGACTGCGTATTATTTCTCCAGTGGTCCGTTTCTTAGGTTCTGGATTAAAAGAGGCTATGATCTACAGAATGATCCGGAGTCTCGTGTGTGAGTTCTATCTTAAGAAATTGATTTTTATATTGTTATTGTATGTTTCATGACATTTGGTATGTGATGGATGTGTTATGATTGATTTTAACCAATATCTCTATTCTATTGTATAATTGTGTGTCAGATATCAGAGAACGGAATTCAGGGTTCCGCCTGAATTGCGAAGTTATTGCGATGCCAATGCAACTAACAAGTAAGTCTTTTTCTATTTTCTGTGGTGGACATAATCCTGGAGATCCAAGCCTGAATACTCTCTATAGCATTCTAAGATGTATGATTTCTTGAAAAAAATTGCAACTGAACCCATTTGGTTTATGCAGGTCAAGGCCAAGCTGGAACGACATTTGTGCGTTTAAGTTATTTCCTTTTAAATGCCAAACATTTCTGCAGTTGTTTGAACTTGATGACGACTACATCCAGCGAGAGATAAGAAAGCCTCCCAAGCAGACTACTTGTAGCGTGAGTTCTCAGCTTAGCTTTTGTTCATAGATAAATTTACAAAGTCCTGAAATTTTTTATGATTTTTTATTTTTCGTTTTCAGCATAAAACAGGATGGTTCTCAGAAGCCATGCTAGATACTCTGAGACTCCATGTAGCTGTAAGGTTTGTGTCTGTGTTTCCTGAGACAGGCTTCGAAGATGTATTTAAATCCATTCAAGAAGAGTTTGAGAGGTCAGAGAAAATACAAATCCAGAAAGATACATTTAAACCATCTCTAGTGAAGCACCGGGAGGCAACTAAAGGTAAGATGATCAACAAAATTGTGTTCTTGACCCTCATGTCACCGTAAAACCAATCACTTTATATACCCATTTTGGTTCATATTATTAATTAGCTTTCCAAATTGTCTTGGTTTAAATTTCCCTGCTTGTTTTTCTCCTCCAGGTGAATGAAGTACAACTCAAGGATGGAGGTGTTTCTCGTCGGTTTACATTGGATTTGTACTTCCTTTTTCTACTTATGTATTTGAGGATCTTTATACTTTAGATTTATTGTATCAAGATTTCATATATAATAAAATATTATATTTTTTTACTATGTTTATTAATAATTTAAATAAAACTGTGTAAATAAAAAATGCCAAATAGGACACCTAAACAAAATAACTCCATAATTTGAGTGCTATAGTAAATATATAGTAAACATGTATAACGCAAAATATTTGCAGTTAAAAGAATTTTTATTGCATAAAACAAAGTGCTATATTAAGTACGCGTTATTATTGCATTTCGAAAAAGCGCTATAGAAAGTGCGATACTTTTTATGACGGGAGTATATACAGCGTTCGTCAAAGCGCTATCGTTTATCTAATATAGCGGATATCGAGCGCTATGGATACCCACTTTTCTTGTAGTGATACAGAGAACTCCGAAAGCCGGTCTAAAACTCTATATTAGAGAATGAGGATATTCAGGCTAAAGGAGATCGAAAGAGATCAAAATATATTCAGAACTCCGAAAGCCGACCTAAACCTCTATATAAGAGAATGAGGGTATTCAGGCTAAAGAGGATCGAATATACACAGAAAATACACGCAACTCCGAGAGTCGACCTAATCCTCTCACCATCTCGTCATTCAATGAACTCCTAAAAAGAACTACGAATGGCTTGATCCCTTTCTAAAGGGTACGCAGGCAGCCTTTTTACAAGGTTCAGCTATAAACCTAATTCCCCTTTTTTCGATTCACCGGGACGCCAATTTAGCCCTAATTTCATCATCTCCGCCGAGCTAGGTTAAAAGACTTTGAAGAATCCCTAATTAAAAACCCTAAAACTCTTTCTATCTTCGGATAGGCGAGTTGTGATCTTACAATTGGCGCCGACTGTGGGAATTTTTTCAAAGATCTTTATACACCATGCTAATGATGATCGGCGTTCAAAAAAAAAAGAGAAGCCCTAAACACGGTCGTAGTTTGTTATCGGCATCTATATCACACGTCACGGCTTCACCAAAATCGTTAAGATAAGTATCTAATCTACAATTTATGATCAAATTCACGTTTGCTTTACCATCATAAAAACATCTTTTCTGATTCAAGTCGATCGCTCATTGGTTATCGAACACATCTATTATATATTATTTAAAACTGTCTAGATAGTTCTCATCACAACCAATTATTGAAATAGTATAAACACTATCTAATAAGTTAATACGACCATATGACTTTATCATGTACCGATTATGAAGAACGACAGTTTGACCATTCTCTGTCTCCGTGAACAGGAAAAGAGAAGTCTTCACGAAACACTTCGATTCATAACCCACTCGGCAGCAGCTCATGTTTATTATCTCGCTTCCAAACTAGCAGGTCAATCAGAAAACACCCTTGGAACTTGCTCTCGCATCCCTTAGGATATTGAACTCCGCGCCAAGATAAAAAGATGGTCATTAGCATTGTCGGCTCGTCAACGAATGAATGTTGAGCTGTCAGCCTTATTTCGATCCGAAAGAGCCCCTAGTTCAAGTCTCCGCTCACCAACGGCGACATTGAATCCAATATTCTTAATGTCCTTGCCGACCACCATATCAAAGCTACACCTTCATTATCTATTGCGACAAGTACAATTCATGCCGCTTTCTGATCTAGAAATAGCGCGTCATAATTGACACGAAGACATTTCCGTGTCATGACCTTTATTCTAAATCAGCAAAAGAAAAATTTCACAAACTCGTCTCGCCAGCTTACAATGTCGCTTCGGCATTTGGTCTTGTTTAGCTCGTCAACTGACGATCTCGAGCAGCCATGATCCGAAAAGCCTGGACATCACGCAATCTCGACAGCTCAATGGATCCTCTCTAGCTTCATTATGCTCCAATCATTGCGAAAGACGCTTGTGCTTGTCAAGCGTGTCAATTCTCTCTCATTGCCTTCACCAATTAAAGCTAAGTCCTCGAACAACAAAAATGGGGTTCAAATCACTTTTATCACTTTATCATTTGGTCCCATTAAGTCTGTTGGGTTTTTCCGATTGAATTCTTAGAACGTTGCTTGAGAATTGATTGAATTTGTATGAATAGATGCGAAAGAGAAAGCAAGACATATGATATTGTTGACCCAGTTCCCTTTGCAGGTACATCTGGGGAGAGATCCAAACTCTCAAGCTTTCACTATACCGAGAAATTACAGGCTGTTAAGCCAATTCAAGATACAACAAAGTCGATTGATCACAACTTGAAAAATCTTGATCCGGTCACGAGAAACCCTCACACCGCAGCTTTAACCAGCTACTGACGAGGCTTCGATTACCACCAATCGATTTCCAGAGACGAAGACGACTTGAAAAAGACGACGCAAAGCTCTGCAGATCTTCTTCTCTCTCTCCCAATTCTGGTTTTCTGTTTCTCGTTGTAACGAACCACTTTTTCCCGCTAAGGACTTGGTACTCGCCGAACAAGAGGCTTTGGAGATGTCGGCATTCTGCGGTACTATGCCCGTAGCATTGGTGAAAGTTGCAGAAAGTCTTTTCCTGATCGTCGGTTCGCACGTACTTGTTCCATGGTCGACTGTGTTGATTGTACATCTGGATGCGCACTGACTGCTAGGACGCCTATTAACTTGCTTTCTGCTCTCTGACGTAGCATGTTGTGGCCTTCTTTCCTTTGTTGCCGGGGCTTTCGGACGTCGTATCTTTGCCCTTCTTAGCTGAGGCGAATTTCTTGGCGAGTAGGTCTTTCTCCTCTTCTATCTCAACGAAGACGGCCTCTTTGTGGAGGGCGTCTTCGAGGGTTTGTGGCTGGTTTATGGCCAGTTCCTCGCGGAGTGGTGATTCGTACCAAAGCCAATTTCGAAGTGCCGGAGTCCCTCATTATAGGTTACCGTGATTTTCCAAACGATGACTTTGAATCTGTCGATGTAGAATCTGAGGGTTTCTTTTGGTTCTTGGCTTATGGCTCAGAGGTCGGCGCTCGAGGCTCCCTCCTGGATGAACATGGAGTAGTGCTTCAGAAAGGTGGTCGTTAGCTGGTGGTAGTTTTCGATGGAGTGCGATTCTAGGAGCGAGAACCAGTTGAGGGTGGCACCTCTCAAGTTCTCAACGAATAACTGGCAGAAACCAGCGTCGCGCTCCTCGGGTGAGAATTGAGCTCGTCCCATTGCAATAATAAAGGCTGTCAGGTACTGTCGTGGATCCGAGCTGCCATCGTAAGTGGGTAGTTTGATCTTCCCGGGGTGTCTGATCGACGTTCCCGTTATTCTGCTCGTGAATGGTGTGTTTTGGGTCTCCTTCAGGACCCGATCAATTTCAGGGGCTGAGCTAGTCGCTTTGTGAACTTTCGACGTCATGTGATCCAACTAAATCTTGAGTGCCTCGAACTTGCTGTTTCTGCTAGCTCTGCCTGGCTTCGGGTGAATCCGGTCTGCGACGGTCCTGAGTGGATAGGTGGTCGCCTGCTTGATTCGATATTTAGGGGTGGTGTTTCTCCGAACAGAACCCTTTGGTGTCAAAGAATGGGGTTGTCAGTCGCTTGTGACGCTTGAAGCCCGACGGTTTGTAGGTAGTTAATCCGTTCCCTACACGTGTCTTGATTGCTTGCGAGCACGTCGAAGCGGGCATTATTATCCCTGGTCAGCTCGTCGACTTGCGCCATTAGAGTTCTTATGAGAGAGGGAATGTCCTGGTCCCGTCTGTCCGAACGTGCTTCGTCTTGGCAGGCATTGGTTACCCTTGCTTGGTTAGTTCGGACGCTGGTTGGTGAGATTGGTGATCGTGCTTCGTTTGATGTGCTTGGTGACTCCGAGCTCGGGGCGAGCGGGCTCTGAGTTTGCTCGGGCGATTTTGGGTTGTTATTCGTTGGAAAAGGTCCTGTCATCTCGGCTTCGTCTTAGATTGTAGAAAAGTTTCTCGGCTCCCCACAGACGGCACCAATTGTTGTTACGGAAATTCGATCTAGTATAAAGTTGGGCTAAGAAATGTCCGAACTACGAGGTGCGGGGTAAACTTAAATGAGGTCGAAACTGTTCTTTATTAATCTTAAGGCTGAAGCCGAGCGATGAACAGGATGGTACGAGGTAGGAGTCCGTCAAATGACATGCTCCCTAATATGGCTTGAGGTCGGAGCTTTATAGATGTAGCTCGGCACTCTCGGAAGTTTCTTTTGGGCCATTGACTCTTTAGCGGGCTTGTCTTCTTGGGCCGATATGTCTTTTCTGATTTAATAAGATTTCTAATGGGCTTATGAATGGGTGCTAAACCCATATCCAACAGATACTAGTTTAAACTTTCTCGGGAACTTACAAGTAACATTAAAGCAATCTTGTCTCTCATCTTCAAAGATCTATATGTGATCTTTGAACCTCTCAAAACAATTTCTATATCTAGAAATCTCTCTCTAATTGTGTTAAGCATATATACGGCTTACACATAACCAATTTATACACAATAGGTATCTCAACAAACCTAATCGAGTTCTCTCTTAGAGATTAACTCAAATCCCAAAGGATAAACACAATTTTTCCAGCCTTGAAAATCAGATTCTTCATATCTTTAATATGTCCGTAGATCTCCTCCAAGATGCGTATCCAGCTGAACCATGACTTCTCTGGTTCGTTAACATAAACTTCTAGTCTCAGCCCAGTCCATTCAATGGTTCATGTTTCCTGACTTCTAGACATGCTCGCTTGTAAGACTTTTTGAGATACTTCTTGAGTGGTATGTGTTGGAGTCGGTTTTAGCACCCCTCCGAATGGCCCATTCAGATAATAAGATCGGCCCGAAATAGAAAGCATATATTATGGATAATTACGATTTCGATGAAGATAAATGGCAATCTTCAGAGATAAACACAAAAGGAAAATATCTATTTTCTTTTCAGGAAAATATATATTTCTTAAAAAGAAATATGACTTTTTATGCCGACCCAAAACTCTATATAAGAGAAAGAGGGCATTCAGGCTAAGGGATATCAGAAGATACAGAGAACTCCGAAAGCCGGTCTAAAACTCTATATTAGAGAATGAGGAAATTCAAGCTAAAGGAGATCGAAAGAGATCAAAATATATTCAGAACTCCGAAAGCCGACCTAAACCTCTATATAAGAGAATGAGGGTATTCAGGCTAAAGAGGATCGAATATACACAGAAAATACACACAACTCCGAGAGTCGACCTAATCCTCTCACCATCTCGTCATTCAACGAACTCCTAAAAAGAACTACGAATGGCTTGATCCCTTTCTAAAGGGTACGTAGGCAGCCTTTCTACAAGGTTCAGCTATAAACTTAATTCCCCTTTTTCCGATTCACCGGGACGTCAATTTAGCCCTAATTTCATCATCTCCGCCGAGCTAGGTTAAAAGACTTTGAAGAATCCGTAATTAAAAACCCTAAAACTCTTTCTATCTTCGGATAGGCGAGTTGAGATCTTACAATTGGCGCCGACTGTGGGAATTTTTTCAAAGATCTTTATACACCATGCTAACGATGATCGGCGTTCAAAAAAAAAAGAGAAGCCCTAAACACGGTCGTAGTTTGTTATCGGCATCTATATCACACGTCACGGCTTCACCAAAATCGTTAAGATAAGTATCTAATCTACAATTTATGATCAAATTCACGTTTGCTTTACCATCATAAAAACATCTTTTCTGATTCAAGTCGATCACTCATTGGTTATCGAACACATCTATTATATATTATTTAAAACTGTTTGGATAGTTCTCATCACAACCAATTATTGAAATAGTATAAACACTATCTAATAAGTTAATACGACCATATGACTTTATCATGTACCGATTATGAAGAACAACAGTTTGACCATTCTCTGTCTCCGTGAACAGGAAAAGATAAGGCTTCACGAAACACTTCGATTCATAACCCACTCAGCAGCAGCTCATGTTTATTATCTCGCTTCCAAACTAGCAGGTCAATCGGAAAACACCCTTGGAACTTGCTCTCGCATTCCTCAGGATATTGAACTCCGCGCCAAGATAAAAAGATGGTCACTAGCATTGTCGGCTCGTCAACGAATGAATGTTGAGCTTGTCAGCCTTGTTTCGATCCGAAAGAGCCCCTAGTTCAAGTCTCCGCTCACCAACGGCGACATTGAATCCACTATTCTTAATGTCCTTGCCGACCACCATATCAAAGCTACACCTTCATTATCTATTGCGACAAGTACAATTCATGCAACTTTCTAATCTAGAAATAGCGCGTCATACTTGACACGAAGACATTTCCGTGTCATGACCTTTATTCTAAATCAGCAAAAGAAAAATTTCACAAACTCGTCTCGCCAGCTTACAATGTCGCTTCGGCTTTTGGTCTTGTTTAGCTCGTCAACTGACGATCTCGAGCAGCCATGATCCGAAAAGCCTGGACATCACGCAATCTCGACAGCTAAATGGATCCTCTCTAGCTTCATTATGCTCCAATCATCGCGAAAGACGCTTGTGCTCGTCAAGCGTGTCAATTCTCTCTCATTGCCTTCACCAATTAAATCTAAGTCCTCTTACAACAAAAACGTGGTTCAAATCACTTTTATCACTTTATCATTTGGTCCTATTAAGTCTGTTGGGTTTTTCCGATTGAATTCTTAGAACGTTGCTTGAGAATTGATTGAATTTGTATGAATAGATGCGAAAGAGAAAGCAAGACACACGATATTATTGACCCAGTTCCCTTTGCAGGTACGTCTGGGGAGAGATCCAAACTCTCAAGCTTTCACTATACCAAGAAATTACAAGCTGTTAAGCCAATTCAAGATACAGCAAATTCGATTGATCACAACTTGATCAATCTTGATCCGGTCATGAGAAACCCTCACACCGCAGCTTCAACCAGCTACTGACGAGGCTTCGACTACCACCAATCGATTTCCAGAAACGAAGACGACTTGAAGAAGACGACGCAAAGCTCTGCAGATCTTCTTCTCTCTCTCTCAATTCTGTTTTTCTGTTTCTCGTTGTAACGAACCACTTTTTCCCGCTAAGGAATTGGTACTCGCCGAACAAGAGGCTTTGGAGATGTCGGCATTCTGCGGTGCTATGCCCGGAGCATTGGTGAAAGTTGCAGAAGGTCTTTTCCTGATCGTCGGTTCGCACGTACTTGTTCCATGGTCGACTGTGTTGATTGTACATCTGGATGCGCCCTGGCTGCTGGGACGCCTATTGACTTGCTTGCTGCTCTCTGACGTAGCATGTTGTGGCCTTCTTTCCTTTGTTGCCGGGGCTTTCGGACGTCGTATCTTTTCCCTTCTTAGCTGAGGCGAATTTCTTAGCGAGTAGGTCTTTCTCCTCTTCTATCTCAACGAAGACGGCCTCTTTGTGGAGGGCGTCTTCGAGGGTTTGCGGCTTGTTTATGGCCAGTTCCTCGCGGAGTGGCGATTCGTACCAAAGACAATTTCGAAGTGCCGGGAGTCCCTCATTATAGGTTACCGAGATTTTCCAAACGATGACTTTGAATCTGTCGATGTAGAATCTGAGGGTTTCTTTTGGTTCTTGGCTTATGGCTCAGAGGTCGGCGCTCGAGGCTCCCTCCTGGATGAACATGGAGTAGTGCTTCAGAAAGGTGGTCGTTAGCTGGTGGTAGTTGTCGATGGAGTGCGATTCTAGGCGCGAGAACCAGTTGAGGGTGGCACCTCTCAAGTTCTCAACGAATAATTGGCAGAAACCAACGTCGCGCTCCTCGAGTGAGAATTGAGCTCGTCCCATTGCAATAATAAAGGCCGTCAGGTACTGTCGTGGATCCGAGCTGCCATCGTAAGTGGGTAGTTTGATCTTCCTGGGGTGTCTGATCGACGTTCCCGTTATTCTTCTCGTGAATGGTGTGTTCTGGGTCTCCTTCAGGACCCGATCTATTTCAGGGGCTGAGCTAGTCGCTTTGTGAACTTTCGACGTCATGTGATCCAACTAAATCTTGAGTGCCTCGAACTTGCTGTTTCTGCTAGCTCTGCCTGGCTTTGGGTGAATCCGGTCTGCGACGGTCCCGAGTGGATAGTTGGTCGCCTGCTTGATTCGGTATTTAGGGGTGGTGTTTCTCCGAACAGAACCCTTTGGTGTCAAAGAATGGGGTTGTCAGTCGCTTGTGACGCTTGAAGCCCGACGGTTTGTAGGTAGTTAATACGTTCCCTACACGTGTCTTGATTGCTTGCGAGCACGTCGAAGCGGGCATTATTATCCCTGGTCAGCTCGTCGACTTGCGCCATTAGAGTTCTTATGAGAGAGGGAACGTCCTGGTCTCGTCCGTCCGAACGTGCTTCGTCTTGGCAGGCATTGGTTACCCTTGCTTGGTTAGTTCGGACGCTGGTTGGTGAGATTGGTGATCGTGCTTCATTTGATGTGCTTGGTGACTCCGAGCTCGGGGCGAGAGGGCTCCGAGTTTGCTCGGGCGATTTTGGGTTGTTATTCGTTGGAAAAGGTCCTGTCATCTCGGCTTCGTCTTAGAGTGTAGAAAAGATTCTCGGCTCCCCACAGACGGCGCCAATTGTTGTTACGGAAATTCGATCTAGTATAAAGCCGGGCTAAGAAATGTCCGAACTACGAGGTGCGGGGAAAATTTAAATGTGGTCGAAACTGTTCTTTATTAATCTTAAGGCTGAAGCCGAGCGATGAACAGGATGGTACGAGGTAGGAGTCCGTCAAATGACGTGCTCCCTAATATGGCTTGAGGTCGGAGCTTTATAGATGTAGCTCGGCACTCTCGGAAGTTTCTTTTGGGCCATTGACTCTTTAGCGGGCTTGTCTTCTTGGGCCGATATGTCTTTTCTGATTTAATAAGATTTCTAATGGGCTTATGAATGGGTGCTAAACACATATCCAACAGATACTAGTTTAAACTTTCTCGGGAACTTACAAGTAACATTAAAGCAATCTTGTCTCTCATCTTCAAAGATCTATATGTGATCTTTGAACCTCTCAAAACAATTTCTATATCTAGAAATCTCTCTCTAATTGTGTTAAGCATATATACGGCTTACACATAACCTATTTATACATAATAGGTATCTCAACAAACCTAATCGAGGTCTCTCTTAGAGATTAACTCAAATCCCAAAGGATAAACACAATTTTTCCAGCCTTGAAAATCAGATTCTTCATATCTTTAATATGTCCGTAGATCTCCTCCAAGATGCGTATCCAGCTGAACCATGACTTCTCTGGTTCGTTAACATCAACTTCTAGTCTCAGCCCAGTCCATTCAATGGTTCATGTTTCCTGACTTCTAGACATGCTCGCTTGTAAGACTTTTTATGCCGACCCAAAACTCTATATAAGAGAAAGAGGGCATTCAGGCTAAGGGATATCAGAAGATACAGAGAACTCCGAAAGCCAGTCTAAAACTCTATATTAGAGAATGATGATATTCAGGCTAAAGGAGATCGAAAGAGATCAAAATATATTCAGAACTCCGAAAGCCGACCTAAACCTCTATATAAGAGAATGAGGGTATTCAGGCTAAAGAGGATCGAATATACACAGAATATACACGCAACTCCGAGAGTCGACCTAATCCTCTCACCATCTCGTCATTCAACGAACTCCTAAAAAGAACTACGAATGGCTTGATCCCTTTCTAAAGGGTACGTAGGCAGCCTTTTTACAAGGTTCAGCTATAAACCTAATTCCCCTTTTTCCGATTCACCGGGACGCCAATCTAGCCCTAATTTCATCATCTCCGCCGAGATAGGTTAAAAGACTTTGAAGAATCCCTAATTAAAAACCCAAAAACTCTTTCTATCTTCGGATAGGCGAGTTGAGATCTTACAATTGGCGCCGACTGTGGGAATTTTTTCAAAGATCTTTATACACCATGCTAACGATGATCGGCGTTCAAAAAAAAAAAGAGAAGCCCTAAACACGGTCGTAGTTTGTTATCGGCATCTATATCACACGTCACGGCTTCACCAAAATCGTTAAGATACGTATCTAATCTACAATTTATGATCAAATTCACGTTTGCTTTACCATCATAAAAACATCTTTTCTGATTCAAGTCGATCGCTCATTGGTTATCGAATACATCTATTATATATTATTTAAAACTGTCTGGATAGTTCTCATCACAACCAATTATTGAAATAGTATAAACACTATCTAATAATTTAATACGACCATAAGGCTTTATCATGTACCAATTATGAAGAACGACAGTTTGACCATTCTCTGTCTCCGTGAACAGGAAAAGAGAAGTCTTCACGAAACACTTCGATTCATAACCCACTCGGCAGCAGCTCATGTTTATTATCTCGCTTCCAAAATAGCTGGTCAATCGGAAAACACCCTTGGAACTTGCTCTCGCATTCCTCAGGATATTGAACTCCGCGCCAAGATAAAAAGATGGTCATTAGCATTGTCGGCTCGTCAACGAATGAATGTTGAGCTTGTCAGCCTTGTTTCGATCCGAAAGAGCCCCTAGTTCAAGTCTCCGCTCACCAACGGCGACATTGAATCCAATATTCTTAATGTCCTTGCCGACCACCATATCAAAGCTACACCTTCATTATCTATTGCGACAAGTACAATTCATGCCGCTTTCTGATCTAGAAATAGCGCGTCATACTTGACACAAAGACATTTCCGTGTCATGACCTTTATTCTAAATCAGCAAAAGAAAAATTTCACAAACTCGTCTCGCCAGCTTACAATGTCGCTTCGGCATTTGGTCTTGTTTAGCTCGTCAACTGACGATCTCGAGTAGCCATGACCCGAAAATCCTGGACATCACGCAATCTCGACAGCTCAATGGATCCTCTCTTGCTTCATTATGCTCCAATCATCGCGAAAGACGCTTGTGCTCGTCAAGCGTGTCAATTCTCTCTCATTGCCTTCGCCAATTAAAGCTAAGTCCTCTTACAACAAAAACGTGGTTCAAATCACTTTTATCACTTTATCATTTGGTCCTATTAAGTTTGTTGGGTTTTTCCGATTGAATTCTTAGAACGTTGCTTGAGAATTGATTGAATTTGTATGAATATATGCGAAAGAGAAAGCAAGACACACGATATTGTTGACCCAGTTCCCTTTGCAGGTACGTCTGGGGAGAGATCCAAACTCTCAAGCTTTCACTATACCAAGAAATTACAGGCTGTTAAGCCAATTCAAGATACAGCAAAGTCGATTGATCACAACTTGATCAATCTTGATCCGGTCACGAGAAACCCTCACACCGCAGCTTCAACCAGCTACTGACGAGGCTTCGACTACCACGAATCTATTTCCAGAGATGAAGACGACTTGAAGAAGACGACGCAAAGCTCTGCAGATCTTCTTCTCTCTCTCAATTCTGTTTTTCTGTTTCTCGTTGTAACGAACCACTTTTTCCCGCTAAGGACTTGTGTTTTTAACGACACGGATCACTCTTGGGCTTAGGCTGCTTATCTCAGCTCTACCAACTGAATTGGGCTTTAAGCTGAGGCCCAAGTGAGTGTGTTAGCTCGAGACCAATAATCCACAAACTCCACCTTGGTCGACTGAGCTTCTCCAGACACACTCTCTGGCGATTTCCGACAACCCTAGATTGTTGCTGCCGAATTCGGATCTCTCTTTCTTGTGATGACTCTAGCCGGAGATTCTTCTGTCATCTTTAACCATCATCTAAACCGATGATTGCTTCATCTTCAAGAAGGTATACTCAACTCCTTTTACCGACTACTCCTTTGTTCTTTTCAAGCTTTCCTTTCGATCTGATACTACTAAAACCGTGTCAGAAAGATTCCGGCATGACTGCTAGAGCTTCTCCGAGACTAAGAACTCACAAGGTAAAGACTCGCTCTTTATCTGCCTTTCTCGCTTTTAATATCCATATGCATGACAACCTTCACCTTAGATCTGTAACCGATCATTTTAAGTTGGCTTGCAGACGTCGATTTTTTCTATTATCTGAAGAACTGAACTTGTTCTTCTTTTACCTGTGATGCGAGATAGCAACCGACTATGTACCTCGATCACCACCAGCACAAATTCAAGGGACAATTTTGAGCGTGGTTAAACAACGCTCAAAGCACTTCCCAGGTACGCACTTAGTTAGGAAATCTGTAGGATTTAGGCTTGTGTGAATCTTGTGTAGCTTGACTGACCCATCATTTACCATGTCTCGGATGAAGTGATACTTAGTATCAAAATGTTTTGTTCTCCCATGATAAACTGAGTTTCTTGCTAGATATAGGGCACTCTGAGAGTCGCAATGAAGATCAAAGCTTTCTTAGTAGAACCCCAATTCATTGCACATTCCTCTTATCCACATTCCTTCCTTAGTAGCTTATGTTAGGGCAATGTATTCAGCCTCTGTGGTTGACAAAGCAACCACAGGTTGCAGTTGAGCTTTCCAGCTAACTGTATTCCCTCCTACCTGAAAGGTATAGGCTGAGACTGACCTACGCCTGTCTAGGTCAGTCGCATAGTCTGAGTCGCTGTAGACAACCACTTCAAACCCTTTTGTTGCCCTCGTGAATGTCAGAGATATATCTAGTACCCCAACCAAGTACTTCATTATCCATCTGACTGCAGCCCAATGCACCCTTCCTGGTGAGGCCATGTATCTGCTTACCAAGCATATGGCATATCCTAAGTCTGGTCTAGACCCAATCATGGCATACATTAAGCTTCCCACAACACTGGCATAAGGAACTTTCTTCATGTAGTCTTCTTCCTCAAGCTCTTCTTCCTTTGTCAGTTTTCTGAGTTTAAACTGAGAGCTGACTGGGGTTACCACTGGTTTAGCTTCTTCCATGTTAAACGTCTTCAAAACCTGTCTGAGATACTTTCCTTGTGAAAGTTTCAGTGTTTCCTTTTCTCTGTTCCTGATGATGTCCATGCCAAGTATCCTAGTTGCAGGACCGAAGTCCTTCATCTCGAATTCTTTCTTTAGGCTTTCCTTCAGTCTTTGAATTCTCTTAGAATCCTTAGAAGCTATCAGCATATCGTCAACATAGAGCAGTAGGAATATCTTGTCTTGAATTGTAGAACCCTTGAAGTAAACACATGTATCACGCAAGCTTTGAGTGAATCTCTGAGTCTTCATGAATTCATCAAAGCGCTGATTCCATTGTCGTGGTGATTGCTTTAAGCTGTATAATGACTTCTTGAGAATACATACCCCTGATTCCTTTCCTTTCTCTACAAACCTTTCTGGCTGATTCATGTAGATTTCTTCCTCCAATGTTCCATGAAGAAAAGCTGTCTTAACATCCAACTGTTCAAGTTCCATCCCAAAATTCACAACCATTGATAGAAGGATCCTGATTGAGATGTGTTTAACCACTGGTGAGAACACTTCATTATAGTCGATGCCTTCTATCTGTGTAAAGCCCTTAGCAACAAGTCTGGCTTTAAACCTTGGAGCTTCAACCCCTGGAATTCCTTCCTTGTACTTGAAGATCCACTTGCATCCCACTATCTTTTTCCTTTCCGGTCTTGAAACAACTTTCCATGTATCATTCTTGTATAGAGAGTCCATCTCTTCCTTCATTGCTTGTTCACATTCCTTCCAGTGTTTGCTTCTTACTGCTTCTTCAACTATTCTTGGTTCAAGAATGTTGATGTCCTGAGCACATGAGAGACCATAAGCCACATAATCTCCATTGGCAAATTTTGCCGGTTTCTTTTTGATCCTTTCACCTCTATCCCTGACTAGGAGATAATCTCTGTTGTTTCTCTGGTCTGAACTTCCTCCACCTGATGCAGATTCTGTACTAATTTCGGGTTCCTCTTCTGAGTCTTGTTCTGAACTTGAGTCCTCTTCCTCTGACTGATCTCCACCTGATACAGACCCCTCTTCCTCAAATCTTTCTTTAACTGATCCTGTTCCTGGACCTGATGCCTTGGAGATTTGACCATCTCCACCTGATTCTGAAACTGTAGTATCATGATCAAGATTGAAAGTTACCTTCCTGGGTTTCTTTCTTTTCCCTGAGACCATTTCTGAGATCCTGTCTTTGAAGACCAACTCCTCATTGAATGTAACATTCCTATTTGTTACACACTTCCCCTTGTCTGGAACCCAAATTATGTAACCTTTGACTCCCTGAGGGTAACCCATGAAGTAGCCTTTCACTGCTCTAGGGCTTACCTTGTCTTGTGTCACATGGACATAGGCAATACACCCAAACCTCCTTAGATGATTAAGACTGATCTTACCTCCTGTCCATAGTTCTTCTTGTATTTTGAACTCTAGAGCTGCTGTAGGAGATCTGTTGATTAGATAGACTGCTGTAGAAGCTGCTTCTGCCCAAAACCGTTTTCCAAACCCTGTTTCTGCCAACATACATCGTACCTTATTCATTATGGTACGATTCATTCTTTCAGCAACGCCATTCTGCTGAGGTGTGTAAGAGCATGTCTTATGCCTCTTTATCCCTGAGGTTTTGCAAAAGTCGTCAAAGTCTGAGTTGCAGAATTCTAACTCATTGTCTGTACGCAAGCATTTCACCCTTTTGTTAGATTGAGTTTCAACCAATTGTTTCCAATCCTTAAAATTCTGAAAAGCCTCGTCTTTGGTTTTTAGAAACCGAATCCAAACTTTTCTTGAGTAATCATCTATAAACGTGATGAAGTACTTGAATCCTCCCAAACTTCCTTCCATTTGAGGAGAACCCCAGAGATCCGAATGTATGTACTCTAATACTTCTTTTGAAGTATGTTTTCCTGTTGGAAAACTTTGTTTCTGTGATTTTCCTAGAACACATTCTTCACAGAATTCTAATGTGTGAACCTCTTTATCATCAAGGTACTTTCCTTTCACCAGAATATTCATGCACTTAAGACTCATGTGTCCTAGTCTTGTGTGTCATCTCTTAGTGGTGTCAATTTCTGGTCTTGACACTGAGACTGATCCTCTTTCATCAATGCCTTCCAAGTAGTACAATCCATCTTTGTACTTTCCTGAGATGACTCTCTTTCCATTCTTGTAGAATGTTACCCTGAAGCCTTCTCCCTTGTAGTCACAACCATTCTTTTCCAACTGTCCATAGGAGATCAGATTTCTTCCCATTTCAGGCATATATCTGACCTCTGTCAACACAATTACTGAACCATCTGGATTCACTATCCTCAGTTTACCAATACCTCTGATCTCGCTTTGTGTGTTATTACCCATCAACACCTTGCCACCTTCTATTTCCTGGAAGTCAAACAACACTTCTCTATCTGGTGTAATGTGAAAGGTACACCCTGAATCCATTACCCATTCACTCCTTGTGTCAACTATGCTTGCAGTTAGTATCATAGGTTCATCATCATAGGCCATGTTTGCTGTGTTTTGTCTTGCACCATCCTTTCTCTCTGGGCAGTCCTTCTTGAAATTTCCTTCTTTCCCACAAATCCAGCATTCACGTGGCTTCTTGTTGCCCTTTGGTTTGTTCTTTGACTTGTTGTCTCGGCTCTTGTCTTTCTTCTTAGACTGAGAGCTTCCCTTCTTGTCAGACTTGCTTCTTTCCACATACAGTCCTTCTGCTTCTGCTTTGGATTTCCCAAGAATTCCAGCTTGCCTTAGTTCAACCTCTTTGGCATGAGCAGAGTTTACAACTTCAGACAGTGTTAGAGATTTTTTCTTATTTCCATATTTCAAAGTATGAACTAGAGGTGCATAAGCCAGGGGCAATCCTGATAAGACTTGAACCGCCTGATCTTCATCACTAACCATTATGCCTAGACTTTCAAGTTCATCTACCAACCTTAGAAATACATCCATATTCTGTTCAATACTCTTCTGCTCATCCATCTTGAAACTTGCAAACTGTTGTTTCAAGTAAATCCTGCTCCATACTCCAAGAGCTGAGGTTTCCTTCATGACCTTTCTGATCACCATCGTAGTGAGACTGGAGAAAATCAGGTTCTTAGCTCTCAAGTCTCTTTCACGTTTTTCTTTGTCTGTTAAGACTACTGGTGGTTTCTTGTCATCGGTCTCCTCCTCAACTGCTTTTTCTTTAGAACCTTCTTTCTCTGTGAACTCTTGAATGATATCTCCCAAGCCTTGAAGTTCAAGTTGCATAAGCATTTTGAACTTCCACATACCAAAGTCTCCACCCCCATCGAACTTTTCCATCTTGAATTTGTGTATTGCCTCCATTCTTGGACTCCTTTCAATCTTGATTCTCTCACGATCTTTAACTCAAACCAATGATCCCTGTAAACCACAGACCTTATCACTGAGAGGAACTCTTGATCTGTTGCACAAACCCAGTGCTCTGATACCACTTGTTGGGTTTTTCCGATTGAATTCTTAGAACGTTTCTTGAGAATTGATTGAATTTGTATGAATAGATGCGAAAGAGAAAGCAAGACACACGATATTGTTGACCCAGTTCCCTTTGCAGGTACGTCTGGGGAGAGATCCAAACTCTCAAGCTTTCACTATACCAAGAAATTACAGGCTGTTAAGCCAATTCAAGATACATCAAAGTCGATTAATCACAACTTGATCAATCTTGATCCGGTCACGAGAAACCCTCACACAGCAGCTTTAACCAGCTACTGACGAGGCTTCGACTACCACCAATCGATTTCCAGAGACGAAGACGACTTGAAGAAGACGACGCAAAGCTCTGCAGATCTTCTTCTCTCTCTCAATTATGTTTTTCTGTTTCTCGTTGTAACGAACCACTTTTTCCCGCTAAGGACTTGTGTTTTTAACGACACAGATCACGCTTGGGCTTAGGCTGCTTATCTCAGCTCTACCAACTGAACTGGTCTTTAAGCTGAGGCCCAAGTGAGTGTGTTAGCTCGAAACCAATAATCCACAAAGTTCCTAAAAACTAGATACACGTTTGCATTAATATGTCTGAGTTTATTGGTTTTTAACTTTGAAACGTCAGGTTTAGTCCTTAGGTTTTAAACTACGTCTTCGATCAATTAATAATTGAGATAAGTATTGCTTTAGTAGAACTAAGGTTTATTTTAAGTAGCTCATGCTTTAAATCTCAGTTGCACGCTTTGTCATTAAAGGTTCATGTGTCACCGACTTCATCATAAGAGATTAATCTGATTATCTAACTGGCTTTACCAAACACTTGCGTCTATAGATTTTTATTACGCTGTTTATAACACCTTGTGGTTTAAGTTAACCTTCTTCACTGTTTCAGTCCAGAAACAAATTTTAATTCACTGCCGACATCTCTCTGTGCAGAATCAACAGCTCATTGTATTGTCTTCATGAATGATCTATCTCAACAAGAAGACAATGCAGACCTCAACATCGACTTGCAGCTCACGTTCTAAACAAGCTCGTCATCGCCCGGACGCCGATCAACTTTACCCTGGATCACCATCCATGAATTTGCTATGATCCATGAATTTATGATACACGGCAGAAAGCCACCATCCCAACATTGTCATTATGTCACCATCTTCTTATCACCAATTCTCCGAGACCACGACATCTCCTCCATCAAAATAAAAGGTGTTCACCTATTACTTGAAGACCAAGCTACCTTTCTCTCTAATCAAAATGCAAAATACCATAAGCATCCGTGTGACCAAGCACGATCAGTCAGAAGCATCTCTCAAAAACAAAGACAAACATTCATGGAAAAACACCGACTTACGCGAGACGCAGTCCATTCGCCGATCTCCAAGTCACGCCATAGAAGCGACCAGTACTTGCAGCGACAAAATCCACAGCCTGAGTCAATAAATGGCTAACAAAGCACAAAAGCTTGTCGACAGTATCTTTCTCGACAACGAACTCGGCAACGCCGACCTCAAGTTTCTTAATAACGCTTTTATAGCTTATCATTGACAGTCACAGCCCAGATCATGGCTTTGACAAAAATCATTTTCTGGGACAGAGAACTCGGAGCATCACTGCTATCTCCATGGTCCTCTCCACAACGAATCCTAAAGCATCTCGTCAAATCGTTTGCACAAAGGAACCGTGCAGACAAAAGCTCGGCATGACGAGCTCACCATCACAGCTCAGAAAAAAAAGAACACATGACGAGCTCACCGTCCCAAGCTCATAAAAAAGAGACATGACAAGCTCACACTCTTCAGATGAGACGGAAAGAACAAAGCCTTCATGAGCATGTGTTCATTAAAGCACCTTCATCATCTCGTCATATCGGCATCATCGCCACGACATCGTCATCATCTCTTTTGGTCTCTCCAAATTCAATCATCTTATAGCACACGCCAGCTCTTCTTCATCGGCATGTCTCCGATCAACAACGACGTCACGATCGTACAAACGACTTTCCGATCTCTTGTTAGCTCCGCCTTCAAGTAAATCGTGCGAATTCTCCGATCTCGCCAAATTTGGATACCATGACGACCCAGATATAAAACGGCAAACCGTTTTCGACTCCGTTCACTAGCTCTCGTCGCTCCAACGGCTCATCATACAGAGACCGAAGCTAAGTTTTCTTATTCAAAGCTCTATCGTTTAAATCTTCTAAAAAGCTCTATCACATACATGTTTATTTGAATCATCACATACATGTTTATTTGAATCATGATTTATTGAATAGAATCATTACTTATTGTTTTTATCAAAACATGTTATACAACATAAGGAAGCATCAAACATCCACGTGACTAATGTGTTAGTTTTGTCAGTTTGCATGGGTGGCTATGTGAAACGTTGCCTCCGACACCTCGTGACGACAACGGTCAACGACACAACCCAATCAACACTTCGTCCGGCGCAACAAAATAACGTCAACGGACCATCATATAATAAACTCATCAAGTAAGTATTTCACTTTTATTATTATTCTATTCAATTTAATTAACTTTAAACCGAGTTTTCACTTGCAAAAGCCGAGTTTTCATTCGCAAACCAAAGCCGAGTTAAAAAGCTCGCAAAAAGCCGAGTTAAAAAGCTCGCAGAAAGCCGAGCTCCTTATTTCGCAAAAGCCGAGTTTAGAAACTCGCAGAAAGCCGAGCTCCTTAGTTCGCAAAAGCCGAGTTTAGAAGCTCGCAAAAAGCCGAGCTCCTTAGTTCACAAAAGTCAAGTTTAGAAGCTCGCAAAAAGCCGAGCATCCAATAAGACTCGCACTAGCATCATGCTCGCTGGCCAGGGGCGTGGTCTTCCTTGCGCATGAGGTGCACATCATGGGAAGGAAAAGCCGAGATCCGTCTCGCTCCAAAAAACCGGGTTCATACCCGTACGTTCTCTGTGGTGGGCGATAACAAATAAGCCGAGCACTTAAGCCTCGCACATTCGTCTGTCCTTTGAACAACTAAGCCGAGCACACATAAGCCGAGCAATTATAGATTCGGTGGAGCGTAAGCCTTGAAATAAAGCAGTTCACCGCCGATCTACGTTTTAATCTTCGTTCGCCGAAGATCCATACAAACGGATCAAAGGACAGAACGGCCCGATTCACTTAACTACGGAAAAAGTTATTCTCCACGACAACATTCAAAAGAATACTGGAGATTCATGCCGATCTTTTATACTTCATGAACCGAAATGTTTTCTATCACCGATCATCACGCCAAACGCTCGAATCGCCGACTTGGGGGGGGACTTACTGTTGGAGTCGGTTTTAGAACCCCTCTGAATGACCCATTCAGATAATAAGATCGGCCCGAAATAGAAAGTATATATTATGGATAATTACGATGTCCATGAAGATAAATGACAATCTTCGGAGATAAACACAAAAGGAAAATATCTATTTTCTTTTCAGGAAAATATATATTTCTTTTTAAGAAATATGACTTTTTATGCCGACCGAAAGAGATCAAAATATATTCAGAACTCCGAAAGCCGACCTAAACCTCTATATAAGAGAATGAGGGTATTCAGGCTAAAGAGGATCGAATATACACAGAAAATACACACAACTCCGAGAGTCGACCTAATCCTCTCACCATCTCGTCATTCAACGAACTCCTAAAAAGAACTACGAA
Source organism: Orychophragmus violaceus (assembly GCA_030180135.1). Lineage (NCBI taxonomy): Eukaryota > Viridiplantae > Streptophyta > Magnoliopsida > Brassicales > Brassicaceae > Orychophragmus > Orychophragmus violaceus. Next base: position 70,804,105 of record CM058237.1, read on the forward strand.
TGGCTTGATCCCTTTCTAAAGGGTACGTAGGCAGCCTTTTTACAAGGTTCAGCTATAAAACCTAATTCCCCTTATTCCGATTCACCGGAACGCCAATTTAGCCCTAATTTCATCATCTCCGCCGAGCTAGGTTAAAAGACTTTGAAGAATCCCTAATTAAAAATCCTAAAACTCTTTCTATCTTCGGATAGGCGAGTTGAGATCTTACAGTATGCTCCAACTGCATCTTCAGTTTCTTCCTTTTTAGCATAGTGTCTCTCAAACATCTACACCAAAAAGAACACCCACACACCACACACAACCAAACTGTAATAGAATTTTACAAAGAGTGAATAAACACCCACACACCACACACAACCAAACTATAATAGAATTTTACAAAGAATGAATAGTTCTTGATTGAAATTATTAAAGTCAAAGAACACAGTTTCTTAATTTGAAATAACCAAAATAAATTCAAGAAAAAATGACCAAGACATAAAGACCTAAAATAAAAACTCCCCTGTAAAATATCTACTATATATTATTTGCGAAGAGCCATGAGAAAAAATAATGAGTCATTGATGACATGGATAAATTTCAGCCAATAACAATTATGACATCATTGATGACTGGGCTTAAGTGAAAGGTTTTGATTGGTCGAGAGCCTTTTGGACATTAAAAATAAATCAAATTTCGTTTAGGAAATTTTCTGATTAAAAAATCAAAAATCGAGAATTAATCTAATTTTGAAAATTAAATGTCGTTTCCTAAAGTTACGAAATGTAATCTTAACTTCTTACCATAATTTTAGATTACATTTTATATTTTTTTCCATAAGTTATTTCCTTTCTTTTCAAATTCAAATTAAATTCGACACTAAAATGTAGCAACTAATAATTGTCTACATTAATTGTCAAATTTGAAGGAAAAAAATATCTCAAAAAATATACAAACTTCTAATAGAAGCTTTCGAAATCTTTTGCAACCCTAAAAATGATTATCCTATAAATACAGCCTATACCAGACTCATATCACCCACATCTCGAACCATTCTTTTTTTTTATTGTTTCTATTGTTCTAATCTTTTTTTCTGTTGTTTTGATGATTTTGTAGGTATGAAACCTACAATGCGAAACAATAAGATATCTTTCTCACTTTGCTGTTAACATGCTTATAATTTTATTATGTGGTTTTGATCATTTTGTAGGTATCACGATTCCAATAAAATATGAATTTGCGATGTATTTAACCATAAATCGTTTAAATGAATCTGCGTTTGGCATTTCTTTTTTCTCAGCTTTTGATTGATAAGGGTTCATGTTTATCTTTAAACTCCAATGGGTTAGATCTTCTGTTTGTTTCTCTACTTGCAAAATCCAATCGAGATAGTTTTATATAAACCAACTGTACTGTCTTTATTCGTTTTGTTTTCTTGGTTTTAGATGGAAACCATTGATGGTTGCTCGCTCATGGCAACTGGCTCGAAGAAATCATGAACCCAACCACAGATCAGCCACAAAGCCATCCACCAAAAGTCACTTCTCCATAAACCGGAAAATCAACAACACCGCCTACAGGAGACTGCAGTAACCTTCCATGGCGAGCTGAATCAAAAGCTCTGAGCTGAGCTAGACTAAGTTCATGGCTCGGCGGAATCAACCTCTCAAGCTTGAGAATGAAGCTTTGCATTAATTATTAAATATGGGAATGAAGCTTTGCATTAATTATCCTTTTCTGTTTTAATTATTTTGGTGTATTTATAAATTTGGCATTATTTGGTAAAAAATATGATCTTTGATGTTTTTTTTTTTCATGGTTGGTGCATTAAAAAACATGTCGAGTGGTAGACTGATGCAATGTGTCTATGTTCCACCAACCATAACGCGTCTAAGTACTGATGTAACTTTATTTTTATATTTAAAAGTTCAGACTTTATTTTTATATTTAAAAGTTGGTAACATTTGTGTAATTATGAAATGACAAAAATATATTTAAAAACATGATTCAAGCTAATTTATATTACACTCTCCATTTTTACTTTCTTTGTATCCTTTTCATTTAGGTTTTGAATAGAGTAGAGTTTTTTTTTAAAATTTGGTTAACCGTCAATTATATTCTTTACTGTATTTAATGTTTTGTTTTAGATTGTGTCTGTCCAATAATAACTATATATTTTTCGAGTTGGTATATGCTTTACAAAAAACATTTTAAATTAAATTTAACTATTCTTTAACAGAAACTACATGTAAAGAAGATGCACCATAGCCGCAGATGGCAATGTATCTATTTTTACTACCTAAATCCAATCTACTTAATTATAACATTGGAATAATAAATCAAAATTCAATTTGAAAATTTATTGTTTAAAATAAATCAAAATTCAAAAATTAAATAAATTAAATAATTAAATGTGGTTTCTTAAACTTTCAAATTGTAATCGGGAAAAATGCCAAACAATACCCGAACTATTTTATTCTGGCCAAAAAACATATGAACGATAGAACTGGCCGAAAAATACCTCAACTTTAATTGACTTTTCGAAAATACCCAAACTTGTAGTTGACTTGGCCAAAACAGCACACCGTTATCTCATCCGTTAAGATGAAACGACGAGCCGTTAACGGTTTCGTTAAAACAAAACGACGTCGTTTTATCCAAAATTTTTGTTTGAAAAAATTACCAAAATATACCTGAACTTTTTCATTTTGGCCAAACAATACTTGAACTTTTTTAGTTTTGGCCAAAAAATACATAAACTATAGAACTTGCTAAAAAATACAAACCCAAAAAAAATTAGGTTTGAAAATAATTTCACACCACAAGCCTTTGAACTCACATATTGCACTGAAAACGTACTTTACCACTAGGTCATCTCGATAATTCATATATTATTTAAAACAACTAATATATAAGCTCAATAGTTCATATATAAATAAGAACACAATTAACTGAACCCGAGATTAATGAGATTTTCCGTTTTTTGCATTCTCCGTCTTCTAAGTAACTTCTTTAAATTAAAAGAGAGTCACCTGGGCCATCAAAATTTTCGGTCTTTTTCTAAAAATTGCACAAATAACCTCCAATGACTTTCCATTGACATTTGAATTGCCCGTTGAACATATCTCGAGACAGGATATTACAGTCGACTGGGAAGTATACCGGAAGATCTAATTAATCTTGGGTTCAGTTAATTGTGTTCTTATTTATATATGAACTATTAAGTTTATATATTAGTTGTTTTAAATAATATTCGAATAGTCTAGTGGTAAAACACGTTTTCAATGCAACATGTGAGTTCAAAGGCTTGTGGTGTGAAATTATTTTCAAACCTAATTTTTGGGGTTTGTATTTTTTGGCTAGCTTTATAGTTTATGTATTGTTTGGCCAAAACTAAAAAGTTCAGGTATTGTTTGGCCAAAATGAAAAAGTTCATGTATATTTTGGTAATTTTTCCAAACAAAAACTTTGGATAAAACGACATCGTTTTGTTTTAACGGAACCGTTAACGGCTCGTCGTTTCATCTTAACAGATGAGATAACGGTGTGCTGTTTTGGCCAAGTCAACGACAAGTTTGGGTATTTTCGAAAAGTCAATCAAAGTTGAGGTATTTTTCGACCAACTCTATAGTTCATATATTTTTTTGGCCAGAATGAAATAGTTCGGGTATTATTTGGCATTTTTCCCAATTGTAATCCTAACTTCTTCTCTTAATTTTATATTACAATTTATATTTATTTCACGCTGTATTTCCTAATTTCCTAATTTATACATATACACATACATATATGAATTAGATAATGTCTCTCTAATTTGATGAACAGGTTTTGAAAGGAACATTCTTTTTTTTTTTATTAATTGTTTTCTAAAATAAACATCTTATGGTTCGAAATCTGTAATAACAGTTTTTCTTTAATTATTTTCTTATAATATTTCTCTCTTTCTTTTTTCTATTAAGGAATTACTCACCAAGATTTCAAAGGTTATAAAGGTACAATCTATGCTGGTGATGTTCGTGTAGAAAAAACGAATTAATTATTTAATTATTCGATAATACAACATTTAAAAAACTAACAACAATTTTAAAAAACCTAACAACATTCTTTTTCACAGTGGATGACTGCAGGGAAAGGCATCACTAATTCTGAAATGATTGAGGAAGAAGTTAACAAAGGTTTACAGTTTTGGATCAATCCTTCCTCAATAGAGAAAATGTAATCGAAACCAGACCACTTGCAATTTCGACTGTTTTGGGAGTTTCTAAACATGAAAAAGGACTTTTGGTTTTAAATCTCGACATGAAGAGCCAAATTACCAAGAACTGTCGAATTCAGACATACCAAAGCGGAAGAAAACGATGTTCAAGTCAAAGTCATAGCAGGAGAATCAATGGGAGTTCGAAAAATTTGTTTTGGACATATATCTAAAGTGTTGATGATTTTTCATAGAATAATTTTTTTTATAAAAATAAAGATTATAATGATGGTTTACATCGATGTTAGTAACATTTTGGAATATGATCTCTGAATATCTTTATTTTGAATTCATAATCGGAGAATATCCATGAATAATATATTTATAAGAATAGATTTTATTATTATTTTTTAAAATTAATTAGTAATACACCGTAAAAGGAATATGCCAATACTTTTTCTTTATTGCTGTTTCATGCTTCAAGTTACGTATAAGATGTAAGTAAATCTTATCATTAGGTAAAAAGGCAGGGCAACAAACTAAGAAGAAGAGAGTGAATCGATGACTCGCCCGAGTTTTAGAAGAGATATATCTAAAGTGTTGATGATTTTTCATAGGATAATTTCTTTATAAAAAATAAAGATTATAATGATGATTTACATCGATGTTAGTAACATTTTGTAATATGATATCTGAATATAGAAATTTTGAATTCATAATCGTAAAGAAGAAGAAGATGAAGAAGAAGAAGCGGAGTAGAGAGAGTGAATCGATAATTCTTTATAAAAATAAAGATTATAATGATGATTTACATCGATGTTAGTAACATTTTGGAATATGATATCTGAATATAGAAATTTTGAATTTATAATCGTAAAGAAGAAGAAGATGAAGAAGAAGAAGCGGAGTAGAGAGAGTGAATCGATGACTCGCCCGAGTTTTAGAACAAGACATATATCTAAAGTGTTGATGATTTTTCATAGGATAATTTCTTTATAAAAAAAAATAAAGATTATAATGTTGATTTACATCGATGTTAGTAACATTTTGGAATATGATCTCTGAATATAGAAATTTTGAATTCATAATCGTAGAATATCGTAGAATATCAATTAACATTCTTAAAATCATGCTTCATGTACAATTTCTATAGTTTCAGATACTCGACTACATGCATCATAACTAATTTAGTTAAGCAAAAAAACCTTCTAAGTTAAGTCACCCCGCACAATATCGACAAACATCTTATATATTTTGTACCCATAAACTTACTTCTTATAATATATTTAAAATTGGAAAATTCATAAACAAAACATAAACAATCACACCAAAAAATAATTCACCCCTCACAGGGTGCGGGAGAGTCATCTAGTATCAAAGTAAGCCCTAAAACCCAAAATTCAAAAAAAAAAAAAACACTCGGCATCACTCTCCCGCTATCCATGAACAATATATTTATAAGAATAGATTTTATTATTATTTTTTAAAATTAATTAGTAATACACCGTAAAAGGAATATGCCAATACTTTTTCTTTATTGCTGTTTCATGCTTCAAGTTACGTATAAGATGTAAGTAAATCTTATCATTAGGTAAAAAGGCAGGGCAACAAACTAAGAAGAAGAGAGTGAATCGATGACTCGCCCGAGTTTTAGAAGAGATATATCTAAAGTGTTGATGATTTTTCATAGGATAATTTCTTTATAAAAAATAAAGATTATAATGATGATTTACATCGATGTTAGTAACATTTTGTAATATGATATCTGAATATAGAAATTTTGAATTCATAATCGTAAAGAAGAAGAAGATGAAGAAGAAGAAGCGGAGTAGAGAGAGTGAATCGATAATTCTTTATAAAAATAAAGATTATAATGATGATTTACATCGATGTTAGTAACATTTTGGAATATGATATCTGAATATAGAAATTTTGAATTTATAATCGTAAAGAAGAAGAAGATGAAGAAGAAGAAGCGGAGTAGAGAGAGTGAATCGATGACTCGCCCGAGTTTTAGAACAAGACATATATCTAAAGTGTTGATGATTTTTCATAGGATAATTTCTTTATAAAAAAAAATAAAGATTATAATGTTGATTTACATCGATGTTAGTAACATTTTGGAATATGATCTCTGAATATAGAAATTTTGAATTCATAATCGTAGAATATCGTAGAATATCAATTAACATTCTTAAAATCATGCTTCATGTACAATTTCTATAGTTTCAGATACTCGACTACATGCATCATAACTAATTTAGTTAAGCAAAAAAACCTTCTAAGTTAAGTCACCCCGCACAATATCGACAAACATCTTATATATTTTGTACCCATAAACTTACTTCTTATAATATATTTAAAATTGGAAAATTCATAAACAAAACATAAACAATCACACCAAAAAATAATTCACCCCTCACAGGGTGCGGGAGAGTCATCTAGTATCAAAGTAAGCCCTAAAACCCAAAATTCAAAAAAAAAAAAAAACACTCGGCATCACTCTCCCGCTATCCATGAAACTTACATGGTATCAGTTGAAGTAGCATCTGCCCAATCTCTGTGACTATCTGCAGTGCCTTGGTCGTGTCTTCAAGTGCATCACGAGCTACATCAGAGCTGAATCCTCTAATTGGCACACGAACATAGCTTAGTGAGACCACCTCTTGCATTGGTGATGAAGCGAAACGATCACGTGAAACAGCAGAGCTGAACGAAGTGGAGCTGTCGGATTCAGATTGATCTTGGCTGCTTCCTTTTTTGATGAACGCATCTCTAGATCGTGAGCCTTTCTTGTACAAGATTGGTGGGATCGATTGTTCTAAAGTGTAAACATACGACAAATGCTGAATTTTTAGAAGTCATGTGATGATTCGTGGGAAGATGAGCCAACGAGAATCATTCTTTTGAATTGTTCTCAACGTCATTACTTGCTTATACATCATCTTCTCAAAGTCGAAACAAATCTCGTGTACAAGCTTGTAGATCAATGTCCACCATTCAACAAAGATGTGGTTCTTAAGTGCCCAAGGTACTCATTTATATGTTACAATCAAGCCCAAAATTTTTCAAAAACGCTGCGTTCTGACTAAGGGCGATTTGGGCGATTAGAAAGGTGATTAGGTTAAGCGCCGCTTAGGCCTAATGGCGTCACCTCCCTCATCGCAGGCGGTGGCACAGGAGGACTCGACAAGCAACAACAAGCTGATTACATGGGCTGGCGTGGTTCAGAAATCACAGCAGCTGAAGAAATTCTATTTGGATATCTCAATTAACGATGGGAAAAGAGAGGTAGATGTTCCAGAAACAATCTTCACGAATGGAATTCCGCTTTGGGAAGATATCATCCTGGGTAAGTTTATGTCGACATCACCACATGTTGCGAAAGTTCACATGATAGTGAACAAGATCTGGACTCAGAATGGAGATAAATCTCCAAAGATTGAAGTGATTGTAGTGGATTCAACAACCATGAAATTTCGGGTATCAAACGAGCAGTTGAGGAACATAATTATTAAACGAGGAATGTGGAACATCGCAGGGGTACCCATGATAGTGTCGAAATGGACTCCGGCAGCAGAGGAGGAGGAGTTGCCGGAAGTCACGACGATGCCGATCTGGGTTCATCTAAAAAATGTCCCCTTAAGTATGTATTCATGGGATGGTCTGAGCTTCATCTCAAGTGCTGTGGGAGAGCCTAGAAAGCTTCATCCAGATACTGAGGCTTGCTTGGATTTGGAAAAAGCAAAAGTATTTGTCAATGCAGATTTAACCAAGGAGCTACCAAGAGAAGTCAACTTCAGGAGGAATGGGAAAGCCTTTCTAGTCCAATATTCATACCCTTGGTTACCACAAAAGTGTAGCACATGTGGGAAATGGGGTCATGTAGACAAGGTGTGTATTGCGAATAAGAGAAGTGATAGTCCATAGAAGCCGGCTACTAAAGAAGTGGCGCATGAAGAAGTGTCTGAAAAAGTGGAGAATGGTACAGTTTCGGGAAACATTGCTACAGCCAGTAGTACTCAGAATACTGCAGTGGGTACTGATACTGAAGGAATTTCGGATACTCAGACAGCAGACATGGAAAAGGAGGAAGGACAACTAGATGAAAGTTGGAAATCTCCAACTAGAACAGCCAAAACTAACTCTCCTAAGCAGTTACAATTTGGTCATGTTAAAATTGCATCGCCATCACGGTACTCGGCCCTTATGGATTCAGATGAAAATGGAAATTTGATGGATGTTTCAAATGAGATCATGGAAGATACTGTGGAAGAGGTGGTGAATGAGGATAAGGATTCCAATGTAGCTACAGTTGAAGATGACTTTGTGGATGATCAACATGATGGCAAAGATGATCGACACGCAAGTGAAGAGAATCTGTCAATAAATGTCCAGGTTGAAACGAAGGGAACAGGTAACCTTCGACCTCCCCTCCCTCGGAGTTCTAAAGCCAATCACAAAGTGTTAGGTGATGGAGCGCAACAAACCACTCAAACAGCTCGGAAAAGTACTCGCAAGCCTTCTCAATGACGGTGGAACATTCGCGGGTTCAATAAATTAAAAAAAGCAAACAATTGTAAAAAAGTGGATTCAGAACAAGGAACTGCAGTTCGGTTGTATTCTTGAGACTCGCGTCAAGGAAAGGAAGTCAACTCAGATTCTCAGTTCAGTGTTCAGTGGATGGTCTTCTATGACTAACTATGAACATTGCAATAAAGGAAGAATATGGGTAATCTGGAGCCCTCTGGTGAGATTAACTCCTGTTTTTAAATCTGATCATATCATTACTGTGTCGGTCTTGCTGGATGGAAGGGAGGACGAGTTTTTCTGCTCATTTGTTTATGGGGCAAACACAACGGAAGAAAGAAAAGTGCTATGGAAAGATTATGGGGAAACCTTGGATAATTATGGGAGATTTCAATGAAGTACTAGCAAGTGATGAGCATTCTGGATTTGGAGTTGGTAGCTCAGTTTCAACAGCCGGTATGAAGGATTTCGAGGAGGTATCTATCCATTGTAAACTGTCGGACATGGGTTATCACGGTGCACGGTTAACCTGGTGCAACAAGCGGTCTGATGGCTTAGTTTGCAAAAAACTAGATAGGACTTTAATCAATGACGTTTGGCTCCATAAACACTCACACTCTTATTCAGTGTTTGAAGCAGGAGGTTGCTCCGATCACCTACGCTGCAGATTTTATATGGATCAGAAAGAATCAAGTAAGAGGAAGCCATTTAAGTTCTCAAACGCAATTTCTAACACAGAGGAGTTCCTGCCACTGTTGGATAGTTATTGGGGAAGCACAGCTGAACTTTTCCACTCGACCTCTTCCCTGTTTCGGCTTTCAAAGAAATTAAAAGGTTTAAAACAGAGCCTTCGTTCTCTTAGCAAAGATAAGCTAGGAGGGATTCAACAAAAGACTGCTGAAGCTTACAATATTCTTTGTGCAAGGCAGGAAACAACATTGCTCACTCCATCAGAGGAGAACATCAACGCGGAACTAAGTGCTTACCAACGTTGGCTCAGACTTAGTGATATTGAGGAAGGGTTCATGCGGCAGAAATCCAAGTTACACTGGCTAAAAGTTGGTGATCGCAATAATAAGGCTTTTCACAACGCTGCAAAATTAAGAGAAGCGAAGAATGCTATAAGGGAAGTCAAGTGTAGCTCGGGAGAAATAGTGGACACTGATGTAGGAATTAAGACAGAGGCCGAAAGATTTTTCAAAGACTTCCTCACACTATCTCCTGCGAGTTATGAAGGTATTGGGGTTATGGAGTTACAGAACATACTGGATTTTAGATGTGCAGATGCAGATGCAGAGATGTTACAATGACCAGTAACTGAGAAAGAGATCACAGAGGTTCTGATGAGAATGAAAGGGAACAAATCACCTGGCCCTGATGGCTACACTGCCGAATTCTTTAGATCTGCTTGGCCAGTTGTGGGCAAAGACTTCGTTAATGCAGTTCAATCCTTCTTTCTCAAAGGATTTCTTCCTAAAGGGCTCAACGCGACCATCTTAGCATTAATACCTAAGAAGGAATGTGCATTGGAGATGAAGGACTATAGGCCAATCTCCTGTTGTAACGTGATTTACAAGGTAATCCCGAAGATCTTGGCGAACAGAATCAAAGGTCTTCTTCCGAAAATGATATCTTGGAACCAGTCTGCCTTCATAAAGGAGAGACTTTTGGTGGAAAATGTGTTGCTGGCTACAGAGCTAGTGAAAGACTATCATAAAGAGTCTATCTCCCCAAGATGCGCTATGCAAATAGACATCTCAAAAGCTTCTGACTCAGTCCAGTGGCCATTCCTGCTGAATACTCTACAAGCTATGAAGATTCCTGAGCAATTCATCAAATGGATTAACCTCTGTATATCCACAGCTTCCTTCTCCGTTCAAGTAAATGGAGAGCTGGCGGGGTTCTTCAGAAGTGAGAGGGGTTTGCGACAGGGATGTGCATTATCACCATATCTGTTCGTAATCTGCATTAATGTGCTATCAAGAATGTTGGATAAAGCGGCAGAAAGTAGAAGAATTGGATATCACCCTAAATGCCAGAACGTATCACTAACTCATCTTTGTTTCGCAGATGATCTGATGGTCTTCACAGATGGTCAGAAAACCTCGATCGAAGGAGTTATTGAAACATTTGACAGATTTGCAAAATACTCGGGGCTCAGTATAAGCCTAGAAAAATCGAAAATCTTCATGGCTGGTACTTCACAGAACAATCAAGACACGATCCTGGCAAGCTTTCCTTTCGACTCTGGCCAACTCCCTGTCCGATACTTAGGTCTGCCTCTACTCACTAAGCGCATGACAGTGGTTGATTATCTGCCTCTGGTGGAGAAAATCAGGAAAAGAATCGTTCTTGGACTGGTAGGTTTCTCTCTCACGCAGGCAGACTACAACTGATCAGTTCAGTTATCACCAGCATCACAAACTTCTGGCTTGCGGCATTTAAACTCCCGGGCAGCTGTTTAAAGGAAATCGAGAGACTTTGTGCAGCATTCCTCTGGTCAGGACCTGACATATGCTCTTCAAAGGCAAAAGTTTGTTGGAAGGATGTATGCAAGCAGAAGAGCGAGGGTGGGTTAGGACTTCGGCCACTTAAAGAGGTCAGTTTAGTCTCCAGTTTGATGCTAATCTGGCGTTTAAACTCAACCAATCAATCTCTGTGGGTGAGGTGGACAAAGATTTACCTGATTCGAAAGGGCTCCTTCTGGTCTATTAAGGAGAACTCAATCACCGGATCATGGATGTGGCATAAAGTGCTAAGGCTAAGAGATTTTGCAAAAGATTTTCATCGTAAAGTGGTACAGAATGGCGAGGATACTCTTTTTTGGTATGATCACTGGTTAGATCAGGGAAGGCTACTCGATCTCCTGGGTACTCGTGGATTCATTGATCTGGGGATTGGGAGAAATGCAACTATGGCAGATGTTCTTCGTGGTCATAGACGTCGAAGACACAGAACAACAATTCTCACTCAAATTGAGAATGCTATTGACCAAAGAAGAGAGAATGGTATCTCGGGAGATCAAGACCTAGACTTATGGAAAGCTAAGGAAGGGAAATTTAAGCAGAAATTTTCTTCAAAAGCTACATGGGAATTAACTCGCCCAATTCATCCTACGTGCACCTGGTCCAACACGGTATGGTTCAAGTATAACACTCCAAGATATGCTTGTATCCTATGGACAGCTATTCTTGATCGTCTCGCCACTGGTGGAAGGCTTCAAACTTGGAACGCTACGGTAAATGCTGACTGCATTCTCTGCTCAGGACATATTGAAACAAGGCAACATCTTTTTTTTTGAATGCTCTTTCACGGCGGAAGTGTGGAAGCAGCTGGTGCAAGGACTCATGGATCAGTGCTATACAACCAACTGGGAAGAGATAGTAAACTTGGCTTCAGGTTCAACTCTCACATCCACAAAACAGTATCTCTTAAGATACACCTTCCAAGCAACGGTTCACTCTTTGTGGAAAGAAAGAAACTCTAGAAGACATGGTAATTCGCACCAAAGTGAACAAGCTCTGACAAGGTTCATCGACAAAACAGTAAGGAACCGCATCACTTCAATCCGGGAAGAAGGTACAAACCTTCTGGTTCGCAACAAGAACGGCAACTTAGATTGATTAGCACGCTCTGTTTTTTCACTCTTTGGTTGATTAAATTTCTTATACAAGAACAAACAAAGTGATAGCACTTGATGTAAATTGTCTTTGATTGAATAAATTTTACATTCATTCAAAAAAAAAAAAAAATACAATCAAGCCCAGAGCATCATATCGAGAATACAAACTCGTCGATCCTAGACATAAATATTCTCGAGACTTAATGAATCAGCATTTGAGTCAGCTTTAACTTATTCATCACTCAAATTAGACAACCGTAGACTCTTTAATCACTACAGGAGAGAAGTCATATTCGTGTTTAGACACACAAAATTTGATCCCATTTGCAGCTTGGTCACTCTTTTCTCCTGGAAAATTCGAGTATAATTCTACAACGATCTCTTTCACATATGTACCCATACCAGAGATAGAAGACACCATATACCCATTTTTTATCAAAGCCAGATATCCGCAGACTAAATAATCAACTAGCCGTTCATGAAGAATCATATGAGAGGAAAAAATCTTGTACCTTTACATGTTTGCGATGACGATAGATGTAATGGTCCTGGCCCGGTCCAAAAATTTTTTTAGAAAAAAAGAGAGGAAAAGCCCAAGTACATTAGCCCATCTAGAAAATCCTAGGCCTTTCCTCTCTTTTTTCCTATAAATACCAGACTCTTTTTCTCCAGAAACTTATTTCTCTCTTTTCTGGCGGAGCCCTGTCGAAGTCGTAAGCAGCTCAAAGCCCCAATAGATCCGATTCGCGTTTCCCTTTCCTCCTTTCACATCAGGTAACTCCTGAAACTCAGATCTAGTGTTTAAAAAAAAACTTTTTGTTTTTTTATTCTAACTCCCGAAATACCCCAAATCCCGATAATCCAAGCCCACAATCGTGATCAGCTCGACGAGACGAAGCCGGAGCCGTCAACGGATCGCCGAGGAGACGCCGCACGCGCCACCACGAGCCGGTGAGGAGTCGGACGCGTGAGATCCACGCGCCGCCGGATCTCCATGCGCCGCTGTCACGCGCCGGAGCCGCCGTCACGCGCCGCGGCCGTCCGCCGACCGGAGCCGCCGTTCGCCTCCGGAAACCCGCCAGAGCGCCGCCGCCAGAGCCGCCGCCGCCAGAGCCGCCGCCGCCGTCGTCGCCGTGACCGTTGACTTCCTCCGTTGACCGTTCAGTCCGGTTAGGCTGGTCCGGTTCGATTTTCTCCTCCAATTGATTTTAATTTTGGTTTAATTCGGTTTATTCAATTTCAATTTTCGGTTTAGCCCATTCGATTTAAATCTCTGGTTTTCTCTGTTTTAATTTCAAATTCGATTTCAATCCCTAATTCCAATTTCAAAACCCGATTTAGATCGGTTAGTAATTTGAACTGGGAATCTTTATTCGTCCATAACTAGCTCATCCTAGGTCCGAATTAAGCTAATCAAAAGCCTAAATCACTCTATTTTCCGTCCTCTTTCCAGATCCGATGTCCGTTCGGGATAATGAAGTTCCTAAATTACGAAATTGCCCTTCTTTGGCCAAGGTGAGGATCGGTTATGACCCCTAGCTTGCTTCATTCCATTTCGGACGATAGTCCTTAGTTAATATTGTCTTTCCTAGGTAGTCTAGGGATAGTACTGTGAACAATGTGATTTCTTGAGAACCTAAAACTGCTAGGATATCGCTAAACCGAAAACATTGTTTGTGCGTGATGGATATGAATGATTAGAACTGTGGTAGGGCCCCCGAAAGGGTGTTGAGTGGAGGCACACATATATCGAGGTTAGGTACGTGTCCCTTGTATCGTCGGAAGGGGGTTTTGGCGAGCCCCTCAAGTTGTTTTTGTTGTTGAGCACCGGGGCCAATGGCGGGTCACCGGGGGTGTTGTTTTGCTTGCGCTTTGGGCGGTAAGAGTCCAGAGTGCGAGATACGTTGTGCCATAGTACGATCTGGACATAGATTGCATGGTGAAAACCTTCGGGTGATGTTTTCAAGGTGGTATTAGCTGAGGACTTGTGTTTCGTAATTGTTTGGCGTAAGCCGGGATCGCGGGTTCCTTAAATCCGCCCTCACTGGGTAATTGTGTTTTGAAACAATTACTCAGTCCTCTTCCCTTTCCATGTCCCCATTTTCTTGCAGGTCTGGATGCGGGATTGATCGGTCGTGTGGCATCATTGGTGGATTTGAATACGAAGGAAGCGCAGGGTCCTGGGATAAGTTGAGTTGGCATCCCGGTTAGACCGAAATGGGTTCAACGGGTGCCCTAATGCCGCGTCTCCGGTTCGCCGAGAGACGGGTGTTACAATTTGGTATCAGAGCCTAGGTTAAGGTCTCCCAGTCCCGTCCTGGGAGATCAGCTTCCGTTGTTTACCCCAAAACCTATGTTTTCAAAATTTTCAAAATGTTTGCGAAATTTTTACTAAAACGGTTACTTTGCGAAAATCTTTTCAAACACCAATATATCATTGATTATCTCCTGTTGTGACCTCACTTCGTTTCATCTTATGCATGATGTCTACTGAGTCTAGCTCTGATTCTGGGTCCGAGTACGCTCCTAGCCCCACCAGTGTTCTACGTACTAGTGCTTTGACCAGAAGGAGCGTTCCGCCGCGCCAGAGGAGACGCCTTACGATCGGGACGTCAGCCGTGACCCCGAGCTCCGTTCCACCACCCACCCGCACCTCGTAGGTAGACCTGTGCTTCCATCATTTGGGACAGTTTCAAGATCAGTGAGAGGAAAAGGCCGACCGCGGAAGACGCCCGTAGTTGTTCCGTCGACATATGTTGATCCGATGGATGCACCCAGTGTTAGGAGACCTGGGAAGGAGCCAGCAGTGGAGGAAGGACATCCCTACTCGCCGGCACATGTGTGTTTCATGACTGTGAGACCCTTAGCCCCGCATGATGCACCGTACCCGGAGACTAGACCCGAGACGATCCCGCAGGAGGACGACACCCCAGGAGCGTCGATAGCGAGGCCTCAGGCGCAGGAACCTCCCCGGGATGTGCCCTGACCATTCCAGATGGCTGGGATGGGTGTGGAGGACTACTTGAGCATGTTCTTCTGGAGAGCCGGTTGTACCCATCCCCGATCCCTGACGCACATGATGACCATGTTTATGGATGGGTTGTTACCAGAGATCCGTCAGGGGATGGCAGATGGGAGAGAGTTCGAAGATTATGGGCTAGTGGTGATGGCAGCCCGTTATGCAGAGTCAGTGGAGAGGAACCAGAGAGACTCGGTTTACTGACAACAAGTGAGAGAGCGGAACCAGAGGGATGAGGCTATAAGACAGCAAGTGATGGCAGAGCAGTAGATTTCTTGGGACCGTGAGCAGAGTTTGAGGCGACAGCAGGAGGCTATGGATTATGCGTGGTTGAGGGAGAAGAAGTCTACCCGAGAGCGGATAGAGGAGAGGTTGGACCAGGAGCAGGACGTTTGGGAGCAGGAGCAGGCCGCTTGGGAGCAGGAGTAGGGACAGCAGCAGCAGGCTGTGCAGATGCAGGAGCAGGCAGCGGTACCGCAAGTGATCACCATTTCGGATTCAGAGTCGGAATCCGACCCAGAGGAGTATGGGAGGGACGCAGACCAGTTGTATCACGGTGACATAGACCTTGAGTACCGGACCCCAGGATCACTGAGTGGCTAGAGTCAGGGGACTTGGGAATTTTTAGGAGTAGGGCTTGGTTATTATTTTATTTAGTTGTTGGGGTTTTCTTTCGTTTTTCCGCGGTTTTCGCGTAGTTGGTTTTTCTCCTATTCCTTTCATTCAAACTAGGTAGCCCTAAGCCTATTTATTATATTCATTCTTTATTTATCTTGTGCCTTCCCGTCGGACCTTCTGTAGCCCCATTCTCCACTCCCTGAGTAGAACGGAACCCTTGAGTTCAGAGGTGATCAGGAAACCGCGCCTCAGAATTCGGGACGAATTCTTTTCAGGGGGGGGGGGGGGAGGAGAATTTGTAATGGCCCTGGCCCGGTCCAGACATTTTTTAGAAAAAAGAGGAAAAGCCCAAGTCCATTAGCCGATCTAGAAAACCCTAGGCCCCTCCTCTCCTTTTCCCAATAAATACCAGCTGTTTTTCTCCAGAAACATATTTCTTTCTTTCCTGGCGGAGCCCTAACGAAGTCGTGAGCCGTTCGAAGCCCCAATACACCCGATTCGCGTTTCCCATTCCTCCTTCCACATCAGGTAACTCCCGAAACTCAGATCTAGTGTTTTAAAGAAGAAAACGTTTTGTTTTTATCATAACTCCCGAAATACCCCAAAATCCCGATAAACCGAGCCCACCATCGTGACCAACTCGACGAGACGAAGCCTAAGCCGTCAACGGATCGCCAAGGAGACGCCGCACGCGCCCCCACGCGCCGGTGAGGAGTCGGGCACGTGAGATCCACGCGCGACCGGATCTCCACGCGCCGTAAGCCACGCGCCAGAGCCGCCATCACGCGCCGCTGCCGTCCGCCGACTGGAGCCGCCATCCGCCGACCGGAGCCATCGTCCGCCGACTGGAGACGCCGTCCGCCGCCGGAGACCCGTCGGAGCATTTTGGAGGAATGTACCCAAACACTTGACACATGTTTAGGCTTGAAAATATACAGTATAAGAAATCAAAGGAATTAATCAGTTCAGTAACTAAAGTAGACCAAAAAAGAAACCAGGTTTTTGTCACTTAACTTCATACGATAAATAAATATCTCAGAACCTGACAAAGGACAAGAACAATAATAGAGGAAATAAACACTAATTTTGTTAATTACGATTCCAACTAAAATTGGATTGATTTCCTTGATATTCATTGAGAATGTATATGGCAATATATAGCCAGAAACGTTAGACAAAATTAGGAGAGGGGATACTCAAAATTAAGAGATTTACAGAGAATCATGAATGTTTCTATAACTCAAAATCTAAGTTAGGAAACAGAATATTTTCATATTCTATGATCCTCCCGCAGTCGTTTCGTCGGGTTTCCAAATGGTAAGACTGGATCGAAAATTGATGTGCAACGATGTTGGTAGTCCCTTCGTGAAGGTATCAGCGTACTGCAGTGATGATGGAACATGAATACTTTTAACTTCATAAATAGCAACCTTTTCTCGGAAAAAATGATGTCAAGCTTGATGTGCTTTATGCGTTGATGATTGACCGGGTTGGTTGATAAGTAGATTGATTTGATGTTTTCACAGTATACAACTGAAGCTTTGGAGATGGGGTAATGAAGTTCTTTCATGAGATTCAGAAGCCAAGTGAGCTCGGCTACTGCATTGACAACGCCTTTATATATTCAGATTCTGAGCTTGATCGAGATACCGTCTGTTGTCGATGTGCAGACCACGAGACCAGGTTATGTCTGAGAAAAACACAGTATCCGGAAGTTGATCGCTGCGTATCTGGACAGCCCGCCCAATCCACATCTTAATAAGCAGTGAGACAGCCGATAGGTCCCTTGACCATTTGAATCCCATGAGTTAGTGTGCCTTCGACATACTATATAATTCGCTTAAGAGCGTGAAGATGGGAAATCCGCAAATCATGCATGTACAAGCATATTTGGTGGACTCACATGAGATGTCTGGACGCGTGAATGTTAGATAAAGAATAGCACCAGCTAAGCTTTTACAAAACATTGGGTTCGAGACTGGTTCCCCATCGTTTATAGAAAGCTTCGATTAGAGATCTACCGGTGTTGCAAGAGGCTTGCATTCCATCATTCATGCGCGATCAATGATATATTGTGCATAAAGTGCTTGAATGAGGAATAAACCTTTGGTATTGAAGTCAGCCTTAATTCCCAGGAAATGGCGAAGCCTTTCTAAATCATTCATCGAAAAATCTGACTTGAGCTTTGAGATTATATTTTGTAGAAGACATGTCAAAGAAGCAGTCCGAACAATGTCATCCACATAGAGCAGTAGATAAGCTCTATCTTCTTGATGTCGGAAGATAAAAAGAGAAGGGTCAACTTTGCTAGTGACGAACCCCCATCTGCTGAAAGAACTTGGAATTTTTGGATTCCAAGCACGACGATCCTGCTTTAATCCATAAATTTCCTTTCTTAGCATGTAAACATGATTGAAAGAAGCTTTATTGAAAAAATCCGGTGGCTGATGCATATAGACGATTTCCTCGAGATCACCCTGAAGGAAAGCGTTTTTGACATCTAGTTGATGTATGGGCCATTCCAATGCGACACTGATATTTAATACTATGCAAATTATGGCCGGCTTCACTACCGAACTAAATGTCTCTGTAAAATCAACCCCTTGTTCCTGCGATTTTCCATTAGCAACAAGTCACGTTTTGTGTCGAGTTAGTGCTACATATTCATCCTATTTATGTTTGAAAAGCCACATATAGCGCAAAATATTGAACTTAGGAGGCCTTGGTACTAATTCCCAAGTCTTGGTCTTAATCATAGCATCAATTTCATCTGTCATTGCTGGTGACAAATTCGAATCAGAAAGAGCTTGGATATGACTTTTGGGAAGAGGAGATTTGGATTCGACCACAAGAAAGAGTATTTGTTTGCGTTTTTTATGCCATCTTTTAACCGAGTTTGCATAGAATGGCTCGGTTGTTGAGGCTGAACATTCGAGTGAACTGCATTTGTAGTCGAGGAAGGAAAAATGATTGGGTTTTGCGGGATATTTTGAGAGGTTGAGAGGGATGTTTCAAGGATGGATTTATGAAGTGGTGTGGTGACGTCAAACTCATTAAGAACGTGATAAGTTTTGGAATCATCAGTCTCAGATTTAGCACAAGGAAATTTATCTTGTCAAAGTAATCATGACGGGAGATGATGATTTTTCAGGTTTTTAAATCCATACACCGATAACCACTATGTTCTGATGGGTGACCAAGAAACAGGCATGGAGTGGTGCGAGGCGAAAGTTTTTGAAGTTTTGAATGGTTCAAGCTTGGATAACATAAGCAACCAAAGATCCGTAAGTGATCATATTTTGGCTGTTTTTGAAAAAGATGGGTATATCTAATTTGATTATGAATGGCTGACGAAGGAACAATGATAAATATATGGACAGCTACGTGAAGAGCCTCGACCCAAAAATAAGGTAAGAGACGAGCCTGGAATAGAAGTGCACGACGGCATTGCTAGTTTGTCGGATCATTCTTTCCGTTTTCTCGTTTTGTTGGGAAGTATGTGGGCAGGAGAATCGAAATTGTATCCCATTTTACCAAAGTAATCATGAAATTGATCGTTGTAATATTCTCCGCCATTATCACATTGGAAAGACTTGATTTGGATTTTGAAATGATTTTTAATAAACGAAGAGAAGTGAAGCAACTTAGAAAATGTCTCACTTTTTCGTCGAAGAGGATAAACCCAAAGAAAATTTGTGAAGTGATCAAGGAACAAAACATAGTATTGAATACCGCTCATGTTGGATATGGGTGAGGACCAAATATCTAAATGAACAATATCAAAGGGCTCGTTTACTTTATTTTTAGAAGAATGAAAAGAAGTTTATTGATTTTCTGAAATAGCAAGGTTCACAAGAGAAAGGTAGTTGGTCTTTATTACATAAACTGGAATCGTTTGAAATAATACAACGAAGAGAGGAATTATTGATGTGAGCTAAACTCTTGCGCCATAGAATATGACTCGAAGCCAAAATAGTAGTGTAGGGAGATGACGATTTATTCAGAGAGGTTTGATGTGTTGTATTTTCGAGTTGTTTTTATCATGTTTTGTGAGTTTTCGCTTTAGGATAATGCATTTAGGCATCATTAGGATCGCATTTGCTTTATTTCTCTTTTTGTAGGTGGTGGAAGACATGATGAAGCACCCAAGAGATAATGGAGAAGGTAAGGACTGAAGAACAATCAAAACCAAGTTGAAAAACAGCTAAGGATCACGACCAGACCTCACAGCGACCTCCTGCAGCGGCCCACTGAAGTCGTTATGAAGAATTGCGGATGATAGAAATGCACAGCGGCATCCACAACGGCCTTCCAATGCCGCTGTGAGAAATCTTCCCTCACAACGGCATCCAGAGCGACCTCCCGAAGTCGCTGTGGATCAGAACGTCTCACAGCGGCTATGCACAGCGACCTCCCGAAGCCGCTGTGAGACCAATTTTTTCCACATGTTTATTTTTATTTTACTTTCGGCTTGCAGACCCTCCCATGTGTTATGGTCGACAAAGCCACTTTATTTTCTTCTATTTAAGAGCTCTTGATGTGTTAAAAGAGCCACATCACCTCTTGTAAACAATCTACTTCAAAACAATTAGTTTTCTTTGATCTTTTATGTAATTTGAGTTTTGTTCTTGAGTTCTTTTTTGAGTTCTTTTTATTTCTTTCATACTTGTCATATTAAATCATGTATTGCTTTGTTATTACCATAGCTAGTGAGTAGTTTACCATAAGTTTCTGGGTTTGAGTAAGGTGAGGGTGATCTAGTAATGATTTAGGTTGTTTAAAATTTGGAAATATTGATTTCTTACTTGTTACAAACTCTTAATGCTAGGATTGAAGTAGCTAATCAATTCCTTGATCTTGAATGTTGCTAGCACTGAGAAGTGTAGTTAATGTTTGAGACTCTAATAAGTGCTCTACATACTTAACCAATAAGAATTGATGTTAAGGTGTTTAGTGGTAATAAGAACTTGTTCATAATGCATATTTATCTTGAAATTGTCAATGAGAATTGATGTTAATGCTTGATAGGTATAAGGCTATTATCATGAGGGTGGAGTAGCTTGATATGTTGTTCTTAGCCTAGGAAATCATTTCATTGTTTTCAAAGGTTTCTGAATTAAATATTGATCACCCAAACCGAAAAATCAACCCAAGGAACTTAGTCTTTTAATCAATCAACTAAACCATCATCTTGCTCTGTTTTTAATCACTCTTGGATATTGTTTGAATTGCATTTTTATTTTGTAATCATGTTTGGAATTTGGTTATCTTGTTAGTTATTGCAAGCTTAGCCATAAAACCCACAAATCAATTTGTTTGCACTTAGATTAAGTGAATTCCTGCATTCTTAGTGTGGTTGATCACCCAAGTGGATTGACACCCCAAAAACTAAAAGACTAGGCTGTATACTTGCAGATGAAGTGGTTGAAAGGGAACTTTTTATGCTTATCAAGTTTGGCGCCGTTGCCATCTTGTGTGGAAATTGAGCCATTAGGATTTGTTTTTTTGCTTGAGACTAAGTCTTTCGGTTACATTGATATCTCACATTCTCTACCTTGTTTCCCTTTGTTTTGCAGGTGAATGAACTTGAGGAGAAGGGGACCAACAAACCTAATACCTCGGGTAGACGATATAAGAGCATTAGAAAGGAGGATATCAAGGGAGAGAAGACAACAACCGAGGTTAGAGAACATAGAAGCAGCTATGGCTGACATAAACCAACATGATGGTGATGTTTTGGAGAACCAGGGCCATGAAGGACAAAGGCCAATACATCAACCAAGAGTGCATAGAGCCATTGGAACATACGACGAACCAAGCATTCACGGCTACCAAACTGGAATCATGGCACCAGCGGCGGACAACAACAACTATGAAATCAAGGCAAGCATCATAAACATGGTGCAAGGAAGCAAGTTTCATGACCTACCAATGGAGGATCCACTGGACCACCTACACAACTTCGACAAGTTCTGCTGAACAGTTAGGATCAATGGGATTTCATAAGATGCTTTGAAGTTGATCCTATTTCCATTCTCACTTGGAGATAGAGCCCATCTATGGGAGAAGAAACTTCCTTCAAATACCATAACCTCTTGGGATGACAGTAAGAGAGTTTTCCTATCCAAGTTCTTCTCAAAATCAAGGACTTCAAGATTGAGGAATGAAATATCAAGTTTCAAACAAAAGGCCACATATAACTTTGGAGAAGCATGGGAAAGATTCAAAGGCTACACTAATCAATGCCCTCACCATGGGTTCACTAAGGAGAGTCTTCTCAGCCCTCTTTATCGTGGAGTTCTTCCCAAATACCGGATGATGCTAGACACTGCTAGCAACTAAAAATTTTTCCAGAAAGATGAAAGAGAGGGAATGCAACTAGTGGAAAACTTGGCTCTAACATACTCAAACTATGAAGAAGATTGTGACCGTACCTATCGGGAAGGAGGTGACAAAGAAGATCAAAGAAGGGAGATCAAGTCCCTTAATGATAAACTAGACAAGCTGCTGAAGGCAAACCAGAAGACGGTGAACTTTGTTTGTGACTTTGATAACCAACAAAACTACCTTGATGAGGAAGCTGAGATGGTTAGTGATGGGCAAGCGGAAATTACCTATATCGGAGGGCAAGGATTCAACAGAGGCTTCAATCAGAACTATATGAACCACCCCAACTTTTCCTATAGAAACAACAATGTGGAGAATCCTCAACAGCAGACTTATGCCACCCCCCATTCAAACCTCAGACAAACAACAATCTACAAGGCAACTTCCAAACCAGGTCAAACTTCAACAAAAATGGAGGTTTCAGCAAAGACAGCCACACAACAACAACAACAACAACAACAACAACAACCAAGGAAACTACGTGCAACAACAACACTACAATAACCAAGGGAATCAATAGTTCAAAGGACAAGGAAGCACATCCAACCAGCCAAGACAGGAGGACGAAATGCTTCAATTGATGAAACATGTTTTGGATAGCAATAAGAAGTTGTCAATCGAGCTGAATGCAAAGTATGACAGCTTTGCAGCATAAGTAGCAAGCTTGAAGCATCAATACACTCAAATAGGATCAACTTCAAAGCGACCACCAGGAATACTCCCTGTAAAACCTGAGTCTAACCCAAAGGAGTATATCAATGCCATTACACTAAGAAGTGGAAGAAAACTTGCATCAAAGGAACTCATTGGGGACAATGAGAAACAAGGTGGGGAGGTGGACTTTGAAGCTGAAAATGATGATAAGACCACTGAGTAAGATAGGCCAGAAGAAAGAGCTTTTGATAATTCCAAAGACATCAAAGGGAAAGGAAAGGTGCATGAGGAGAAGAAGGAAAAAAATAAAAACCGGTTCAGCATCTACTTCTAAGGAGAAGGCTTTCATACCACCACCCTATGAGCCCAAACTTCTTTTCCCTAGAAGATTCAAGAAGAAACTCTTGGAAAAGTATAGGGCACTCTTTGACAAACAGATGGAGAAGATTCATCTCACAATGCCCTTGTTGGATGCATTTATGCTAGTGCCCCAATACAACAAGTTTCTCAAAGATGCGATTGAGGAGAGATCAAAGAGATGGAATTTATGGTTGTCCTAACCCACGAGTGCAATGCTATCATTCAGAGTAAAACCATTCCAAGGAAGCTTTAGGATCCAGGAAGCTTCACCCTACCGTGTGTTTTGGGACCACTCTCCTTTGAAAGGTGTTTATGTGACCTAGGAGCAATTGTAAGCTTGATGCCACTCTCAGTAGCAAAAAGGCTTGGATTCACACACTAAAAGAAGTCTAGAATTTCACTTGTGTTGGCTGATATGTCAGTAAGACTTCCTGTAGGCATGCAAGAAGACATTTCCGTCATGGTCGGAAATTTTGAAATACCGACAGATTTTGTGGTTCTAGAGATGGATGAAGAACCGAAAGACCCCCTGATATTTGGGAGACCTTTATTGGCCACTGCTGTAGCCATCATTGATGTTAAGAAAGGGAATATTGACCTGCACTTGGGAAAGAATCATGTTCTCAAGTTTGACATTAATGAAGTGATGAAGAAACCGATAATTCAAGGCCAAACTTTTTGGATTGAAACATTGGATGCTTTGGCTGATGAGTACCTGGAAGATCTGGCAATGGAGGACTCCCTAGAGATGGTCATGACTATCAAGAAAGACGTGAGTGAGCTGGTGGACCAAGAAAGTCAAGAGTATGCAAAACTCCTTGACTCACACAAAGTGTTGGAAGGAAGTGATCAATTCTTGGAACTTCCTCAATAAGTCCACAACATCAACACCATAGGGGAAGAGGAAGTAACCAGACCAGATGTAAATGCTAAGCCTAGCCTGGATGATGATTGGTGTGAGATGAAAGCATCAAAGGTGGAGCTGAATCCAACTCCCGGTTGGTCTAAGGTACGCTTTCTTAGGTCCAAACTCATCATACCCAGTCATTGTTAGTGAAGACCTAAATGAAAACGAACTAAACTCACTCCTTATTGAACTGAGAAAATATAGGAGAGCAATAGGTTATTTAGTTGATTATATTGAAGGACTCTCACCGACTCTTTGCACCCATCGAATCTATTTAGAAGATTAATCAATGACTTCAATTGAACATCAAAGAATGCTAAATCCAAATTTGAAGGAAGTGGTTAAAAAAGAGATTATAAAACTTCTAAATGCAGGCATAATTTACCCTATTTCAGATAGCACATTGGTCTCACCAGTACTTGTAGTTCCTAAGAAGGGAGGGATAATTGTTGTAAAAAACAAGAAGAATGAACTAATCCCTACAAGAACTATAATTGGACATAGAATGTGCATTGATTATAGGAAGTTGAATTCAGCCACCAAAAAAGATCATTTCCCTCTCCCATTCATTGACCAAATGATGGAACGATTGGCAAATAACCCATTCTATTATTTTCTTGATGGATATACCCATTCACCCCAATGATCAAGAAAAGACGATATTCACATGTCCTTATAGTACCTTTGCATATTAAAGGATGCCATTTGGGTTATGTAATGCTCCAGCTACCTTTCAAAGGTGCATGATGTCGATCTTTTCTGATTTGAACGAAGAAATGGTTGAAGTATTTATGGATGATTTTCGGTATATGGTTCTTCGTTTGTTGCTTGTATGTCTAATCTGTGCAGGGTGCTTCAGCGATGCGAGGAGACAAACCTGGTACTGAATTGGGAGAAGTGCCATTTCATGGTCAGGGAAGGGATAGTGCTCGGGCACAAGATTTCAGAAAGGGGAATTGAGGTGGACAAGGCCAAAATCGATGTGATGATGGGATTGCAGCCACCAAACTCAGTCAAAGGGATCAAGAGTTTCTTGGGTCATGCTGGTTTTTACCGACGGTTCATCAAGGATTTCTTAAAAATTGCAAGGCCATTGACAAGACTGTTGTGCAAGGAGACCGAGTTCGTGTTTGACGAAGAGTGCCTCAAAGCATTCTATAAGGTCAAAAACGCTCTTGTGAGTGCACCTAAAGTCCAAGAACCAGATTGGGATCTCCCTTTTAAAATCATGTGCGATGCAAGCAACTATGCAGTTCGAGCAGACTTAGACCAAAGGAAGGACAAGAAGCTTCATGTGATATATTATGCAAGCAGTACCTTGGACGATGCTTAAGTTCGATATGCAACCACAACTCTTGGCGGTGGTGTTTGCATTTGACAAATTCACTCGGTTTGGCATTCCAAGAGTTGTGATCAGTGATGGAGGCAGTCACTTTATCAACAAGGTGTTTGAAGGTCTTCTTAAGAAGTATGGGGTGAAACACAAGGTGGCCACACCTTATCATCCTGAAACCAGCGGACAAGTGGAAGTATCTAACAGGCAAATCAAGGCCATATTGGAGAAGACCGTTGGGAGCTCAAGGAAATATTGGTCTAAGAAGCTGGATGATGCTCTTTGGGCATATCGGACAGCCTTCAAAATACCTATTGGCACAATACCTTTCAACCTCTTGTATAGAAAGTCATGTCACTTACTAGTAGAGTTGGATTACAAGGCGATGTGGGCGATAAAGCTACTAAAGTTCGACATCAAGACAGCAGCTGAGAAATGACTCATTCAACTCCATGAGCTTGATAAAATCCGGATGGATGTTTATGAGAGCTCGAAAATCTACAAGAAGAGGACAAAGGAATTCCATGACAAGAGGAATTTCAAGAAAGAGTTCAAAACAGGAGACCGAGTATTGCTGTACAACTCCCGGTTGAAGTTGTTTCCCAGGAAACTTAAGTCAAGATGGTCCGGCCCTTTCTCAGTCAAAGAATTACGACCATATGGAGCCGTCGTTTTACTCAACAAAGATGGAAGTGAGTTCACAGTGAATGGACAACGGCTCAAGGTCTACTCGGCATCCGACCCCATGAAAGAATAGATATTGATTCTTCTGACGGAACCAACCCTAACTAAGAAGTAAGAGAGTCAATCTCGCGACTTAAAACAAGCGCGCTTGGGAGGCAATCCCATGTTATCCTTTGTACATATTCTTGATTGTCTATCTTTGATTTGTTTGATGTGTGTTTGTGTGAGTGGGAGAAATTACACCCCGGAGTGACCACACTAAGCCGCTGCAGGCAAAACGAACCCACATCGGCATCCTACAGCGGGCTACCAAGGCTGCTGTGGGTCAAGGGAAAATGTCGTGAAGCCCAGCGACCCGCACATCGAGCTCCAAATGTCGCTCCAGAGAAAGTTACGCACAGCGGCCTACCAATGCCGTTGTGAGATGAACCCGAAAAGCCGTGAGCTTCAGCGGCATGCACATCGGGTAACCGATCCCGCTCCAGGTAAAAATACCCCACAACGGCATCCAACAGCAGGGTCCCGATACCGCTGTGGGTAAGTTGACTCGATTTTTTTTGGGTTGACCCGATTTGAAGTTTAAAAAAATATATATATATTTTCAAAAAAAAAAAAATCTCTCTCGCGACTCTCTCTCTCTCTCTCTTCTTCTCAAAAACACTCAAACTTCTTTTCTTTCTTCCAAGTTTTCCAAAAACTCATTTTCTCTCAACTTTCAAAACGATTTCCACTGATTTTTGGTGATATACACTCACGATTTTGGGTCTAAACTGGTACTTGAATCACACTCAGTCACTACATTACACAAACCACAAGGTATGAACCCAAAATTCATTGTTCTTCATGTGAGAAACACGGATTTTTAAATCACGGTTTTACTTAGATTATGGGCATAAATAGGTTCATTTAGTGAATGTAGACACACCCATGCTGTTAATTTGAAGAACCCATGGTTAGATTTTTCTAAATTTGGATTTGAAATTTTAGGGTTCTCCATATTAAAAAAAAAAAAAAAAAAAATTTGGGGAAAAGGTGATTTGATTGTTTATTTGCTAGAGTGTTTAGAGCGTACTTTTCAAAAGGAACCATATCAAATTCATGATGGATTGAAATTTTGTGAAAAAAGAAAGTGATTTATGAAGAAATGGTGAATATTTAGAAAAATCTGGTTTTTGGAAGAAGAATGAGTTTGTGATGCTTAAGTTGAACCTTGTAATTACCTAAATGTCGATGATTGAGGTTATGCTGAAGGAAATTTTCATGTTCAGACTTTAGGCATTATAATGGTTCGAATATTTGTATTGTTGTTTGAGAAACATTTTGATTGCTTTAAATTGTTTCTATGCAGATGACAGAAAGAATAAGAACAACAAGATCGCAAGCTAGAGAGTAGCAGCAGATTGAGCAGAATGAGGACAAGGAAGCAGTTCATTTTTCGAGCAACATTGAAGATGTGGTGGAGCAGCAGAGGCAAAAAAAGGGAAAGAGCAAGAAACATGCAAAGAAAAAAACAAAAAAGAAGAAGGGAAAGAGCTACACACTGGGACAGGTGAAGCAGAAATTGGGATTCTTTGAATGGTCCGTTACAAAGTTTGGGGGCACCGAAATCATCAAAAAGCTAGGAATATACGACGATGTAATGACACTACTGAGAGGCATGAGTTTGGAAAGCTTGATGGGGGAAGCTTATCCCGTTTTTGAGATATTGTGCTACCAGTTCATGTGCACGCTGCAGGTAAAGGAGTTCATGGATGAACAGTTTGACGAAGAGGGGTATAGATATATTACTTTCAGCTACTACGGGACAAAGTACATGATGGGTTTCAAGCAGATATCACAAGTGTTTGGTTTTAAGGATGAGAGGTGCAACAAGCTGCCACACATAGAGCTTCTTCCTATTGTGCTGTGGAACACTATATCCAGGACCGCCTATCAAACAAGTGAGATGAAGAATTCCGACATTGCTCACCCAACAATCTGATACGTCGAGAAGCTGTTGACACACACCTTGTTCTCGATATGAGAGAACAACAAGGTTCTGGAGGAAGAGCTGAGGTTCATAGCTATGGGACTGCAGCCAGTGATGAGACAATTTGACATTCACGAGGTGAACGTCGGAAACTATGAGGCGATGGGCGTTGTTGGTTACTTCATGAGGTATTTGTTATCAACCAGGAAGAAGGAAATGACATCGGTGGATAGGACACCGGTGCTCAGATTTGGAGGGCTGCTCACACCGATATTCCATACGTTACACATCCCACTACATAATGGGGTTTCGCCCCAGTGACTAGATGAGAGCATTTTCGTCGGACCTACTTCCTCGCTGGGAATATAGAGGAGAGATTTGCATACACCTTCAGGGTGGACAGCCAACAGACACAAAATGTGCTCCTCCCAAACACCGCCATCACCACACTTCAGAACCGGGAGAATGTTAAGTTCCTACGTGTAACGCCCCCTTCCCGTTTTCCGCTGATCGACGAGCTGGCCGGCCAACAATCAAACAATAACATGACTGATCGAACTCGAGCAGCCATACGAGAAGAGTTTGTTACAATACGAAAGACAGAGACAGTTTGGTTTGAGTCAAAGGCTCGAACCAAACTGTCCTTGACTCCGTTTACCTCGTTTCCACGATACAAAGCTTTTCAACCTGTACCGCTTCCACGAGCTGTGCTCGGATTGGACTAACCATATATCAGGGAATTATTCCGTTTTTATTACTTTAAAAATCATAATCTTCATTCATAAAAATATACGGTCTAATACATACCGTTTAACAGGGTACCCACAAAATCCGAGACCGAAAAGTAAAGTCAAAATGTGTAAACAGACTGATGCCAAATTCCAACCCGAACCTACTCTGAGTTCCCTACGCGTCCGCCGAGCTACGCCAAACCTGAAAAACACAAAAGAGTCTAATGAGCAATCTAAGATTACCCAGTGAGACGGCTCCCAACTAAAGGCTGCTAATGATCTACTAATCCCGCCCAAACCCAAAGTAACAATCAAGTACAAATAGCTGGTCATGTGCTACCAAGACGTGATGAGCTCCACAACACACAAGCATTTGAATAACAACACAACAACACAAAAGTAACCAAGGGAATCGAGAACACAGCAGCACATGCTCTCGATTAAACTCGATCTATCTATCGCATCTCTAACGCAATATCCACACCATGGGCCCTAAACGCGAACTCGGTATAACTTCCACGGGAACACTTGGCTACCCCACGGTAACTAAAACCTCCCACGACTCCTAGACGAAAACACAAAGTCCTACGGCTAGGACACCCTTCTCTGTCCATCGATACGCGGTGACTCGGGTTACCCCTAGATAACCAAAGCTTCCATGCAGTCCGGCCCTAGGACGCGACCCCGTATTCTCCGGACCACACACCTACCGGCGTCACTCGGTAGGTTAACACCATAACCAGAATCACCACCTGAAAGCCCGTGTATGATCAGGTAACTACCCGAGGATCCAATCGGGTCGGAAGTACCGGAACCCCATCTCTAAACTTGCGGAATCTAACGCACCCTATAGAGCCCTAATAACAACAACGTAAACAAGCAGACTCACTGGGACTCTATCACGCCAGACCGACAAGGTCAACATAAATACATCCAATCACAACTCCCAATCTATCCCGCAAGTCCTATCACCAACCTCCACATCACCCGACCTTACCCAGACTTACCCGGTTCCGCACCAAAGTAAGTCTCTACCCGTACAGTCTACTCGGCCCAACACCGAAGTAGATAAACAATCAAACAATCAACAGTCTACTCGGCCCAACACCGAAGTAGATATATAATTAAAAATCAACAGTCTACTCGGCCCAACACCGAAGTAGATACACAATCAAGCAATTAACAGTCTACTCGGCCCAACACCGAAGTAGATACACAATTAAGCAAAAAACAGTCTACTCGGCCCAACACCGAAGTAGATACACAATCACACAAACAATTAAAACAATACCTCACAAACAATAATTTAGGTTTATTCGTCTTTTATTATTTTCTTAACCTTTATTCATTCAATCCCTAACCTTTACTCATTCAATCCGCTACCTTGGGAATTAGTGGATTACTAATCCCGTAGACGGCCCATCAATCACACCACTTCTTTTACTTATCCCTTCCTAAGTATCTTTAATAAGTCCTCGATGTGATACCCCGTATCAAAAATACGGTCAACGGGCAGCAGAAAGTCAACCGAGGGTAAAACCGTCATTTTACCTAAGCCAGGGGTAAAATGGTAATTTTACCAAAGTTCGAGACGGAAACCGAGACGGGCCAAATATTCTTATGTTTTAACATAAAGAATGTTTACAAGACCAGAATTGGAGAAATCGGAGCGGAAACGAGTTTTTCGGCTTATCGGGATGGAAACCGACTAAACCGAAGAAACTTCGGAAATTCATATCTTGAGATACGTAAGCCCGAACGGAGTGATTCAAATTGCGAAATTCATCTAAAAGCATGGAGAATCTTATTTTGAAGGTTTGGGAATTTATGGAATTATCCGAATCTGTTCTAAAATATTAAACCCGAATAAACCGCAAAAACCGAGCCTCGGAAGATTAAGTGTTTAGTGGCTGGCTTGTGGGATTAATCATGGTTTTGGACAGAATAATGATGCCAGAGAGACACCTGTCTCTTCCCCAAGTCGCCACCTCCCTTCTCTTCATGCATGCATGAGAAAAATGCATTGAATCTCCTTTTGTGCAAGTAACCTTCACTTCCACATTCATTTAATCTAATTCTCTCTCTCTCTAATCTCTCTCCCTCGAACACTCTCTGATGCTCTCACACTCTCTGTTTTTCCAGAAAACATCAAGATCTTGCTTGTTGTTCTTGGTGTTCTTGAGCTCTCATCATAGATCCTTTGAATGTTCTTCATGGGTTGTTAAGTAAATAAGTGTTCAAATCCTTTTCTCTCATCACCAAATCTTCTCCTCTCACTCATGGTCTTCTCCCTCTCTCTGTTACTCAAGATCATGCCAGTTATTTCTCAGAAATTCATGCATGATTCTTGAATCTTCAAGAAAAGCTCAAGAACCCTAGATTTGTGCATCAAACCTTGTTTTACAAGAAATCCCATAACTTTCTTTCTATAAACCCAAATCCGGATCTGCAAAGCCCTATGGCTTCATCTTGATCTCCTCTACCTTTTCCAGCTGGTCTCCGCCGTTGGAGACGCCGGAGTTCGCCGGAAAACCGCCGTGAAGCAGTCGGTTCTCTAGGATTTGTGGATCTCTCCTTTTTCCTTAGTGTTTTTAGATGTTTTGAGTCTGGAAATGGCTAGATCTAGTGTTTCTGATCAGTTTGGTGTGTAGATCTGAAGAAGAAGCTGCCGGAAAACCCCCTCCGCCGCCGGTCAACTCTCCTCCGCCGAAGTCAACGCCGGAGGGCCGCCGCCGGTGAAGTTTTCCGCCGCCAAACCAAAGCCGGTTCTTCAAGGAGTCTTGTGGTATGAGTTGTGTTACAAATGGAGTTGGTTTGGTGGTTTGATTAAACCGGGTCAAGGACGGTTAAACCGGTCAACGGTTTGACCCGAAACCGGTTTAGTCAAACCGGTTCTAAGGGTGATTGGACCGGTTTGGTTAGTTCCGTAATTTGACGAGTCTGTGGTTTTATGTTTCAGGAAGATTCGGAGGTTCGGGATTAGTATTAGATACCTCGGAAACTCTTCTCCGTGTTAACCATCATTCCGCATCGATTCTGTGAGTCGGCTCAAAAATGCATAACCTTAAGTAAACCGGGAACCACTAGACCGTAGTCATTAAGACGTTGACCCGTGATTAATTAATTAGTAAATATGAGATTAACTGAACAATTAATAATTAACCGGAGAAAACCAAGTAAATCGATTAGGGTTTAGAATTAAAAAGGATAACCGATTCTGTGCCGCTAGGATTGTTAGTAAAGCGTATTCAGTGTATATATATACTTATAAATATAAAGAACGAGTACTAATGAACTATAAACGGGAAATTAAGACGATAATAAAATATGAGTTAAACCTAAACTAATGTATAGAGATAATGACGGGTTGGGGTTTAGGTTTAATAGCGGGTTGTGGGTGATGAATGAATAAAGTAAATTAATAATGAGATGTCGGGGAGTTAGTAAGTTTACTAACTCTAAACCGACGGATCGAGGAGTTAATAAAAGATATCTAGAATAGGGTAAATACGGAATGTGGTGATTGGTGAACCGTCTACGGGTTAACAAGCGGTTAACCCAAGGTAGCGGGCGTGAATTGGATTAAAAGACTTAGAAACCCTAAATAGGCCTGCTTGTGTGGTGATTAGTGTGATTGTGTGATTGATTGTTATTGCGTGTTGTATTGTTGTTGTGGTGAGCTTTCTGTGCAGGTTTATTAGACTGCTCGGTGTTGGGCCGAGTAGTCATTGCGGATACTTACTCCGGTCTCGGGACCGGGTAAGTTAGTGGTGCTGACTAGGTATCTTACCTAGTCAGAGCGGTGAGTTGGGTAGTGTAGTGGCTTGCGGAATGATTGAGATTATTATTGTTATTATTGATTGCGTGATCTGTGTTAGAGTCCCAGCGAGTCTGCGTGTTTACATTTCTGCACTAGGACTCTAGGGTGCGTTAGATTCCGCAAGCCTAGGTTTTTGTTTACGTTCCGGTACTTCCGACCCGATTGGATCCTCGGGTTTGACCTAACCGAGCCATGGTTGTTCTGGTTATGGTGTTAACCTATCGGGTGACGCCGGTAGGTGTGCGGTCCGGAGAATACGGGGTCATGTCCTAGGGCCGGATTGCATGGAAACTCGGGCTATCTAGGGGTAGTCAGAGTCACCGCGTATCGATGGACAGAGAACGGTGTCCTATGCGTGGGTCCTCGTGAGCACGTATAGGAGTCTAGGGTTAGTTGCCACATAGGCGACGATGTGAACCCGTGGAAGTTACCGAGATCGTAGGGCCCAGTGTTGTTTTATTCTCTCTTCCGTTGCGCGGTAGATAGATCGAGTCCAATCGAGGACATGTGCCGTAGTGCCTTCGATTTCTTTCACTCTCTCACTTATTTTGGCTATTGCTTGTGTGTGGGTTGATTACGCCGTGGTAGCGCGTGATTGACCGTTTATTTCTTGTTGATTGTTATTTTGGGTTTCGGGACGGGGATTGTAGAGTTAGATAGAATAGAAGCCGTTAGTGGGGAGCCGATTCACTGGGTAATCTTAGATTGCTCATTAGACTCTTTTTGTGCTTTCAGGTTACCAGCGACGGACGTGGGAGGTCCTCGGTGTAGCTTCGGGTTGCTTGTGACGTGATTTTGATTCATTATTTTTGGATGTTTTATTTTCGGTTCGGCAGCTGCGCCTTTTATGTTTTGATTGTTTTTGATTGTTTATGTATTGTTATTGACAATTGTTTGTAAAATTGTTAAACGTTGTATTCAACGTTTGATTACTCAAAAATGAAATCGTTTCCCTGATATGAGGTTTAAGTCCGAACCGACACAACTCGTTGAAGTAGTGAAAGTAGTACTGCTTGTACTGCGGACACGAGGATAGCGGAGTCGAGGATAGATCGGTGCGAGCCATTTGTCTCAACCCGAACTAACTTTGGCTTCGTCCTGTAACGAACTTTTCCCGTTCGACTTGCTCGGGTTCGATTGGTCATGTTCTTGTTTGATTGTTGACCGGTCAGCTCGGCGGTCAGCGGAGAATGGGAAAGGGGCGTTACAGAAAGGTGGTATCAGAGCATGGTTCTGCATGGGTTTCGAAACATTTCATTTTTGAGTGTTTTCCGTGTTTTATCGAGTCAAATGTGTCACACAAGCAACCGTTAGGAAACCGAGCCGCGTCCGCTACACCCGGGGTTGGGATGGGAAAGTAGGAATTTTCGTATTATTTGTACTAACTCATTTTGTGTTTTGATTGCAGTCTTACAGCAGTGCGTCCCGGGCAGAGTGGTTGGGTGTGTGTGTGTATACGGAGCAGTACGGTCGAGCAGGATGAGTCAGCAGGGATCAGTCGGGTCCGAGCAGGGACAGGTAGTTCAGTTCCAGGGGTACCCAGCATCGCCAGGTCACACGCAGGGATCCCGTACAGCGGATCAGCCGCCCGTTCCGTTACGAGAGATGCATGGTGCGAGAGCAGCACATGTAGATTGGTCGCCTCTTCCGGACCCGTTACCGCCTGCGATGTTAGATGATGCAGGTAGCCGAGACCCTTTTGCCGACATGATGGGATTTCTGGGTGGAGCAGATGTGGAGCTGCAGTTGCCGCCACAGTGGCCAGAGCCGGACGTGCCGCAGATTCTCGCAGCGACAGATGCGCCACCGATGTACCAGGCGCCACCTCTTGAGGCACCATAGTTTCCACCGCTGCTTGGTATGGAGGATTATCTGATGGACCCGTTACCGTTCGGTTTTGATCTTGATATGGAGCCAGTGGACCCTGAGCAGCATCAGCAGTGGGAGCAGCAGGTAGGGGAACAGGTAGCGGTGTTAGAGGATATCTTGGCGCAGCAGGTTGGACCAGGATCTCCCTGTACCCCGTTGGACCTTGAGATGTCATCAGGATCTTCTGGGTCGGAGTTTGAGGCAGTGACGCCACCAGTCGAGGCAGTAGAGGCCCCACCGGTTGTACCTGAGAGCCGAGCTTGTAGTGGATGTGGAGTACGAGATTTTCATCTGCGGTGGTGTCCGCGATCCGTTGACCCGCGTCTCCGGGAGCCCTATCAGTCACTACCTTTACCAGGCCACTGTCCGTTATGTGGTCAGGAGGACCATGGAGAGATGACTTGCCCAGTCGCCAGAGCAGGACTGTATATGCCAGATGGTGAGCCGTATCCAGCAGCAGCACCCGGAGGTTGGGGAGCCGGACCCCGCCGCAGAGACCCCGAGCCTAGTTCGCCGCCCGCCAGACAGTTCACTATGATCCAGATGCCGATCGTTCAGTCGTCGCAGCCCGAGCCAGTGAGGAGGTGCCAGTTATGTGGAGGTCCGGGTCATCTTGCCGCAGATTGTTTCATGGATCCCCCATCAGCGCCGACTTCACCGTGCCAGTTGTGTGGAGGTTTTGGACACTCGGCAGCCGCTTGTTATCGAGGACCGTACCCAGTAGCTCCTTCAGTCTGTTCAGTTTGTGGCCGCGCAGGGCACGATGCTTACCTCTGTCCGATAGCCGGGCCCCAGCACGTTGGAGCACCGTCTCGAGATGCACACACACCACACCCACCCGGCGCGCCTGCCAGTGGATACTCCAGTGAGCCGTATTGCCAGTGTTGTGGGGCATTCTGGTCTTACTGGAGGCGTTAGGATAGGGTATGGGTAGTTAGGCCAGGTAAGTTGGGGGCACTAACTTTATTTTGACTTGTAGATAGATCGGCAGGATAGGCGACTTACGTGTCGTCTTGATTTTTGTTGTGCAGCGGCGTCATATGGGTTTTTGGTTTATGATGACGGTTTTATGTAGGAACTCTGATCTTAACCGTGTACTAAAAACTTTATGATGTATGATATATCGTTTTATGTATATGGTGGATGCAGAGTGTTCGGCTAATCGTTTATAGTAACATAGTAACTATTTGCATGATTGAGATGGTTCGAAAAGCAAATGGTTTACTGTGTGAACTAAATGATGGGCGGAACTGACGACCGTTCATCATGACCTGAACCCGGATTGACGACGCATTCGGCCGATCTTGAGATTGCGTGATTTATTATAGTAGCTTGCTTGTTTATTTCTTGGTTGATTGATTGATTGTATTGTGGGGGCGGTAGTCTGTGTGGCGTTAATGTGCGGGGTTTTGATAGATTGATTGTGTTGGGTCAGAGTGACCGTTAGATTGTTATTAGTTCGAAAGTTGCGTAGCGATTGATCGTTTTCCCTTGATCCTGATAGAAAGATAAGTCATAAGTTTATTTTGATTATATTTCAAGTTTCGAGCTGACTTGCGGACGGTTGAGTTCAACCGTCGATTCACGAGAGAACAGACTTATAGGGTATTGTTATTTAATCACGAGAGACCGTAGGGTACGTGATTAAGTAACCATACTTCTATGGGAAAGTGACATCGGGGATAGAGCGAAAAAGCGATGTGAATCCGAACCCGAACCCGAAACCGAGTTAAAGTGTCGAGTTGTTGCTAGTCGAGAGCGCCGGATCGCGAAGTAATGGAAGTGTCATCAGTGAGAGTGCAGCCGCCATCGCGAGAGACGGAAAGGAGCCGGGACGCACACGGAATTAGCCAAGAGATTTGAGAAGAAGGAACGCCGATGTTGGAGTCATGGAGAAGGAAGCCGATGATCAGATTCTTGAAGAGTGTTCCAGAAGAAGGAAGGAAGGATGCCATCAAAGAGGCGGGGAAGTCGAAGCAAAGTGGGGAAGCGTCAGGGCGAGTTGGTAAGCAGTCCACCGGATACGGAACCAATTCGACGTCTGAAAGTGACGAAGAATTCGGGGACCGAATTCCTGTAAGTGGGGAAGAATGTGATACCCCGTATCAAAAATACGGTCAACGGGCAGCAGAAAGTCAACCGAGGGTAAAACCGTCATTTTACCTAAGCCAGGGGTAAAATGGTAATTTTACCAAAGTTCGAGACGGAAACCGAGGCGGGCCAAATATTCTTATGTTTTAACATAAAGAATGTTTACAAGACCAGAATTGGAGAAATCGGAGCGGAAACGAGTTTTTCGGCTTATCGGGATGGAAACCGACTAAACCGAAGAAACTTCGGAAATTCATATCTTGAGATACGTAAGCCCGAACGGAGTGATTCAAATTGCGAAATTCATCTAAAAGCATGGAGAATCTTATTTTGAAGGTTTGGGAATTTATGGAATTATCCGAATCTGTTCTAAAATATTAAACCCGAAAAAACCGCAAAAACCGAGCCTCGGAAGATTAAGTGTTTAGTGGCTGGCTTGTGGGATTAATCATGGTTTTGGACAGCATAATGATGCCAGAGAGACACCTGTCTCTTCCCCAAGTCGCCACCTCCCTTCTCTTCATGCATGCATGAGAAAAATGCATTGAATCTCCTTTTGTGCAAGTAACCTTCACTTCCACATTCATTTAATCTAATTCTCTCTCTCTCTAATCTCTCTCCCTCGAACACTCTCTGATGCTCTCACACTCTCTGTTTTTCCAGAAAACATCAAGATCTTGCTTGTTGTTCTTGGTGTTCTTGAGCTCTCATCATAGATCCTTTGAATGTTCTTCATGGGTTGTTAAGTAAATAAGTGTTCAAATTCTTTTCTCTCATCACCAAATCTTCTCCTCTCACTCATGGTCTTCTCCCTCTCTCTGTTACTCAAGATCATGCCAGTTATTTCTCAGAAATTCATGCATGATTCTTGAATCTTCAAGAAAAGCTCAAGAACCCTAGATTTGTGCATCAAACCTTGTTTTACAAGAAATCCCATAACTTTCTTTCTATAAACCCAAATCCGGATCTGCAAAGCCCTATGGCTTCATCTTGATCTCCTCTACCTTTTCCAGCTGGTCGCCGCCGTTGGAGTCGCCGGAGTTCGCCGGAAAACCGCCGTGAAGCAGTCGGTTCTCTAGGGTTTGTGGATCTCTCCTTTTTCCTTAGTGTTTTTAGATGTTTTGAGTCTGGAAATGGCTAGATCTAGTGTTTCTGATCAGTTTGGTGTGTAGATCTGAAGAAGAAGCTGCCGGAAAACCCCCTCCGCCGCCGGTCAACTCTCCTCCGCCGAAGTCAACGCCGGAGGGCCGCCGCCGGTGAAGTTTTCCGCCGCCAAACCAAAGCCGGTTCTTCAAGGAGTCTTGTGGTATGAGTTGTGTTACAAATGGAGTTGGTTTGGTGGTTTGATTAAACCGGGTCAAGGGCGGTTAAACCGGTCAACGGTTTGACCCGAAACCGGTTTAGTCAAACCGGTTCTAAGGGTGATTGGACCGGTTTGGTTAGTTCCGTAATTTGACGAGTCTGTGGTTTTATGTTTCAGGAAGATTCGGAGGTTCGGGATTAGTATTAGATACCTCGGAAACTCTTCTCCGTGTTAACCATCATTCCGCATCGATTATGTGAGTCGGCTAAAAAACGCATAACCTTAAGTAAACCGGGAACCACTAGACCGTAGTCATTAAGACGTTGACCCGTGATTAATTAATTAGTAAATATGAGATTAACTGAACAATTAATAATTAACCGGAGAAAACCAAGTAAATCGATTAGGGTTTAGAATTAAAAAGGATAACCGATTCCGTGCCGCTAGGATTGTTAGTAAAGCGTATTCAGTGTATATATATACTTATAAATATAAAGAACGAGTACTAATGAACTATAAACGGGAAATTAAGACGATAATAAAATATGAGTTAAACCTAAACCAATGTATAGAGATAATGACGGGTTGGGGTTTAGGTTTAATAGCGGGTTGTGGGTGATGAATGAATAAAGTAAATTAATAATGAGATGTCGGGGAGTTAGTAAGTTTACTAACTCTAAACCGACGGATCGAGGAGTTAATAAAAGATATCTAGAATAGGGTAAATACGGAATGTGGTGATTGGTGAACCGTCTACGGGTTAACAAGCGGTTAACCCAAGGTAGCGGGCGTGAATTGGATTAAAAGACTTAGAAACCCTAAATAGGCCTGCTTGTGTGGTGATTAGTGTGATTGTGTGATTGATTGTTATTGCGTGTTGTATTGTTGTTGTGGTGAGCTTTCTGTGCAGGTTTATTAGACTGCTCGGTGTTGGGCCGAGTAGTCATTGCGGATACTTACTCCGGTCTCGGGACCGGGTAAGTTAGTGGTGCTGACTAGGTATCTTACCTAGTCAGAGCGGTGAGTTGGGTAGTGTAGTGGCTTGCGGAATGATTGAGATTATTATTGTTATTATTGATTGCGTGATCTGTGTTAGAGTCCCAGCGAGTCTGCGTGTTTACATTTCTGCACTAGGACTCTAGGGTGCGTTAGATTCCGCAAGCCTAGGTTTTTGTTTACGTTCCGGTACTTCCGACCCGATTGGATCCTCGGGTTTGACCTAACCGAGCCATGGTGGTTCTGGTTATGGTGTTAACCTATCGGGTGACGCCGGTAGGTGTGCGGTCCGGAGAATACGGGGTCATGTCCTAGGGCCGGATTGCATGGAAACTCGGGCTATCTAGGGGTAGTCAGAGTCACCGCGTATCGATGGACAGAGAACGGTGTCCTATGCGTGGGTCCTCGTGAGCACGTATAGGAGTCTAGGGTTAGTTGCCACATAGGCGACGATGTGAACCCGTGGAAGTTACCGAGATCGTAGGGCCCAGTGTTGTTTTATTCTCTCTTCCGTTGCGCGGTAGATAGATCGAGTCCAATCGAGGACATGTGCCGCAGTGCCTTCGATTTCTTTCACTCTCTCACTTATTTTGGCTATTGCTTGTGTGTGGGTTGATTACGCCGTGGTAGCGCGTGATTGACCGTTTATTTCTTGTTGATTGTTATTTTGGGTTTCGGGACGGGGATTGTAGAGTTAGATAGAATAGAAGCCGTTAGTGGGGAGCCGATTCACTGGGTAATCTTAGATTGCTCATTAGACTCTTTTTGTGCTTTCAGGTTACCAGCGACGGACGTGGGAGGTCCTCGGTGTAGCTTCGGGTTGCTTGTGACG
The DNA here is from genome assembly GCA_030180135.1 of Orychophragmus violaceus. Classification (NCBI taxonomy): domain Eukaryota; kingdom Viridiplantae; phylum Streptophyta; class Magnoliopsida; order Brassicales; family Brassicaceae; genus Orychophragmus; species Orychophragmus violaceus. Next base: position 70,844,004 of record CM058237.1, read on the forward strand.
TGATTTTGATTCATTATTTTTGGATGTTTTATTTTCGGTTCGGCAGCTGCGCCTTTTATGTTTTGATTGTTTTTGATTGTTTATGTATTGTTATTGACAATTGTTTGTAAAATTGTTAAACGTTGTATTCAACGTTTGATTACTCAAAAATGAAATCGTTTCCCTGATATGAGGTTTAAGTCCAAACCGACACAACTCGTTGAAGTAGTGCAAGTAGTACTGCTTGTACTGCGGACACGAGGATAGCGGAGTCGAGGATAGATCGGTGCGAGCCATTTGTCTCAACCCGAACTAACTTTGGCTTCGTCCTGTAACGAACTTTTCCCGTTCGACTTGCTCGGGTTCGATTGGTCATGTTCTTGTTTGATTGTTGACCGGTCAGCTCGGCGGTCAGCGGAGAATGGGAAAGGGGCGTTACACTCGATCTGTCAGTTTAGAGTTAGTAAGATTACTAACTTCCCGGCATCTCATTATTCATTAACTTCCATTCATTACCCTTAACCCGACTAATTAACCCACTCCGTTTATATTCTAAGTGTGTTATGTCTTTTAACCGTATTTTAATCAACTCATAATTTCCCATATATATATTCTTTTAGGTACGTTCTTAAATACTTATATATGCATATACATCCTAGCATGCCGTTTTATATGTATGCATCACCGATCAAGCAATCAACGAACTCTCAAACACTTAATGCAACACCCAATCAAGCAATAATCAACGAATTATCAACGATTACGGATATAAGCTAACTAGCATGCATCCCTTAACCTACTCATTTAATTAGTTCACCGAGTTATTAATCAACCTAGTCATTCCAACCAATTCAATCAATAAGTATGCAACCTAAACTACGGGTTATCAATTCCGGATCTATATGATTCTAACTAAATGCAACACACAATTTAGCCGACTCACATTGTTATTACGACGACGGATGGATGGATTTGACAGACTAGCGGAACAACGAGACCCGGCACGAACCCAACGCTAACCCGAACCTTCCCCAAACTTCCGTTTATTTGACCCGACCTTGATCCGCACTTGACTGTAATGTTGACCTTAGTGATTCTGATCGAGCCTCCGGACCATCCTCATCTTCTCTCTCACCTTTTTCTCTCTCTATCTCTCTCCTCTGGTTCTCTCTCTCCTCTGGTTCTCTCTCTCTCTCTTTTCCGGTTCTCTATCTCTTTCTCTTCTTCTTCTTCTTCTTCTTCTTCTTCTTCACGCTTCTCTCTCTCTCTTCTTCTTCTCCTTCATGCCTCTCTCTCTCTTTTTCTTCTTCTTCAGGCCTCCTTCTTCTTCTTTTTCCTCCGGTCTTCTTCCTCCTCCTCCGGTCTTCTTCTTCTTCTTCTTCTTCTTCTTCTTCTTCCTCCTCCTCCGGTCTTCTTCTTCTTCTTCTTCTTCTTCTTCTTCTTCTTCTTCTCCTTCTTCTCTCTTTCTCTTCTCTTCCTCATGTTCTCTTCTTCTTTTCTTCTTGTTGTGATGAAAAATGAGAAGGGTCTTGAGTCCTTTTTATAGCAAAATTATGTTGATAATTTCTTGACAAGTGTCTCCTCTATTTCTCTCCTTCCTCCACGTCTCCCTCTTACATGCACTAAAGCTTCACCTTTGGATCCTTTTACGTGGCCATACTCTAAGGATCCGCCTCTTACCTTTGGACACCTCATCTTCCAAATTCTGTGTATCAAGCATCTTATTCTCCTTATTGATCACGTGAATCAGCTAATCTAAGAGAAGTTCAATGCTTCTCTTTATCTTCTTTATAACACGTGAAACACAATATCAAGATAGGTTCAATGTGTCTCTTCACCTCCTCTCAGATATTTCCATGCCTGCTGACCACAATCAAGACAAATTAAGTGTTTTACTTCTTCAGTTCTTCTCCTTTGCCACGTTGCCTTCAAAGATCAATGTATAACTAAAATCACAAATCTTATTCCATATTCCATGAACCATAATTCATTCTTTGAACCCAAAAAAAAAGAGGTGGCGAAATGGGTAGGTTTACACTTGTCATTTCAGGGTTGCTTCTGACCAAAACCAGTGAACCAATCCATTCAAATCATTCCGTAACTCTGTTCCGTTCTGATGCTTCGGTTCAGCCGAATTTGCGTTTAGTATTTTAAAAACTCCTTAGACGCTTCCATAAATTCACCAAGACTCATTTTCAGATTCTAGATTCTCTTAGATGAATTTAGCAATTTTAATCACTCCGTTTGGACACCCGTAGCTCCCATTATGAATTTTACAAGATTTCTCGGTTTTATCGGTTTCCATTCCCGATAGTCCAAAAAACTCATCTACGGTCCGTTTCTACCATTATTGGTCTTCTAAATGTTTTCTTTATTTAAAAAGGAAAATATTTGACCCGTCTTAGCTTCCGACTCATATTTTGGTAAAATTACCAAAATGCCCCTTAACTTCTCAAAATTACAAAACTGCCCTCTGTTGACTTTTCTGCTGCCCGTTGACCATTTCTTGATACAGGGTATTACATTCTTCCCCACTTACAGGAATTTGGTCCCCGAATTCTTCGTTACTACCAAACTGCGAATTAGAATCTGAATCTTGTAAGTTTCCGTCTCTGAATCCAATCCAACTATGCTCTGCTGCTTACACTCTGTTCCCAAACTAAGCTCATACTCCCGATGCTTACTGTCCTCCGAACCACTGGTTTGTACAAAAATTCTCTACACTGATCTGTATTCTGATTGCACATTCATTGCTCTTGACTGCACGGCTCCACCCTGAGTCTTGTTTCCATCTGCGCCATATGATACTGCTTGAATTCTGAATCAATTGCAACTACACTCCCGATGCTCAACTAATTCTTGAAATATGGTTTTGCTCCAACTCTCATCACACTGACATCTTAAATGTCCCACGCGAAATGGCTTGAATCTCGATCAATCCTGACTTCTCCATTTGATTGCTTCATCGATTCTATCTCTGATTCCCAAATCCACCAATTCTGACTGAATTGCTATACTCCGCTTCATGCATTTATCTGCGCCGAACAATACTCCAGGCTTCCCTTTTTTGTCTTGACTTCCCCGATCACGCAATAATAACTCGTCCTCTATTCTCGTCGCTTAACTTGTTTCCAATGATAACTGCTCCCGAACGATATTATGTTCATATCGATTTTCTTCCTTCCATCTAAATCGCCATACGAATGCACGCCTTAAACTTCCTCGATCACTGATCTCCACGCTTCACTGACTTCAAAACTGTTCTTCCCACTGATATCCTCGAACGGACTTCTCCACTGACTTTGATGCTTCTGAATTCCCTTCGCTAACTCATCAACTCATTCGTCTTGATTTCTTCTTCCACTGATACCCAAACTCTTTTCTGAATCCACACAAACTTTCTTGCAGGCTCGGGTCAAACTGATTCCTGAAATAACATCTCGTCTCTCGGGTTCGGGTTCAGTCTCGTGTCCTCGTCAAATCGTCCATCACGTCTAACCTCAACAACCTCAACAACACTGGAACAGTTAAACCTTTCTAACTTACTTTCCGATATCACTTCCTTATAGAGATATTGGTATTTAGTCACGTACCCAACGGTTACACGTGGCTAATTATCAATATCTTATAATTCTGCTTAATATCAAATAAGCTTTCTAAAAACCGCTTTTGCATTTCCGAGCTTATTTCTATCTAAGAGGTTTTCTAACCTTTCTAACCAAAAACAATTCTCACCGATAACTTATCATCTCGTCTACACAAGACTAATGGTCTAACATTTACCCAAACGTCTAACACCCTATCCGGTCAATCCAAACGATTCGCTAACCAAAACTCAAGAACTACTTTCTAGCAACCTAGCGAGTCAAATAATTCAAAGATGCTCAATATTCATTTAACAACCACACGAGATGATTAATGCACCGAATCTCAATTAACAATCTAGCGATTAAAAAAATGCAATGCTAGCAACCTATCGATCAAGTGAATGCAGTACTACTAAACCAAATCAACCCATGAGCAATGCAATGATACCATCAAACGCTCTAGCAACCTAACGATCAATCAAATGCAGTGCTTCAAAATCAAAAACTAACAACCTAGCGATCAATCGAAGCATCAGTCAATTCAACATTCTAACACCCTAGCAAGGCAATCATTCACACACAATCAATCAATCAAGCAAATCGGTGATTGCAGTCGTCTCTCTGGGTTCTGATGGAAACCGTTTGTTCGGACCATCATTTGTTTTCACATCGTAACTACATTGCATTCACAACCATCATGAGTATGCAATATAACCACTCCGCTACTCAAAACGACAAGCGAAATACTCAACATCCACTATGTAAATAAAACTTCTATTCACCACATAGAGTTTTAAATGCATAGGTCTGTCTGAGTCTACATACTAGCGGTTCCAATCCATCCCACAAGTAACACCGCTTCACACAACTGAATTGTCAAAGACGAATGCAAGACGATATACATAAACCAACGAGTTAGAGCCCTTACTTACCTGGGCCTAATCTATTTCCTAATCTCCAGCATGAGCGGTACAACTCATGTGGATCCTAACCGGCAGGTGCGCCAGGAGGATGGAATGAGTGCGGTGGTGGCGATGGTGCGACGCGGTCTCGATAGAAAGGTCCAGCTGGGCAGGATGGAGCATAGTATCCTACTCGGTCATAAGTGAGGCATGGCGGGAACTGCATCAGTGGCAACGACTAAGATGCTGGAACTGGAGCCGTATCGGACTTGGTAAGATCTACACCAACAAAATAGTAGTGAGCGACAACATCTGGTGAAGGCGGCTGCGACTCAGTGACCTCGAACTACTAAGGCTTGGATAACTTGAATAGTCCACCATCTTGTCTTCCCACTGCTGCTCCAGGATAGGCCGCAAATACGTGAACACTCCGCATGCTATTAGTATGGGCATGGACTAGTTGGGGTAGAACCAACTAACTCTCGGTCGCCCATACTTAGGTTGCTTCTTTTATCGTCTAATACCACACACACAAACTGATCCTCCCAGGACAACTTTGCTGTGTGACTGCAACAAGACACTAAACGATTAGCACAATCCTATTAAATTTTCTATCATACCAAATCCCCCGGTTTTGACGGACGAGACTCGGATTCCTATTGGTTGCATTGGCGACACATTTCGACTTGATAAAACATCAAAAATGTTGAAAAACCGGAATTTTCGAATCTATGACAAACCATGCTCTGATACCACCTTTTGTAACGCCCCCTTCTCGTTTTCCGCTGACCGACGAGCTGACCGGCCAACAATCAAACAAGAACATGACCGATCGAACCCGAGTAGTCATACGAGAAGAGTTTGTCACAATACGAAAGCCAGAGACAGTCCGGTTTGAGTCAAAGGCTCGAACCAAACCATCCTTGACTCCGTTTACCTCGTTTCCACAGTACAAAGCTTTTCAACCTGTACTGCTTCCACGAGTTGTGTTCGGTTTGGACTAACCGTATATCAGGGAATTATTCCATTTTTATTACTTTAAAAATCATAAACTTCATTCATAACAATATATGGTCTAATACAAACCGTTTAACAAGGTACCCACAAAATCTGAAACCGAAAAGTAAAGTCAACATGTGTAAACAGACCGATGCCAAATGCCAACCCGAACCTACTCCGAGTTCCCTACGCGTCCGCCGAGCTACGCCAAACATGAAAACACACAAAACAGTCTAATGAGCAATCTAAGATTACCCAGTGAGACGGCTCCCAACTAAAGGCTGCTAATGATCTAATAATCCTGCCCAAACCCAAAGTAACAATCAAGTACAAATATCTGGTCACGTGCTACGAAGACGTGACGAGCTCCACAACACACAAGCATTTGAATAACAACACAACAACACAAAAGTAACCAAGGGAATCGAGAACACTGCGGCACATGCTCTCGATTAAACTCGATATATCTATCACATCTCTAACGCAATCTCCACACCATGAGCCCCAAACGCGAACTCGGTAACTTCCACGGGAACACTTAGCTACCCCACAGTAACTAAAACCTCCCACGACTCCTAGACGAAAACACGAAGTACTACGTCTAGGACACCGTTCTCTGTCCATTGATACGCGGTGACTCGGGTTACCCCTAGATAACCAAAGCTTACATGCAGTTCGGCCCTAGGACGCGACCCCGTATTCTCCAGACCACACACCTATCGGCGTCACTCAGTAGGTTAATACCATAACCATAATCACCACCCGAAGGCCCGTGTCTGATCAGAGAACTACCCGAGGATCCAATCGGGTCGGAAGTACCGGAACCCCATCTCTAGACTTGCGGGATCTAATGTAAACAAGCAGACTCACTGGGACTCTATCACGCAAGACCGACAAGGTCAACATAAATACATCTAATCACAACTCCCAATCAATCCCGCAAGTCCTATCACCAACCTCCACATCACCCGACCTTACCGAGACTTACTCAATACTTACCCGGTTCCGCACCAGAGTAAGTCTCTAACAGTACAGTCTACTAGGCCCAACACCGAATAGATAAACAATCAAGCAATCAACAGTCTACTCGGCCCAACACCGAAGTAGATACACAATTAAGCAATCAACAGTCGGCCCAACACTGAAGTAGATACACAATCAAGCAATTAACAGTCTACTCGGCCCAACACCGAAGTAGATACACAATCAAGCAAACAACAGTCTACTCGGCCCAACACCGAAGTAGATACACAATCACACAAACAATTATAACAATAACTCACAAACAATAATTTGGGTTTATTCGTCTTTTAATATTTTCTTAACCTTTATTCATTTAATCCTTAACATTTACTCATTCAATCCGCTACCTTGGGAATTAGTGGATTACTAATCACATAGACGGCCGATCAATCACACCACTTCTTTTACTTATCCCTTCCTAAGTATCTTTAATAAGTCCTCGATCTGTCGGTTTAGAGTTAGTAAGATTACTAACTCCCCGGCATCTCATTATTCATTAACTTCCATTCATTACCCTTAACCCGAATAATTAACCCACTCCGTTTATATTCTAAGTGTGTTAGGTTTTTTAACCGTAGTTTATTCAACTCATAATTCCCCATATATAGATTCTTTTAGGTACGTTCTTAAATACTTATATATGCATATACATCCTAGCATGTCGTTCTATATGTATGCATCACCCGATCAAGTAATCAACAAACTCTCAATCACTTAATGCAACACCCAATCAACGAATTATCAACGATTACGGATATAAGCTAACTAGCATGCATCCTTTAACCTAATCATTTAATTAGTTCACCGAGTTATTAATCAACCTAGTCATTCCTACCAATTCAATAAATCGGGAATGCATCCTAAACTACGGTTTATCAATTCCTGATCTATATGATTCTAACTAAATGCAACACACAATTTAGCCGACTCACAGTGTTATTATGACGACGGATGGATGGATTTGACGGACTAGCGGAACAACGAGACCCGGCAAGAACCCAACGCTAACTCGAACCTTCCCCGAACCTCTGTTGCTTTGACCCGGCCTTGATCCGCACTTGACCGTAATGTTGACCTTAGTGATTCTGACCGAGCCTGCGGACTATCCTCATCTTCTCTCTCTCCTCTTTCTCTCTCCTCTGGTTCTCTCTCTCTTTTCCGGTTCTCTCTCCTCTGGTTCTCTCTCTCTTTCTCTTCTTCTTCATGCCTCTCTCTCTCTTCTTCTTCTCCTCCACGCCTCTATCTCTCTTCTTCTTCTCCTTCACGCCTCTCAATCTCGTCTTCTTCTTCTTCACGCCTCCTTCTTCTTCTTCTTCCTCCGGTCTTCTTCCTCCTCCTTCTTCTTCTCCTCCTCCTCCGGTCTTCTTCTTCGTCCTCCTTCTTCTTCTTCTTCTTCTTCTTCTTCTTCTTCTTCTTATTCTTCTCTCTTTCTCTTCTCTTCCTCACGTTCTCTTCTTCTTTTCTTTTTGTTGTGATGCAAAATGAGAAGGGTCTTGAGTCCTTTTTATAGCAAAATTATGTTGATAATTTCTTGACAAGTGTCTCATCTATTTCTCTCCTTCCTCCACGTCTCCCTCTTATATGCACTAAAGCTTCACCTTTGGATCCTTTTACGTGGCCATACTCTAAGTATCCACCTATTACCTTTGGACACCTCATCTTCCAAAATCTGTGTATCAAGCATCTTATTCTCCTTATTGATCACGTGAATCAGCTAATCTAAGAGAAGTTCAATGCTTCTCTTTATCTTCTTTATAACACGTGAAACACAATATCAAGCTAGGTTCATTGTGTCTCTTCACCTCCTCTCAGATATTTCCACGTCTTCTGACCACAATCAATAAAAGTTAAGTGTATTCCTTCTTCAGTTCTTCTCCTTTGCCATGTTGCCTTCAAAGATCAATGTATAACTAAATCACAAATCGTATTCCATATTCCATGAACCATAATTCATTCTTTGAACCCAAAAAAAAAGAGGTGGTTGTTGGAATTGTGTCCAGTAATCTCGGTAATGTCTCTAGAAAGTAAGAGTATGTCAATGATCAGACATAAGTCATATAATACTGGGGGTCATGATGGCTTGCTAGAGTCCGCTCATGATCTATAAGTCTTGGACTTATTGCCTTTATTATATGATCCCATATGGGTCACACGCCTAAGCTAACAGGAAAATGTGTAGGAACGGCTTAGCAGAAGTACGGTAAAAGTGCCAGGCATTTGTCGTACTTAGAGAGAGATAAATGGGTCTGATTAAATCCAAGGGATTTAATCAGATTGGTATTTGGGCCCAAAAGCCCAAAAGGGAAAGAGAAGGGTTTTATAAACTAAAACCCAAATCTCTTTCTCCCTAACCCTAGCCCCAGCCGCGATCTCTCTCTCTTCCTGCGCCTCCCACAGCTCGGTCTAGCAGCCTCTCTTCCTGCTTGGTGTGCGTGTGTGAACCTCTGGAGGAGTTATCACTCGGTGGCTCTCTGATCTCTGATATACCTTCTCTTTCCGCTGCATAAACAGGTAAAAGGTGAGATCAACAAAGTTTCTATTCAAGAAGAACCTAGATCAGCATGTTTAGGATAATCTGAATCTGAGAATTGAATCAGGATTAACACCAAAACATCCTTCAGTGGTATCAGAGCTATTGGTTCTGGTTTTTCTTGTTTAGAATCTCGTTTAGGATTGTTTTTCTTGTTTAAAAGTATTTTGAATCAACTACTGATAAGAGAAATCACTTAAGCAACAAGGAATTGAAACCTAAACAAACTAAAGAAAATCGCATGACCAAACTATATGATTTGGTATGCGACCGGTTTGGTCGATCGGACCATCTGTCGATTCATGAGATCGGCCGAGAGATGATCCGTGAGGCGCAAGGCAGCGAGAAGCGTGGGCGATCCGATCGCTTGCATCGATCTCGGATCGATGGCTTGGATCGATGCGATCGCGCCATGCCTCTCTCGCGTCTCGGCCAAGCAACCAACGTCCCGAGCTGACCCGACGATCGTCTCGGCATCGTCCCGTCCCGCCTTTCCCGTCCCGATCACGCGGCCCAACCGTCCCGACCATTCGTCCGCCGCGAAAGCATGATGGCTTGCGGCTTGGACGATTGTTTCTCGACCGGTTAGGGTTTTGGGTGTGATGTTTCGGTTCGTTTTAAGTTTCGGTTTAAAAACTTGATTAAAATCAAATCGTCACGGTTTAATAAACAGAATTAATAATTTTATTAAGTTCTGGTTAAACCGGGATAAGAAATCCAAAGTCGAAAAATTGGATTTTGTGCCTAAACCAGGATTTTCTAATTTGATTTGGTTGGACCAAATAAATTGAGAAAATCCGGTTTAGTAAATAACCGGTTGACAATTGTGGTCATCGTAGTAATTAAAATTTGGTTAGACCAATTTTAATGAACCAGACCGGTTATGTCATTTAATTGGACAATTGGGTCATGTCTTGGACATGGACCAATTCTTGGGCCTCGGGCCAAGAAGTTAAAACAATTGGGCCAATTATTTGAGTCTTTCTTCAGATTAATTTAAAATTTATTTTATAAAATTATAAAGTCGATTTTAAATTAAAGTTTCCGAAATTTTGAAATTAGAAAGTTTCTTAAAATAGAAGTTTCTAGATTTGCGGGTTTTGGATTTTAAGAAATTTCTAAAGTTAGAAAGTTTCCGGTTTTAGAAAGTTTCCAATTTTAGAAAGTTTCTAAAAAATAGTAGGTTTCCAAAAATAGAAAGTTTCCCGAAATAGTAATCTTCTATTTTGGGAATGAAATTTTAATAAACCTACGAACCTCAAATAATATCAAGCGTTGGATGTCTTGTCCAGGCTATGTCAGCTGTCGAAGCCCATTCAATTGTATTCATGGCCTTACAGTGTGAGGGTGTCTACTTTTGCGTGGATAAGACGGTTTGTGATTCATAAATGTCATTGGGAGTCCCATACATTAATGATTACATGACTGTATAGTCTGGTTTTCTTGACTAGGCCATCGGGAGTCCCGGGCCTTGAGACATCAGAGTGGATTGGGCCTCGGGCCCAGATTCACAACCAAGAGTTATATCACGGATATAATTAGCCGACATAGGGCTTACCGATATAAGCTAAGGTTGGGTGACGGCCAGTGGCCCACTTTGATCTTAGTTATATGTGGATCTTGGAATCATTATATTCTATTGAGGGTAACTTATGTTATTGAATATAATGCGTGATTAATCATATTAAATAATAATACGAGATTAATCATATTGAACATATTAACTAATAACCTTTTTATCTATATATTTCAGCTATGACTACTACAAGCACACAAAACACATTCTCAATCCGGTCTGTTCTCGAGAAGGAGAAGCTGACTGGAACGAACTTCCTGACGTGGTCAAGGAACTTGAGGCTGGTCCTCAAGCAGGAGAAGAAGGATTATGTCCTTCGTGATCCTCTCCCCGAGAGGCCTGCTAACAATGCCGCCAGGACTCTGCATAATGCTTGGGAAAAGCATTCGTCAGATGAAAATGATGTGTATTGCCTTATGTTGGCGACAATGACTGCTGAGCTGCAAATGCAGTTCGAGAGTGTGTTGTCACCAATTGAGATAATGGCAAGCCTGAAATCGCTTTTTCAGGAGCAAACAAGGACTGAGAGGTTTCAGACAGTTAAGAACCTCTTAGACTGTAAGTTGGCTGCAAATGCGGCAGTGAGTCCTCATGTCTTGAAGATGATGGGTTATCTCGATCATCTTCAGAAACTCGACTGCCCTATCAGCCAGGAACTTGCCTGCGACATCATTCTGCAGTCATTACCTGCAAGCTATGATCAGTTCATTCTGAACTTTAACATGCATGGCTTGAGTAAGACATTGCCTGAGCTTCACGGAATGCTCAAGACTGCAGAGCCCAACTTGAGGAAAACCGCCAAGGACCCCAATGTGCTTATGGTGCAAAAGGGCAAGGGGTTTAAGAAATCCTCTGCTAAGGATAAGGGAAAGGCCAAGGCTGTCCAAGTCGCGGACAAGGACACGCCAAAGCCCAAGCCCAAGTCCAAGGCTGGGCCAACTGACATATGCAGGTTCTGTAAAGAACCAGGGCATTGGAGGAGAGAATGTAAGAAATTCCAAGAAGGTCTAAAGGAATTGAAGAAGAAGACTCTCGAGACTTATTCGACAGGTATTTTTGTTATAGAAGTTAATACAACTACTTCTGATAATACCTCATGGGTTATGGATACTGGTTGTGGGGCTCATATTTGTACTAATATGCAGGCACTCAGCAACAGTAGAAGGCTGAAGCAAGGACAAGTGGAGCTACGAGTTGGGAATGGAGCGAAAGTTCCAGCACTAGCTGTAGGCACATACTTGTTGTCTTTACCTTCGGGATTGATTTTAGAACTCAATAATTGTTATTTTGTACCTGCTATAAGCAGAAATATTATTTCAATTTCTTTGTTGGATTTGGAAGGTTATGATTTTTCAGTTAAGAATAAATTATGTTCCTTCAATCGCAACAATTTGTTCTATGGTTCTGCCCCTCTTACGAATGGGCTTTACATACTCGATCAATCCGCGCCAATTTATAACATTAATACCAAACGGTTCAAACCTAATGAGGAGAACCGAACGTTTCTATGGCATTGTCGTTTAGGGCACATCAGCGAGAAACGCATCAAGAGGCTCCATTCGAATGGACTTCTTGGCTCATTTGACTTTGAGTCATGTGAGAAATGCGAATCCTGCATGATGGGCAAAATGACACGGGCCCCCTTTAATAAACCTGACGAGAGGGCCAGTGACTTATTGGGCCTGATACACACTGATGTGTGTGGCCCAATGTCCACAAATGCAAGAGGAAATTATCAGTACTTCATTACCTTTACTGATGATTTCAGTAGGTATGGATATGTTTATTTGATGAAACATAAGTCTGAATCTTTTGAGAAGTTCAGAGAATTCCAAAATGAAGTACAGAACCAACTTGGCAAAAGCATTAAGGCTCTTCGGTCCGACCGAGGAGGAGAATACTTAAGCCAAGAATTCAGTGATCATCTAAGAGAGTGTGGGATCGTATCCCAACTCACTCCTCCCGGAACACCTCAATGGAATGGTGTGTCTGAGAGGAGAAATCGGACCTTATTGGATATGGTTCGATCTATGATGAGTCACACAGACCTTCCAATATCCCTTTGGGGATATGCTCTGCTAACAGCAGTGTTCACTCTAAATAGAGCGCCATCGAAAGCAGTAGCAAAGACACCATATGAATTATGGACTGGATTGGCTCCAGTGTTGTCTTATCTTAGAATTTGGGGTTGTGAAGCCTATGTCAAGAGATTAATCTCAGACAAGCTTACACCAAAGTCTGATAAATGCTACTTCATTGGTTATCCGAAGGAAACCAAGGCTTATTACTTCTATCTACGTTCCGAGAACAAGATCTTTGTTGCCCGGGATTGTAACTTTCTTGAGAGGGAGTTTCTCTCTAAGAAAGACAGTGGGAGTAAGGTACTGCTTGAAGAAATTCAAGATGAACAGGATACTGCTCAACCTAATGAGGAAGAGCAGCAGGAGGACCTACAAGAAATTGTAGAGCCTGAACCTGTAGTACCTGAAGTTCGAAGATCCGGGAGGATCCGTCACGAACCCGAGAGATATCAAGGATTCCTCGTGACTGACTGTCAAGATCTTCTGATCATTGATGGTGATGAACCATCGAACTTCAATCAAGCCATGATGGGCCCAGATTCCTCGAAGTGGCGCAAGGCCACTGATTCCGAAATGGACTCCATGTCGGTCAACCAAGTGTTTTCGTTGGTTGACTTACCCGCTGGTGTAAAAGCCATCGAGTGCAAATGGATCTTCAAGAAGAAGATTGACGTGGATGGAAATGTCCAGATTTATAAAGCCAGGTTGGTGGCAAAAGGTTTCAGACAAGTTCACGGTGTGGATTACGATGAAACCTATTCACCAGTGGCTATGATGAAATCTATTCGGATTCTACTAGCAACTGCAGCTTTTCATGATTATGAAATTTGGCAGATGGACGTGAAAACCGCCTTCCTGAATGGTATTCTGGAAGAGGATGTGTATATGACGCAACCTGACGGTTACATAGATCCAAAGAATGCTGGGAAAGTATGCAAGCTTCATAAATCCATTTATGGATTGAAGCAAGCATCGAGGAGCTGGAATCTTCGTTTTGATGAAGCGATCAAGCAATTTGACTTCATCAGAAACGAAGAAGAACAATGCGTGTATAAGAAAACTAGTGGGAGCAAGATAGTATTTCTTATTCTGTATGTCGATGACATACTGCTTCTCGGAAACGACATTCCAATGCTGAAGTCGGTAAAAGACTGGCTTGGAAGTTGTTTTTCCATGAAAGACATGGGTGAAGCCGCATACGTTCTTGGAATCAGAATCTACCGGGATAGATCTAGAAGGCTGATAGGCTTGTGTCAAGATTCATACATTGACAAAGTCCTACAAAGATTCAGCATGAAAGATTCCAAGAAGGGCTTCACGCCAATGGTACATGGCACAACGCTAAGCAAGAAGCAGAGCCCTACGTCGGCTGCTGAGCTTGAGCGCATGAAGAATATTCCTTATGCATCTGCAATAGGATCTGTCATGTATGCCATGATCTGTACTCGTCCTGATGTTGCTTATGCATTGAGCATGACGAGTAGATACCAGTCAAATCCAGGTGAAAACCATTGGATTGCCGTAAAGAATATCTTGAAGTATCTAAGACATACTAAGGATAAGTTCTTAGTGTACGGTGGAAGTGATGTGCTTAAAGTCAGTGGATTCACGGACGCAAGTTTCCAGACAGACCAAGATGATTTCCGATCACAGTCCGGTTATATCTTTTGTCTGAATGGCGGTGCAATCAGTTGGAGAAGCTCCAAGCAAGACACCGTTGCTGATTCCACTACAGAAGCTGAATATATCGCCGCCTCAGAAGCAGCGAAGGAAGCTGTTTGGATACGAAAGTTCATTATTGAACTAGGTGTGATACCAGATGCGGCTGAGCCTCTGGCACTATTTTGTGATAACAATGGTGCTATTGCTCAGGCAAAGGAACCAAGATCACACCAGAAATCCAAGCATGTTCTAAGAAGATTTCACTTGATACGTGACATCATTAATAGAAAGGAAGTCAAGATCAGCCGAGTTCAGACAGATGATAACGTCGCTGATCCGTTGACAAAGCCACTCCCAAGGCCTAAGCTCGAGTTTCTGACTGAAGCTGTAGGCATTAGAGACATTGAAATTTAATCTAAATTTGAGTGGGAGTTTGAGGGCTTTATTTAGTTATTTAATGTGTTCTTGTAAAACATTCTTATGTTTAATGAAATTATTATTTCAAGATTATTTTAACTGTGATGAAATAATCGTTCCAAAGTGATATAAACCATTTTATAGGTCATCGAAGTAAGTGACTTGATCTTGAGTCATCAAAGTCATTTAGCTTGATCATGAGACCCTATATTTGATAGATGGATTATATCATCCTGTCCCTAGTCGAAGGTTGTTGAAATTGGAACACCAACAACCGTGTGAGACTGGATTGGTATGTGACTTATGACAAAGTCTCCGTGTGTCATAGATGCGCGGCATCAAAGTCAGTACATATGTGTATGTGGGGTACATACGACCGGACAAGACCCGCTTATAAGAACTCTTCAGGATATTTATATATGTGTCATAAGAGATTCTTACTACGACTATAGAGTATAGTCCTTAGACCTGAGTTCGCATGCATGTGACTGCACATGGACTGATGCACTTTGATCATTGTCTAACGCTATCGTTCTGCGATAGTTATAAGGACCTTGTTTGGGTACATTATGAAATGAGTAGTTTACAGTGATGGAACAAGACGGGATTTGTCCCTCCAATATAAATGGAGTGAATATCTCTAGGCCAATCGGAGATTTGAATACTGGAAAATGCATGGCCATGCTCAAACGGACTGTCCCGAGTCGTTTGGATTGTCAGTATCGAATCAGAGTCCGATGAACAAGATTAGGCTTTATAAGGATGACACTAATCTTGCCTTATGACTAATCGAGATATTGAGACAAAAGGATTATGAATACAGAGATTCCAGTACAAGTGGGAGATTGTTGGAATTGTGTCCAGTAATCTCGGTACTGTCTCTAGAAAGTAAGAGTATGTCAATGATCAGACATAAGTCATATAATACTGGGGGTCATGATGGCTTGCTAGAGTCCGCTCATGATCTATAAGTCTTGGACTTATTGCCTTTATTATATGATCCCATATGGGTCACACGCCTAAGCTAACAGGAAAATGTGTAGGAACGGCTTAGCAGAAGTACGGTAAAAGTGCCAGGCATTTGTCGTACTTAGAGAGAGATAAATGGGTCTGATTAAATCCAAGGGATTTAATCAGATTGGTATTTGGGCCCAAAAGCCCAAAAGGGAAAGAGAAGGGTTTTATAAACTAAAACCCAAATCTCTTTCTCCCTAACCCTAGCCCCAGCCGCGATCTCTCTCTCTTCCTGCGCCTCCCACAGCTCGGTCTAGCAGCCTCTCTTCCTGCTTGGTGTGCGTGTGTGAACCTCTGGAGGAGTTATCACTCGGTGGCTCTCTGATCTCTGATATACCTTCTCTTTCCGCTGCATAAACAGGTAAAAGGTGAGATCAACAAAGTTTCTATTCAAGAAGAACCTAGATCAGCATGTTTAGGATAATCTGAATCTGAGAATTGAATCAGGATTAACACCAAAACATCCTTCAGTGGTGCCATGGGTAGGTTTACACTTGTCATTTCAGGGTTTCTTATGACCAAAACCAGTGAACCAATCCATTCAAATCATCCCGTAACTTTGTTCCGTTCCGATGCTTTGGTTCCGCTGGTTTTGCGTTTAGTATTTTAAAAACTCCTTAAACGCTTCCATAAATTCAACAAGCCTCATTTTCAGATTCTAGATGCTCTTATATGAATTTAGCAATTTTAATCATTCCGTTTGGACACCCGTAGCTCCCATTATGAATTTTACAAGATTTCTCGGTTTTATCGGTTTCCATTCCTGATAGTCCGAAAAAACTCATCTACGGTCCATTTACACCATTCTTGTCTTCTAAATGTTTTATTTATTTAAAAAGAATAAATTTGGCCCGTCTTAGCTTCCGGCTCATATTTTGGTAAAATTACCAAAATGCCCCTTAACTTCTCAAAATTACAAAACTGCCCTCCGTTGACTTTTTTGCTGCCTGTTGACCATTTCTTGATACATGGTATTACAATACCTCACCGAGGGTACTATCACAGCACTGCGATGGAACCATTCGAGTCACTTGCGAGACAAAAGAAGAGGAGAACCTCTGAGAGCTCTTCACTGGCTACCAGAGAAGGTGCTAGTAGCGGAGTTGGTGCTACGTATTGGATTATGTGTGTTCATTGGTGTAATTTTCAGATTACAACATAACATAATCAACTAGGATCTAGGTGATTTGCAGATGAATCATAAACAGATCAGGATGATTACCTTATGATTGCAGCGGATTGATCAAGGGAATATCGAGATCTGCAAGAGCTGATGATTACCGGCTCCTCCTAGGTATCCACACGCTTACAAGCTACTGGATCAGGCTGCTAGACCAAGTTGGAATGAACAGAGAGGGAGAGGACGGCTAGCTCTCAAAATCGCAGATGGGGTGTTGAAAAGCCCTAGGCTGCGCCTCTCATCCCTTATATGGGCCCAAGGAATTATCCTAATGGCCTATTGGGATTTTGGGCCCAAGACACAAATCAGACAAAAGCCTGTATTTTGTCTGACCCAATTCTCTGTACAAATACATTAAATGCCTTGCATCTTACCGTATTAATTCTATTTAACTTTCCCGTTAGCTATGGTGTGTGACCCTTTGGGATCATACAATACTGGTAATAAGTCCTAAACTTATAGATCAAGAGCGGACTCTAGCAAGTCATCATGATCACCCAGTATTTATGACTTATGTCTGATCTCGACACTTATCATACTTTCTAGAGATAGTACAGTAGATTTCAGGACATTCCCAACAATCTCCCACTTGTACTGGAATCCTACATTCCCTAATCCTTTTGTCTCAATATCTCGATCTGGCATAAGGCAAGATGCGTGTCATCCTTATATAGCCAGACCATGTTCATCGGACCAGATTTGATACTGACAATGCAAACGACTTGGGCAAGTCCGTTTGGGAGTGGCCACTCTCTTACCAGCTATCAAGTCTCCGATTGGCCTAGAGATATTACCTCCGTTAAACGGCAGGGACAAATCCCATCTTGTTCCATCACTATGAACTACACACTTTATAATACACCCAACCAAGGTCCTTATAGCTCCCAGTTACGAAACAGCGTTAGACAATGATCAAAGCGCATCACTCCATGTGCAGCCACATGCATGCGAACTCAGGTCTAAGGACTATACTCTATAGTCGTATATGAGAACCTCTTATGACACAGATATTAATATCTTGTAGAGTTCTCATCAGCGGGCCATGTCCGGTCATATGCTCCCCTACATATACCTATGTGTTGACTTTGATGCCGCGCATCCATGACCCATGAAACTTGGTCATAAGTCTCAACACACTCTAGTCTCAAGTGGTTGTTGGTGTTCCAATTTCAACAACCTTCGACTATGGACATTATGATTTATGTCATTTCGTTAAATATGGGGTTTCATGATCAAGTCTACTCATGTACTTCGATGGCCCATATATAATGACATGAATCATTTTGGAACGATTATTTTATATCACAGTTAAAAATAATCCAGAAATAAAATCTCATTAACATTTAAAATGTTTACATGAACCAATCAAAATAACTAAAATAAAGCCCTCACAACTCCCACTCAAAAAGAGATTACATTTGAATATCTCTAATTCCTACAGCAGCAGTATGCAACTCGTGCTTAGGTCTCGGGAGTGGCTTTGTCAACGGGTCAGCCACGTTCTCATCAGTGGGAACTCTGCTGACCATCACTTCACCTCTATTCACTATATCACGAATCAGGTGATACCTTCTCATAATATGTTTGGATTTCTGATGATGTCTCGGTTCCTTGGCTTGAGCAATTGCACCATTGTTGTCACAATACAGTGCTAGAGGCTCAGTGGCATTTGGGAATACACCGAGTTCAATCAAGAAGTTCCTTATCCAAACTCCTTCCTTCGCAGCTTCTGAAGCAGCGATGTATTCAGCTTCAGTTGTGGAATCTGCCACGGTGCTCTGCTTGGAGCTCTTCCAACTTACTGCACCGCCATTCAGACAGAAGATGTAACCAGACTGTGACCGGAAATCATCTTTATCTGTCTGAAAACTTGCATCCGTGAATCCACTCATTTCAAGCACTTCACTTCCTCCGTAAACCAAGAACTTATCCTTAGTATTCCTTAAATACTTCAGGATATTCTTTACGGCAATCCAGTGATTCTCACCTGGATTAGACTGGTACCTACTCGTCATGCTTAGTGCATAAGCAACATCAGGACGAGTACAGATCATGGCATACATGATAGATCCTATAGCCGAAGCATAAGGAATCCTACTCATGCGCTTAAGCTCATCAGGTGTTTTTGGACACTGATCCTTGCTTAGTGTAGCACCATGTATCATTGGCGTGAATCCTTTCTTGGATTTATCCATTCCGAATCGATGCAGGACTTTGTCTATATAAGAATCTTGACAAAGTCCAATCATCCTTTTAGATCTGTCTCTAAAGATTCGGATTCCAAGAACATACGCGGCTTCACCCATGTCCTTCATGGAAAAGCAACTTCCCAGCCAGTCTTTAACAGACTTCAGCATTGGAATATCATTTCCAAAAAGCAATATAGGATAAGAAACGCCGCTTTTCTCCCACTAGTTTTCTTATACACACATTGTTCCTCTTGGTTTCTGATGAAGTCAAAATTCTTTATTGCCTCATCAAAACGAAGATTCCAACTCCTCGATGCTTGCTTCAATCCATAAATGGATTTATGAAGTTTACATACTTTCCCAGCATTCTTAGGATCAATGTAACCGTCAGGTTGTGTCATATACACATCCTCCTCCAAGATTCCATTCAGGAAGGCGGTTTTCACATCCATCTGCCAAATCTCATAATCATAATAAGCGGCAGTTGCTAGGAGAATCCGAATTGATTTCATCATGGCCACTGGTGAATAGGTTTCATCATAGTCTATACCATGAATTTGCTTGAAACCTTTTGCCACCAACCTGGCCTTGTAAATCTGGACATTTCCATTCATGTCAATCTTCTTCTTGAAGATCCATTTACACTCGATGGCTTTCGCAACAGCGGGTAAATCAACCAGTGTAAACACTCGGTTGACAGACATGGAGTCCATCTCGGATTCAGTGGCTTCACGCCACTTTAAGGAGTCAGGGCCCATCATGGCTTCTGCAAAGTTCGAGGGTTCATCACCGTCAATGATCAAAAGATCATGGCAATTAGTCACGAGGAATCCCTGATATCTATCGGGTTCGTGACGGATCCTTCCGGATCTTCGAACTTCAGGTACTGCAGGTTCAGGTTCTATTACAGCTTCATTTAATTCATCCTGCTGTTCTTCCTCATTAGGTTGAACAGGTTCCTGTCCTTCTTGAATTTCATCAAGTTGTACCTTACTCCCACTATCTTTCTTAGAGAGAAATTCCCTCTCAAGAAAAGTGCAATCCCGAGCAACAAAGATCTTGTTCTCGGATCGCAGATAGAAGTAATAAGCCTTGGTATCCCTAGGATAACCAATGAAGTAGCATTTGTCAGATTTTGGTGTAAGCTTGTCTGAGATTAATCTTTTGACATAGGCTTCACAACCCCAAATTCTGAGAAAAGACATTGCTGGAGCTTTTCCATTCCATAACTCATATGGTGTCTTTGCTACTGCTTTTGATGGCACTCTGTTCAGTGTGAACGTTGCGGTCAGCAAGGCATATCCCCAAAGGGATATAGGAAGGTCTGTGTGACTCATCATGGATCGGACCATATCTAATAATGTCCGATTCCTTCTCTCAGACACACCATTCCACTGAGGTGTTCCAGGAGGTGTGAGTTGGGAGATGATCCCACACTCACTCAGATGATCACGGAATTCCTGGCTCAAGTATTCTCCTCCTCGGTCCGACCGAAGAGCCTTAATACTTTTACCAAGCTGGTTATGTACTTCATTCTGGAATTCTTTGAACTTCTCAAAGGTTTCCGACTTATGTTTCATCAAGTAGACATATCCATATCTACTGAAATCATCAGTGAATGTAATGAAGTACTGATAGTTTCCTCTAGCATTTGTGGACATTGGGCCACACACGTCAGTATGTATCAGGCCCAATAGTTCACTGGCCCTTTCTGTGGGTTTATTGAAAGGGGCCCGTGTCATTTTTCCCATTAGACAAGATTCGCATTGCTCACAAGACTCAAAGTCAAATGAGCCCAAGAGTCCATTTGAATGGAGCCACTTGACGCGTTTCTCACTAATGTGCCCCAAACGACAATGCCAGAGAAACGTTTCATTTTCTTCGTTAGATTTGAACCGTTTTGTATTAATGTTATATACTGGAGCAGATTGATCCAGCATGTACAGCCCATTAATAAGAGGGGCACAACCATAGAACATATTATTGAGATTAAAGGAACACAATTTATTCTTAATAGAAAAATCAAATCCTTGCAAATCCAATAATGAAACTGAAATGATATTTCTGCTTATAGCAGGTACAAAATAACAATTCTCAAGTTCTAAAATCAATCCAGAAGGTAAAGACAACAAGTAAGTGCCAACGGCCAGTGCTGGAACCTTCGCTCCATTGCCAACCCGCAACTCTACTTGCCCTTGCTTCAACCTTCTACTGTTGCTGAGCGCCTGCATATTAGTACAAATATGAGCCCCACATCCAGTATCTAATACCCAAGTGGTATTATCAGAAGTAGTAGTATTTACTTCAATAACAAAAATACCTGAATTAGTAGTCTCCAAGGACTTCTTCTTCTTCTTCAGACTTTCCTGGTATTTCTTACAGTCCCTGCGATAATGCCCTGCCTCTTTGCAAAAGTGGCAGATATCAGAAGGCCCAGCTTTAGACACGGGCTTGGGCTTGGCCTTTTCGACTGCCTTGCCCTTTCCCTTGTCTGCAGCGGATTTCTTGAAACCCTTGCCTTTCTGCACCATGAGTACAGATGGCTCTTTGGCCTTCTTCAGATTAGGTTCTGCAGTCTTGAGCATACCATGTAGCTCAGGCAAAGTCTTTATCAACCCATGCATATTATAGTTCAAGATGAACTGGTCATATGCAGGAGTAAGAGACTGCAGAACGATATCACAAGCAAGCTCTTGGCTTATAGGACAGTCGAGTCTAGTCAAATGATCGAGATAACCCATCATTTTCAGAATATGTGGACTCACTGCTGCATCCTTAGCCATTTTACAGTCCAAGAGATTCTTTACAGTTTGGAATCTCTCTGTACGAGCCTGCTCCTGAAACAACGCTTTCAGGTTTGCCATCAGTTCCATGGGACAAGTCAGGCCTTCCCACTGCATCTGCAGTTCGGGAGCCATTGTCTCCAACATTAGGCAAACCACGTCAATAGCATCTGAAGAATGCGTATCCCAAGCATTCTTCACAGCTTGTGCGGCATTATTCGCAGGTCTAGGAGAGAGAACTCTTTCAAGGACATAAGCCTTCTTCTCCTGCCTGAGCACAAGTCTCAGGTTCCTGGACCAGTTCAGGAAGTTTGATCCGTTCAGTTTGTCCTTCTCAAGGGCAGACCGGATCGAGAAAGTGTTTTGTGTTGTTGTGCTTGACATAGCTGAAAATATGAGACAATAGAGTTTTAGTTATTTAGTTCATATATGAGTAATCTTAAAAACTTATAAGAAAACTCGCATTGCATTCAAAATTTCTTTGTTTAACCTCATAAGAATGCAATGATTCCGAGACCCATGTTCAGCTAAATCCAAAGTGGGCCACTGGCCGTCACCCGGAATTAGCTTTACTTGGTAAGCATACACACAGCTAGTTATAACCATATAACTCTCGGTTGTGGATTGGGCCCAAGGCCCAATTCACCAGATGTCTCAAGGCCTGGGACTCCCGATGGCCCAGTCAAGGAAACCAATCTCTTACAGCCAAATAATCACTAAAGTCTGGGACTCCCAATGAAATTAGTGACTATATACTACTTTACTTACGCAAAAACAGACACCTCACACTGTAAGCCATATCTGTAATTGAATAAGCGTTAAGTAGCTGACAAGATTGGGCAAGACATCCAAGCTTGATATTGGTTTTGAGGATTTTAGGTTTTCTTTCCAAAAATAGAAGATTACTATTTTGGAAAACTTACTTATTTTAGAAACTTTCTAAATTTAGAAATATACTAAAAATAGAAATTTCTAATTTAATATTTTATTAAAGTTTTCGGTTGGGTCACAAATTATAGGCCCAATTCTTGGCCCAAGACCACAGAATTCCAATTGGCCCAATAATTTGACATAACCGAGTCGGTTCATTAATTCTGGTCCAAGACCAAATTAACTACTAAATCCAACTGGTTATTTACTAAACCAGACCAGCTCTAAATTATTTGGTCCAACCAAATCAAACTTAGACCAGTCTTCGGTTTAGGTTAAAATTCAATTTTGAATTTAAATCCGGTTTAACCATAAACTAAATAATACCAATTGTATTAAATAATTTCCAGCAAACCGCGATTTGGGTTAACCGCTTGAACCATAATTATTCAATGATTGATTTTGACTTTTCCAAATCGATAATTGCTTTTGACTTATCAATTCGATTTATGACATTCAAATAAGACAAAATCATGATCCTTAACAAACCTTAACAAATCGATTCTTATAATATCTTCAATAAGAGATTTTGACTTTTCCAAAACAAAATTGTCACGTTCACATTAAGATCAAGACAATCACTTATGGACAAAACGATTCACTTATGATCATGAAACAAAGTCAACAATTGAAGATGACAATCACTAAAGACAAAAACGATTTTGATTATTGACAAACCTATCATGACATAATCGATCACTAATTCAATTCAATAATTGATCATTCTTACGATCCAAAAGTCAACAAGCGAAGGTCTTATTATTGAAACAAAGTCAAAAGCGATTATGTCAAAAGCGATTGATACATGCGATTTCATATTAGGGTTTTACAAGTTCTAATCAAATTTCTTAAGCCAAATTCGATTCTTAACATTAAAACAACCTAAATATGATCCAAACAGCAAAAACCTAACAACCTGGCTCTGATACCACTATTGGATTATGTGTGTTCATTGGTGTAATTTTCAGATTACAACCTAACATAATCAACTAGGATCTAGGTGATTTGCAGATGAATCATAAACAGATCAGGATGATTACCTTATGATTGCAGCGGATTGATCAAGGGAATATCGAGATCTGCAAGAGCTGATGATTACCGGCTCCTCCTAGGTATCCACACGCTTACAAGCTACTGGATCAGGCTGCTAGACCAAGTTGGAATGAACAGAGAGGGAGAGGACGGCTAGCTCTCAAAATCGCAGATGGGGTGTTGAAAAGCCCTAGGCTGCGCCTCTCATCCCTTATATGGGCCCAAGGAATTATCCTAATGGCCTATTGGGATTTTGGGCCCAAGACACAAATCAGACAAAAGCCTGTATTTTGTCTGACCCAATTCTCTGTACAAATACAGTAAATGCCTTGCATCTTACCGTATTAATTCCATTTAACTTTCCCGTTAGCTATGGTGTGTGACCCTTTGGGATCATACAATATTGGTAATAAGTCCTAAACTTATAGATCAAAAGCGGACTCTAGCAAGTCATCATGATCACCCAGTATTTATGACTTATGTCTGATCTCGACACTTATCATACTTTCTAGAGATAGTACAGTAGATTTCAGGACATTCCCAACACTACGACCGAGACAAAAGTTAGTACTGACCAGACCAAGCCACCGGGCCCAATCTATGGGACTGCCCGTTATTACCTCCATGCTTCCGACGAGGTAATTCAAGGAGCGCAGCTGCGCAAGACGCACATCTATATTTGGAAGTTGGAGTGTTGGAGTAAACTTTAGGATCGCACCATTGGGAAAACGGTGGAGACTGGGCGAAGAACGAAGCAAATCCTGAAGAAGAAATATAAGAAAAAACCAGGCTCTCGCTAGACAAGTGAAGTACTTGGCCTATATGGTGACATGAAAGAAAGGTCCGGTACAAGCACCTCTTAGCTACCCGGAGAGTGAGGAAGAGGAGGATTCAAAGGACTTCCCGAGGCGACACTCCTACCATGGAGAAGGAGGTACCAGCTCTAGTTGCAGTGCACCAGGACGCGCCTCCCTTAACGAGCGACGTTGCAGAGCTTGGCGACATATCCCTCCACCATCTCCCGGGTCCAGCAACGAGTCTCTATCCTTGGGCGAGGATGACGACGACCCGACACCTCCTACCTACTGAGGTAACACCATCACCTTGTACATATTTTTATTTTTTACCATCTTATACCCTCTTTTATTTGCTCTCACACCAAGACGGTATGAAGTAAGTTTGGGGGGTGATCATTTGACCATCTTTTCCGTTTTGTCCTTATGATTGAGTCTTTTCATTTGGGAAAATGGTGGAGACTGGGCGGAGAACGAAGCAAATCCTGAAGAAGAAAAACAAGAAAAAACCAGGCTCTCGCTAGACAAGTGAAGTACCTGACCTATATGGTGACGGGAAATAAAGGTCCGGTAGAAGCACCTCTTAGCTACCCGGAGAGTGAAGAAGAGGAGGGTTCAAAGGACTTCCCGAGGCGACACTTCTACCATGGAGAAGGAGGTACCAGCTCTAGTTGCAGTGCACCAGGATGCGCCTCCCTTGACGAGCGACGTTGCAGAGCTTGGCGACATATCCCTCCACCATCTCCCGGGTCTAGCAACGAGTCTCTATCCTTGGGCGAGGATGACGACGACCCGACACCTCCTACCTACTGAGGTAACACCATCACCTTGTACATATTTTTATTTCTTACCATCTTATACCCTCCTTTATTTGCTCTCACACCAAGACGGTATGAAGTAAGTTTGGGGGTGATCATTTAACCATCTTTTCCGTTTTGTCCTTATGATTGAGTCTTTGCATTTGTGTGTTGCATTGTATATAGATATGATTTCGAAAAAACAAAAAAATTAAAAAATTTGAAACATAAAAAAAAAGCATCTAGCTTTATATTTGTTTCACTTTTAGGATCCAGTCTAGTAGCATTATAGATTGCATATGTATAGGAGAAGATGGTATAATTTCCTTGTAAGAAATTTAGATTTTAGAACTTAACATGATGTCCTTGAAAATAATACTATGTTACTTATAAACTCTTGAAACACTTGCACATTTCGAGCTTTGATCACACCACTCCAATCTATTTGTCAAGATTGATACCCTCAACTTTGAAACGAACTCACTTATATGGACTTGAAATGAATTTAAACTTCTCACTCATGGGTTTTTGATGCTTGATCATGGTCACCATATACACACTTGGATTATCTTTTTACCGCATTCTTACCACCCTTTGTTAATCCAAATGGTCATTCCCACTCTTAGGATGTTTCCACACCATAAAACCCTTCCCTTTTCTTTTAGACCTTCATTTGATTGCTTGAGTGAGGCCTATTTTGGTATTGCTAACATGTGCAAAATCTTAAAAGTATGAGAACAACAATGATTAGCTCTCATAGGCTAGTTTAGGAGTTCACTATTGGATTGGCATTAGGGGTGTGAGCACTTGAAAATAGGATTGGGAATGAAAGGAAAGAAAGAGTGAATTGGGGAGAAAAACAAAAAAAAAGAACCAAAGGCTTGTGTGAAGGGAAAGACTTGGGGAGTTAAGATCAAATTAGAAAAGCTCTAAGTTTGAAATGAAAAGAAAACAAAAAGAAAAAGAGTCTTAGTAAATGTAAGGGATAACTTCTCAAAACCCAAAAATGAAAAAAAGTCAAGTGGTCAAGTTTGGAAAAAGGAAGATTGGTTAAACTTGGGATAGGATTTGGAACACAAGTAAGACAATGGGAGTTAAGAGTTGTATGCATAAATTGTTCTTGTCTTGCTACATTTTGCATAATGTCTAGCATTCTTTTTCCTTGAGAGTTAGCCACCAAATGTAAAATCATGACCTTCCTCTAAACACCATTTGAAACCTTTTATGCGAAGTCAATTGACTGAGATCAAATCCCCATTTGTGAGACTATACATTGATAAAAGAATGAAAAGTAAGAGTTGGTGGAGTGTTGAGTAAGTACAATCTTGACAATGTGCTTAAGAGAATAAGATTTGGTGTGTTGATAAGCCTTGATAAATTAGAGTGAATTAGAGTGTTTGTTCATACAACATATTATTATTTTCTAAGGACACATGTTGAGGGTTTGCTAGATTTCTTGGGTTATGAGTCTCCAACTTCAAACCTCTTTCCCTTTATTCACATTATTGTTTGCTTGAGGACAAGCAAAGAAACAAGTTTGGGGGAGTTGATGTGTTGTTTTTTGAGTTGTTTTTATCATGATTTTTAGTGAGTTTTAGCTTTAGGATAATGCATTTAGGCATCATTAGGATTGCATTTGCTTTGTTTCTCTTTTTTTAGGTGGTGGAAGACTGATGAAGCACCCAAGAGATAATGGAGGAGGTAGGGACTGAAGAACACTCAAAACCAAGTGGAAAAACAGCTAAGAATCACGACCAGACCTCACAGTGACCTCCTGCAGCAGCCTACTTAAGCCGCTATGAAGAATTGAGGATGATAGAAAAGCACAGCTGCATCCACAGCGTCCTCCGAATGTCGCTGTGAGAAATCATCCCTTACAGCGGCATCCTACAGCGGGGTCCCAATGCCGCTTTGGGATATTTTACGAAATGTCGAGAGCTCCAGCGGCATCCACAGCGACCTCCCGATGTCGCTGTGGATCAGGATGTCTCACAGCGGCTACGCACAGCGCCTTCCGAAGCCGCTCTGAGACCAACTTTTTCCACATGCTCCTTTTTCTTTTACTTTCGTCTTGTAGACCCTCCCATGTGTTATGGTCGACAAAGCCACTTGATTTTCTTCTATTTAAGATCTCTTTATGTGTTAGAAGAGCCACATCACCTCTTGTAAACAATCTACTTCAGAACAATTAGTTTTCTTTGATCTTTTATGCAATTTGAGTTTTGTTCTTGAGTTCTTCTTTGAGTTCTTTTTATTTCTTTCATACTTGTCCTATTAAATCATGTCTTGCTTTGTTATTACCATGGCTAGTGAGTAGTTTACCGTAAATTTATGGGTTTGAGTAAGGTGAGGGTGATCTAGTAATGGTTTAGGTTGTTTAAACTTGGAAATATTGATTTCTTACTTGTTACAAACTCTTAATGCTAGGATTGAAGTAGCTAATCAATTCCTTGATCTTGAATCTTGCTAGCACTGAGAAGTGTAGTTAATGTTTGAGACTCTAACAAGTGCTCTACATACTTAACCAATAAGAATTGATGTTAAGGTGTTTAGTGGTAATAAGAACTTGTTCATAATGCATATTTATCTTGAAATTGTCAATGAGAATGGAGTAGCTTGATATGTTGTTCTTAGCCTAGGAAATCATTCCATTGTTTTCAAAGGTTTATGAATTAAATATTGATCACCCAAACCGAAAACTCAATCCAAAGAACTTAGTCTTTTAATCAATCAACTTAACCAACATTTTGCTCTGTTTTTACTTTGTTTTTAATCACTTTTGGCTATTGTTTGAATTGCATTTTTATTTTGTAATCATGTTTGGAATTTTGTTATTTTGTTAGTGATTGCAAGCTTAGCCATAAAACTCACAAATCAATTTGTTTGCACTTAGATTAAGTGAATTCCTGCATTCTTATTGTGTTTGATCACCCAAGTTGATTGACATCCCAAAAACTACAAAGACTAGGTTGTATACTTGCAGCTGAGGTGGTTGAAAGGGAACTTTTTATGCTTATCAAGGTTGGAGACGAGTAAATGTCCCCCGAACTATCACATCGGAGTAGAGTTCTCCGAGTTGGAAGATTCTTCACAGAGAAATCAAAGGAATCAAATTCTACAGTACCAAAATTGTCAGTGGTGAATTTTCGAATTGGGATAAGATTTTTGACAATTTTAAGTGGAACAAGAATATTATTCAAGGACAGAGGTCTAGAATTTGAGCGAATGGAATTAAAACCTATTGATAGAGCATGAATGGACGAACCGTTACCAACAGTGATTGATTCAGTGGTATTACGATTAAGATTAAAGCTGAGAGTACCTTCATTAGAATTGAGATGACCAGTTTCTCCTGAATCCATGAACCATTCATAGAAGGAAGGATTGGCCATTGTCTCTGATGTGTAAGCTTATGGCAAATTCATCGGTGGATTGTATTCCACAAGATTAGCTTGCTGCCGTGGCGTGGTGTAGTTCTGTTGTGACATCGGTCGGACCGACCCTTGTGCATGATACGTCCAGTTAACAAACTGTTGAGGCCAAACCAAAGACGCGGGAGGCTAAAATTGTTGTGGATGCCAAGGTGATCGGTTATTGAAATTGTAGTTTCCTCTGCCGCCTCCACTTCTGTTTTGATTCTGATTCCGTCTATTTCTTCTGTTATTGTTTGTTGAAACGCTACTGACGACCTTGAGTATGAGACAAGCGCGGCTCATTTGGAGTCGAAACAGTGAGAGCGGTCAAGGACGATGAGTGATCAGCTTGGTTTCCAGTGTGTCGAGTCGACTTTTTCAAGCATGGACTTCATGTTTCAAATCATGGGAATGGATCTTCGTATTTGATAATATTGATCATGATATCAAATTTCTCATTGAGCCCATTGATGAGATACATGACAACGGTTCTCTCATTAACGGTAGAATCAACATTAGCAAGAAGATCGGCAGTGGTCTTTATCTTTTGACAGTATTCTTGGATGGGCAGATCTATGATTTTCATGTTCGCAACTCATTGTTGAGCGGAATGGATCGAGCTTCTTTGTTGTTGCGGAATGGTTCTCAATTCGGATCCATATGTCGCGAGCAGACCGTCCTGGTTTAAATGATGAGCGGAACAATGGTTGAGCCAAAGTGTCGTATAACCAGAGTTTCACTAGACCATCATGTTTGTAACAAGGAGCATCATTGGCATCGACGGGAAGGAGAGTTCTGTCGAGATGTCCTAAGACATCAAATGCCAAGCAGTGGGTGAGAAAAACTCTTCTCCACGCATCATAATTATGATCACTAGGTGACTTTCCACCTCCGCGCACGCGCTGGGCTTTGTGGCATTGGTAAAATTGCTTTTATGTTTTTGGCATTTTTGTGCGGTCTTTTCTTTATCGTGTCGTGTGAATGATGTCCATGGTGTAGTAATTATTGTATGTTTATTTATTTTTTTAAGTGTTGTTAGTTGGATACAACATATATTAACTTATATATTTACTTTGCTGCTAGCATTTTTTGTTAAGAGTTCTAGTAACGCAAAGTTACGTGTACACAACTCATATTTTGGATGTCCTCGTTAGTTGGAGTGTATATTGTATAGTAGTTATTTGAAATGCTTGTGGAACACAAAATTCATTGACAATATTTAACCACTCTGTTTTATGAAGTAATATCAGTATATAAAAGATTTAAATATATGTAGATAAAGAATACCTTGCGCATATTGGATCGCCTTTCTCATCACCCTTCATGTTTCTTTACATATGTCCAGTGCCGTCCCTCCCTTAAAACATGTGATGCATTGGCTGGAGGCCACATAAAACAAAAAAAAATTAAGGCCACATAGTTCTAAATCGATTTTTCTGAAAAAAAATCTGTTTTCTTCGTTTTAAGGCTAAAACTCGGTGTAGAATCGAAGATTAGTGTTGCATCTACACAACTTAAGTAGAAATTGATCTGAAATCAAGAAATAACGATGAAAAACTGTGAAAAATATGGCTGCCGTTGAAACTTAGGGTTGCAGGTTCGTTTTTGAGGAAGAAGAAGAAAAGTACCGATTTGCCCTTCATTAAACTGAAAACCAAAGAAAAATATATTGGCCCGTATGGGATTCAAACTTGCGTAACATTAATCCAAGTAAAGCCTTTGAACCACCCGAGCCGCATAACAACATTGTTAATAAAACATTTAAGATATATAAGACTATTCATTTATAAAAAAAACCTAAAACATTTTTGCTTTAGGCCACCAAAATGTTCGGGACGGCACTGCATATGTCCTATACGACTGTCTTGCATTTGAAGTTAAAAATGTGTTTAACACGATCTTTTTGATGAGCAACATAGCGTTTGTTCTTTTTGTGTTTTTTTAATCTTTGTAAAAACGATAAGAATGAACTATATCAACTATGTTACCTGTTGTGGGGTAGATTTTTGAAAGGCCATGTACCACTAACGCGGAAGATCTCAAACTCATTACAACTGCCAGTATAGGAAATATCTACATACATAGTCAACAATAAGCTTTATAATAGGTGATTAATAGCATTTTCATAAACGTTAGGAAATCGATAGTTATCTTAGGGTGGTCATATATTATAGCATTTATTTCGCTTGCTGTAATAAGTGTACCTATACAATAGTGATAATTTAATTTGTTATGGCAGCTTCCACATTTTTAATAGCATTTATTTTTGTTGCTATTATTTGTACTATTATCCAATTGTTTTGAATCATATTTTATATTATATATATATATATTGCTGTATTAGAATTATAGAAAAAAATAGATATAAAATTTTAGAACTTTTACTAATAATTTAAAACATGTCTTGCACAAACATTACAAAATTATAACTAAAAGAAACAATATTACAAAATTATTCAGAACCAAGTTAATGTGAGGGAAACAATCTATAGAAAAATAGTAACACCTTGTTCTTACTACATCTTTGATTTGCTTCCTAATGCCATATGAGTACCTGGGAAAATAATTTACACATTGAATATGTTATTAGAATCCAATATTAAGTAGAAGACAAAAGTTAATACAATCATTACCATCCACCTTATTGTCATTTATGAAGGAATTTCTAGCAGATTCCTAATCCAATTAGGCAATCCTAGTCTGAATTCCGAGCCTAGGATCTACAGGTTCATGTAATTGAATCTATCAGATCTGGAGATTACCTGGTGATTAGCAGCGGAAGTTATTTGCAGATAATCGAGATCTAGAGCGCCTCAAATGCTGCGCCTCTACTGGTATCCACACGCACACAAGCTGAACAGAAGGGATGCTAGTGGCTATAGAGATCAGATCTCTCAAGAGGTTTCTCTCTAGTTTCTGGTGGCTGTGAATTAGGTTTGATGCGAGTTTAGGTCGACCATATATCTTATATATGTCGACTTAAACCGCCCTGGGATTAACTAATGATTAAACCGAATTAATCTGCTAATCCGCGAGTTGTGTCGACCGACACACTCTATGCGTCGATCGACACGGCCAATCTATGTCGACCGATACTATTAGTGCATCGATCGACATCGCCCAGAAAAGTCGATATTGAATGCATATCAAATATGCATTCATCCGATCATTACATTAATGATCATCCTCTTATGCAATGTCCAGTTTGCTTAGGTGTGTGACCCTGTAGGATCATATAACACTAGCAATGAGTTCTCAACTCATTGATCATAAGTGGCTTCTAGCAAAGCATTATGACTACCCAGTGTCATATGATTGTCTCATCTCGACAACACGACTCACTCTCAGAGTAAGTACAAATAGATTTCAGGACATTCCCAACAATCTCCCACTTGTACTGAAATCGTCTATTCCTTTTAATCCCTTTGTATCCATATCTCAATCTAGCATAAGGCAAGAACTGTGTCATCCTTATTAAGCTAGATCACGTTGATCGAATCCCGATTTATACTGATGAAAGACAAACAACTGACAATCAGTTCGTTTGAGCGCGGCCACGCATTTCCAGTATCAAATCTTCGATAGGCCCAGAGATATTTAACTCCTGTTATATAGGAGGTACAAATTCCATCTTGTTCCATCCATGTCTCTTTTATACTTCATGATACGCCTAATCAGTGTCTTTATGATCACCAGTTACGGCTGACGTTTGACAAAGTCAAGACGAACCAATCCATATAAGAGAGGACATGATGAACTCAGGTCTAAGGACTTTACTCTTTAGTCGTAATGAGAAACTCTTATGACACTCATATAACATCTTGTAGAGTTCTCATTAACGGGTCAAGTCCGATCATGTGTTCTCTAACACATATCTATTTGATTGACTTTAATACACTTATTAATGACTCCATGAAACATGGTCATCAGTCACCTCACATACTAGTCTCACGTGGTTGTTAATGTCCCACGTTAACAACCTCGACCAGGGACTATTCTAATTTATGTCATTTATTGCTTATAGGGTTTCATGATCAAGTCACATACTTGATGGCCTATAAAAATGTCATAAATTACTTTGGGACATTATATATATATATATATATTTAATTAACACAATTAAATAATGCTGAAACAATTTCATTAAAATAACATAACTATTATGTCTTTGTGAACATCATGTCATAACTAAAACAAATACAACTCCCACTGAAATCAAGATCATATCTTAAGATATCTAATGCCTACAGCAGTTGTATGAAACTCATGCTTAGGCCTTGGGAGAGGCTTGGTCAGTGGATCAGCAACATTCTCATCCGTCGGGACTCTGCTGATCTTCACATCTCCTCTATTCACAATATCACGGATAAGGTGATATCGCCTTTCTATGTGTTTGGATTTCTGGTGTGATCTAGGTTCCTTTGCTTGCGCAATGGCTCCATTGTTGTCACAATACAGAGCCACTGGCTCAGAAATGCTAGGAATCACACCAAGTTCAGTGATGAACTTCTTGATCCAAACAGCCTCCTTTGCCGCTTCAGAAGCAGCGAGGTACTCAGCTTCAGTTGTGGAATCTGCTACAGTGTCCTGCTTGGAACTCTTCCAGCTTACTGCACCGCCATTCAGGCAGAAGATGTAACCAGATTGCGATCGGAAATCATCTTGGTCTGTCTGAAAACTTGCGTCTGTGTAACCACTTACTACCAGCTCATCACTTCCTCCATACACCAAGAATTTATCCTTAGTATTTCTCAAATACTTCAGAATATTCTTGACTGCTGTCCAGTGACTTTCACCTGGATCCGATTGGTATCTACTCGTCATGCTTAAAGCACAAGCAACATCTGGACGAGTACAGAGCATGGCATACATGATGGATCCCAACGCCGAGGCATAGGGAATCCGACTCATGCGATCTCGCTCAGCAGGTGTCTCAGGACACTGCTTCTTGCTGAGACTTATGCCATAAGACATTGGTATAAAGCCCTTCTTGGAATCTTGCATTCTGAACCTGTGTAAGACTTTATCGATATAAGTGTCTTGACACAGTCCAATTAACTTGTTTAATCTATCTCTATAGATTCTTATTCCAAGAATATACGTGGCTTCTCCCATGTCTTTCATTGAAAAACAACTTCCGAGCCAAGTCTTAACAGACTGTAACAATGGAACGTCATTTCCGAGAAGAAGTATGTCATCTACATACAACACGAGAAATGCAACTGCGCTCCCACTAGTCTTCTTGTAAACACATGGTTCTTCTTCGCTTCTGATGAAATCAAACTCTTTGACTGCTTCATCAAAACGAAGATTCCAACTCCGAGATGCTTGCTTCAATCCATAAATGGATCGATGAAGCTTGCATACTTTCCTAGCAGCATTAGGATTGATGAAACCTTCGGGCTGTGTCATGTACACATCCTCTTCCAGAATTCCATTAAGGAAAGCTGTTTTCACGTCCATTTGCCAGATCTCATAATCATAATGAGCAGTTGTTGCTAGGAGAATCCGAATGGATTTAAGCATGGCTACAGGTGAATAGGTTTCTTCATAGTCTATACCATGAATTTGTTTGAAACCTTTTGCCACCAGCCTTGCTTTATATATCTGAATATTTCCATCCACATCAATTTTCTTCTTGAAAATCCATTTACACTCAATGGGTCTTGCACCATCGGGTAAATCAACCAAAGTCCATACTTGGTTCTGTGACATGGATCCCATTTCGGATTCAGCGGCTTTCAGCCACTTTTCGGAGTCAGGGCTCATCATCGCTTCTTCGTAATTCGCGGGCTCGTCACTGTCAATGATCAATAAATCATGACAATTGGTTACGAGAAATCCATATCTCTCGGATTCGTGACGGATCCTTTCGGATCTACGAATTTCTGGCTCCACAGGCGTTGGGTCTACAACTCTTTGTAGATCCAACTGTTGCTCTTCCTCTACGGGTTGAGCATTTTCCTGCGGTTCTCGAACTTCTTCGAGTTGTACTTTACTCCCACTGTTTCTCTTGGAAAGAAACTCTCTCTCAAGAAAAACGCAGTTCCGAGCAACAAACACTTTGTTCTCGGATTGGTTGTAAAAGTAGTATGCCTTGGTTTCCTTAGGATAACCAACGAAGTAGCACTTATCAGATTTGGGTTCGAGCTTATCTGTAATTAATCGCTTAACATAAGCTTCACAACCCCAAATCTTCAGGAAAGACACATTTGGAACATTTCCAGTCCACATCTCATGTGGTGTCTTTGCAACTGATTTTGACGGAACCCTATTAAGTGTAAACGCAGACGTTTCTAGAGCGTATCCCCAAAAGGATAATGGAAGAGTTGAGAGACTCATCATTGATCGAACCATATCTAATAAAGTCCGATTCCTCCTCTCAGACACGCCATTCCATTGTGGTGTTCCAGGAGGAGTGAGTTGTGAAACAATTCCACAATCTCTCAAATGATCACTGAATTCTTGGCTTAAGTATTCTCCTCCACGATCTGATCGAAGAGCCTTAATACTTTTGCCAAGTTGATTTTGTACTTCATTTTGGAACTCTTTGAACTTTTCAAAGGATTCCGACTTGTGTCTCATTAAATAGACATAGCCATACCTGCTGAAATCATCAGTGAAGGTAATGAAGTATCGAAAATTTCCTCTGGCACTTGTGCTCATTGGGCCGCATACATCTGTATGTATAAGGCCCAATAGGTCACTGGCCCTTTCATTTTGTTTGTTGAAAGGCGCCTTTGCCATTTTGCCTAGTAAACAAGATTCACATTTCTCACATGATTCATAATCAAATGAGCCCAAAAGCCCATCACTATGGGGTTTATGTGGCCCAAACGACAATGCCATAGAAAAGTCTGATTCGTGTCATTTGATTTGAATCTCTTGGTGTTAATGTTAAAGATTTCTGTGCTTTGATTCAGAACATAAAGCCCATTCTCTAATGGGCTGCTACCATAATACATATCATTGTAATCAAAAGAACAACATTTATTCTTAATTGAAAACTGATATCCTTCCAAATCCAAAACAGGAATAGAAATAATATTTCTGCTTATAGCAGGTACATAGTAGCAATTATGAAGTTCTAAAACCAAACCAGAAGGTAAAGACAAGTTAAATGTTCCTACGGCTAATGCAGCAACTCTTGCTCCATTCCCCACACGCAGGTCCACTTGTCCCCTTTCCAACGTCCTACTGTTGCTTAGGCCCTGCATATTTGTACAAATATGAGCACCACAGCCGGTATCCAATACCCAAGAAGTAGAACCAGAAGTAGTAACATTTACTTCTATAACATAAATACCTGAAGATGAAGTCTCGAAAGTCTTCTTCTTCTTCTTCTTCTCTTCCAAGAATTTGTTGCAATTTCTCTTCCAATGCCCAGGCTCTTTACAGTAATGGCACTTATCAGTCTCAGATGGGCCCGGCTTGGGCTTCGGGGCTGGCACAGGCGTATCCTGGTTCTCAACCGGTACTGCCTTGCCCTTTCCCTTGCCTTTGCCAAGTTTCTTAAACTTCTTACCCCCTTGTACCATAAGTACATTAGGAGTGCCCTTCTTGATATTTGGCTCAGCTGTCTTGAGCATGCCATGCAGCTCAGTCAATGTCTTTGTCAAGTTATTCATGTTATAGTTCATAACAAACTGATCATAACTTGACGGCAGTGACTGCAGAATGATGTCAGTAGCCAACTCTTGGCTAATAGGACAATCCAGCCTCCCCAGGTTATCAATATAACCCATCATCTTAATGACATGAGGACTTACTGGACTGTCCTTTGGTAGCTTGCATTCAATGAGAGATTTAACCGTCTGGTATCTCTCAGTTCGTGCCTGCTCCTGAAACATATTTTTCAGGCTAGTAATCATCTCCACTGGCGACTCCACGTTCTCGTATTGCTTCTGCAAGTCCGAGTTCATGGTAGCCAACATGAGACAATTCACATCGACCACATCATTGGAATGCTTGTCCCAAGCACTCCTTTCTGCATGTGCAGCATTGGATCTCGGTTTTTCAGGGATAACATTTTCAAGGACGTAGTCCCGCTTCTCCTGCTTGAGAACAATTCTCAAGTTCCGATACCATTCGAGAAAATTCGATCCATTTAACTTGTCCTTCTCAAGGACGGATCGCAGGGAGAAAGAATTATTATGAGTAGTAGTCATAGCTGATAACATAGAAAAGAAAAAGGTTTAGTTATGATGTTCAAGAAATGAGAAATCTTAACTTTTAAGAAAACTCGCATTATATTCAAACAATGTTTCCTCAGATGAATATAATGATCCAAGACCCATACTTCACTAAACTTGAGTGAGCCACTGGCTGTCACCCAAATTCAGCTATCTAGGTAAGCAACAACCTTGCTAGTTGTATCCAATACAACTCTTGGTTGTGGACTGACATCTTATGTCAAATCCACCTGATGTCTCTGAGCCCAAAACGATTTTGATGGCCCAGTCAAGTAAACCAATCTTTTCAGTCATGTAATTGTTGACGCCTTGCACTGCAAGCCCATCAACACGATTACTTCCTGTCTTACTCATGTAATTGTGGACACCTTGCACTGCAAGCCTATCACTCAATGAAACGAGTCTTGACAGTCGACAAGATTGGAAAGACATCAAGTATCACTTGATATTTGATTGAGGAACGGAATCATTAAAACGTTCAGTTTTATTATGTTTTAATTCTTATAATTAATTGATTTATCATGCTTTGGTTCTGTGATTGCAGGCTCCAAAACCCAATCATCGAATCTGATGTCGACCGACACTACTATAGTGTCGATCGATACAGAATAACCAAAAGCAATCCGCGATAACCGATCAATCCAATTGATCCGGTTTCGAATACCAGTCGGTGTCGATCGATGCTACACTAGCATCGGTCGATACCAACCTAATCAAACCAATCGCAATTCAAACCATTTAACCAAGCTCGATAACCGGTCCAATCCAATTGAACCGGTTCATCAATCTCGTGAGGTTTGTGTCGACCGATACAACTCTTGTGTCGATCGACACTAGGCGAAAAGTTTTATTCGGGTTATCCTTCTGTGTCGACCGATACCCGCTTGGTGTCGATCGACACAGGGTTATAATCCCTAATCGTTTTTCAAGTTAAAACCCTAAAACTAGATTTTAATCAAAAACGAATTTCAGCATGCTTGTATCAACTATACAGAGATCCAGATTCAACTAATCTAATCAACATGCCACAGATTCAATGGAACCCTAAAGCTCTGATACCACTGAAGGAATTTCTAGCAGATTCCTAATCCAATTAGGCAATCCTAGTCTGAATTCCGAGCCTAGGATCTACAGGTTCATGTAATTGAATCTATCAGATCTGGAGATTACCTGGTGATTAGCAGCGGAAGTTATTTGCAGATAATCGAGATCTAGAGCGCCTCAAATGCTGCGCCTCTACTGGTATCCACACGCACACAAGCTGAACAGAAGGGATGCTAGTGCCTATAGAGATCAGATCTCTCAAGAGGTTTCTCTCTAGTTTCTGGTGGCTGTGAATTAGGTTTGATGCGAGTTTAGGTCGACCATATATCTTATATATGTCGACTTAAACCGCCCCGGGATTAACTAATGATTAAACCGAATTAATCTGCTAATCCGCGAGTTGTGTCGACCGACACACTCTATGCGTCGATCGACACGGCCAATCTATGTCGACCGATACTATTAGTGCATCGATCGACATCGCCCAGAAAAGTCGATATTGAATGCATATCAAATATGCATTCATCCGATCATT
This sequence comes from Orychophragmus violaceus, assembly GCA_030180135.1. Taxonomy (NCBI): domain Eukaryota; kingdom Viridiplantae; phylum Streptophyta; class Magnoliopsida; order Brassicales; family Brassicaceae; genus Orychophragmus; species Orychophragmus violaceus. Next base: position 70,882,663 of record CM058237.1, read on the forward strand.
ACATTAATGATCATCCTCTTATGCAATGTCCAGTTTGCTTAGGTGTGTGACCCTGTAGGATCATATAACACTAGCAATGAGTTCTCAACTCATTGATCATAAGTGGCTTCTAGCAAAGCATTATGACTACCCAGTGTCATATGATTGTCTCATCTCGACAACACGACTCACTCTCAGAGTAAGTACAAATAGATTTTAGGACATTCCCAACAATTTAGGCATAGTAGCTGAACTCTCACTGTAACAGCCTTTTCTAGTAGCTTCACTCCTTGTTTCCAATATATTTCATATGTACGTGGATAATGTAATGAAAAAGATTGTTTTTAAGCCTCATGATGTGTTGATTGCAACAAAACCGATAAGGATATCGAAAACGCTCATGATTGGAAGCTTAAGGAGATCAAGAACGGTAATAGGTTTCGCTAACCGAGTTTTCATCTTGGGGATCCTCTTCTCGTTCTATGAACTCCATTTTCGCAACTCGTGGTCCATACCGACCTTCCCATCTCTAGCCTTCTCTACTTTCCCCATTGCTTCTTTTAGCTTTTCCCTTTGTGAAGCTGTTTCTTTATTCACTTCCTCTAGCTTTTCCAAGACTATTGATTCCTCTTCCTTAACCCCTTCGATCTGAGAGACGATCTCTGCTAGCTTTCTAGTGGCTGCTTCCTCTACATCATGTGCCTGCTTGCTTAGCTCATAATATTCCTCCACGGAAATTATTATACTTCTTAGTGAACTATTAATGTCTTCAATATTTTTAGCATATTCAGTCTCTTGCAATGCTTTTATTGCAGCTAAGGCCAACTTCTCATAAGCTTTTGCAGCTTTCATTTCCCTTTTTGCCTCAGTTAACTTACTCTCTATTGCAGAGATTCCTGATTTCGCTTCATCTGACTCTTCCTTCTCCTTTCTCAGCTCCTCTCGATTAGCTATGGCAAGTGACTTTGCCTCCTCTGCTTCCTTGTTAGCTTCTCGCAACTCGTTGGCTGTTTCTGCGCATCTCTCCTCTCTTGCTTCTTCGCTGTCTCTCTGTACCAAAAGAGCCTCTCTCTGTTTGGTTTCTGATAGATCTTTCTTCTCTCTTTCAAATTCAGACTGCAATGATCCGACGATGATCATCAACATTTTCACCTCAGAATTTGCTTTCTCAATGTTGGCTTTAACCTCTTCAAGCTCCTCCCTTTTCGAATCAACCGCTGCTTATATCTCTTTGTTGTTTCTCTTTCCCATCACAATGTTATCGACTGTCTTTGTAAGCCGCTATTTCGGTCCTCAAGTCTTGTTGAAGTACAGAAGCAGTCTCTAGTTTGATTTTCATGTCATCTTCCGCATGTATATCTTGTCTAAGCCTATCGACCTCATTGTCCACCATTTTGAGTTCCTTATCCCAGTTATAAACGTCCTGGTCTCGAGCCATGGCTGATTTGAATTTGTTTTTTTCAGCTTCGATATGAGCCACATGTGCATACTCCAATAACTCCTTAGTGGCAATCACCTCTATTGTCAAACTTGTCATCTTCTCTACATCTTTAGCTTCCAAAACAGAGTCCTCTGCTTTTTTCGCAGCCATTTCTTTTTCTTTCAATAGAGATTCATACTCATTAGAGACCATTTCTATCTCTTCTGTTACATTTCCTATCTCAGAAAACGCTGAAAAATGCCTCGCTTTTGCCTGCGATGCTTGATTCATCAGCTATCCCTTGCTCCATTTCCTCCACTCGCAGCTTTGCAAGATCAGAGTCTTGTTTCGCTTGTTGCTCCTCTTTCTCAGCCTTTTCTAGATCAAATTTTAACTCTTCGACGACACTCCTTATCCTCTCAAGCTCCATTACCACCTGTTGTTCCGCCTCTTCCGCTACAACCGCTTGTTTCTTGTACTCAGGGATATCCTCTTGTATCTTCTCAAGCTTGATCCACCGTCTTACGTCTCTAGAAACAATCATATAAATCCAATACTTGAGTATAATGAACCTAAAGAACCAAGAGTGTGTGGCCCACTGGTTTGTTCGAGTGAGTAGAGGACTCGGCCATGCATCTACAAAAGTTGCAAAAAGTAATGAAACCAATAGCTTTATTTTACCTCTATTGTCTGGATTTTATGGGCTTTCCAAACTTGGAAACTTCTTCCTTGACGGATTCGAATGGTGCGGCAGTGTGATACGTTATGGCCCAAAGATCCCCAGCCCTTTACCACTACTTGAAGAAGAAGCAGGCCCATAGAGTTAGTTCTAGAAGGTATGCCAAGAATAAGCGTGGCGCTAGAGATCTGTGACTCAGCAAACGTCACGTGCGATGTCGGGTTGTTGCAGCACCGTGAGAGCTCTAGGATATATATTCTTCTTAGGATCATTTTTTCTCTTATCAAGAAATCAATCATCTAGTTATTTGGAGAGGGGGAGACTCACTTGTTCTCTCCTTGTAACAGTGGTGATTTGATCAATAAAGTACTTATTATCTCTTTGATTCAATGTTTACAAGTTTTGAGATCAATACTCTTATCAGTGGTATCAGAGCGAGTCACGAGCCATGGGGACGGAAGTGATCGAGATCCCGATCTTCTACGGTGAGGATCCGGAGAGATGGGTGTCGTGGATTGATCGGTTTGTTTCTGCTCAAGGCTTTTCCGATTTTGAAACACGGCAGTTCGCATACGGCTTCATAGAAGGTGAATCTCACACCTGGTACTGCAAAGAGCTCTCACAATCGGAGTTTAGAAGCTGGGATGATCTTAGACTCAGGCTGTTACAGCGATTTGGAAAGAGGGTAGAAGATGTGATGAAGTAGGAAGACCCTAGCCTCATGGATCTAGGTCGATGTTTGATAAGGTGGATCGCAGAAGACAAGGCGAAGAAACAACATGAGCAAGAGAAGTTGGCTTCTAAAGACTCAAACCAGATCGTGAGCCATGTTGCTGAGTCCCTGAGGAATATTGATCTGGTCTTAAAACAAATTCAACGTTCTTCTGAGGAGAAGAAACCCGAAGGAGAAGAGATCCATGCCTTAGAGGAGACCGAGAGTGTTGTCGGAGGGTCTCTGAAGGGAGTCGATCAGCTTCTGTACCAGGATCAGTGGGTTACGACAACGGAAGCGACGACAGTAGCAGAAGAACAAGAACCCCGTGAGCGCAACCACAACACGAAGAAGAAGAGAAAGAGATGGAAGAAGTATTTGCTAAAGATATGAAAGTTTTTAGTAGTGAATCGAAGATATGGAAAGAAGGAGAATACATCTCTGGACTGTGAGAAAGAGTGGTTTGTGCACTTTAACAAAGTGAGGTGGAAGACATATCACCATGAAAGAGGAAAATTCAGATAATCTAAGAGAGATAGACATGCCTACCAGATGTTCGATCAAATACCTATGAGAGAAAAAAAAAAAAAAAAAGAACAAGAGAACAAGGAAGGATAAGCAGGGGAGAAGGTGTCTCAAGCCTAACAAAAATGGCTGTCACAGTGAAAATTGGAGAGTAACAAAGATGGAGAATGAGAGGAAGCTGAGCAAGCTTGAGCTGGAGATTGCAAAGCTGCTATGGGGACATATGACAGCTATGAAGAAGCTGGTCAAATGGAAGAGAGGTAAGTTCAGATAGAAGCAAAACAGACAAAAGAACATTAAGGAAAGGTTATCAGGTAACAATATTGCTTGTCTTTGGAATTCTGAGATTGACCATGAACTGTTTAGGAAGATCGTCAGTCTTTGGCGCAAGATAAAACATGGTTGTGAGAGTATCTACTCGAGTTGTGACAAAATGCTTCAGCTAAATTGTCCAGTTTTACAGAATTGGCAGTTATCATTAGATGTCAACAAACTCATGGTGAGTGTTGGTAATGATGAGAAAAACGTTTGCGTTGCTGGACAAGTAAATCAGGTCGGGAAACCAGGAGGATCTTTGGCCCCTAAGTCTCAGCGAAGCGGGTTAGAGAGACTTGGTGACGTTCGAATTCTGAAACAATCTGATGCTCACATTGCAGAATTTGTTGGAGTAGAGCTTCTAGACGAGATTCAAAGAAGAGTTATGAAACCAGATTTGCTGCTCTATGGAACTTTGATTTGGGAGATCGAGGCCAATAAATTCATGATGAGTGAAATGCAGGAAAGTGGAATCAAAGTGCCTATGTGGATATACGCAACTCTAATTGACAGGAACTTTAGAAACTCCACCAAGGAGTTGCACCTGCTAGAAGAGATGCTAAAACTGGATAGCGAGGTCACAATTTTTACTCTTTTCCCTGAAGATTCAACAAGTCAGCTTCGTTCTTCATCTAAACATATAGGCAGAGAAGTAGTGACTGATGTAGTACAAAAGAAACTGAGAGGTGGTGATATTAAGAATGAACAAGACAGCTTCTCCGAAAAGTGTGGGGTCTTGGTGTTCTCAGTTATAGCTTCAGCGGAGTTGCGGTCTTGGCAAAGCGTGGTTGGAATGTGCAAACACCAAAGGGGAACAATAAGGATGAGACAGACTTTGGAGAATTGTCACAGTGGTGCTCTTTTGGAATTCTTAAAAAGAACAGAATCTGGTCGTGATACTTTGCAAAGAGCAACTGATGTTCTGTTCATAAGAGAGCACTCTGGGAATCATGTAAGTTCATTCTTCATCTATGGGAGGTTTGGTTTTCCTAGACCACCAGAGAGATCATTTAACCATCTGATCCTCTTCAAGATTGCTCTTCTCACCTCGGGTTTCAGCTTTGATGATTCCAATACCTTTGAAAGCAGAATCCATAGGATAGTTAAGCATGGCCTTAGCATTGATGATAAAGACTCAACTCTAGCTTCAGAGGCACTGTCACAGCTCTTACCAAGTTCTACCGATCTTAAAGAAAGCATAGATATGGGTCTCACTGAGAACTTGTCAAGTCTTGAGGGATACATTGTCATAATGGTGGTGATGGGTAGACTGTCCAAACACACACGGCTCTTGGATAGAAGACTACATTTTTCTGCAACTGATAAGATATTTCTGCTGGTTCAAGGGGCAGCTTACTGTCTTAAACCATCAAGTGAGGTGAGAATCAATCCTATTGTCCCGGGATTTCGACTAAGAATGGCAATGGAAGAGCTGGTAATTACTGTATCTACTCGGAATCTACTGGTGGGGAAAAAATTGTTACAAGCAGAGACAAATGCCCGCTTGAACAACAGAGTCAACATCAAATCGAGGCAAGAAGAAGTGATGGTGAAAGGGAACGGTTTGCTTGACTTGAACTGTACTCGGGAGTGGCTGGGCAGCAGGGATCAACCATTTCCTCAGCATGACCTTGGGGACAAGGTCAGTTTTAATGGCGGGGGTATTGATACGTTATGGCCCAAAGATCCCCAGCCCTTTACCACTACTTGAAGAAGAAGCAGGCCCATAGAGATAGTTCTAGAAGGTATGCCAAGAATAAGCGTGGCGCTAGAGATCTGTGACTCAGCAAACGTCACGTGCGATGTCGGGTTGTTGCAGCACCGTGAGAGCTCTAGGATATATATTCTTCTTAGGATCATTTTGTTTCTCTTATCAAGAAATCAATCATCTAGTTATTTGGAGAGGGGGAGACTCCCTTGTTCTCTCCTTGTAACAGTGGTAATTTGATCAATAAACGTACTTATTATCTCTTTGATTAAGTGTTTACAAGTTTTGAGATCAATACTCTTATCACAGTGCCGGTCAAAACATGACTTGTGGGTGACGCGAAACGTGGTGATCCATATGTTATTGGATGCACGAAAGCTCTTAAGAACCAGGAACTCTAAGACGTGAGAGACCGAGATCTTGGCTTCCTCTAGTGAGTCTGGCAAACTAATCCTTGCATCCTCGATGCAGTCAGCATCTGCAAGAGAGTAAGGTTAATAACAACACATGTTTACATGATTCGATGGGTGGTCAAACTACGTGCAATCAAAATCGTTTAGGAACTATACCTGGGAGCTCCAGGTTAGTATTGGCTAGGGCTTGCAGGTGGTAGTGCTTGGGCCACATGAATCGCTCTCGGCACTATCAACGGTTCGATGGTGTCAATTTTGGTAATAATGGTGGTTGGGAGGAAGCGGATGACGAATGGGCCATTGGTGATTTTGTGCAGCTTCGTACAGTTGGAGACTTAGAATTCAGCTATGTTTAATATGAGGCCTTCCACCAACATATGGGGATACTGCTATGCCCTGGATGCTGGGATTAAGCTGTGTATATCAGAATTTTGTAGACGACGACAAAGAGAGATATCAGCGAGGGAACATAAAAGGGTTTGATTTACAATAAGCGAGAATTTAGCTTGGGAGTACTTTCTCCTTGAGGAGGATTAAAACCAACTCCCCATCCTTTTTCATGTTCCTTGCATCCCAGTGCCGGAGGAGACGACCAACCGTCTGTTGAGAGCTCCGGCCGACCTGCAGATCGTCGGAGGTCGTAATTGAAAGAGGGGAGAGCTTTATGAGTTTTGGATATTTGAGAAGTTTGCGAGGAGGTGCGAGAGATTAGAAGCTGTTGATTTATAGGAACTCATGGTGACCCGTAATCGAAGGACGGGAGGTTTAAGGTTACAATGACTGAATGAGATTTAATGAAATTAGTGAAGCCTTAACTGCATTTGAAGGGGCATGAATGGAGATGGGGAGTTGTTAAGCTTCTGGAAAGTCCGCCGACGATCTGGATGTGAAGGCATGGGCCATTGAGTTCAATGAGAGGATGAAGATGAAGTTTGTGGGCTGAAATCTTTTTAGTTTATTTTGACATTTGTGAGCCTGAAAAATAGTAGACAAGGCCTTAAGTTTGTTTGATGTAAAAGAGTTTGTGGACTGAAATCTTTTTTTTTTTGTGAAGCAACCGTGGTCTAGTGGTCAAGTGGTTAAAGCTTTATACCTGTAGGTATTGGGTTCGTATAAGGAAGTTTTCAGGAGCAGATGAAGCCGTTGATCGTGACCATTGATGGATTCTCGTAGAACAGAGGTAGTATTATCTGTAAAATTGTCCTTGTAATAGTTCTCATAATCTGTATCAGCCTTAAAAAAAATTATACTTTTTAGGCCCAACAACAAAAGGAAGAGGACACGTGACATCATTTGGAGAGAATTGGTTTCTTATTATATTTAAGATTTAGGTCGAGAATCAAAGGAATGTGAGATTTTATGTTTGTTAGCTAAAGGCGCGCTCGAGTGGAGCAGGAGCAGGAGCAGCAGCCATTAATGGCGTATAAACGAGAATGAAAAAGAGGAAGAGAGAGGAAAAGAAAAGAAAAAATTGAATCAGAAGCCTGTAAAGCTCTGATACACAAAATTAGGAGATTTACTGAGAACATGAATGTTTCTATAACTGATTATCCAAGTTAGTTAACAGAATATTTTCATATTCTATCAATATGTATCTTGCTACACCTCCTTTCTTTTGGTGTTATTTTCTGTTATAATAACCTAATAAAAATAGTTAAGTTAAGCGAGTCAAGAGGCAAAGAAGAGAAGCGCATGCCAAAATATTTCAACCACGAGCTTAAGCACATGATCTCGTCGTTAACCAACAGGAGAGCAGAGAAGGGAGGACCGAGCCAATATGAAGAAAAGTAAGATGACGATGTGATCAGAGCCGTAATGCTCTCTGGATCAAACCTAGGAGCCACAATGAAGATCGAGCTCGATAACAAACATGAGCTTGATTTCCTTAGGACCTTTGTTAATAGCAATTTTCACGCTGTGAACAACTCGCTAATGATAGGGGACAAGTAGGAGACTCATGATCCCGGTGTTCATCTTGACATCTCAGGTGACGTGGAGAAACCTTACATGAAGTTGATCGTAAAGAATGATTGGTATCTTCATGGACAAAACAAATTTGACTTCTTGTCTTAATTCGGTTTTTGTTTTCTTGTAATCAGAGTAGAAGTGTAAGCACTTTACTTTCTCTTGGAGGTTGTTGTTTTCGCTTGCTTATCATCTTAACACGTTCGATATATAGTATGGAAGATGAATTGACTTGGTTGAAAACATTACTTGTCCTGCCGTAAATAAAATTGGAAAATTAACAAATGTGACACAACTTCTGAATTTGTGTATATATGCAGTCTTGTCCATGGGATGGATAATCGAAGCAACAAACTAATTATTTTAAAAAGAGAAAAGAGAGGGGAGGGGCTAAAGGAGAAAGAAATCAGAAACTTAGTTGATCTCAATGAAGAGACTAGCCTGAGGATGCAAACCTGCATCTTTCAGTGACATTGACTCTTTGTCTCTTCCGTACACTGTTCTTGGGAAGTTTGTAACTAAGCTATACTCTTCTGTTTCCAGCAGTCCAAGTGAATCAACGTAGTCGTACAATCTCTGTATCTTGGTACTGCTTTCAAACCTCCTCCCTTTTCTTTCTCCATTCGGGAACCGTACCAAAACCTACATTTCAACGCATATAAATCAGACCATTCCAAATCAAAAGAATGCAAGTTTCACACAAGAGACCTCCTAGTCTTCAAAGAGGCACTAAGATTTGGAATACCCATAATGGTGAAATAAGATTTATTCTTCTTTGCATAGACCAAGTGAAGAAGAAGAACTTACTTGTGTGACATCAGGGCCTTTTTCAGGTTCGCCTCCAAGAGCAAGTGCTTTCTCTTGTCTCATTCTCGCTCTAGCAGCTTCTTTCTCTGCAGCTTCAAGCTCTGCTCTCTCTCGAGCTTCTTCTTCTTCTTTGCGTTTCCTCTCTGCCTCAGCTGCTTCCCTCTCTAAACGCTCCTCCTCTTCCTGTCTCTGTCTCTCCCTTGCCTAAATGCCACAAATTTAGACATACAGGCTAAACATAATAGATACTGTCAAACTCTGGGAGGGGAAACAAACTTGATCGGCTTCAAGAGCAGCCCTGTAAGCAGCATCTTGTTCCTCTCTCAGGCGCAAATTGTTTCTTCTTTCCTCCGCCTCAACCCTTGCAGTTACAAGAACAGGTGAACTATCTTCTACAACTCTTTGCAGTGTAGCAATCATTTCTTCTGGAGTTTTTGGTCCCTCCACCTGCCACAAGGAAAAGGCGATAAAACTAAGAACTGTCTCCTGCCACACCACATATACTACTTAACTCATTACAAGCTTAATAGCAGAATGACTGCAATATTGGATCACAGATGATGAAAAGCAGAATCAAACAACTATCTCTACCCCCTTTTACTTTTAAAAGACAGTAGTTACGACACAGTTTCAAAGCAGTTCCCTAATCACATAAGAGAACTAAAAATCTTGTTATCAGATTCAAAACCAAATATACTCAAAGTTGCTAAATTTCCACTTCCATTGCATTCTTTCAGATATAGGCTGATCAATGAAGAGTTTATGATCAGACAGAACAAAGACTGTTTCTTTACCTGCTGAAGAAGAGCAATTCTCTGGTTAGCAGCAGGCATAACCACAGCGCAAAACGGAAACCTCGATGCCTTCAAGCTATTACTCATCTTAAACCCTTCACTAGATCGAATGCTACCTCCCCAGGTAACAAAATTCTCGTTCAGAAAAGCTACAAACACTTCGTTGCAGAGCGTCCTCTCGCAGAACGCAGGTGTATCAGGATGATCCGGAGAGTGCAAGTAAACGAACAAGAGCTTAAACGAGCTCCTAGATCGCTGAAGCGCATCCATGAAACCTTCCGATACAAAATCAGGCTTGAAAGGGTTTCCCCCATAATCTCTATCGAACAAGGCAATGAACTCCATTGCTTCACCTGTTGCTGAAGAAACCGACGGCACATGCCGAGCGGATGACGACTCAGAACCACCACGACCTGATCCAAACCCTAACATACCAAGCGAATACGATAAAACTCCACCGGCAGCCCAAAATCCGAACCCGATCGCGCCAGAAACTAACCCTAAGCTACCGGAAACAATCGAAATCGGTAAAGTGATGATCCTCCAAGCGATTCCCGGAGGTCTGAACCCTCTCCCGTCGTCACGCAAAACAAGTTCTGAATCGTCAACGATTCCGCGAGTAGGGTAATCGTTCATATCGGGATTGGCGGTGTCAGCAAAGACGGCAGAGTGATCGAGATTGCCACCATCGACGCGGGAAGACGAAGCATCAGCATCATCTCGTGGGTCAGATGATGTGAAGGAGGAGATAGCGAGTTCGAGGTCCCAGCCATGAGCTTGAAGGATCTCGGTGCACAAATCGGGATCTTCAAGACCTGTAATCGCTTGGAAGTAACCCAATTTGTCGGCAACATCTACCATTATCACAGGAACGTGATCCAATTGATTTTTTCCCTCGCTTTTCTCACAGAAAAGGGATCCTTTTCACTTCCTCTCTCTCTCTCTCTCTCTCTCTAGAAACTAGAAAACTGTTGATCCGAAACTCTCAATAACACTTGAGATTGCCTCGAATTTAATTACCGAAACTAGATCCGCCCTACACTAATGCCGGTTTATATTTTTATTTTTAAAAAATATTTTTATAATTTAAATTTATATTTTTATAAATTAATTTTATATTTTTATAAATTAATTTTATTAACTATTCAACCAATTTATAATTTATATTAAATAAGTTGACAAAAAAATATATTAAAAGAAAGTATGATGATATGATGTTAAATACAAAAAACAAATTAATAAGTTATGTTTTTGTTTTAATATTGTTTTATTATATTTTAGTAGTCGTGGTTTATTGTTATTTTTAGTAGATGTTTAGCTTATCTTATTGAGATAAAAACACATATATATTTTATTTGATAATTTTTTTAAAATTAATTTTAACTTAGTTCAACCCGTGATTTTACTATTAAAAAGTTGTTAAAATCAATAATATTTGTCTGAAATGCAATTTTATTAATAAATAACTTGTTATATTCGATCTGTTACGTTTTCGATTTAATGATGTATACAATTGTTTGTTCTAAATAGCATAGTTTTAACAATGATTATGAATTTATAAATAATGTTAATATTTTATAAAATTAAAAACATATTAATTAAATTGGTTAATACATTTTTAACCTATTTTTTAGTATGCAAAGTTTGTTTTTAATAGTATTGATAATTGAAATAGGATAATATATTTTTCAACCCATTTTATAATAGTTTAAATATAAAAAAGTATTTTATTTTATAAATCAAAATGTAACTAAAATAAAATAATCCATTCATTTAACATTTTTAGATTGGCTTAAGTTCATTTTAATGTTTCTATAATTAAAATTGGTTAATTCATCTTTTTAACTTATTTTTCAATGAACATAAATCATTTTAAATATTTTCTTAATCAAGAAAAATTATTATATATTTCAACCCATTTTATAGTAGTATTTTGAAAATTTGATAATCCTTTAAAAATGTCATCGTAAAAACATCAACCGTATCAAACTCATCATAAATTCAAATAATATAAATATTTAACAATTTTAATATTTATCAAATTAAGAACATATCAATTGAAATTAGTTAATATATTGTTAACCCGTTTTCTAGTAGTCAAAATTTGTTTTTAATAATATAGATAATTAAAATAAGGTAAGCTATTTTTAATCTATTTTATGTTTTATAATGGTATACATATTTTTATGTTAATTTAATAGATCAAATGTAATTAAAATTATTTTTAATAAATTTTTAAAAAAATACTAATTTAGTACTTATTTTAATTTAAATCAAGAAGTTAAAAATATTTTTGTTAGATTTTGCTATAATATAAATATATTTTTATATTTAAATTAAAAGAAGATATTAAAAGATATTATGTAAATATATTTTGAATAAAATCATATATTAGAAAATGTTTATATTAAAATATAATTAAAATTATTTAATAATAAATTTGAAATTAATAATTGTTTTTAAGAAATCAAAAAAGTAAAAATATTTTATAATATATATATATATATATATATATATATTTATATTTAAAATAAAAAAATATTAAATGATATTATGAATATATTTTTAACAAAATCATTAATTATAGAATTAAAAAAACTCTATGGCGATTACACAGGCGATTTTCTGGGTGATTTTTGATGCTCATCAATTCTCTCCTTGTGAGAGTGAAATTCCGACAAGTTTTGATAGATTCACTACAAATCTTCTGGTCGGTGTCAGTCCGTTGGATTCAATCCCTAGCAGTTTTCTCGGGATAATTGTTTCCCTCAACTTTCGCTCATGGAAACCGCCATTGGAAGGACACATAAACTCCGCAACTGTGAAACATTTACCCACTCTGAAACTTTGTGCAATCATGACTGAAAATATGAGAAACCGTATGCAAAATCTTACCTTGGGAATCGATGATGAACTAATCACCCTCCCTCCTGAAGTGTGTGACGAGGCTGCGTCGTCCAAGCAATTCACAGTGATGGTGATGCGATTGAATGCGAAGAAACAAAATTCGCGTGCAATGGTGTCACAAATGCCTCGAATTTGGGGTCTGGATGAATTTGTGGTTGGTCGTATAATTGGACCAGAGAAGATTCAATTTCTGTTTCCATCCGAAGAAATGATGAATCTCGATCTAAGACGTGGACCATGGAGTTTCGCAGATTGGATGGTGACTCTTCACCAATGGTCACCAAATTTATCGGATGATGCTTCTGAGGTGATACCCTTTTGGATCCAAATTAGAGGAATTCCTCTCCAGTATCTCACGCTTGCCATGATCCGTTTCATTGGTGATATCTTGGCGCCAGTGTTAGACGTGGACTTCGACGAAACATCTACAACACAAGTCAATTTTGTACATGTTCGTGTCCTTTGGAACACTGACCATCCTCTGAAGTTCCAATGCAATTTCCAGTTTGGTAATCATGAAAACGAGTTTCAAATACGAAAGACTGCGGAACTTTTGCCAGATGTGTGGACTCTCACTCATGAAAGGAAAGACTGTCCTCTCAGAGGTGATCGTGATCAGGATGATGATGGTATGCCCCCAAATGATGATGATGATGATGCAAGAGATGCTCCACCGGATGGAGATATTTCTGCAGGGGCATTAGTGGTTAACGTAAGATATGATGATGGAGATGCAGGGAATGGTGGAGATGCGCAGATGGCTGGTGCAGAAGTGATGAACGATGGACAGACTGAGGAACAAAGGATACCAAATGCTGCTAATCTGGTTATTGGTGCAGTGGATGGTAACGTGAATCAGGATGAAGGAAATTCAAGTGCTCTGGTTATTTTTACAAACCAAGACCATATGGCAGAGAAGACCAGATACTTGACTACGAAAGAGGCTAAAGTAAAATTTCAGAAAGAAGACTACACAAATGTGTTTGAGGCTTACGCAGCACACGAAGAAAGGATTAAGCGTAAGAGACATGAGATGGAAATGGCTCTTCAGAGCCCACCACGATCGCCTTTGTGGAAGGACATGTTTCCACAACAGAAGAAAGGACGTCCAGATGAATCCCAAGGATCAACTTCAGGATATCACGACATAGACAGAGGCGCGGAGGGCACGGTACCTCCATTGTCGCCATGAAGATATGCAGCTGGAACTGTCAGGGCCTTGGTGGGCTGCGGACTGAACCCCGATTGAAGGAGATTTACAAGCGTTTGTCTCCGGATATCATGTTTCTCTGTGAAACAATCAGTAGTTGTGATATAGTACGTGATCAAGCTATTTCTTTAGGATTTGACAATGTTTTTTCAGTCCCTCATGTTGGTAGGAGTGGTGGTCTTGCTTTGCTTTGGAAGAAGAACATATTTATTAGGAAGTTGTATTGGGATGTAAGATTGATCGATGTTGAAGTTAAATCTTATGGTTTGGATTTCTATTTGTCTTGTGTTTATGGTGACCATATTCCTACTAAACGTAATATCCTCTGGGAAATAATACAAAGAATAGGAACATCTAGACAAGGATCTTGGATCCTAATCGGCGATTTTAACGAAATCCTCTCCAATTAAGAGAAGAAAGGAGGTCGGATCAGAGATGAACACACTTTCCAAGACTTCAGGAACCTTTACAGTACCTGTGATCTTACAGGTCTAAAATACAAAGGTGATAAGTTCTCATGGGTTGGCAGGCGATACAAACACACTGTTTTAAGTTGTCTAGATCGAGTTGCAGTAAATTCCGAATGGCTGACGTTGTATCCTGCTTCAGAAGCAGAGTTCCTTCAGTTCAATGGGTCAGATCATAGACCAATCATAACAACAGTTGCCTCAGAGATGACAAAGCGGAAGAAACAATTCTGATTTGACAAAAGACTTCTTGACTGCAATGACTTTAAGAAATACGTCACAAGAGGATGGAATTCACACACTGTCGCTACACAAGATCTTATTACAGATCGCATCAAACACTGTCGTACAGAGATGGCAGATTGTCATAGAAATGCCAATCTAAATTCTGCGAAAAATATTATGGATCTTCAGTCTGCATTGGACAGAGATAGGGTGTCTTCAAATTCCTTACGGGATGATATTCTAACCTTGCGACGACAACTAGCATCAACATATCGGGCAGAAGAGGTCTACTGGCAACAAAAGAGTCGCAATACATGGCTAAAACATGGTGATCGTCACACACGGTTTTACTATGCCATTACTAAGACGCGCTACTCAAGAAACATAATCAATCAGATTGAAGATAAATATGGAATTGTATATAGAGATACTGCAGTAGGAACTCATGCATCCGATTATTACAAGGAAGTATATACATCCAATGGTAACGTCAATGGAAATTCACTCTTTGGTGGCTTTGAAAGAAAAGTGATAGATGAGATGAACACTACTTTAATACGACCAGTGACTACATAAGAGGTCTTTATTGCGGTTAAATCTATCGGTTCAGACCGAGCTCCTAGCCCTGATGGACTCAACGCCCGATTTTATCAAAGTTGTTGGGATATAGTTGGAGATGGTGTAGTACAAGAAATTCAGAGATTCTTCACTACTACTATAATGAACCCGGAGATAAACCATACTCATATATGCTTAGTTCCCAAGGTGGATAACCTAAAGACCTTCATGGACTTTCACCCTATCAGACTTTGCAACGTTATTTACAAAATCATTTCAAAAATTTTGGTGGGCAGACTGAAGATTTATCTCAACTCAATCGTATCAGAAGCACAAGTTGCTTTCATCCCGGGCAGAATGATAACTGATCATATTCTGGTGGCCAATGAACTGATGCACTCTCTCTCAAGAGCAGAAAACGAGTTTCACAGACATATATGGCGATCAAGATCGACATTTCAAAATCTTATGATCGAGTTGAATGGCCCTTCTTAGAGAAAACTCTATGTGCCTTTGGATTCTCTGAAATTTGGATATCATGGATAATGGCCACAGTAAGTCCAGTCTCTTATTATGTTCTTATCAATGGGAATCCTCATGGTTCAATCATTCCAAAACGAGGATTAAGACAAGGTGACCCTCTCTCTCCATATCTTTTCATCCTTTGTGCGAATGTAATGAGTCACCTACTCTCCATGAACGCCAAGATAGGGAAGCTTAAGGGTATTAAAATAGGGAATGGAGTACCAGCAATAACCCAACTTCTCTTTGCTGACGACTCTCTCTTCTTCTGTCAAGCTAATCGAAGAAACTGCTCAACTCTCAAAGCAATCTTCAATGAATATGAACAGTGCTCATGTCAGATGATAAACCCTGCTAAGTCAACAATTATCTTTGGATCAAGGATCCCCGGTGACTTACATTTACGACTTAAGTAAAAGTTAGGAATTGAAAATCATGGTGGTGGAGGTAAATACACTGGCCTACCGGAACAATTCGGACGATAAAAGAATGACATGCTTCGTTATCTTGTGAACAACGTTAAGAAGCACACAAATGGATGGAGCGCAAAACAACTAACACCGGCTGGGAAATAAGTCCTTTTGAAAACTATGGCTATATCTATGCCTATTTTCAATGTCTTGCTTTAAAATCCCAGCCCATATAATCTCCGAGATTACAAGTCTGCTTCAAAGGTTCTGGTGGGAAAATCAATAGATAAAAAATGAATACTTTGGGTGGCATGAAAAAGACTACATTACTCTAAAAAGGATGGTGGATTGGGTTTTCAGAGATTTAGAAAAAGTCAATGATGCACTTTTAGCCAAGCAGGATTGGCGGTTAATTCAAAACCCAGATTTTTTGTCCTCTCAGATCTTCAAATCAAGATACTTTAAGGACTCATCGGTTTTAGATGCTACAAGCAAAAGGAAACAATCATACGGCTAGGCTTCTATCTTATCAGGTTTACAAATCATTAAGAAAGGAACTAGATATCTGGTTGGAGATGGAAATTCAATACGTTCATATGAAGATCACTGGCTTCCAAAATCGATTCCAAGGGAAGCCTCGGCTATTCCTTCGTCTGGGAATTTATATGTCTCTGATCTGATTCAACAAAATAGTGATACCTACGAATGGAATCTAGCACTTGCTCAATAGGTATTAACACCTGAAGATCAACTTCTTAGGACAAACATCCACCTGCCCAGGAATAAATACACTGACCAGATCATTTGGAGTCAAGAGAAACGAGGCATATATACTGTTAAGAGTGGTAACAAGTTCGCCATGGATCAGATGCGACAATATTCTCATGTCCCTCTACCACCGTCTGGATCCCCAGAGTTAAAGAACAGAGTTTGGAAATTAGACATCATGCCGAAACTTAAACACTTCCTGTGGCGCATTCTATCCAAAGCACTACCAACAACAACTCGATTATATTCTACAGGTATTCTCATGGATACCACTTGTTTGCGATGTTGTATGGACGAAGAAACGACCAACCACACACTCTTCACTTGTCCTTTCTCATTGTTAACTTGGAGACTTGCTCAAGTACCCTCAGATTTTGATCAAGATGACCTAGAAAGAAATATTTCACTACTGCTTAACCTCCATGACCAGAATAACTTAGCACCAAATCAGAAAATCCTACCCTTTTGGATCCTTTGGAGAATTTGGAAGTCAAGGAACAACCTACTCTTCAATAACAAATAACCAACACCAGCCATGGATGTAGAAGTCACATATGCATATGTATCGGAGTGGATCTCAGCTCTTTCATCTGATCTAAATTAACAAAACACTGCACGGCATATGCAATCGCAACATTGGCAAAAAACCAACAATAGGCAGCTTTAAATGCAACTATGATACTTCCTTTAAACCGGCTATTGGAAGACACCAAGCTGGATGGATTGTACGAGATCATCAAGGTAAACTGATCTATTAGGGAAGCACATATATAGGTTTATGCGGTTCGGCGCTAGAAACTGAATCCAAATCACTCTTAATAGAAATGCAAACTACTTCCTTAAGGGGTTTCCAAACCATAATATTTGAAGGTGATTGTAAAGAACTGATCCAAGCTACAACAAGTACATGACTTAACAACATCGAGATAGAATACATCTGCAGAGATATTCACTGGTGGTCTTCAACTTTCAAAGATTGTACTCACAACCATGTCTACCGGGAAGCAAACAACACAGCTCATCTAATTGCGACATATGGAGCTCTACATCAACTAACTAATTCATTTAGTTATTCAATTCCCGATTGGTTATTTCAACCGTTGTATGATGACTCAAACATCTTAACTTAATAAAATCTTACTGTTTCTGGAAAAAAAAAAACAAAAATTCAAATAAATGCAAAGACATAAATTGTAATATAATACACGACTAAATGTTTGTTACAAAAAACTTTCCTATTTTAATAGTATAGATTACCCCTCCCCCTCTAGACTTTACGACGATTTTTTATCATAAACCAAACTCAAATTGGTTCGGTTAAACCATCTTGTTAAGATTCAACTAAGTCTCAACGAGTATTCAGTTCACTTCTGGATATTTTAGATTTGGAAAGATTCAATGGTACTAAAACTACAAATTCAGTTTATGTCGATTTTAGATCAGTTCAGATGTAATAATAAAAGCTATAAAATACTTAAAAATTTACGGTTTTGCCCACTCCTAAAATCAATTGGGATTGGAATTGCGAAAACATAAATATGCTATTTGGCCGATTACTCCATAGACAAGTTTCAAGCTTTCTCTATTGCTTTTGTATACCATTCATTTTTTTATCGCTTTGTATTCAAATAATAGCAAGCTCGAAGGCAATATCGAGATGTTCTGAAACATAGGAAAAGCATAGCGAAACATAGAAAGATAAAGAAACAAATCGATAAAACAAAAGCCACCAATAGGTGGCCAGGAACAGAATGACACCAATAGGTGGTCAGGAACAGAATGAGAAGACTCCAGCAAGTCGAGACCTTCATAGGCGAAGGTTGTAGCAGCAAGGAGGAAGTTGAACCAGATTAGACTGTGATTTCTTCTTCCAAAATAAGGTGAGTGAGCCAGCGCGGACCATTGCGTGTAACATAAGACTGATAAAGCCTGTTCCGGGTGACACTATTCGCAATAGAAGAGGCGATCATGTTGTTACCATCAGAGGTGTACTCCAAATTCCAGGATTCGAACATAGATAGGAGATTACCAGCTTGAGAGATGAGATGTTTCAGCCTTGGATTATTGGACGGTTCTCTAAATGCATTACAAACATCTCGAGAGGATACTTCAAAGATGACGTTTTTTAGCATGAGGTTATGCATTGTTTCAATGGCCCAAAGGAGGCTGTTCAACTCATTTTCTAGACGGGAGCCTACTCCAGATGAGGATCTCCTACTGTTAAAGATAGCAGAGCCTAGGTGGTTTCGAGCTATCCAAGCTGCACCACTATAACGCGAGTCAAGATGCCATGTTGAAGCAACATTACATTTGATCGTGTTAATTAGTGGTTTTGTCCATCTAGAGTGCAAGGCGGTCTGTGCATCAGTAGAGGGGAGGACGTTATGGAGTTTGATCCAAACCTCAGATTCTTCCATAGCTTTGCATACCACCGCTTCCGAAAACAGCCTGACACGTTCATAACACAGGCTATTACGTGCCTTCCATATATTCCACAGTACCCAAGGGAACATGAGGCGGGTTCTAGCTGCAACGTTTTGTTTCCTACTGGTCGAAATTAGATGATGAAGGTTCACAAACACAGAATTGGATGAGAAGCCTGAGGGAGGTAATGGAAAAGCAACTTTTTCCCATACCTCTTTTGCCGAACTACAGTTGAAAGGCACATGACAGATGTTTTCTTGTGCACTCCCACAAGACGAGAAGGTGGCGTCAACATGTATACCACGGGATTGTAATCGGTCTTTAACTGCCAGGGCATCGGACATTACTCTCCAAATATACCATTCATTTATGCAAAGCAATGTTATTTTTATTTCTTTTTGACATCGAGCAAATTTCTTTTTATCCTCCATCCTTTAGGATAAGGACGAAACTTTTTCTCACTGGAAGATTTTTCATTATACTAATGGGATCAGATACATTGTTCGAATACAAACTTAAAAGACTAAAGTCGGCTATCACAATCCGATATCGGAGCCAAAAGCCGATGGATAAAAAACATCCCCGGCGATAAAATACACATAACATAAAGTGATAGCGAGAAAAAGTTAGAAACAACTAATAAGCAGCGAGGGTCAGAACTAGAACAAGCAGACAATACAACGAAGAAGCAGCGACCACCAAACACCGAGAGATCTGAAGCCAAGAATTATTGAGGTTGACCTACCGACACTCATTATATTGCTCCACAATTAGGAGCCACGAGCAAGCCGTATGCAGACCAAAACCGGGGAGAAGGACGAAGGACCAAACCGTTTACCATTTGCCTACCAACGACTAGATGCAAGAAGAGCCGAAGCCCCAGTTCCTTAAGATTATGTCGGAGAACCTTTTCCCAAGGTAGAAGACCATATGCAGAAGATAAGGAGAAGAACTGCATAAGCTATACCGATGCAACCAATAGAAAGGAAAAGCACACTCTCATTGCAAAGCAACATCACCACTCGAAGCAAGAACCAAAATCACATCAGCATAAACGTAGAAAACCATCTTTCCGCACTAACAAAGACCGCTAGAAAGAAGACCCCATCCACGACACCGAAACACAATCAACAGATCTGACCAAAGCACCCTAAGAGCTGAGACTAACAAACCCCAGCTAATGAAACCAGAAACTCAGAAGACCCACATATCTACCCAAGCCAAAACTACAAACCACCTAGGTTAACAAGATCTTCAAGCACAGCCAAACCTATACTAAACAACCCCAAAACCAGAAGGATTTTAGAAATAAACCACAACTAAAACACACACAACTACCTATCCAAACACGACTACGCCAACCTACAACCACCAGAATAAACCGAGCATCACACACTCACCTCACACGAAACAGACCGGGATCCAAGATACACCACCTGAGGGGCCAAAAATACGACCATAGACCAAAGCCGGACCACCGAGGGAAAGAGACAACTGACCGGAGAGCACAGCCCAGGCAGAACAAGCGGCTAAGAGAGGACACAATGACGGAGCTGAAGCACAACACATCGCCACAACCACACCATGAAGCCGTCGGAGATTAATTAGAGATCTCACCGGCGGGTTAAGGAGGAGACGCAGAGGGGACCACCGAGAAGAAAAACGACTAAGAGGAATACCCTCTCGGCTCCGGCGAACGACGCCGACCACCAGGGAGTCACAAAGATAAGAGATCGGATGTGCCGCCGAGATGTGGCCGAGAGAAAATAAGAAACTAGGGCGAACCCCTAATCTTGTGAGTTTTTTTTAAAGCTTTTCACCTCATTTTACCAAAAATATTTATTGTCCGTTTCATTCGTTTCCTAATTATTGTGGGAAATTTCTAAAACTGATTAGATTTACAAAAAGAGAGCTAATCAATGCTACTTAGAGTTCTTCTCTTACTTTGCTTTCGAGTAGATATTCTTCTTTTGCTTTGCTTTGGGGTAGATGTTCTAAGGTTTTGATGTGTAGAGCAACTATTATTTATGTGTAAAGAAACTTAAGAAGAACTATTAATCATTCACCCTTCGCATAAGACTCCATACCGCGCGGTGATGATGGTAATAAAATTTAATTGCTTGAATTAGGGAATTTTTTCGTAGTGTTTGTTGTTATGTAACTAGGGCTTCTGATTATAGGAAAATGAGGCATTTGATAGTTTTTAATTCGATTTAGGATTATTAGTAATGCTTAAATTTTGTTTCTTGATCCGAATTTGCAGTTATATCCAAGAAAATTCAAAAATGCAGGAGGAAGCTTCCAATGCGTTGGAAGGGGGCTTAACACCTGTAATTAGCTATGTCCATCTTAATATATAAGTCATATTGACCAGAAGTCAGTCAAAGTCAACCCAAATTAAGTCAGCATGGACCCACCAAACTGTCATTATTACGAAGCCGATCTGCACCCTCAAACCAGAGCAGAAAGCGACGAGTGACGCAGAAAATTGCCAAACAGTACCCTATCTAAACACTAGTTCGGTGTCGTAGAATGACTATTACCATGTGCACCGCAGAGAAGTTCGGATGCAAGGATCAAGGCGTCATGCTCCTGAAAGATGTAGAAGCCGACACGTCATCCCGAGTTGGTAGAGATCTGACATAATGACTCTCTCTATAATTACTCTTTGAAGATATGAATCCTGAATTTATTGAACTTTACTCCTTGTAACTTCATTTCACTATTCCGACTTGTAATTTGAGAGCTTGTTTAGAAAACCGAACATACATCTTCTCAGAGTTAGTTCGAAAGTCTAAATATTTCTGCATGTTCTTAGTTTCATCAATATAAACATGGTCCCAACCTGTTCTTCGTAATATACCGACCTGTTCTTAGTAATATACTCGACATGTTCTTTAAAGTCTCAATCTCTCTCTCAGTCGAATCATTTATATCAACGAAAATCTCGGCTCATCCGTATTAAAACAAATTTAGTGATATCATGGATCAACTATTGGCGCTAGAAGGAGGGGGTTAGAGATTTTCTAAATGCAAAGAAAGGATTCAACGATGACGAGACCACCAACCTCCAAATGACACTACCAACTCCCGTTGTCGAGCAATCGGCTCCAGCACAAACCACTCTAGCGGATGCTCCCTCGCACTCATGATCCACAACCAAAGGCATTATTGGCCGATGATGCTTCAAGACTGCAACAAGTTCGTGGCTCGGTGTGAAAAATGCCAGCGACACAACTCATTGATCCATCCCCCCCACCAAGCTCCTCAGCATGACAACAACACCTTACTCATTCATGTGGTGGGCCATGGGCATCGTCGGGCCACTGCCCCTGTCTTTCCAAAAATGTTTCCTTATGGTGGTGACCGACTACTTCACCAAGTGGGTGGAAGCAGAAGCATGCACTTAAATAAAAGCCAATTATGTCCGCAAATTCATATGGAAATTTATCATTTTCCACCATGGGCTACCATTTGAGATCATCACCGATAACGGATCCCAGTTCACCTCGGTTTTATTCGAATAATCTACGCCAAATGGAAGACCAGGCTAAGAAAAACACTCGAGGTACCCACAAGGCAACCATCAAGCTAAGTTTACGAACAAGTCAATCATCAATGGCCTCAAAAAGTGACTGGATGTGAAGAAAGGACTATGGGCAGACGAGTTAGATGGCGTCTTGTGGTCCCACCGAAATACGCCTTGGTCTGCCACTCAACATACACCGTTCAGCCTATCGCACGGCATGGAAGCTATGGCTCCCTCTGAAGTGGTTATACCCACACTCCATCAAACTATGCTCACTCAACGATCCAACCTAAACGAAAACATGATATTAAGTGAGCACGATTTCCTTGAAGAACAACACGATCAGTCTCTGCTCCGGATCTAGAACTATCAACAACTTGCCTCAAAGTACTATAATAAAAAGGTGAAGGGCAGATTCTTCACCGAAGGCAATGTGGTCATGCACAAGGTCTTCGAAAACACGTCTGAGTGGAAGGAAGGCAAGATCGGTGCTAATACAGAAGGCCCTTACATCATCTCAAAAGTAGTCAAGAAAGGAGTCTACGAGTTAACAACAATGGGCAGCGAAATCCCGCACTCTTGGAACGCGACGAATCTGAAAATATACTACTACTAAGCCTTCTGATCTCCTCTCTTTTCAACGTCGCATTTGTAAAAAAAACGAACTAAAGATGGCTAGATACCTCCAATCGAAGAGTATGTAGGCAGCCCATAACCCATGCACAACTATAATCTTAATAAAATTGTGTTTTATCAAAATAACATTGCAGCTTCCAAGCTAAATAAATAAACCTAGTTCTTACTCTCAAAGCACACAAATTATAAGTGCTTAAGCCGAGCGTCCGAGCTAGCAACAAAGGGCACACAACGATCAATGTCAAACCTGAGTCCTGACTCGCAAAGCAAACAATCTATCAGTGCTTAAACTCGAGCCTTGAGATCACACCCTGACACACAAGCTATAAATGTTTAAGTTGAGCCCTGACTCGCACTAAAGCATTCTATGTGCTTAAACCGCGCCCATACTCGCACCATGAAGCGCACAAGCTATATATGCTTAAGCCGAGCCGCAAGCTCGTAACATGGTAGACAACCTATAAGTGTCTAAGCCGGGTTCCAACCCGCAAAGCATTCTTTGTTCTCAAACCGAGCCGTCATCCCGCGTTAAATTATGACGAGGAAAATTTGACATTTAGTCATATGATTAAAACCGTCATTTTCAAGAAGAAGATGCCACACTAACAAAATGAAGAAGAAAAGCAAAAACAGCAAAATTATTTTCCATCCACACTCAAAACGTTCTTACACCGGGATACAAAAAAAAAAGAGAATAAAAAGATTAAAATTGTACTATAAATAACTACAACCACAAATGTCCTAGCTAGTGGTCTCATCGCCATAGAGGCTACCGGCATCTTTGGGTGTAAACACCCACAATTTCATCCTACGCGGGCTGAAAAGAGGTTGGTTCAAATCCCAAAGAACATCGAGGTCCTCCGACAAGGAAGACGGTGGAGGATTGACGATCAGAGGAGCGGTCAGATCGAAGGCTCGAGCAGGTTGACTCTCCACATGAGTCAGAACGGGCAAAGTATGTTCGACTCAAATTAAAGGCACATGATCGTAGGGGACTATGAGGTCCTCGACCGTAAGCTTGGGATAGTCAATCTTGTTTACATCAGCCGTAAACTTAACTTCATCCGCTTTGATATTTTCCATATGATAATCAGGAATGACCAGGCCATCCTTGTTCTCCATGGTCTCAAGGCACTCCCGATTGCCCACCACCTGACTCAAGTTCAGAAGCAAGGTCTTCGCTCTGTTTCGACCATCCAGATGAGCCCATATCTTCAATGTGGCCGCTCAGTTCTTCTTCATGGTCATCCACTTCATTCGAGAAGTCTCTCCCCAGAGCGTGTACCTTTCAACATAATTAGCTTTGGCTTCCCCCGAGCTACACCAAGACCATCCTATTGTCTAGCTAAAATCTCCTTAAGCTTGTAGATTTGAGGTACAAGCACGGCCAGGTTATCCCTCTCTGACTCAAGATCACCCTGAAATTCGTCCGCTTCAGCAGCCCGGACACGCTCCCGATCCAACTCCTCCCAAACTCCATCCAACTCGACTGACCTCTTCTTTTTCTCCTCGAGAGCCTTCTGCAGCTCGTGAACCCGCCGCATTAGACGATTTTCAATGCCCATGTCATGGTTCTTTGCCAATTCCATCTCACTTTAGGCCGCTCTCGAAGAAATACCGAACTCAAAGTAAACCTCTAAACCCAGTAAATACTGCTTAGCACACTTGTCATTGACGTCTTAACCAAGTATACCTTGGTCTGGTATCCCCTAGGTATATCCTACACGATATCAATGTACTATCGACAACGAAAATGCAAGTCAAGATGTCTCAAAAAAGTACTGAACTTGAAGTAAACCTCTAAACTCAGTAAACGTTTTTAGCACACTGGTCTAAATGATGTCTCGACCAAGTATACCTTGGCCTGGTATCCGCTAGGTATATCCTACATGATATCAATTTACTATCGACATCGAAAATGTAAGTCGAGATGTCTAGAAAAAGTACTGAACTCGAAGTAAACCGCTTAACCCAGTAAACGCTGCTAGCGCACTGGTCTAAATCGTCTTAACCAAGTACATATTGTCTAGTATCCGTTAGGTATATCCTAGCCGATATCCGTTTGCTGTTTACTGGTGAAACGGATCCGAAAGTCGAGTATATCTCGCTAGCCTGAAAACTCGGAGTATAACTCGAAACCCAGTTAAATGCTTCTGAGCACATTGGTCTTAGTCATCATAGGTCCGTAAGTTGAGTATGCCTTGCCAAACTTCAAACTTAACTCGAAACCCTGTTAGACGCTTACGAGCACGCTGGTCACAATCATCAAATGTCCGTAAGTCGGGTATATCTCGCCAACCTTCGAACTCATAATTTGACTTAGAACACGACAAATCACTCCTAAGGACGCCGATATTAAGAACCATATCATTACCGAAATAGGTTCGTAAGACGAGTATATCTCGTTGACCTCTAAACTCATAATATGACCTGATTCGATTCCAAGCGCAACGCTCTCGAAGCACCAAGAATCGAACGCAAAGACGAAATCATACTCTCCCCCAGGAACTATATGAAGTTATTCAGAAAGTCTTCGAGTAATAAAAAAAACCTCCAGCAGTTTGTATGAAGCCTATGAGGGAGATTTCCTTTCGACAAAATTTTCTTGATTTCTCCACATTAATCGACATAACGTCAACAAGACTGCTCGACTTCTGGGAAGTACATACCATCCTAGCAAGCTCGGCGAACTACCCCGGAACCAAATCCTGCTCGGAAATCTGAGCAGACATGCTCATAAAATTTCGAGCAGACATACTCGACAAATTCCAAGAAAACATGCTCGGAAAATTCTGAGTAGACATGCTCGGACAACCCAATGTGGTGTTTCTTTTAAACTCATCACATTCATAAAAACGACATGTTCACGATGCAACGCACTTTCTCGATAGTTTTTCTCGATCGAAGTTGGAAACAACGACCAAGAACCAACAGTGGATTTCAAAAATATCCGAAAACGAGTTTTGAAACTTGGAATGAAAACGTCTTGTTTAAAGTAATGTAGCAAGCAGACCATAAAACGGAACGACACACTGTTCTGAAAAGAAAATTCAATGATAGTCAAAGCTAACGATACAGAGATAAACAGCACAGACAAACTCAACACTCAAGAGAATGGAGTCGTAAGCATAGGATACGCCGTCCGATGCCGCGTCATCCTGAAATGATGTATCCTATTGTGATGGCCCGCTAGAGTCTCCCGAAAAGGGGGAAAGGTCGACGGTCTTCAGCCTTGGCCATTAGCTTGTCGTATTCAGGGACATCGCTCGCCTCAATATTGGCCTTCTTCTTCAGCTCCTCTTCCTTGGTTTCAAACGCCGGAGGATTCTGCGCCTTCAGCCCAGCGATCATCTCGAGATTTCTCTTTGTTTCAGTGTAGTATCTATGCTTCTTCTTAGCCGCAGCTAGCTTGGAGAAATTCCACAAAGCTTGACGAGACGGTATGAAATTTTTTCAAACATCCCCTTCCTCGCTTTCTTAGTCGCCTCTTTCAAGGCGAATTCACGGGAATATTGCTCTTCCGCAAGTTGGAGTCTCAAAGGTTCTGCCTCAACAAGGGCTTGTGCCCTTTCATTATCAATTGAACGTCGCTCCTCCTCAAACTCGGCCATTTTCCCATTGTACGTAGCTCTCAACTTGAAAAGGGATCTCTCCAATTTTTGGTTATCGACGGAGTACCAGTGGAGCAATTTCGTGGCCCCGCGGATCTTCTTCTCGTACTCAAAGGCGTGTATATTGACCGACGCCCACGCCTGCGATGAAAAGAGAATTAATAATCAGACCATCTAGATCGAAAAGAGAGATACCTATCACTTCAAAAGAAAAAGCATTAACCTTTAAAAAGTCTTGGCTTGCATAGGTAAGCGAACTACCACAGACCATGTCCGCATATCGGAAAGGGGCATTGCCCGGATGCCACACTCCCGAGCAGAATCGCTAAATCGGAAGCACCGTCGTATATGAGACCACCGAAGCTTGGGCCACTCCGGATCGGTTCCGACTTAGACCGAGGAACTTCGGCGTCACACGCCTTCTTGGTCCGCTTCCGTTTCGGTTTGGATGCAAGATTTTGCGACGGCAACCCGCAGATCGGCCCCAGAGGTATCTGAGGAGCAGCCGAACTTTGACCGGTCTCCATTCCGTCTATAGCAAAGGAGACACCGTGGTGAAGTCCCGGATCTTGGGCACTCTCCTGGTTGTTCCCAACCATTCTGTCCACTTGCTCTTCATTTCTCCATCTCCAATCTTCTTCCTCCGCTCTTTTCGAGGCTTTCACGAGTTCACCTTCAGATAACGGAAGAGACATTCTCCTAGCTCTCGCAACTTTTCTAAAAGACAAACACCGAAAAGCAGTAGCACAAACCCTTGGAAGATCAAAAGCTATAAGTTATGGAATGCTCAAGAACGCTCAAGAACATTCAAGAGAAAAACCATAGAGAAACTAGAGAGAGAAGCTACCTTAAAAGTCTTGAGAAAAGGAAGGAGTGAAGAAATGAATGAAGAGAGGGGAATACTTATAGATTTTCTCCAAAGCATGGGGGCAGAATCATAATTCCACATGATTATTTAAACATAATTATGTTTCGGCCAACCATACATAAACTGATCATTAGCAGGCCTAGCTTTAATATCAGAGATATCTTGAGGAACAGATGCTCTACGAGCCGTACGACCCAAGACAACTATTGCACACAACGATCTTGTCTGGCGTGCACACAACGAGAATGTCGGGAAACCTTCTGTTATCCTCAAAGAGAAGAACTGCCAAAATTTTGAAGAAAAAATATTTTGCCTCGACTACTTAAAGCTTTCCATCATCACACTCGAGTCTTACGAGCCGGGGGGGGGCTAACTATTGGGGTCAAAATCTCCCTCGACGAAATCAATAGTAGAAAACGAAATGAGCAATCATACTTAGCCGTTTTTACGCATAAGAGACACTTTGTATGGACGATGTTACGTATGAATAACATTTCGTGTAAAGCATACGAGTCACTTAGTCAAACTTCCAAACAATTAGACTGCTCTGATAGATCGCGCAGAGAGCCATATCACTTGATGGAATCTACGGGCAAGCTCAGGCGCTCATACAATCTGCTCCGAATATCGGAGCAGGCCAACCTTCTCAGAAATTTAGCAGACCAAGCTGCTCGGAAATTCTGAGCAGGCAAGGCTGCTCGGACAATCCGAGCACATTGCCTTGGATTTTACGAGCATAACACACTTCCTCGGAAGTTCCAAGCAGAACACACTCCCTCAGAAGTTCCGAGCATAACACACTTCCTCGGAAATAACAAGCAGAACATATTTCTATAATCTTCTGAGCGGACACTTTGCTTAGACTAACTGCTCGGAAACTCGCTGATATCTTCCTCTGAATGAGCGACTAGCCGCAACCCATCTTCATAATGATATCTTATACATTACTAACCGTTAACGGATAGTCGAATAAGTTATACGAAATACGAACTTGGGCCAGACCCACAAGATTTGTATTTCGTAGACTTTGGGCCGGATTAAGAAGATTTATACTTAAACGGGCTCAGATCGTCCCTTTTCGGCCCATTCATAAGATAAAGTTAAACCGCGAAAGGATAATTATAAAAACGGAAAGATAAACTCGAAGAAGAAAAGAGGAAGAAAATCCGAGCAAGAAGAGGAAAATCCGAGCATAAAGGCAAATCCCAACAGAAGTGGAATATGCAATAACATGAAGATTTCGGAAATCTTGTAGGTGAATATCCTTGAATCCGACTCGCCGCGACTATATAAGATGAAGGATCGAACCAACTCGAAAACCCTTAGCAAAATACTTTGAGTTTCTTTTAGATCTTACGCTTTGTACTTTGTTTTCGATCAAACATATCAATAAAATATCATTCGGGTCTCTTTTCGTGTCGTTTACCTTTGAAATCTTTTGTTACCTAAAAGTTTGCTCTACAAAAATCGACAGTACGAATTTCGACTCTCACAGAGTATATGTTAAACATCCAAAAGGTTTTGAGTGTCCATAACTTCGTAAGTATGTCTACAAACTGAATAAATCTCTCCATGGATTAAAACAAGCACCATGAGCTTGGTATGAAAGACTAACAAGATTTATGCTTGGTGGGGGATTCACAAGACGAAGTGTAGACAAAACATTATTAATTCTCAAACTTGAGAAAAATCTCATGATAGTTCATATTTATGTTGATGGTATAATCTTTGGGAGTACATCTCAAGAGCTGGTAGATCGTTTTGTACAAAATGACAAATGAATTTGAGATGAGTCTTGTGGGAAAATTAAAATACTTTCGTGTATTACAAGTTACACAAGCTGGAGATGGAATTTCTATTTCACAGAGTACTTATGCCAAAGGTCTTTTCAAAGGATTTGGTTTGGACTTAAGCAAACAAGTAAGGACTCTTATGAGCACTACCACAAAAATATCTAGAGACGAATCAGGAGAATAAATAGTTGAAAACTAAACATATGGATGATTGGAAGTCTACTCTATCTTACAGCTAGTTGACCAGATCTATGTTTAAATGTTGGATTATGTGATAGGTATCAATACAAGCAGAAATAGTCACATCTACAAGCTGTCAAAATAATTCTCAAATATGTCAAGGGAACACAAAACTTTGGAATACAATATTAAAAAGAAACAAACTGCAATCTTGATGGATATTGTGATGCAGACTGGGCAGGATGTGTTGGTGACAAAAAAACAAAAGTGGAGGATGTTTCTTCTTAGGAAATAATCTGATTTCATGGCAAAAAAACAAAATTGTGTTTCTCTATCAACAACTGAAACTGAATATATTGCAATGGTAAGTTGTTGTACTCAATTATTATGGATGAGACAGATGGCAGAAGATTATGGAATGAAATCAGAACCGATGTTAGTACGATGTGATAACAAAAGTACTATTGATATCTCAAAAAATCATGTTTAGCATTCAAGGACAAAACACATTGATATTAGACATCACTTTATTCGAGAATTAGTGGAAGACAAGTAAGTTGTCATTGAACATTTAAGCACGGAACTTCAGTTGGCTGATTCATTCACTAAACCATTGGATTTCAACCAATTTTTGAACTTAAGAATGGCTCTATGAGTCCGTGAAGTCTAGAAGATGACAGAAACTTGGAAAATGTTGGGAAAAAAGGGAATCCAAGCCCGTTTAACAAAAATGGGCCCATATGTAAACAAAAGAGGGATGCAATTGGCCTGATTTACAATATTTAAAAGGGTAAAAAGAAAACCCTAGTTCACTTTAGATCTTTGAGCGGAAAAAGGAGAAGATAATCAGAACATTAAAAATTCACGATACAAGAGTTTTGGAATAGTCTCGAAGGAAGCATCATGGCTCTTGTGGATTATGATTTTGAGTCAGATTCTCCGGTGAAGTCAAGCAAAGAGAACGAGGGAGAAATTGAAGCTTCTCAAGACGAGTTCTGATCTGAGAAAACTTTGACAGGAGATGAGAAAGTTGCAGATCCGATACGTCTTCAGGCAGTTCTTCCTCCACCTCTCACTTCAACAAAGCTAATTCCTTCTAAAACTCATTCGACATTAAATCCAGAAAACGATGGCAAGAAAGAAATGGAAATTTCTCATATGAAAAACCTGTTGAGCTCTCCAGCTGTGAAGATGTGTCAAGCAAAGCGATTGTCATCACTGTGATTACCGAGATGGTCACAAGGTCGGGATGCGCGTCTTGCTAGAGAGTTGACGTGCTCGGTCCGAAGGAACTAAGTTGTTCTTGAGAGAGAACCGACTAGATTCAGAGACTAGTAGGAGTTAGAAGTGCGCTCGGGATGAACGAGAAGAGAATCGTATTCGGGTTCGTTCAAGGAGAATAATATGCTCGGAACGAGCGTGTCTTTATATTCAGATATCCGAGCAGGTCGAGGGACGTGCTCGGTTTACAATTCGGGAAATGGATTCTAGAGAGAGAAAGTAGTAAGAAGTGCACAAATCCCCAAAAAGTTACATTGATGTACAGTGACGACTCCTATTTATAGTAAAATACGGTCGTACTTTCTACAGGCCGTTGGGCCGTACTTGGTGACGTAATGGGCCGAGCCGTACATTCCTTGGACGTTTGTGCAGCTGAGCCGGCTCGTTGTCGTTTTGTTCAGGTCGAGCCGAGCCGAGCCGATGTAACGAGCTCGGTCTGGCATATTCGTTCTGGCCCTTTATCGCTTGTTGGGCCTTGGATTTCTTGTTGCGCCGACCTTGAGTTGAAGAATAGGTATTGGGCCTTCTAAATGGGTGGGGTGCTAAACCCATATATAACAGTAAGCCCCCCCCCCCAGTTCGTCGATCTTCGTGGTATCGAGGTCGGCGGATTTGATCAGTGCTTAGTTGGGCCAATATTTATTCGGAATCGGCCCGGTCCGTTAATTGAATCCGTGTGCCTTTTTTCTTCTTCTTTGGGGGGTGCGAGAAATTTCTTGGGAACTGGCGGGGCATCGAAGAGTCGGCTTATTGCAATGATGGCATCTATAAGCGTGGGAAGCCGAAGGGTTGCATAGGGGTCATCATTGCGCTTGTCTCGAGATTTTCCCCGCTTGCTTATATATATCTTGCTCCGCTCTTCTCCAGTTTCATTTCTCTCCTTCCGCAGGTATTTCGCTCTCCCTTCTCTCTAGATTTTTCTCTCTCTAGGTTTGTTGCTTTGTTGTATTGTAAGTTATGAGAATCGATTCTAGTTCAGCGTCTTCCTCGGGTCGGGACTTGTATTCGGTTAGATTGTCCGAAGATGATTCCGTTCAGTCCAGTTCGTCGGTAGGTCAGCTAGTCTCCTCGCCTGGTTCGGGACGAACGGAGGTCATTTCCCAGAACCCTGACGAGAACCGAACTCATGATCCGACGGCCTCGGGCAGTGTACAGAGTTTCCGTGTACCTTATCTGATCGATTCCGAAGACGACGGTGCTCGGCCCTGGATCCCGTTGAACCAGAATTTGGGCTCTCTTCCCGTGAAGGCAGAAGTGGTGGCTACGGTTGACCAGGCTCGGTGCGACAGGATGGTGGTGGAACCGAGGAGACCGAGTAAGGCTCGGAAGACGGGGCGAAAGGCCGCGGATGGCCCGAAGAAGACGCGTCCGGTTCGTGAAGTTCTTTCGACGAAATGCTCGGAAGATGACTTGGCGTGGCTGAGGGACAACTGTGATCCTGGGGGTATTGACCGGCTCGAGCTTCGCAAACATGAGTCGCACGAGAGGCCCTGGGATTGTCCCGAGGGGTGGATATGCTTGTACGATTTTTGGTTCAGGGGTATCCACCTTCGGTTCCCTCTACCGAGGTTACTGGTGGCTTATTGCGAAGAGAGAAGGATTGCTATGTCCCAGCTGTGCCCGGCCGCTGTTCAAAACTTGGTTGGATCCATGATTCTGGCCTCCGAGTGTGGAGTGGAGATGACTCTTCGGTTTTTTGAAGAGATAACGACAATTTCCACAAACCCTACTACCGTCGGGACCCGGTATGTCTGTATGCGTACTCGTTATGGGGAGAAGGTCGTCATCGGGAAACCGTCTAAAATTGACGACTGGCAAGATTGCTACTTTTATGTTCGGGTTAATTCCGCCTCGGTTCCCGATCCTGAGAGGCCGTATAGGACGCTCTGGAATCATCTTCATGGTAATCTCTACTTCTTGCTCGTTCCTCTAAATAGACTAACTCATCCTCGTTCTCTCTTCTTGCAGATCGTCATTCTATCGATCTCCCAGTTCCAGACCAGTTTTTGTCGAAGCTGCATAGGCTCGTTGCTCGGAGTATCCAGAGGTGGCCAGACGTTCACGTTAGTCGGGTCAGGCGAGCCATAGAGTGTTCAGACGAAGGTATTCTTGTCGTTTTTCGTCTTTTCTATGTTTTGCTCTTTTTTTTTTTTACTTCTTCGATACGCATCGTATATTCTGCAGGCTGTTATCTGCGTTCGGTCGAGTCTTTGATTGAGCATAACAGTAGACCTCTCGTTCCGATCGTGCCGAAGAAAAGTCGGAAGCTAGAGATGGGCCGTATGGATCTGGAAGTTGTAAACTACGTCGAGGAGAATCTCGTCGATCAGCAGGAAAATCCTGTTGCGGAGCCAACAAATCCCTCCGAGCCACAGGTAAATCCTGTTGCCTTGGACCCAAATCGACCTTTTTCGCCATCGGTCGGGGAGGTCCCGCCCGGGATGGTTTTTGTAAACGAGTATCATCGGGATTTGTTTCGTCAGGTTTGCGAGGCGGTGGAGGCGGCCGAGGCTCAAAGAAGAAAAGGAAAAAGAAGAAAAGGTCGCGGACCGAGGATGCGGCCGCAACTGAACCGGGAACTCCCCTTGTCCCTGAAGATGGTCGAGAGACCGAAGAGAACGTTGACGTCTTCTCCTTAATCAGGAAGAAGAAAAAGAGGGCTGTTGATCCTGCGGGTCAAGCACTCGAGCCTTCCGAGCGGTCGGCTCTGGTGGTTCTTCCGGGTGCTACGGGTACCCAGGTCGGGGACGTCGAGGGTCCGAATGTTGATGATGCGGCCCTTCTGGAGCGTTCGACCGATGACCCGGGCGCTGGCCATGCTGAGGTTGAAGGCCGGGAAGAAGACGGGGATGCTGATCCTCGGGAGAACCAGTCTATTCTGGATCTGGATGAGATCGCCGGACTCACTTTCTTGGGTGGACCGGGTGAAGGGGCGTTCACGGACTATGGCTTCTCCGTTCGGTATGAAGGTGAGATGCCGATGGTTCGTGATGGTGGAGCTTGCGCGGACTTGTTCCGGATGTTGCGGGAAAGTCCTCCGCATCCGTTGCCTCCGGTTGAGAATACGCGCTTCCCTGATCGGAAGAAAGCGGCAGCCAAAGATATGGCTCGGGTAAGATTTAACTTTTCCTATGATTTTTATCTTTGTTGATCGTCCTCTTTCTAATCTGTCTTTCATTTCAGGGCCTTGCTAACTATAACCTTCTGTTCGATGCGTACGAGCAGAGGGAGGTCGACCTTGAGAGGGCGATCAGTGGGTTGAAGCGGGACCTTACCAAGGCCGGTAAGGTCATTGCCGAGCTAGAGGGGTATCGTGAGGTGTCACTACACGCGGTGGCGCTTCGATCGACCCTTGAAGATGAGCAGAGGAAGGTGTCTGCTTTGGAAGAGAGAGTCGCTGGACTTTCGACTGAGAACGATCGGCTAAATACTGAGAATGTTCAGTGTCTGGCTGATTGCTCAAACGTTCGGGCCGAAGCCGATGAACTGATTGCTCGGGTATCTGATTTGGAGGGCAGGCTTGAATCCGAGTGTGCTCGGCTGAGATCCTCTCGTACGCGGGAAGTCCAGAAAGAGAGGCGGCGGATTTCTGAGAAAGCGCAGGCTCGGCTTTCTAAAATTAAGAAGGCTAACGAGGAGAAAGAGCTCGGGCGGAGGACCCAAATATTGATGAATCAGGCCGCTGCCATTGCGTCCATGCTGGAGACACTGGTTAAGGAGGGATTTGCTATTCCTCCTGATAGGATAGCCAAGGCCCATGCCGATGCTGCTCGTTTTAAGGAGGCGCTCATCTCGATTGAGTTTACCGATCTGAAGGATGAAGATTTTACCATGACTCCACCGGATAGTCCTGGTCGGGCCGCCGGAGGCTCTTCGGTATCTGCGGCGGATCAGCAAGCTTCGGTCGAGGATGAGGATCGAGCTCCCGAGGCTGCTTCTTAAACTTTGCTGTTTCTCCTTTTCTTTTTGTAATATGTTATTGTAATCGGATCTTCGCCTTCGTGCGTTCTTAATGAACTTGTTTTCTTCTCGTTCCCACTCTTTTATTTATGCTTAAGTTGAAAAAAACGATGAAAGAAGGAAGTGCTCGGTTTAGGTTAGATAGTTGATTTTGGCGAGGAGCGAGCGCGATGCTCGGCTTATCCCGTAGGACTGACCGGGACAGTTATGCGAAACTGTGTTCGGCTTATTTTTTCTGTCAGTCGTCCTTGTGCGGGAACTGGGCCCGGCTTACTTGGTTGTGGGTTTCGAGACTATGCTCGTTGTACCACGGGTCGGGCGCGAGTAAGTGCTCGGCTTACCCCTAAGGTCTGATCGGGACAGTGTGCGAGGGCTATGCTCGGCTTATTTTCTGTCGATTAGCCTTGTGCGGGACTTGACCCGGCTTAAGAAGTATCGAACATCTGGCCAGGATGTCGATCTGTTCGGTGCGGTTGAGACAAAAATTTAAACTTAATAAGATTTTGTTATTGATATAGCTGAGCCTCGTGAGAGGTTGCCTACGTACCCCGAAAGGGGATCAAGCCGATCGTAGTTCACTTTACATATTACTCGAACTCGTGTATAGCGAGCTCGGTTTTGGAGCGAGAGATGCTCGTGTTTTTTTTTTTTTTTTTTTTTTTTTTTTTTTTTTTTTTGAGCGCGATGCTCGGCTTTGTCGTGAGCAAGATATGCTCGGTTTTTTTTTTTTTTTTTTTTGAGCGCGATGCTCGGCTTTGTCGTGAGCGGGAGATGCTCGGCCTAGTAGTAGTACCGTTTGAGTTTGTTTGCATTCCAAGAGCGTGGAATGGCTTCTCCCTTCATCGTTACGAGCTCGTAAACCCCGGGCTTTACTATCTTCGAAACAATGTACGGACCTTCCCAGTTCGCGCCGAGTTTCCCTGCTCGGTATTCCCGTGTGTTTTCGAACACTTTCCGGAGAACAAGGTCGCCTTCTATGAAGCGGCGTCCTTTGACCTTCTTGTTGTAGTGTCTCGTGATTTTCTGCTGATAGTTCTGGAGTCGTAGGAGCTCTCGGTCTCGTAGTTCCTCTGCTTGATCGAGGCAGTCGATGATCATGTTGTTGTTAAGGTCTTCGTGCTCGGGCGCGATACTCAGGCGTATTGTCGGGACACACATCTCGGCTGGGGACATTGATTCCATTCCGTGAGACAGTGAAAAAGGTGTCTGGCCGGTTGATGTTCTCGGGGTGGTTCGATGAGACCAGAGAACGCCATCGAGCTCGTCGGCCCAGAGGCCTTTCTTACTTTCCATTCGCTTTCTCAGACCGTCGATGATTGTTTTGTTTGTTGCCTCGGCCTGCCCATTGCCTTGTGGGTACCTCGGTGTTGATTTGCTTAGACGTATCTTCCACCTCGCACAGAATCCTTCGAACAGATTGGAGATAAACTGGGAACCATTGTCGGTTACGATCTCGTAAGGAACACCGTGACGGCAGATTATGTACTTCCAAACAAACTTCTGAACGTCGAGGTTTTTGATTTCTGAGTAGGATTCGGCTTCGACCCACTTGGTGAAGTAGTCGGTCATTATGAGGATGAACTTCTTTTGGTGCGAAGCCGGGAGAGGGCCGACAATGTCCATCGCCCATCGCATGAATGGGTAGGGTGTGGCTGCGGTGGTGAGGAGCTCGGCTGGCTGGTGTATGCTTGGTGCGTGCCTTTGACATTTCTCACATCGGGCTACGTAGCTTTCGCAATCGGCGATCATGGTCGGCCAGAAATGGCCGTGTCGCTTTATCTTTGCGGCTAATGCTCGGCCGCTCGTGTGATTTCCGCCAGCTCCCTCGTGTGTTTTCTCGGTGACCCGTTGGATTTCTTGCCCGTTGATGCAGCGCAGAAGAGCCTTGGACGCACTCCAACGGAAGAGTTCATCCTTCATTATTACGTATTGCGCACAGCGGGCTTTCAGTCGGCGGGCTGCCCAACGATCCTCGGGGACCTTCCCCGTTAGTATATAGTCCTTGATCTCGTCTCTCCAGTCGATGGTAGTAGCGTGTTCGGGATCGGTATCCTTAATTACCTCCTCGTTGCTTCT
Organism: Orychophragmus violaceus; assembly: GCA_030180135.1. Lineage (NCBI taxonomy): Eukaryota > Viridiplantae > Streptophyta > Magnoliopsida > Brassicales > Brassicaceae > Orychophragmus > Orychophragmus violaceus. The sequence continues at coordinate 70,919,405 of CM058237.1, forward strand.
ATGAGCATCGTCCAATCCTTCGTCTTCCTCGGTAATTAGAAGTACATCTTCGTTCAGTGCGATGCTCGGTCGAGCTATGCATTCAACTGGAATGATTCGACGAAGATCGGGGTCCGAAGTTGATGCTAGGGCGGCCAGTGCGTCGGCAGAGGAGTTGTCGCTTCTGGGGATCTTGGTTAGCGTGACCGTCCCGATCTGTCTGGTGATTTCCTGGACGAGCTTTAAGTATGCATCCATGCGCTCGTTTTTTGCTTCGTATTCTCCGTTGAATTGGTTTACGACCAGCTGTGAATCGGCGAACGCATCTACATGCTTTGCTCCTACCACCTCGGCTAGTCGTAGGCCGGCGAGCAGTGCTTCATATTCGGCTTCGTTGTTTGAAGCTGGAAATCCTAGGCGGAAGGATTGTTCGATTAGTTCGCCGGTCGGGGATGTCAATTTGACTCCTACGCCCGAACCGTTTCTTGATGAGGAACCGTCTACGAACAGGATCCATTTCTCCTTTGGAGGCAAAGCTTCGTTCGTAGTGAGCTCGGGTGGTAGTTCGATGAGGAAGTCAGCCAGGACTTGTGCCTTTGCGCTGGTTCGAGGTTTGTATTCGATGTCGTATTCGCTTAGCTCTACTGCCCATTTAGCAATTCTTCCTGACTGGCTCGGACTATGCAGGATTGTCCTGATTGGTTGGTTTGTGAGTACGACCACCGAATGTGACTGAAAATAAGGGCGGAGCTTCCGAGCTGAGACGACGACTGCTAAAGCGAGTTTCTCGAGTGTATTGTAGCGTGTTTCCGCGTCGTCGAAGATTTTGCTTGTGTAGAAAATGGGTCTTTGGTCACCTCGATCGTCGCGGACGGGCACACTGCTAACTGCCGAGGTTGACACGGAGATGTATAAGTACAACGTCTCTCCTTCCTCGGGTTTGGCCAGAATTGGTGGGGTGGAGAGGTAGGTCTTTAGCTGTTGAAACGCGTCCTCGCACTTAGCGTCCCATTCGAATTTCTTGTTCCCACGAAGAAGATTGTAGAAAGGGAGACAATTGTCTGTTGATCGAGAGATGAATCTATTCAGGGCTGCGACACGTCCGGTTAGTCGTTGGATTTCTCTGGTGTTCCTCGGAGATGGGAGCTCGGTGATCGCCGTTATTTTCTTCGGATTTGCTTCGATGCCCCTCTTTGTGACGATGTAACCAAGGAACTCCCCCGATGTGACCGCGAAAGTGCATTTTGCTGGATTCAAATTCATTCCGTACTTGTTCAGGCTCGCGAAACATGTTGCGAGGTGACTGATGTGGTCGTCGGCTAAAGCGGATTTGACGAGCATATCGTCAATATAAACTTCCATTGTGTTGCCAAGCTGGTCGGCGAACATCCGGTTTACGAGGCGCTGGTAAGTTGCTCCTGCATTCTTAAGCCCGAAGGGCATAACCTTGTAACAATATGTGCCGCGATCAGTGATGAAGGAAGTCTTTTCGCGGTCGTCTGGGTGCATCATAATCTGATTATACCCGGCGAAGGCGTCCATGAACGATAGTAGCTCGTGGCCGGTGGTCGCTTCTACGAGTCGATCAATGTGCGGAAGCGGGAAGCTATCCTTTGGGCACGCCTTGTTGAGGTCGGTGAAATCTACGCATACTCTCCATTTACCGTTCTTCTTTTTCACTACGACGGGATTTGCCAACCAGTCCGGATATTTCACCTCGGTGATCGAACCTGCCTTTGAAAGTCTTTCTACCTCATCGTTGACAGCTTTGGCGCGTTCGGGGCCGAGCTTTCGTCTTTTCTGTTTGACTGGTTTAAAGATCGGATCGACGTGCAGTTCGTGACATGCGATGGTCGGGTCGACTCCTGTCATGTCATTCGTCGTCCAGGCGAAGGTCGTGGCATTTTCCTTCAGGAATTCTATGAGCTTGTCTCGTAGGTCAGCTCGGAGGTCGGCTCCTATTCCGACGCAGCGTTCGGGATCGCGAATGTCGATATTGATTTGTACTATCGCGTCCTTCTGTGGGCGGTCGGGAGGTGGCAGCTCGATTCGAGGCTCTGCGACTAGGTATGCTTGTGATTTATGGCGCATTTTGTGCTCGATACGGAAGCATGTGCGGAATATTCTTTGATCTCCTCGTAGTGTATACACGCCGAACGGGGTTGGGAACTTGACACATTGATGAAATGTGGATGGGACTGCCCTCATTTCGTGAATCCAAGGCGTGCCGAGGATGACGTTGTAGATAGCTGGTCGGTCGACGACTACGAATTTGATCAGCTTGGTGATTCTGCCGACGTAGACTGGAAGTTTGATTGTTCCGATTGTGTTGATCGAGTCGCCCGAGAACCGGTTAGTGGTCTCGTCGAAGGTTTGATACGGTAGTCGCTGAGCTCCATTCGTTGCAGTGTTTCTCTAAAAATTAGGTCAACCGAGCTGCCGGTATCGATCAGGATTTTTTCTACTTCGCAGTCGCCGATTCTCATGGCGACGACGAGTGGATCGTTATGCGGTCGATCCACTCCTTCGGCATCCTGTTCGGTGAAACTTACTTCCTCGCCGATTCTGAGCTCGTCAGTGGCGTTTCGTCGGTAGTGCTGGGCGGCCGTGGCCCTTCGTTCGTATTCTTTTATCGATCGAACTGAATCGTTGACCATAGGCAGTCCTCCCATAATCATGTTTATTCGTCTCCTCGGACGTGCTCCGTCTTCTTCTTCTTCGTCGCGGGCTCTTTTGTCCGCGGCTGCCGCTGCGTTGATTTGTTCGGTCTCTTCGTCGAAAGCATTCTGTTTCCTTCGCTCTTCCTGGACGATCCTGAAGCGCTCGGCCTCGTTCTTTGGCTGTGTGACCTGGTTGATTTGTTTTGGGTGAGGTTTGTTGCGATCCAGCATTAGTTTCTTCCCATCTTTTTGGTAATCGGCGAAGAGGAGGGCTTGAAGGTTTCTGCATTCCTCGGTGCTGTGACCCGCTCGCTGATGATATTCGCAGAATAACTTGTTTTTATCGGCTCCTCGGATGAACTTGTTCCACGGCTTGCCTTGATTTTGGCCTTGGTATCCTTGTGTGGATCGTTCCTGCTGATGATTTTGAGAGCGGTCGGGATGATTTTGTCGTTGATCCTGGTGGGGACGTTCCTCGTCCTGTCGGTGATCTCGCGACTGATCACTGACGTAATACGACGATTTCCCTTTTCTTGCGGTTTCTTCCTCCTTGGATTTCTTGTAATCCTGATCGTAGTGCTGCCGAGGTTCGTATTGCTCGGTATTCTTTTCGCTCTTGTCTTTCGAAGTCGAACTCTTGGGCCCGAATTTCTTGGCTAGGGTTTCTTTTTCTTCCTCGAGTTCGACGAAGATCGATGCGCGGTGGAGGGCGTCTTCTAGCGAGCTTGGCCTATTTTTCTTCAGTTCTTCCCGGAAGCTTGATTCGTACCAGAGGCCGTTTCGGAGTGCGGGTAGACCCTCGCTGTCGGTGATCGTGATTTTGGCCAAAACGTTTTTAAAGCGGGTGACGTATGATCGGAGGCTTTCCCTCGGTCCTTGGGAGATAGCCCATAGGTCGGCATTTGATACTTCCTCCTGAATATACATCGAGTAATGTTTGAGAAAGGCGTGCGTTAAGTCGCTGTATCCGTCGATCGAGTTCGGTTCCAAGCGGGAGAACCAATCCAGGGCCGAGCCGGTTAAATGCTCGACGAACAGTTGGCAGTAACCTGCGTCTCGTTCCCCGATACTGAATTTTGTCCTCCCCATTGCAATGCGAAAAGCCGTCAGAAACTGCCTTGGGTCGGATTTGCCGTCGTAGGTTGTCATCTTGATTTTGACCGCCGAAATAGGATGCTCGAACTGGGTATCCATGAGGCGACGAGTGAACGGAGTGTTCTGAGTTTCTTCCAGTACGCGGTCGATTTCGGGGGCCGAGCTGATCGCCTGATGGACTTTGGACGTCATATTTTTCAACATTAATTTTATGTCTTCGATTTCGTTGTCCCTATGTGCGTCGGGCGCTGAGCTACTCGGGATATCCGTGTTGGGGGGTTGTTCGTCCTCGGTTTGTTGCTGCGTTACCGTCCGATTTCTCGGATTTGGGGGTGGCGTTTCTTCAAATAACGCTCGGTGGAGATGAGTTCGGGGAACGGATCCTTGTTGACTTGTCATTCGTAGATCATTGATTTGCCCTTGGCATACTGCGTGCGCCGTGGCGAGCTGATCGAAGCGAGCGTTGCTTCCCTGAGAGAGTTCGGCTATTTGAGTCATGAGAGTTTTGAGCAAGGTGGACATGTCCTGCTCGTTTGTCTGAGTTTCCGCGGCTTGCTGTGGTCGTTCGGTACACAGAGGTTGCTGCTCGGCGCCGGCCGGCTGAATGATTGGATCTGCAACCTGAGAAACGTGCTGGGGTTGCCCTCTTGCTCGGGAGGCTGTTTCCGAGCTTGTGATGTCTTCGATGTGGACGTAATCCTTGTTCGATGGAGCTCCTGTCATCGCTGAATCTGTCCGTTAGTGAAGAAAAACTTATGTCCCCACAGACGGCGCCAATTGTGATTACCGAGATGGTCACAAGGTCGGGATGCGCGTCTTGCTAGAGAGTTGACGTGCTCGGTCCGAAGGAACTAAGTTGTTCTTGAGAGAGAACCGACTAGATTCAGAGACTAGTAGGAGTTAGAAGTGCGCTCGGGATGAACGAGAAGAGAATCGTATTCGGGTTCGTTCAAGGAGAATAATATGCTCGGAACGAGCGTGTCTTTATATTCAGATATCCGAGCAGGTCGAGGGACGTGCTCGGTTTACAATTCGGGAAATGGATTCTAGAGAGAGAAAGTAGTAAGAAGTGCACAAATCCCCAAAAAGTTACATTGATGTACAGTGACGACTCCTATTTATAGTAAAATACGGTCGTACTTTCTACAGGCCGTTGACCGCTTGTCGAGTTCGTGCGGGTTGGGCCGTACTTGGTGACGTAATGGGCCGAGCCGTACATTCCTTGGACGTTTGTGCAGCTGAGCCGGCTCGTTGTCGTTTTGTTCAGGTCGAGCCGAGCCGAGCCGATGTAACGAGCTCGGTCTGGCATATTCGTTCTGGCCCTTTATCGCTTGTTGGGCCTTGGATTTCTTGTTGGGCCGACCTTGAGTTGAAGAATAGGTATTGGGCCTTCTAAATGGGTGGGGTGCTAAACCCATATATAACAATCACAAAAACAAGTCGAGAGACTTTAAATCCGTGAAAATGCATCTGAAAAAGCGTCAAAGGAGAGGTATGATTTTTTTTAAAAGGCCGAAAATGGCTGCTGAAAGGGTAATTAGATGCTGGGAAGATGATTATCTAGAGATAAATCCAGAAATAGAAAATGTTGGGCTCAACTATACTATAGTGAATCTTGAAAAATTTGTTCCTGAAGTTATCTTGGAATTCTATTCAAGCTTACCATCAACAAAGAGTTTAAATAATTCTGTGGAAGTGAATATTCGAGGTTTCTGCAATGAATTTAGTCCATGGTTGATCAACAAGGTCTATAGAATTTCGGAAACAGTCACTGATGTGGAAGACATGGATGGCAAAGATAAGCATCCTAATATAGACATGATCGCTTGTTATTTATCAGACAACAGGATCAAAAAGTGGAAATCACTGGGTGTGACTACTTTATCTCTGAAGATGTCAGCAATCTATCATCTTTGTTGCTCTAATTGGATGTGGACTACAAACTATTGTACCATCAAGGCTGACCTGGCTTGCATGCTCTATGATATGGGGAAGAAAAAGTTTAACTTTGGCGAGAGAGTGTTTCATCAGATTATTACTCTTGCAACTTGGAAAAATCTGAAGTTCTATCTTCTGTTTCCAGCTTTGATCTTCAAAGTACTGAACTTTCAACACACAATACCACTGATGGATGGATAAGTGTAACAGTCACTTGAGTTTTTCATTATTCAGATGAAAGCTGAACAAGAAGCTAAGGCAGAAGGAGAAGAAGGTACAGCAGACAAAACTGAAACCCAATCTCAATTCACTTCAAAAGAAAAGGGTAAAGGGTGACCAAATGCACCTCAAAGAAGCATGCAAAAGTAGAATCTCTTGTCTAAGTTGATGATGACTGATAAATTTGAGGAATTCATTATCAGGATTCCGAAGACTGGTTCTACAACAGTTGTTTGTGAAGTACTAAGAGCAGCCTTACGAAATTTTCAAGTGATTATGAATGCTCTTTCCAAGCCAAATCAGTAACCAAGAAGGGGGAAATAAGGGGGATTTGCTAAAGGCAATGGCAAGTTGTTTTTTGGTGTTTTTTGTGATTGTGTTTTTGGGCTTATCATACTTAGGGGGAGTATCTAGTTAAGGAGGAGCTTGGGAGTTTTTAGTAGTGTGTTTCGGTTTTTTGGTTTGTGTTCCTAAACCCAATGAACCTTGGTTATGGTTAAGGATTTATGTGTTATCAAGTTATTTAGGTTCAAAAGAAGAAGTCCAAAACAATTAGATATACATTAAGGTTGGTGAAGATTGGATCGAATCTTCACAAAAAAAAAGGAAAAGTAGTTTTTCACAAAAAGGAAAATATACTTTTTCTTATGTCTAAAAATATTAGGAAAGTGTTAGACTAGTTTATATAAATAAAGGGCTAGTCTGAACTTAGGAGCTCACCGATTGATAGAGAGAAAGAACTTTAAGGCAAGAGAGTTTTTACTTTTTTAAAATAGGTCTACCATGCTTCAAATGTGCATTGGACTCAATATTAGTTTGGTTTTTTCCTTCTGTGATATTTATTCTGATCGGAGCTTTACACTAGGTATATGTTATTTGATCACACTTTTTGAGTTAGTTAACGCGTCGGACAACTGATTTAATAAGCTTTGTAAATGAATTATCTTTTGGACTTCTAATTCACATTATTTAGTTCGAGGATCAAGATAAGACATTGATAATATATTCCAGTTTATATTTTTCCTTTCTATTTATTTTTTCTCTTATAGTTGAAAAAACAAACTCATGAAAATGACATTATGTAATCGAGCCTTACACGCAATGCCTTGACTTGACCCTGGCAAAAATAGACCCGATAATTTCAAACCACTACTGAGAGAAAGAGAAATCGAAGAGCTAAGGATATTCAGATCACTTGAATCTTCATTCCTTCTCACATACATAATGTTGTATCACCTTTACTCTCCTTGATTGGCTAGCTGCTTCGTTGTAATCCTGGAATGTATTAGGAGTGACAAGAAAGCTTATGTTCTTGTATTGGCATTGAAATTTGATGCTGAATTATGATATAAATGTAAGATGAATAATCTCCGTAGAGAATTCCATTGATGTTATGATCCTTAAATAGGTACAAGACTTTACATATTTGACATGATTTGACTAAAGGAAATATTCTACTTTCCTATAGTCTTATACACCCCCTCAGTCGGAACGGGAGGTTCTCGGACGTTCAGACTGGATCTAAAGTCGATGAACAACTTGGATGGAAGTCCTTTGGTGAAGATATCAGCGTATTGTTGAGAAGAAGGAACATGAAGCACCTTTATATGCCCGAGAGCTACTCGTTCACGCACGAAGTGAATGTCAATCTCGATATGCTTTGTCCGTTGATGCTGGACTGGGTTGACAGACATGTACACGGCACTGACATTATCACAGAAGACCACCGATGTTCGATGCAGAGGACTCTGAAGTTCGACGAACAGATTGCGTAGCCATGTAAGTTCCGAGACAGCGTTTGCGACGCCCCTATATTCTGCTTCAGCACTTGATTTAGAGATCGTGCGCTGACGCTTTGACGACCATGAGATTAAATTATCACCAAGAAATACGCAGAATCCAGACGTTGATCGTCGTGTATCCGGACAGCCTGCCCAATCAGCATCAGAGTAAGCTGTCAATGTAGTAGTGCTGGTGGACCGATACAACTGCAAGCCTCGTGTGATCGTCCCTTTGAGGTACCGAAGTATGCGTTTGAGAGCAAGAAAATGAGCTTCCCGAGGATCATGCATAAAGAGACACACCTGTTGAACTGCGTACGCAATGTCTGGACGTGTGAAGGTCAGATACTGAAGAGCTCCAGCAAGACTTCGGTACAATGTGGGGTCTTTCATCGGAGGACTTGTATCCGCAGCTAGCTTTGGCTTTGTATCTACCGGTGTAAGACAAGGATTGCAGGCGGTCATCTTGGCACGATGGATGATGTATGCCGTATAGTTTTGCTGATGAAGGAAGAGTCCTTGTTCATTGCGGCAGATAGAGATACCAAGGAAGTGGTGGAGCGGTCCAAGATCCGTCATGGCAAACTCGGAGTGGAGAGATGTGATGATCGATTTCAGCAACGTATGGTTAGAGGCGGTGAGTGCAATGTCATCGACATAGAGGAGGAGATAGGCTCTCTCCTTGCCACGGGCCATTATGAAGAGAGATGTGTCGGAGGTGCTTTGGCAGAAACCGATCCGACGAGCAAAGACAGCAAATCGTGTATACCACGCGCGGGGAGCCTGTTTGAGTCCGTAGAGTGACCTGTGAAGAAGACAAACATGATCAGGTTTGGATGGATCGCGAAATCCCGGGGGCTGGTGCATGTAGACTGTTTCCTCCAAGTCACCGTTGAGGAATGCGTTTTTCACGTCGAGTTGGTGTAGAGGCCAATCACGAGAGACAGCAACACTGAGAACTGCGCGGATGGTCGCTGGTTTGACCACCGGACTGAATGTTTCATCGCAGTCAATGCCCTGTTGTTGAGATTTTCCATTTGCCACCAAACGAGCCTTGTAGCGCACGAGCTTGCCACCTGAATCAAATTTATGCCTGAACAACCACATAGAACGAACCACATTAGTAACTTTCGGCCGTGGTACAAGAGACCACGTTCTAGCTTTAATAAGAGCATTATATTCCTCAGTCACTGCAGGATTCCAATTTGGATCCTTAAGTGCTTGAACGTGAGATGAAGGCAGAGGTGAGACGATGTCAGTGTGAAGGCATAACCGTTGTATGGGCTTGACAATGCCGTGCTGACTACGGGTGGCCATTGTGCGTGGAGGAGGTGCCGGAGGAGCCGGTGGAATAGGTGCCGGTACCGGTGTTGGTGGCTGTGGCGGCGGTTGAGCTGCAGGTGGTGGTGAGTTCTCGGTCAGCGAGTGCGAGATTGGCAGAGGTGAGACAATGATCGATGGAGTATGAACCGGAGGTGCCGAGTCTGGTCGTGACTCAAACGGAAACTTTTCTTCATCAAAGACAACATGGCGAGAGAGAAGTACCTTATGTGTTGATATGTCCAGGCAGCGGTAACCACGGTGGTCTGATGGGTAACCCAAAAATACACAAGGTGTTGAGCGAGGCGCAAGTTTGTGTGGTGTTACCGGTAGTAAGTTCGGATAGCATAGACAACCGAAGACGCGAAGATGATCATACTTGGCCGGTTTCTTGAAGAGTTTGGTGAATGGTATCTCCTGATTGATGGAGGACGATGGGAGGAGATTGAGCAGGTAGACAGCAGTGAAGAGAGCTTCGACCCAGAATCTCAGAGGCATGTGAGCTTGGACTAGGAGTGTTCGGACAAGGTTGTTGATTGTGCGAAGCATGCGTTCCGCCTTTCCATTTTGTTGCGAAGTATATGGACATGAGAAGCGGAATGTGGTGCATGTGGTCGCAAAAAGGGAGCGAAGCTGTTCATTGTCGAATTCTCGTCCATTGTCGCATTGAAGAGACATGATTTCCTGACCAAATTGAGTTCGGATCATCGCAGCAAAGTGAAGATAGCAGCCATAAGTATCACTCTTTCGTCTTAGTGGATAGATCCATACATAATGACTGAAATCATCAAGAAGAAGCAAATAATACTTGTAACCATTGATACTTAGGACAGGAGAGGTCCATAAATCAGCATGAATTATTTCAAATGGTTTGAAAGTAGAAGAAGTAGATAGAGAAAACGGTAGACGAGTATGTTTTCCTAACTGACACGCATGACACAATTTTGTCATGTCGGTCTTTTTAAAAGAAATAACACCAGACGAAATGAGAGAGTTTGTTGCAGACGAGCCGGGATGTCCGAGTCTGCGATGAAGAAGTGAGCCGGAGGTTGTGAGAAAAGCATGAGCGGAGGTGGTTGATGGCGTGACGGAGTACAAGGGCCCTGAGCTATCACATCGCAGGAGCTTGGTCCGAGTGTGAAGATCCTTTACACAAAAACCAAACGGATCAAACTCTATAGAACATCCATTGTCAGTTACAAACCGTCGAACAGAGATAAGATTCTTGATAATGGACGGACACACGAGCACATTGTGGAGATGGAGTGGTCGAGACGAAGAGGCGATGGCAGTATGACCCGTATGAGTTACAAGAGCTGAGGAACCATTGCCTACAGTGACACAAGGAATATTTTTGCTCTTATTAAAGGAAGAACGTAGCGTACCTGGCTGAGAGGCTATGTGATTCGTTGCGCCGGTGTCCATGTACCAAGCATGATCGGCTGGATCCTGAACACTCATTGTGCTGAAAGCATGTGTTAGAGCGGCAGGAACATAGCCATTGGAGCTGTCCACGGAGGAGGGAGGAGCAGCATGGTGAGCAAAGTGAGCTTCGCCATGATTCTGTTGTGGGTACGATCCGAGAAGACCACTAGAACCACGCGGTGAAGCGCTTGGTGCAGACGGAGGATAGTATGGAGGCGGAGGCGGATACGGACTCTGTCCTGGATACGCCGGTGGGTGGTATTGCGGAGGAGTAGGCGGAGGAAACTGCCACGGCGAAGGCCCATAGTTCCACGGGGAGTAAGCGTACGGGTTTTGTCCATAGTTGTTGTAGTGGCGACCTCGACCGAGATTGTTTCTGCCTCTGCCTCGACCGCGATTGTTGCGGTTGTTGCCGTATTGCTGACGTTGTTGTGGTTGGTCCGAGGAGGAGTACATCACTGTGGACGTGTTGGTGTCAGGAACATGAGGAGTTGTTTTAACTTGTTTTGACAGGCGCTGTTCTTCCATCGGTAGCATGGAGCGAGCCTTAGTGAACGATGGGAAGGGCAAATGATGTTGAATAACATTGTGAATGTTGCCGTATTTGTCGGAAAGCCCATTCAACATATGCATCACAAGAGCCCGATCAGATATGGGAGAATCGAGATTCTCAAGTAGATCAGCAAGACTTTTGAGTTTATGACAATAGTCATGAATACTCAGATCTCCAATAACCAGTGTACGGAGTTCGTTGTCATACTGGATGGCCCGTGCTTCTTTGTTATCGCGAAACAGGGTTTCTAGCGTGAGCCAGACGTCACGTGCCGTAGCTTTGGCCTTAAGGATTGTATCGAGAAGCTGTTCGGAGACAGTTCCGTAAATCCACATTTTGACGAGGCCGTCATGCTCTTTCCATTCCTTTTCGGTGGTGTTGGCTGGCATAGCAGAGCTTTCAAGATGTGCTTGCACGCCAAAAGTGAGGCAATGAGTTTCAAAGAGCTCACGCCAGACATCGTAATTCATCTTGGTGAGATCAAGTTGAATTGGTATGTAGGCCCGGATCTGAGAGATGCTGAAGGGCTTATCATGGGTAGGTGCGAGATTTGTCATCGCAGGAAGAGAGAAAGCAAGAGAGAATGAAGAGAAGAGGGAGTAGAGAAGAGAGATCGAGAGGAGGTGAGGAGAAGAAGAAAGATAAGAGAGTGCGGAGGCTGGGATCGAGTCTAGCAACCGATTAGGGTTTTAGGTTATGCTAGGTTTAGCTCTGATACCATGTAAGATGAATAATCTCCGTAGAGAATTGATATATCATGGTTTTTACTAGTTTTATGCCATGATATAGTTGTGTTTTTAGTGTCTTTTGTGTTCTTTTAGAGTCTTTTACAGGTATAATCAGGTTTGGAGCTGAATTAGAGATAATGGAGCATTTTGGAGATTTTTGGAGTGATTGGCCGAGAGATAAAGTTCACTGTCCGAAACAGAGAAAGGTGTCGATCGTTGCACACCTACAACGGTCGATGCACCAGCGAGATGGGCCAAAAACTCGGCGGTTTAGAAGAATCAAGATATTGCACTTTGATCCAGAAGTTCCTGATATTTACAAAGAAGCCCATGGCCGAGATTATACCTATATAATCAAGTTTTAGTTTTTTTTATTAGGGACACTTTCATAATTAAGAGCAGAGGATTTTTAGAGCTTTTGGGGCTGATCTGAACCTGTTACTTCATCTGTATTTGGAGAAGATTTTGAACCCCTTTTACTCTTATTCTTTTATGCAATTTATTCATCATATGATCATGTTTTCATTATCTATGTCTGAGTAGATTCCTTGTTAGGTTTAGGGTTTCTCACATAGGATTTCATGACTTGCTAGACTTGTTCAAATTCAGTTAAGGATTCAAACTATATCTGTTCTTCAATTTAATTGTGCTTAAAGCTAGTTCTAACCTGATCAATTAGAATCTAGATCTTAGGTTGCTAAATACGTCACGGAAGTGGGGTTTAGGAATCTGAACTAATTAAATTGGGCAATTAAACTTTGCGCAAACAGAAATTTGGTTTAGGATAATTGTGAACATATCAAACTTGGAATTAATGCTAGTTTAATCTGTTAGTTCTCGCAAACGAAAGTTTGGTTTGCTGCACTTAGACTTAGAGAATTATCGCAAAGGAATTTGGTTAATTCTATATCTGTGTTTTGAGTTCTAGAACTGTGCTTAATTAGATCCTTGATGAATGAACTGTCTGCTTGTCTGATTTCCTGAGAATACCCTAGGCTTGACGCTTTTAATTACTTGCTTCCACAACCGTTAATCTCTGCTACTGATTTACTTTCTCGCACCGCTTTTAATTCAATTACATTGCTTTCTTTCTAGTATTAGTCTCTACTGTTCTGATCTATTGAGACCAAGTGTCCCTGTGGATTTGATAACCCTATATACTACTTTGACATTACTGTTCACTTGCAGTTTAGTATAGGGATTAATTCTTGACCTATCAAGTTTTTGGCGCCGTTGCCGGGGACTCTTAGAGTCTTCGATAGGACCGAACTTAAGGTTTTTACTAGAAATTTTTCTTTTTGTTTTTGCTTTTTCGTTTTGTTTTTATATTTTGCTAACTTTTTCTCTGTTTCTTTCTGTCGCAGGTACGACTTTCGCCTTGCGTCGATCGTTGCATCCCTTGCGTCGATCGTCACTAGGCGATTCTGAGATTGAATCGATCGTTGCACTGATAGCATCGATCGTTGCTGGACGATTACAGACAGTTTATGCCAACGCAGAAAACTCGAAGTAATCCGAACTCGAGCTTGCTTAATCTCGGACTAGAGGAACTTGGACGTCTAGAAAGGACTATCAGAAGAGAAAAGAGAGAGAGAATGGTACGAGAACGTCTGATCTTGATACCAGATGCTGAAGGTACCCTGAGGGACCGAGATAACAACCCGTACAATGCTGCTGGGCATCGGGTTGATGCTGAAGGGAATGTCATCCCTGATCCTCCTGGGCAACAGCAACAGGAGCTGAACCAAAACCAGGGTCAAGGACAGGCCCAAGGTAGAGAGATGGTGGTTTATGAGAGGACACTAGCTGACTACAACAGACCTGATGAGTTTCATGCAAACAGAGCAGCTCTAGTGCTTCCTGCTTTTGAGAGGAATGATTTTGAGGTAAAGACCATCTACTACCAGCTGATGAGACAGATTGCTTTTCATGGTCTTCAAGCAGAGCAGCCTATGGATCACATTGACAAGTTTGAGGACATAGTCACTGGCATGAAGTATGAAGGAGTATGCCCGGACTACCTGTTCCTTAAGCTATTTCCGCACAGTCTTGCTGGAGACGCTAGTGCATGGCTGAGACAACTGGCACCTGGTCAGTATACTACTTGGGCAGCCTTAAAGAGTGAGTTCTTGCGTCACTTTTATGATGATGCGCACTCAGATCAGTCCAGACAGGACATACTCACTTTTTCCCAAGGAGCTGTGGAGCCCTTGAAGACTGCCTGGATGAGATTTAAGCAGTATCAGCGTGACTGTCCACACCATGGATTCACAGAAGTACAGCTGATTGGTATCTTCTTCAGAGGTATAGATCTCCCTTATCAGGCTGCGCTGGATAATTCCAGTAATGCTAATTTCAACACCAGAACTCCTACACAAGCTAAGCAGTTGATTGGGAACCTGATTAGCAGCTACAGTTGCAAGACTATAGATGAAAAGAGGAAGAAATCTGGTGGAACTGTAGAGGATTCTAACATGACTGAGATTAGATCTAGATTGGACACAGTTTACAATCTCCTGACAAGTAAGAAAGCTGTCCACTCTACCCAAGATGTAGAGGTAATTCAGACTGAGGAAGACACTCAGGAAGAAGAGGTGAATTACATGGGAGGTTCTGGTTTCCAAGGTAGTAGATTTAGAAATCAACAGGGAAACAGATTCTCAAATGGAGTTCAGCAAGGTGGTTTTAAGAAAGCCAATGAGTCTGAGAGTAAAGTAGAGATGATGCTAAGACAGCTAATGGAGAGTCAGACTAAGTACGCAGCAGATGCTGACGCGAAGATGGATACAATCTACAGGGAGCTGAAAGGGAAGTTTGAGAGTTTGAACACACACATGAAAGAGCTTGATGCTAAGGTTGCAAGAACTGCTGGACATGCTCAAAGGGAAGAGGGATATCTCCCGGGAAGGACTGATGCCAACCCTAAGTACCAATGCAATGCCGTGACATTGATAAGTGGTAAGGAGCTGTCATCTGGCGAGAAAAAGCAGTTAAGCGTTGAGGAACTCGTGGAAATTGAAGAGTTGGAAGATGAGATACGCGATATTCGCCGCGCATCGATCGATGCATCTAAGCAACGATCGTTGCCAAGCGAAATCAAGGAACCGGAGGTCGTAACAAAGTCGCCTAGCATCGATATGCGATAAGAGCAACGATCGACACAAGGTGACTGCAGAAAGTTCGAGTACTGAAAAACCAAAACAGTCGGCTGAAAGGGTATACAAGCCTAAGATACCTTATCCCAAGAACCCCAGAAAAGCTAAGAATGATAGCCAGTATGAAAAATGGAAGGAATTCATAAAAAAGGTAAAGGTTGAAGTACCTTTGTTGGATTCCATTGAAACTTCCCCCATGATGAAGAGATGCCTTAAGGATGCAATTTCTGGAAAATGGTCTGATGAAGAAAGTATAATGATGCTCAATGAAGTATGTAGTGCAGTGGTTCAAGGCAGAATTCCAGAGAAATTAAAAGATCCAGGCAGCTTCGTATTAGATTGTGCTATCTACAAGGAGAGGTTCGAAAGGTCCCTATGTGATCTTGGCTCCAGTGTAAATCTGATGCCCCTTTCAGTTGCTAAAAGACTAGGGATGACAGATTTTATACCAACTAGGATATCACTGGTTTTGGCAGACAGATCAGTCAGGATTCCCGAAGGAGTAATAGAGGATGTGCCTATAACGGTTGGCAAGTGTGTGATCCCAACTGATTTTGTGGTTCTACAATATGGACAGGAGCCAAAAGACCCATTGATTCTAGGCAGATCTTTCTTAGCAACAGCTGGTGCGATGATTGACTGTCAGGGAGGCAAAATAGTTCTAAATGTAGGAGATCTGAAGATGAGTTTTGACATGAACAAACTGGTAAAGAGACCAACCATCGACGGGCAAACCTTCTATGTGGACACATTGGGTGATTTGGCTGCAGATTACTTCCACCAATCACATGCTGAGGACCCACTAGAAAGGGCTTTACTGAGCTCTATTTTGGAGTTGGAGTACCTACAGGACGAGCCTGCGATGTGCTATACAAGATTGATGGATTCTGTCGAGGTTGCAATGCAGGTAGAAGTGTCTGACGCGGGACTGCAACGATCGACACCATCTAAGCAACGATCGTTGCAAGACGACAGAGACTGGGCAGAAGAAAAGGCTCCGAAAATAGATCTGAAACAACTTCCATCCGGGCTAAGGTACGCCTTTCTTGGACCTAATTCAACATACCCAGTGATTGTTAATGCTATCCTGAACAACGCAGAGCTCACCTTACTGCTAAGCAAGCTGCGCAAGCATCGCAAAGCTCTTGGCTATTCCCTTAATGACATTTCAGGTATCTCACCAGAGCTGTGCATGCACCGGATACATCTTGAGGATGAGTCCAAGACATCGATCGAACATCAGAGGAGACTTAATCCTAATCTGCAAGAAGTAGTCAAAAAGGAGATTATGAAACTCCTTGACGCTGGAATTATATATCCTATCTCTGATAGTGATTGGGTGAGTCCAGTCCATGTAGTGCCAAAGAAGGGCGGTGTTACAGTTGTGAAGAATGAGAAGAACGAGCTGATACCTACTAGGACTGTGACAGGACACAGGATGTGCATTGATTACAGGAAGCTTAATGCTGCTACCAGGAAAGATCATTTTCCTTTGCCTTTTATTGATCAGATGCTCGAAAGGTTAGCAAATCATCCTTACTACTGCTTCTTAGATGGCTACTCAGGGTTCTTTCAGATTCCCATCCATCCAGAGGATCAGGGAAAGACCACTTTTACTTGTCCATATGGGACATTCGCCTACCGTAGGATGCCTTTTGGACTCTGCAACGCACCAGCCACTTTCCAGAGATGCATGATGTCCATATTCATAGATATGATTGAGGACTTTATGGAGGTATTCATGGATGATTTCTCAGTATATGGACCCTCCTATAATGAATGCTTAGATAATCTGTGTAAGGTTCTGAAAAGATGTGAAGAGAAGCACTTAGTTCTTAACTGGGAGAAGTGTCATTTCATGGTCAGAGATGGCATTGTACTTGGACATAAAGTGTCCGAAGCAGGAATAGAGGTGGACCGCGCTAAAATCGAGGTGATGACCAACTTGCAGGCACCTGATTCTGTTAAGTCTATTAGAAGCTTTCTTGGACATGCTGGCTTCTATAGACGGTTCATCAAGGATTTTAGTAGGATTGCTAGGCCACTAACTGCTTTGCTGTGTAAAGACACCAAATTTGAGTTCACTGCAGATTGTCAAACTGCATTTGAACAGATCAAACAGGCATTAGTGAGTGCTCCCATAGTTCAGCCACCGGATTGGGATTTGCCTTTCGAAGTAATGTGTGATGCAAGTGATTATGCTGTGGGAGCTGTTCTTGGATAAAAGAAAGATAGAAAGCTTCATGCTATCTATTATGCCAGTAGGACACTGGATGATGCACAAAGAAACTATGCCACTACGGAGAAGGAGTTGCTAGCAGTTGTCTTTGCATTTGAGAAATTTCGCTCTTATCTTGTTGGCTCCAAGGTGATTGTACACACTGATCATTCAGCCCTGAAGTATCTGATGCAGAAGAAGGATGCTTAGCCAAGACTGTTGAGATGGATCCTGTTGCTTCAGGAATTTGATATTGAAGTGAGAGATAAGAAAGGGGTTGAGAATGGAGTTGCTGACCATCTTTCGAGGATGCTAGTTGAGGAGGACGTGCCAATTAATGACTATTTGCCTGAAGAAAACGTCAATATGGTTGGGACAATCTGTGAGACAGATTTGGACAGAAACCTGCAGAACTGTCGGATTAATCGCGTTGCGTCGATCGATGCTACGTCAGCGTCGATCGATGCATCTATCGGGACAGCGACGATCGATACACCAGACTGTGACGATCGTTGCAGCGCGGATACAGACCCAGAAACTTTCACGATACGGATTGGAAAGCATGAGTTTGAGATTAATGCTGTCGCAACAAATGATCGACCATGGTATGCAGACATAGCCAATTATCTAGCTGCAGAGACTGAACCAGATAATCTGAAAGGGTATGAAAAGAAGAGGTTCTTCAGAGAACTTAGGAGGTACTATTGGGATGAACCTTACCTCTATAAGCATTGTTCGGATGGCCTTTATAGAAGATGTGTTGCTGAGTCGGAGGTTCCAGATATCCTTTTCCACTGCCATGGATCAGATTATGCAGGACATTTTGCTACTTTCAAGACTGTGTCTAAGGTTTTGCAAGCAGGTTTCTGGTGGCCTACAATGTTCGTTGATGCTCACTCCTTTATTTCTCATTGTGATGCCTGCCAGAGGAGAGGGAAAATCAGCAGGAAGCATGAGATGCCTCAGAATTTCATTCTTGAGGTTGAGGTTTTTGATTGCTGGGGCATAGACTTTATGGGTCCCTTTCCCTCATCTTATGGGAATAAATTCATATTAGTTGCTGTGGATTATGTATCTAAGTGGGTAGAAGCAATAGCTAGTCCAACCAATGACTCTTCAGTAGTCATTAAGCTGTTTAAATCCATCATATTCTCTAGATTTGGAGTACCTCGGATAGTAATTAGTGATGGAGGATCTCACTTTATTAATAAGGTTTTTGAGAAGCTCCTGAAGAAGCATGGAGTGCATCACCGAGTTGCTACTCCTTATCACCCACAGACTAGTGGACAGGTAGAGGTTTCTAACAGACAAATCAAGGAGATCTTGGAGAAGACAGTTGGGAAGACAAGGAAAGATTGGGCAGCTAAGCTTGATGATGCTTTATGGGCCTACAGGACTGCGTTTAAAACGCCATTGGGGACTACTCCATTCCATTTGCTGTATGGGAAAGCATGTCATCTGCCAGTAGAACTTGAGCACAAGGCAGCATGGGCTGTAAAATAGATGAACTTTGACCTCAAACCAGCTGCAGAGAGGAGATTGATACAGCTCAATGAGTTGGATGAGATTAGACATTTTGCCTATGAGAACTCAAAGTTGTACAAGGAAAGGACTAAGGCTTATCATGACAAAAAGATTGTCTCCAGACGGTTTAAGCCTAACGATCAGGTACTGTTATACAATTCTCGCTTGCATTTGTTTCCAGGCAAGCTGAAATCAAGATGGTCTGGACCCTACACGATCAAAGAAGTGCGTCCATATGGAGCTGTCATTTTAATTGGCAAGGAAGGTAATGAGTTTGCTGTAAATGGGCAGAGGGTAAAACACTATTGGGCTAAGGCCGAGATTCCAAGAGGTCAGATTTTGCCTCTGGATGCTGCACCCTCTACCTGAAAATTCCCATCCGTCCGGTCAAGCTATTGACCTTAAAACAAGCGCTGGGTGGGAGGCAACCCACCATTAGGTACTGGTGTTTTTCTACTTAATTTTTGGTGTTTTTGTTAGGATTTTACGTTTGTTTTTGTTTCTGTTGCAGTTATGTTTGCAGGTCTCGGACAAAATCGCAGTGCAACGATCGACGCACTTCTGTGTCGATCGTCACAACACGAAAGGAATCGCATTGCAGCGATCGTTGCGCTCTTGAGCAACGATCGACCATACACAAAAATCGCCACGTAACAGTCGATGCACTTAGTGCAACGATCGATGCATGAGCGATGGAGGTAAACCCGACAGAACTCAACATAACTTTAACAATTTTATTTTCTTTTTACCGATCCTTCGCTGGACACTACTGGGGACAGTGTGTCTTAAGTGTGGGGGAGGTGCTACTGACTTTTGTTTTCTGTTTTCTTAAGAGTCAGTCCGTTTTTCAAAAAAATTTTGTTTTATTGAGTCAAAATTGTTTAAGTAAGAAACTATGATTTTCTGAGAAGATTTACAAGACTTGCAGGAACTTAAGTAACCGTTGGGATGAAGTTGCAGGATCTATCTCTGACTATTAGAAAACCCCATCACAGATCAACCTACTGGGAACACCCACATCACTTCAGGTATCAGAGGATCCTTTTACTGACTTCAATTTAATACTGACTTAGATTTCTCACCTAAGGGCTTGGTATACTTTGTGTCGGATTCCCTTGTTAGTTCTGACACAGCCTGTCAACCTATCCTATTTAGTTCCCTTCTCCCCTTCTATAAAGTAAAAAATAATAATAATAATAAACTGAGGATGAGTTGGTAACTCCGAAGTGGTCATGGGAAGGGTAGCAAACACTATTTTCTCTCATGTGATCCATGGAATGTGTCCAAAGTACACCCCATAACGGGAAGAACACTGATAAAAAAAAATGATACCCAATGGGGAAAAATCAGTTGTTAAAGAAGGGAAAGAGAAGAAAGGGACTAGAGAAAGATAGTATGGTGGTCTAGAGCTGATAAGGTAAGAATCCATGTGCCCTTTGATCGATACTCCTTAGGTGAGACCGCACTTAAATACTTGCAGAAGTCAGTAGGGAGAATTTGAAATGCTTGAATGTGATTGTGGAGTTTACCTAGGACAGTTGCTAAGTGTGGGGGAAGTACATGTTGGTCTTGGTATCCTGTGATTGATTCTTTCAGTGGTTTACTAAGGGGAATCTGAGTATTGTAGCTTCTAGGATGAAATGAGTTTCTGAAGAGTTTTCAAACCTCTTCACCATGCTTTAGTTCTATGTTTTGCTTGAGGGCAAGCAAAGGCTAAGTGTGGGGGAGTTGATATATCATGGTTTTTACTAGTTTTATGCCATGATATAGTTGTGTTTTTAGTGTCTTTTGTGTTCTTTTAGAGTCTTTTACATGTATAATCAGGTTTGGAGCTGAATTGGAGATAATGGAGCATTTTGGAGATTTTTGGAGTGATTGGCCGAGAGATAAATTTCACTGTCCGAAACAGAGAAAGGTGTCGATCGTTGCACACCTGCAACGGTCGATGCACCAGCGAGATGGGCCAAAAACTCGGCGGTTTAGAAGAATCAAGATATTGCACTTTGATCCAGAAGTTCCTGATATTTACAAAGAAGCCCATGGCCAAGATTATACCTATATAATCAAGTTTTAGTTGTTTTTATTAGGGACACTTTCATAATTAAGAGCAGAGGATTTTTAGAGCTTTTGGGGCTGATCTGAACCTGTTACTTCATCTGTATTTGGAGAAGATTTCGAACCCCTTTTACTCTTATTCTTTTATGCAATTTATTCATCATATGATCATGTTTTCATTATCTATGTCTGAGTAGATTCCTTGTTAGGTTTAGGGTTTCTCACATAGGATTTCATGACTTGCTAGACTTGTTCAAATTCAGTTAAGGATTCAAACTATATCTGTTCTTCAATTTAATTGTGCTTAAAGCTAGTTCTAACCTGATCAATTAGAATCTAGATCTTAGGTTGCTAAATACGTCACGGAAGTGGGGTTTAGGAATCTGAACTAATTAAATTGGGCAATTAAACTTTGCGCAAACGGAAGTTTGGTTTAGGATAATTGTGAACATATCAAACTTGGAATTAATGCTAGTTTAATCTGTTAGTTCTCGCAAACGAAAGTTTGGTTTGCTGCACTTAGACTTAGAGAATTATCGCAAAGGAATTTGGTTAATTCTATATCTGTGTTTTGAGTTCTAGAACTGTGCTTAATTAGATCCTTGCTGAATGAACTGTCTGCTTGTCTGATTTCCTGAGAATACCCTAGGCTTGACGCTTTTAATTACTTACTTCCACAACCGTTAATCTCTGCTACTGATTTACTTTCTCGCACCGCTTTTAATTCAATTACATTGCTTTCTTTCTAGTATTAGTCTCTATTGTTCTGATCTATTGAGACCAAGTGTCCCTGTGGATTCGATAACCCTATATACTACTTTGACATTACTGTTCACTTGCAGTTTAGTATAGGGATTAATTCTTGACCTATCAAGAATTCCATTGATGTTATGATCCTTAAATAGGTACAAGACTTTACATATTTGACATGATTTGACTAAAGGAAATATTCTACTTTCCTATAGTCTTATAATAAACCATGCAGTATGTGTTTGATCTATCGTTGAGGTTAATATGTAGGTTAACACCGCAAATAACCCAACTATGAGTTGTTGACAAAGCCATTGGTTGTGAATAAGATCAATGAGTGGCTGAGCTTGCTCAGGGTCATGGGTATGTGAATTATGATTGGAAGAAACAAGAGAGGATTCCATGAACATGACCGAGGTGAAGTTTATTGAATCTGAATATCACTGATTTACCAAGCAAGAGAATCAGTCTGGCCTGCGAAGATTCACATCTGCAAGGTCGTCTACTTCCTTCTCATTATCACCTTCCTTCAATATAAACTCAAAGTATGACACATTGGGAATGAACGTGTAAGAGACATGTACAATTTTTCATAGAGGAGAATGATTTATAACCAATGTAGTCGCCGAATAAATTGCTGAAATGATATGAATGTCATTGCAGAAGTACTTCTACAGTGGGTACATAGTGGTGTTGTTCGGTCATCTACTAAAGCGGAATATCGGGTTGTTGCTAATACTGCTGCCGAGATATGTTGGGTCTTGTCGCTCTTAACCGAACTCAAGCTTGATCTACATAGGTTCTTGTCATATATTGTGATAATGTGAACGCAACATACTTATGTGTCAATCTAGTCTTCCATTCTCGGATGAAGCATATTGCACTCGACTATCATTTTGTCTGAAATCATATTCAAGCCGGAATGCTCCGTGTCTCACATGTCTCCACCAATGATCAGTTAGCTGCACTTTGACAAAGCCGCTACCGCGATTACGATTTCGCCAAGCCTATTCTAAGATTGGAGTTTTCAAGAATCCTCCATCTTAAAAGACACCGGTGGTGAAAACAAAGGCGATGTGTAGTAACAAATCCACGAGCTTTGCTACCGCCATGTCTGAAACTCTAGTGGTAACAAAAACAGACACATGATCCCTAGAGATTTGCCGACAAGAGGATTATTTGTATTTGTGCTTCTGAATTATGAGTGTGTTGATCAAATTAGACGCACATAAATATTTTTTATGATATTTGATGGAAAAAAATTATGATTAGAAAATGAGAAGAGGACAAAAGACAAAAGACGCAAAATGTTTTTCTTTTTCTGGTGATCAAGAAGAATATAACATGTACATGTGGTTTCTTGGCTAACAGGTGGTAAATTTTTAAGATGATTATTAATATCAACAAAAGAAATATTTACCTCTAAAGGTAAAGAGTATTCTCAAGATTAGAATAAAGACACCATAATCTTCATTTTATAGTTATTTCATTTCCTATACCGCAAATTTTACTAATATTTTAAACATTTTAGAAAAAAATAAACTTAATTTTTATGATATAGCTGATAATTTATTTGAGTTATAAAATAAAATAGAAAAAACTGATAATGTTGTTGGGTTGCATCTACAATGCGTGTTAAATTTACACAGCTCAAAAATCTTATATATAAATAGCCATTTTCTACTCGTTATCCACTAACCATCATCAAGAATCGTATATATAATCGGCCCTACACGAAAATATATCTCTCAAGCTCAAACAAGAGCAGAGAAAAATATATGTGCAGGTACTCCACTCGATGAGCAATAAAGAAGGAAAGTTGTTCTTCCTTTACGTAGCTGGAGGAATGGGGAAGACATTTCTTCACAGAACTATCACGGCCTTAAGACCAATTGGAAAATATGTCACACCTATGGAATTTTTCCAAATAGCAGTGTTATTGTTATCCGGCAGAAGAACGGCCCATTCTAGTTTCAAAATACTAAGTACTTTGCACGAGGATTCTTTTTGTAATATAATGACTGGCTCAATCTTAGCTCATTTAATAAGCTTAGTTTGTCATATTATAAGGGATGAGGCCCCTATGGCACAACGTCATACTTTTGAAGCAGTAATTCGTACTTTGCGATATATTTCATCACAAGTCGATGATGATGTTGTTTGCCAGCCTTTCAGCGGAAAAACGATACTACTATGCGGTGATTCGACAAAAATTTTCTAGTTATACCACAAAGGACAAGGTAAGACACATTAGAGAAGCGCTTAATCGTTCATATCTTTGGATGAATGTGAAAAAAATCACTGACGCAAAATATGCGGCTAATACCAAAAGAGAAAAGTTTTGCCGGTTGGATTCTGAAAGTAGGAGATGGGGTACCTCCTCACATTGTAACAAGTCTATCATAGTTTCTAAATTAAGATAACATTGAGGTAGATGAGTCCCTAATGTTGCCGGTCATGGATAAACCACTTGAGGGTCTAAGTGAGTTAATATATCCAAATTTGGAGCAAACATTTGAAGACATGGAAAAACTAAGGGAGTTTGCCATCTTAAAACACCAAGGAATGAGACAGTACATGTAATTAACAATTTCATACTGTCAAAAGTTCCAGGCGTCAAGAAGGACTACCTTAGTGGTGATAGTAATGGCCAAGGAGAATCACATGAAGATGTCTTATCCGTTTGAGTATCTGAATGCACTAGAGTTCCCCTGGGTATCGCGCATAAGCTATGCCTAAAATTCGGTGTCCCAATTATGTTAATCATGAATTTGCACCTCAAAGAAGATTTGTACAATGATACAACGCTTATAGTCACACACATGGAGGAGAAATTCATCGAAGCAGAGTTTCTTGCCCCCTAAAAAGAGGGGCGAAAAATATTGATCCCACATATCATACTTTGACCAAAAGATACAACCCACCTACTCACCCTAAGGAGACGACAATTTCCACTGAGACTTTCATATGACGTGACAATTATAAATTTCAGGGACAGACCTTGAATAGAGTGTCATTGTATCTACTCAATCCGGTGTTTAAAAATGGTCAACCATATGTTGCATTGCACGCGTCACCTCACCGAAAGGCTCAAAATCTTAGACCTGTCCACACAAAAAAGACTATTGTGACTAATATCGTTTATAAAGAGGCTTTTAGAGACCTCCCAACACTAACATGTAACCACTAATCAGTAGTTAGACATAACTCCCGTACCAATGTTATATCCACAACACCAACGAGTAAACAAAAAATGCAGGGGAACACAATGACTTGAGATGCGTTCAACCGTTACTGTGAGGGGAGGGACGACAAGTGAATACTATTGGACCTTATAAGATGGACTGACTGATAAACTAAGTAACTAACATGACACATTTTCCTCATAGAAAATGCGGTTAACAAACATAAATATATAAAGCTGAACCAAGAAAACATGTTGTTGAAAGGAAGATATATGAATAGAATAAGAACATACTAACTCTTTGATCACAGGTCGAAGAACAAGCTGGAACAAGAGCAGCGCAAACCGTAAGATAGGTTTGTCAAGCCGCATATAGAAATGCCCCCAAAGATACATGCTTGAAACCAAATTTGTAGCTGTGCTTGAGAGAATGATTAGCTTATGTCTTATGTTAAATGAGACTAATTCAGGTTATGACAAAATCACTTCAAATCAAGCATAGTTGTGAACTTTTTAAGCGATGCGGTGCATATAAATACATATTTATTATATATGTTGTTTTTCTAATTATACTAAAGAACGGTTTAATGATGACATATAAATCTACATACCCATATAAGGGACGAGGTTACATGAGAACACCTCGGCCCATATATTTTTTTTAAATCCGTAGAAAACTTTTTTAAGCATGTATAATGAAACGACCTCCAACTCAAATAAGTATTACACATACATCATTACAAAACGACTGCAGATTATTAAATTATGGCCTAATAAACACAAATAGATATCACCTAACTACTATTACAACTGAACCCCGTGCGTGCGAGGGAGTATCATAAACACTGAATCTCAACAACCTCGTTTCTTGGGACAAGGCGACAAAGCATATGGGCCTATGGCAGTGGAGTGAGACAAAGTCTTGATCTTTTCACGTTAACTAGTCAAATCTAAACATCATTCATCAACCGTAAGCCTACATGGGCCAACGAAGTCTTTTTAATTACATACTCTTCCTTTTTATTTGCAAATTAGAGCTTAGCTTAAAGATCATATAACATTTTACCATGTAGCCGATGCAGTTGTGTGAAACTGAAGCTCCACATCTTCAAGCTTCTGGACTATTGTTGCTTCACGTGACTTACTCTGAGCTATCTCTTTTTCCGCCTCCTCATTCAACTTTTTCAGCTCGAAAATCTTGCGTTCGTTCTCAACCTTTCTGCTCTCTTTCTCTGCAGTCACTTTCTCGACATCTCTGAGTTCGCCCATTTTCTTTGCTTGCCTATCTCTGAGAGACAACAGTTTACTAATCCGCAACTAAGGTGTTTTTACATCGAACCTATGCTTCTCTAACTCGCCAAAGGAATCATTGAGGCTATTTAGTAATCTTATGGGAATGTTGAGTTTCAGAGCTTTGACTTCCTCAAGTAAACCATAAAAGGTTAGCATCATACCAACCGCATACATTTCACGGGAATCTTCTCTAATCTCCAACAATCGACAGAATCGAGGACTTTGTGGGAATTTTTTAAATACCTCCATTGATTCAACTGTCTTCCAAATTGGTAACTTCTTCTCAAAGGGTAAAACCATTCTTATATCCTCTGCTTCGTTTTCCTCAACAATATCACCACAACTAAGGTTTTGTTCTCTCTTCCTCTTCCGATTTTTTTTCTCCGCTAGTTCCCTGCGTAAGAGTTCAAGATATTCCTAAACAATAACAATCATGATAATAAGCCACCAGCGAACAAACTACCGAGAGAGTGAGAATGATGATAATGTTAAAGTGAAGAAAGTGTTTACATTCTCTCGTCTTTGTATCAACGGTGTTGCAGTTATGCCCGGAGATGGGGTTACATGGGGACCAAATTCTTCTCCTAAAGAAAGAGTGACATTATAAAACTAAAATAATTTTCATGATACATAAATCGAGAAGGGATTAGAAAAAACTGTAAAATAATGAATCAAATGAATTACCAATCATCGCAGAATCAGTCAATTTATTTTCCGACCCTTGAGTTTAAGGCGATTCCCTTGGCTGCAACACAATACAGAGATCAAAAATCAAAATGACATTTTTATTTTCGTAACAGTCTTGCAAACAGTTAAAGACAGATAAGTCACTGACAACAAATTTAGTACTGACTGAAACAAGTCTAAGGAAAAACATTAAATACCTTCCAAACGCCGTCTTCCCACAACTTGGAAGGCCTAATATCCGAGAGTTTGAAACTCAATTCCTTGTTTGTAGCCTCTAAAAGAACTGTACACCATTTCCCAGGGAGACATTTCTGAGACATACCTGTCACTCTCCCTTGACGCCATGATGTACCATGAAACACCTCTATATATTCCACCAACTGAAGCTTTTCAACCGAATAAGGAGGCGGCCTAGGCCTAACACTAGACAAATCAAAGGTTTTGTTGGATCTTTCCTTGATACCCTCACAGCTCCAGGGATTATCAAAAACCTTGACAATATATTTCTTCTCACCACCACCACCATCACCATCACCACCACCACCACCACCGCCGCCATCACCATCACCATCACCATCATCTTCATCTTCATTTTCATCTTCATCACCATCATCATGATGATGATGATCATCATCATACTCATCCTTTTCCTCATCCTCCTCCCCAATCTCTTTAATGATCATTGCAGGAACCCATACGACCTCTGCTTTATCCGTTTTAACACTCAATTCCACCATTGTTCCAGAAATGAACATGGACTTCTCGTGCAACTGCCTCAAGAACTAACACTAAAGTTAAGTAACTCATCATTATGCTTTTTTCTTTTGTTGTTTAGTAGAATAGAAATAAATAATGGATCTCCTTTCTTTTGTACTTATACACTTTTTAAATATGTTTTTTTCTTTATTTTAAAGAGTCATTGTTCAACATTTGATCACCGTTTTCAAGTCAATCTGGTCGGTTTGAGTACCTTGAGTAAAACTTCTAGCGGTGATGGAGTTTTCTCTGTTCAAATAATGTTATAATTCATAAACCGCCTTGGATCTGTTTCTATTGGTGCAACATTAAGGGTGTTCGTTTGCTTGCCGTCGGCGGCAGCGGCTAGCGGCTGGCGGCAAGTTTTTGTTCGTTTGCTTGCCGCCGGCGGCAGCGGCTGGCGGCTGCGATTGGTAGCAGCGGTAAGTTTTTGTTCGTTTACCTGCCGCCAGCCGCCGGCGTCAGCCGCCAGCGTCCAATCGCGAACAAATTTCGGACGCTGATTTTTTCGACGTTCGAAACGGGATTTAGCGGCTGACGCTGGCGGTTGACGCCGGCGGCTGGCGGCATGCAAACGAACAAAAATCTGTCGCCAGACGCTGCCGCCAGACGCTGCCGCCAACCGCTGCCGCCGGCGGCAGACAAACGAACATGCCTATTGCCTTTGATTATGGAATCCATGGATTTGTTCAAATGAAATATGCGACTCGGTTCATCCCTATCGGTGTTCGCTGCAATTTGAAGAAACATGATGTCATTCTCTTACAGGTCAAATATAATTATTTGGGGATTTTGCTAATTACATTGTTGGCAAAAGATTCTATTTGTTAGACTCGGTCATGGAAGAAGTTAATTTGCATTGGATATTTGGCAATTATTTGACAAGAAAGTTTGTTTGGAATTTACTATGCATGGAAGGAAAAGAGATTTGTAGTCATCATCCACAAACTTCCTCACTTGGCCAGAAAGTGGTTATGGAAAAAGCAACATGAGTATAAAGAGATCTTGACAATAACATCAAATATTTTGATTTCGGTGAGAGGACAAGGTCCATATACATCATCAACAACATGGATGGAAAAATTCGAAAAGCAAAAACTCATTCCTCATTAAGACTTTGGTGCGAAATTGTTGGTATCAATGTGTCTATTTTTAAGAGTTATATTTCGACACATCGGTTTCAAGATGCGTTTTGTAAAAAGAAAGTTCAGTCAAAAGATGTTGCATACAAATCACATCAGAGAAATATCAAATATAAAGTTGGACAATAACTGATATTATGATCGGTTAGCGAGTAAGACAACTCTTCGGAAATCATCGTCAAACTCTCTTCTGATGTATTTTCTCGGTGTATGTATGTAATAATTGTGTCGTTGTAGCTTTGTACATCTTTGATTTTTTTTTCCGGTTTATTTGTCTTGTTTCGAGTCTTATGTTTATCTTTGATATTGTATTTAATCAATGTATTGAGTTGTTCATTAATAAAGTTTGATTTTCGCAAAAAAAAGTACTATTCAATATTCAAAACTTACTAAATTTTGAAAGAGAATTACTAGATGTGCCATTAAATGTGTTATAATCTTTCTTAAACCATGTATTCTATACAATACAATATCAATCAATATTTCCAAAAATATATTTTATTTCTAAAAAAATTTATAGCATATAAAATAATTTCAATAATAATAAATTTTTAAAATATATTTATTTTATAAACTAAAGAAACTACATTAATTTTTTGAATCTTTAGGGGGTGTATTGATTTAGAAATTTATAGTGATTTGAGTTTAATTAAGATTTTAGATAATTTTGATGGTTTTTAATGATTTTAAAGAAATTGTTGTGATTTTGTGTTAAAATCCCCTACAATACCACCTTAAACCATGAAATTTTGATATTTTATTTTTAACTAAGAAAGTCTTCTTAAATCTTCTAAAATCTCATGTTGTGAATGCATTTTAAAATCTTTAGTTGAATAACAATGGATCTTAGGAAAACCTTAGTATCTCTTAAAATTTCAATACATTCCCTTAGTTTTTGATACAATAAAATTTAACAATATAATTTAGAAATTCACATTAATACAATTTTTATTAAATTTACCAAAATTATTAAAATATTATCATCAAATCTAAATGATAAATAAATATCTTATTTGAATTATTAAATCAAAACATTTAAAGTAATTGCGAAGATTGAAATATTTCACATATATGTTTTCCATATTTTCTGCAAGATAAGATTAAAATACAATCATATATCTAAAGTTTTATTCAAAATGAGATGACAATAAATTGGCATTTTCATATGTCACTCAAAATGAAATGACAACATATGGGTAAGTAAAATAAAAATAAATCTACAATATTAAAATATAGTAATTTCTATAACACTGACAAAATTTGTAATATAATGTCAATGTAGTAATTTTAAAATATATATTAACACATTGCAAATATTTTAAAAGTCTACAACAAATTATATAAATGTACACTACATGAAAATAAAATCAGCAAAAATTA
This sequence comes from Orychophragmus violaceus, assembly GCA_030180135.1. Lineage (NCBI taxonomy): Eukaryota > Viridiplantae > Streptophyta > Magnoliopsida > Brassicales > Brassicaceae > Orychophragmus > Orychophragmus violaceus. Next base: position 70,949,247 of record CM058237.1, read on the forward strand.
AACAAAATATGCAAAAAAAAATAATTTACAACACAAGATTTATTTAATTATTTTGACGAGAATGAGGAATTTTTGTAAATATTTTTTTTTTTGTGGATGTGGCAAATAAATAATAATAGTATTTTTTTCTTTTTTTTTTGCCATAAATATAATAACATTTCTATAATATTCTTTTCCAATCAAAGACAATTAGAGGTATATTGGTCCAAAAAATTCCCCTTGTATTTACTCAATGCTACTCTAATAACTTTTCTAATTTTCCAACGTAATAATGCAAAAATGACTGGTACAACTACAAGTATCCTTAATGAAATTGAAATGGGAATGGGAATACTGACAGATCCATGCCATTGAATTTCCCCCCCTCTCTTTTTTATCATAATACCATTGATATTCTACTAGCTTATTTGTTGTTGATGGTAAAACTCAAAGCTTTGACACATCTAAAATTGTTTCATCACAATCTTACTGTGTAGTTGCAGAGTAACAAAAAAAGAGATGAACCTGGAACTACACGATAATCATCTGAGATATAAACATTTCAATACATTCCTCTTGGCTTTGCCCTTTTTGCTCACACACTAACGTTAAAAGGAAGTTGTCAACATCTTTCTTATTCATGTTTAGACCAATCAAAGTAAATTCTTATTCTTTATTCAGCAATCAAAGTGAACTCAAAATCGATAAAGGAAGAGGAATTATTTTTACCTGGTATAGCAGCTTTTATTGAAATCGTCATGTCAATTTTTGAGCACAAGCTCAAATCTCAAATTTCTAGAAGAGAGATTGAGAAAAACTCATGGTAAGATAACATATAAACACAACATTTTCAAAGAGTCTCTTCTTTTTTCTAAAACCCGAAAAGAGATGATCATCATCTCCCAAGTTTCACTAAAACTGGCACCTAAGCAACCTAGATAGACAGTTCAGGTGCGGGGAACAAAGGGGAATGATTGCATATTAAGGAGGAAGATAACCCCTAATGTGGTCCTCAGAGTTATTAAGTGTGCTTTCAACATAGCAACTTTTTTTCAAATTGCTTTAGCAATTGGAACGATGAGTGTAAATGTCATTGCAACTCATCATCGGACTACCAACAACCACAACTCTACCTGTAAGAACCAATCAAGGTACCTCTTACAAACAATGAAATTAGTCATTCGAAGTTGGAGGCAGGATCGATCCAATGTAAGGATTGAATTTAACTTAAAGATATACTCGAAAAGAAAGCTAATAAACAACTAACAAGACATGTAAACTTAATCCTTATAACATCTCCTACAAATTGTAGGTTAGAAACAAAGCCAAGGTAGATGAAACCAGAATAAGTGTGTTAAACATGAGAACGTAGGTTCTCAAAAGCAACACGAAAATTAACTCAAAACACTTACTTAAATGAGATTCCCACAATAAGAATACAGACAATTCTTCAATACAATGTGTTGAGTCTTGCCTATGACTTCCTCTGGTTCTCAACAGATAGCAAGTATTAACACAATGACTAAAGGCAAATCGAGACAAAGAACAAACATATCCGTTCAGATACATAGCATAATCAGTTTTACACACATGACATTTGGAGAGAAGAGAAAAAAATAAAACTGGCATATACAATCAAAAGATTCAAAAGTTCTGAGCATCATGCATCGCAGATCTAATTCCTAAACCGAGAGATTACCGGAGAATCTAAACGATGTCGTCCGGTTGAGGAGCTGCGGAGAGAGCAAGGGGGCGATTGTGAGATTCTTCGTTGTCGTCGTCGTCATCGTCGGAGGTAGATAGATTAACGCAGGAGCAACGCTCGAGGGAGGCGAAGAAAGCGGCTATGACGGTTGTGCTGAACCAGCTCGCCGCCTGATCTAGCTTTACGAGGGAAGCCGTGCTCTGGTTAGAGGCGGTGGAATTGATGCTGCTGCTGTTATCCATGGCTCCTTGATTCGATTGAATCTTCAGAAAATCAAGATTGTCTTTGTTTGGGGATTTTTTTGCCTGGGACTTTTTTTACGATGGAGAAATATAACTAAACTGAGAATGTATTTATACTAATACTAGTATTCTGGTCCGTGCACGGACATTGAGCTTCCGTTAATTTATTAAAAAAAACATTTTCTAGTAGAAGCAAAAAGGCAAATAATAACATGTATTAATATATTATATAGTTTTCATTAAAAACTTGTTACAAAAATATATTTTGGGCTCGATTATAATAAAACGCAGCAACATACGGGCCATGAAAAAAAATTATTAACCTAAAATTCGCTGAACGAAAAAATTAAATGTTTTAGCTATGTACACATTTCTCGCACTTAATCTGAAGTCTAGATCCACGTTCAAAACATTTTATTATAAGTCTATTATTTGTCTACCCTTATAGCTAAAATTTTATATATTTTTGATTAATCAATTGTAACATCAACATGACCTATAGTTTACGAAAACAAATATTATTGTTTGGAGAAGTCTTATGTTATACCCCACATTTTTCGGAATATACAGACATCTACATTGGAAAAACTAATCAATATTATAAACTAAAAATTAATTTTGAATATTTAATACTTATTTCCTCCCATACAAATTTTAAATTAGTATTTGTTTTGGTACAGAACTTTTTGATTTTATAATACATGGTCAAAACATTTTCTATCACCGAGTGCTAAGAACTTTATATGCAACACCGAAAATCTATATTTAGATATAGCTTCTAAGCAATTTATTTACGTCTACTGTTTATTTAAATTTAATCTTCTCTTCTTGTAATTTCAAAACCATTTGAATTTTTTTTTTTCATTTTACAGATTGAAGAGGACACTCGAGCCAAAAAGTCACTTTAAAAATTTCGGATTATGACGGATATTTCCATGTTCTGCTCTAATTGTAATTCCGTTTGTGTAGAAACTGCAAGAAGAAGAACATAACGATTAGTTGTTGCTAGAACATTTAGTACTGTTTTTCATAAGTATTTTTTTGGGTTTGAAAATGAAATTATCCATGTAGTTGCAGACATGGGAGCACAACACAACTTCACATTAAAGCTTCAAATTAGACATTAGATTATGGTCGTAACTGATTGAATCAACACGCGGAGAATATAATCAACACCATTTCACCAAATGATATTTTTAGTGTTAACAGGCTGAGTTCAATCTGCAATATCACCTTCTATCGTTTGATGTTTGTGTGGAGATGCTGGTAACTGTTTTGTAGTTAAATTTAAAATCAATTTATATTTTTTAAAGCGTAATGTATTTCATTAATCGCAAATGACTACTTAGGAATCAGTTTCGTCTAGAAAAACAAATACAGATTAGAGAGAGATAATTGATATTTAACTTTATTTTTTTAAACCGTTATGTATTTGCCTCCTATTTCTATTTCTCCTTTTAAAAAGACTGTGATCTAAAATAACATATAAATAGATGAATGAAACATGTATAAGATATTAAAGCCTTACAGTACGAAATTATATTTATACATGTTAACTTTACAAAAATGGTTTATATAGATTTTAAATTTATTTTTTTATACTTTCCTATGAATTTAAGATTCATATGAGTTGGATATTAATATATTTGAAAATTCCTAAATACTATTTTTACTTAATAATTTAAAATCTTTTTTCTTCGAAATACATCAATATGATTGCGTATGCTAAAAGATATATATGAATGTTTTAATATTATTTTCTACATAGTATTATTACTAAATAGTATGGTTTCTTAAATACAGATTTTACCTAAGTTTATGGTTTTTAAAAAAATACATTCAATCTTTTTTAGAAATGTTATCAATTAAGATTTGTTTGATAAAAAATCTTATGGTTAAGAATTGATAACAAATTAAATAAAGAATTGTAGCCATCATAAATATAAAGTAAAAACGACAATGCGTTAACTTTAAATATGAAATAGTTCCTAAACATAAAAAACACCAGAAATTAAATAGTTCAACAAATGGAAAACATAAAACAATGCTTAAGAACCTAATAGATTTTACTAATTGTCGAGAAGTCCATTATTGTTTCTTTTCCTTCTTCACAAACACCTTTGAAGCACATTTAGGCTTGTTCACGGATTGGGGTGTGCTTTGTTTGGTTGATGATTCCTGAGCAGCCTGATCGTCCAACACAACAGCCAGTAGCCTTTTATGAATTGGAGTAAAAGGCTCAGTCAAAACTTCATGGTCACCTGTTTCTGAAGAAGTGTTTGGTATCTGGAAACAAATCAAATAGAACCATCTCAATAAACATATTAGTGTTTTGTACAACCAAAATATAATGGAACAAACATACCTGGATGCTCAACTGAAGTGAAAGCACTTTTTTCTGCGTTAACTCTTTACTTGTCTCAGGTATCATGCCAATATCTTGTTCGAGCGTCTTGCACCTCTCAATATAACATGTTTCAAAAATATGGAAAAAACCTTGTGGGAATTTGCATTGGGGAGAATGGTGATGCCTAAGATAAAATATGTAAGAAAAGCAGCAGAGTATATTAGAGACCATGCCATTTTGTAGAACACAGTTATTAAGTGAGAATTCAGAACATCACATGTGAAGACAAACATTGAGATGACGGTTTAGCTATGAATAATACAAAAACAATGCTTAGCAATTTCTATTGGCATTTGAAACTCTTATCATTGAGAAGCTAAGTAAAGTCTAGATAACAAAGTTCAAATGCCAAAACATATTAAAGAAGACAGATTTATGCACCACTTCAGAATGAACTTCAAGTTTGATTAAATATTATCTGTTACCAGAAACACAGAGCATAAGAGACATACAAGTTTTTTAGCTTGGCAAGCTGGTTACCATGATTCAGCCTTTCTGTAGACACATATTGATCCTCCTAAAGCTGCTTTTGTTCATTTACACCAAAAGTCTGGCTCAGATCCTTATAGATCAGGTCCACAATCTCATTGATTGTTCTTTCAAACTATCGATTTGTGTGTTCCTCTTATCAAGCTCAGTTCTTAACTACAAAAAAAACGGCAGTCATTGTCATAAGGTTTTAACTCAACCAATGTTCATAAAAAGATTTTAAACTACCTTATAAAGTTGAAGATTTAAACCCACGATTTTCATTCAGTGATATTCCGCTTCTCTTGTTCAAGATGAGGAAGTTTGTCTGTGATGCTTTACTATGAAACAGATCCACCAATCAGTAAAATCAGAACTGTACTAAGTGAAGTAATCTATAACAGTAAATAAGATAGAGGATTGTGTTGATACCTTCTCTATTTCAGCATACTGAATCTTATTCTCGAATCCACTCCTTTATCTGCATATCTCGACTTCTTCATCGGTTTCTTACCTGCGAGAAACATAAATAGGTGTTAGGATAATGAAAAATCACGACGATAATTGACAGATAATTGATGACAAACTGTAATCGGACGGTTTTGGTCTTGAGATTGGAAGAGCATTGAACTGTAATCGGACGGTTTTGATGACAAACTGTACTCGATCGGGAATTTATGAATTGTAATGGGCTTCAAGAAGAAAATATCCTGACCATCAGATCTTCATCGTCCGCTCCAGAGCTGTCAGTATAGTCCTCAAGATTTACAGAAATTCTTCTCTTCCTTGTGGAACGCCGAAGGTCAGATGCAATTGGTTGTACGTCATGCAATGTTAGCAACTTGGTTAATCGACCAAGATAAACAATACGCAATCCAAAGCAACCAAATAGAACAAAACACATTATTGTTGGACAATAATGATAATCTTCTCCAAAGTGAAACTTCATATTGGCTTAAATAATCATAGAAACTGGCATGTACTTAAACCTTAGGGGGAGGAGAAATGCTCTTAATAGCAGTAAACTTAATAAAACTAACTCCTCTTTCCACTCATTCACATAAATGACATCCAATATTACTTTCGTATGAGAAAAATACCCTTATAATTTAACTGTTGGTGTCTGATGCTTACCGTGGCATTTGATGCCCACGCTGGCTTGTTCCCTTTATGCAGCATTGCGATCTGCGAAGCTGCCGTTCTTGTCTTTGTGTTTCTTTGCCTATTATGTAAGTTTGGTGTGTAGTAATAGTATGAGCGACCATACAACTTGGATCTCCTCCTAAGCCTATTGCTGCTTCTGACTGGCTTAGTATCTGACCATCTCCTTGACTTGATCAATTCGGATATGCTACCTCTTATGAATAGCTTCTTCCATAAACTACAACACTCATGATTCACAGATCACACTTCAGCACCATAGCCAACAGAAAACGAAATATAGTTTTCAAAAAATTAACAATACAGTGTTGCATTATCAAACCTGTCGAATTCAAACACTCATACTATAAAATAAGTAGAAAAGTAACACAGTTAATATTTTCTCACAGCCACGCCCTTTCTATCAAGTATACTCCTAATAGACATGCATTCATAAAGATAAAGCCCAGAGGGAACGCCACTAAACCTCCGAGCAAAACAATGAAAATTCCTATCAAACTGACGGGCTCAATAGTAAACTGAGGACATTCCTCCTAAAATTCCATAACTGACGAAATCGTGTTCTTCGAAAGCACTTGAGAAACAAAAAAAAAGGAATATTTTTTAGTTCAGAAAAGAGAACTCTGCAATTATAAAATCAAAGAGATAAGAACTGTATAAGATGAGGGTCTTTGAAACACGGTCGATCTCACATTATTGGAGAAGATGGTTCATGGTTTTAACGATGATATTACTAACGCAGATCTGCATCAGTGAGAAACAAAAAAATAAAATGAACAATTAAATTCGGAAAGAGGTGAAATCGAAAGTTGATATAGTTGGGATATTTCCCTGAAGTACATGAACAATTCATGGGATATCTTCTTAGTAATTGAGTCTACAAATAATCGATTGAGATTTCATAGAGAATAGATCAAATCGGGGGAGATGGTGAATCGAAAATCAAAGAAAATTATACTGATTTCAAACCTTGGATGTGAGAGAGATGGTGAACATAAATTCTCCCGGTTCCTTGTCGGAGAGAGGGTTTGGGCCGTCTGTCGAGTGTGAGTCCGGTGACGGCGGTGATATCCATCCGGAGAATGGCGGTTCTCCTAGATGGTGTGGTCTCTGCCAGATGCGGTTTCTCCCTTGACTGGATCGAAGACTGGTGGTTGTACGTCGGTGGTGTGAATTGTGTGTCGGTGATGCAGTAGCTGTGATTGGGGAAGGAGGATTGAGGTTCGGTTACTTTCCATGGTAATCGGCAACGGGGCCATGGAGACAAAAACGAATTCATTCGAAGAAGATGGCTTGATTTTTACCGGAAGAATCGAAGATGAAAGCTTCACTGGTTGAGAGAGAACTGATCTGAAAAAGGAGAGCAGTTGAAAACCAAGATTTTGAATGGTTCATGGGAAAGAGAGAAATAGTTCACGGGAAAGAGAGATGAAAAAAAAAGTCGGAATAGTCATCAAAAATGCATTTCAGAATAGTCACCAAAATGCCTTGACACGTCAGCATAATCTGACGATTTGGTTGGAGGAGGTGAGATAGTTTCTCTCACATGACTTCTCAATTATATTAATTAGATTCATAGTGTTATCACAGTTCCTTTCCAAGGTTACAAATTCGGGTTCGATGCCCAAGATGACCAATTACTTTTTGGCACATCTTAAATCAGCTGTATGGGCTTTGTTGACGCGTTCTCTTTTCCGACTTATCAACTAGTTTTAAAGCCCACTAACATCACTTTCCCATGGACAAATCTAAAAGTTTCTTTTGTTTTCATTAGTGACTAGATAAATATATGCACTACGCCGCATATTTATTATAAATATTCTTTTTAAAAATACGTATTTACAAAATAAATTTTAGTTATTATTTTTTTGAATATTTATTATAGAACAATTATAATTTATACATACCAAAAAATGATTTCGTAAAATATTTGACATGAAAAATTCTCAGATGAATAGAATGTCTTAGAAGTAAAAACTAAACGAATATTGTTTACCATGATGTTTTAAAATATAAAATAAAAGTAAATGTATCATCCAAAGGTATTTTATGATTTACTCGATTTTTCCATTTTTCCATTTCTTCTTTTTCTCTATGCTTCATTCCTCTCCATTTACGTCATTTTAGTTTTCCTTCTGATTTTCTTTTCCAAATTAGTTTTTTCCACGGGTTGTTTTGTTAAAATTATTTTATGATATAATATATTTATTAAAATATAATTGACTTATTATATATATATATTTTTAATTATTATATTGGGGCCATATTTTATAAAATAAAACCAATAAAAATAAATATTTATGATGTGGTATTTAACATTTGAACAAAACTATTTAGAAATAGATAAAATTCTAATGTAAATAAAAATAATTATATGTTTTAATAACACGATTAAGTACATGTTTTATTATTTTTCATCTCATCACAACTTTATGATTAGTCTAATTTGTGTATAGCCGTTATCTTTCAAAATAAAAGAATGTTACTATTTTTCTTTCAAGTTTTGTAATTTATCATTTAAATTTTAAAATCTTCTCATGTATATTATGTCATATTTTTATATTTGTTATAAGGATTTGATTTAGCTCATCCAAATTTATTCTATTTATCGATGTTCTTGAATTTGCTTTATTATATTCTTTTACTTATTACCATTTTTCAAAATTCCATCAGACCAATGAATATTTTTTTGTCTCATTACTCATTCAAATACTATGTAATTTGTCTATTTTGGAATAACATTTAGTTTAAAATGATTGAATAATTTCTCACGTCTCTTGATTCTTGTCAAAACATTGGTCTAGTACAAATCTTTATTATAAATCTTCTTTTTCCATTTAAAAATGCATTTATACTTCACAATACATCGTATCTTATATTTGGTCATTTTATTCTTTTCTATTTATTGTTCGAGTTGTTGTTACCATGACTAATTGAGGATTTTAGTTACTGTTATTGTTGCAGATCTCAATTTCTTTGATTTTCAAAACAAAATCAAAATGTCATTAACTTGATTAGGACTTTGCAAAATTCATAAAATGATCTAGGACTCCCAAATTTAACCGAATTTTAAAATCTTAAACAAAATTAAATTATAAAATAACCAAAATAGAATAAAATTTATATATTATATTATTATATATTGAACTAAACCGAACTATATAAAAATCAAATTGGTCATGATTCATTTAAAACTAATATTTTAACTATAAATATAGAAATTATATTAAAAATCTGTAATATGAATTATCATAGTAAATTATATGTTTTATTATTATTTTGTTAAAATCTAAAATAAAATATAATTCGATCCCAAACGAAGTTTATTTTTTAGAACTCGAAAAACCTTAAACACAAAAATGCAAGCCGAATTAAACAAAATTACTTTTCATTATAAATGGGATATATTATATAATTTATAATTTTTTGTAATTATTAAAAAAAATTCCCTTTAAAAAAATCTAAAACAAAATAAAATTTGATCTCAAATGAAACTTATTTTTTAGAACTCGAAAAAACTATCAAACCGAACCGAATTATTGTTTGATTGCGATTGGATATTGAATGTATGATTAAAATTTTTCATTAAATAATTTATTGTCTTAATAATTATTTCATTTATTTTTTAAGTGTAAAACTAAATATCATCATATTAATGCTTTGACAATAATAAAATGTTGTGTTCCCATTGCCGGTCCAAGCCAATAAACAAATGATCAAATATATTGGGGGAAAAAATTATGCAACAACTTTTTGCCAGTAGTGAAAGTAGAAAAATAAAATAAAATAAATAACAGTTGTATACAAGAATTTCATTTGAAAAATGTGAAAATCAAATCCTTTTATTTTTTAATCGGATCCTGAAATGAAGCTTTTTGGTTCACGGAAAATTTATCAATCCATCGTAAGTGAAAGCCTTTGGATCCTCTTTATTGATAAAGCTCGTCTCTTAGCTTCATATAACAAAGCTCACATGTCTTCTTATTTCGTCACATTCATTTGATTTGATGTCGACTCCAAAACCGTTAGTATTTCGTCCATGGCCAGTTGCTCACTGTCAGGTATGTTCATCACCACATAGCTCAGTAAATTATGCAATCTCAGCTAAATTGTCGTCCGGTTGTTTAAGAGATGAATGTGAGGCAATACAATGAGTATGATATCCTGTTCTCTCAAATTGAAGTTGGTGATGATTGCATCGCTGGAGAGGTTGACAATGTCAACGACAACTTATCATCTTATCCCCGCTGTTGCTGTTGGTCTGCCTTCTCCCGATCTTTCCATCCATCGTAATCCTAAAGCCAAATGTATTTCCAATTTAGCATAAATGAAGCCAACACAAAGATAACTTGATTTAAGGGGTATATAAAGTATAATTTGAATCTTACCAGTTTTTTTTGGAAGGAACTATCATCCGGGTCAGCTATCTTGTATGCAATTCCATAGCTAATGGCTGCTTGTGCTTGGAAATATTTCGGTCACTTGATGCATATCAGACATACTCCATATTCTTTCAATGTCTTATTAATTTCTTCTAGATGCGATGCTTTCCTGTTAACAAAGAAGCAAGCCACAAGACAAGATTAGATTCATATATTTGAGAAAGAACCTACGTTATCTACTAAGTTGTATCCATATTCTGGAACTCTAAATGGACTGACAACAGAGTAAAAGAGTTAGAATATAGAACGTAATAGACAAAACTGGAATTGAAGATGAGAAAATAGAAGAGAGAGTCGATATCTAACAGGGTCTAAGCAAAGAAATAAATTTCTAAGCCATCAGAAAAGTGATTGCATAAACTGTGGCAAGGTGTATCGTCACACTATCATAGAGAATTAATCACCTTGATCATTGTGATGAAGAAGATGGCTCACTGGAAGTTAATTATCCTGATACTCAGACCCTCTTCTCATTATCGAAACATATTTCTTCTCACGCTTTTAACTCTTACATTCATGTCGTGCTTCCCAGGAACTACAAGCCATCGCCGGGAAGTTTCCTCAAAAAACATACAACAGACACAGTAGACCGAGTAAGGAATCAGCATAAGACAGAAATTATAGAAGACAAATCTGAAGTTGAAGATGACAAAACATGAGTCATGGTTGAATTCTAAAAGTGTGTAATAAAGGAAAACAATTTCAAAGCCATTAGAAAAGGATTTCATAGAGCATGCAAACATCATCCAAAAGCATAACACATAGCATCCATACATTCATCTGTAGAAACTCAGATCGAAACTCCCTTTGGAACAATATCATCATCTTCCCCTTCCTCGTTTTGTCTAGAACCTAGAAGCTTAATTATCTGTTCTGTCTCCTTCCCATAACCCATTTCGAGAATGCTGCCAAATTCAAAGGAAGAACTAAATAAAGGAAGCACATGATCAAGGAAGGAATTAGCTTCAGGTACAGAAACTATACCAGCCAGCTTCATCAAAGATGACCCAACGCAGATTTTTGTGCACAAATGAAGTTGTGTTCTTCAAATAGTCAAGAAGGCGTCATGGGGTTGCAATTAGAATAGATATCCCTGAGCCAAACAATAAGTTCGGATTCAAATAAATAATTTCGCTTCTCACATTGAAGTAAACAAGTAACAGAACTGAATGTGTAAAACAAGAAAAAGCTCGCACCTTTCCTTAACCCAGCCTTTTCTTTAGTTTTTTTTCTCACCTCCCATCAAATAACCAGGGACAATCCAATGAAACCGATGCAGCAGCTTCTCCAAGGTTTCATACACTTGAAGGCATAGCTCCCCGTGTAGGCACAATCACCAAAGCTGCCACATACAAAGTCCAAGCATCAAAATCATCCCTAAACCTCCACAAAAAATTCTAACTTCTAGCTAAAAAATTAGTAACTGATATATCATGGTTTTTACTAGTTTTAGACCATGATATAAGTGTGTTTTAGTGTCTTTTTGTGTTCTTTTAGAGTCTTTTACAGGTATAATCAGGTTTGGAGCATACTTGGTGATTATGGCACTTTTTGGAGATTTTTGGAGTGTTTGGCCGAGAGATAGAGTTCACTGTCCGAAACAGAGTAATGCGTCGATCGTTGCACACCAGCGACGATCGTTGCACCAGCGAGATGAGCCGAAACTCGGCGGTTTATGAAGAGTAAAGATATTGCACCCTGATCCAGAAGTTCCTGATATTTACAAAGAAGCCTCTGGCCGAGATTAGACCTATATAATTAAGTTTTTGGTGTTTTAATTACTTACGCTTTCATAATTAAGAGCAGATGATTTTTAGAGCTTTTGGGGCTGATCTGAACCTTTACTTCATCTGTATTTGGAGAAGATTTCGAACCCCTTTAATTCTTTATCTTTTATGCAATTTATTCTTCATATGATTATGTTTTCATTATCTATGTCTGAGTAGATTCCTTGTTAGGTTTAGGGTTTCTCACATAGGATTTCATGACTTGCTAGACTTGTTTAATTCAGTTAAGGATTCATAACTATATCTGTTCTTCAATCTAATTGTGCTTAAAGCTAGTTCTAACCTGATCAATTAGAATCTAGATCTTAGGTTGCTAAATACGACACAGAAGTGTGGTTTAAGAATCTGAACTAATTAGGTTGAGCAATTAAACTTCTCGCAAACGAAAGTTTGGTTTAGGATAATTGTGAACATATCAAACTTGGAATTAATGCTAGTTTAATCTGTTAGTCCTCGCAAACGAAAGTTTGGTTTGCTGCACTTAGACTTAGAGAATTATCGCAAAGGAATTTGGTTAATTCTATATCTGTGTTTTGAGTTCTAGAACTGTGCTTAATTAGATCCTTGCTGAATGAACTGTCTGCTTGTCTGATTTCCTGAGAACACCCTAGACTTAGCGCTCTTAATAACTTGCTTTCACAACCAATAATTCTGCTTTCTGTTTACTTTCTCGCATTGCTTTTATTTCATCACATTGCTTTCTTCCTAGTTAATTTCCTGTTCTTGAGCTATTGAATACCAGAGTCCCTGTGGATTCGATACCTATATACTACAACCACTGAACTGTGCACTTGCAGTTAGATATAGGATTAAAACCTGACCCTATCAAGTTTTTGGCGCCGTTGCCGGGGAACTCTTAGAGTCTTTGATAGCTTCGAGCCTAGGGTTTTACTAGGATTTTTCGTTTTCTTTTCGTTTTTGTTTTTGTTTTTTTTTAGTTACTGATTTTGTCTATTTTTCTCTCTGTCGCAGGTACCGATTTCGCACTGCGTCGATCGTTGCACCCTTGCATCGATCGTCACTAGGCGATTCTGAGATTGAACCGATCGTTGCACTGATAGCATCGATCGTTGCCGGACGATTACAGACAGTTTATGCAGACGCAGAAAACTAGAAGTAATCCGAACTTGGACTTAGTTAATCTCGATCTTGAAGAACTTGGACGTTTAGAGAGAGCTAACAGAAGAGAAAGAAGAGAAAGGATGGTACGTGAGCATTTGATTCTGATACCAGATGCTGAAGGTACCCTGAGGGATCCGGAAAACAATCCTTACAATGCTGCCGGGCAGAGGATTGATGCTGATGGACGAGTGATCCCTGATGTTGAGGAAGCTGAGCCACCACGACAGAACCAAGCTAGACAGATGGTTGTCCATGAGAGGACTTTAGCTGACTACAACAGACCGGATGAGTATCATGCAAACCGGTCAGCTCTAGTGCTTCCTGCTTTTGAGAGAAATGATTTTGAGATCAAAACCATCTACTACTCGCTGATGAGACATAATGCATTTCATGGTTACCCAACGGAGCAGCCTATGGATCACATTGATTCGTTTGAGGACATAGTCACTGGCATGAAGTATGATGGAGTCTGCCCGAATTATCTGTTCCTTAAGCTCTTTCTGCACAGTCTTGCTGGAGACGCTAGTGCATGGCTAAAGCAGCTGGCACCTGCTCAGTATACTACTTGGGCAGCCCTGAAGAGTGAGTTCCTGCGTCACTTCTATGATGATGCGCGCTCAGACCAGTCCAGACAGGACATACTCACCTTTTCCCAAGGAGCTGTGGAGCCTTTAAAGACTGCATGGATGAGATTTAAGCAGTATCAGCGTGACTGCCCACACCATGGATTCACTGAGGTTCAATTGATTGGTATTTTCTTCAGAGGCATAGATCTTCCATACTAGTCTGCACTGGATAATTCCAGTAATGCTAACTTCAACCCCAGGACTCCTACACAAGCTAAGCAGTTGATTGAGAATCTAATAGGCAGCAACAGTTGCAAGACTATGGATGAGAGGAGGAAGAAATCTGGTGGAAGTGTAGAGAATTCTGACATAGCTGATATTAGATATAGGCTGGACACAGTTTGCAATCTCCTAGCAGGTAAGAAAGCTGTCCACTTTGCCCAGGATGTAGAGGTAATTCAAACTGAGGAGGACACTCAGGAGGAAGATGTGAATTACATAGGAGGTTCTGGATTCCAAGGTAATAGATTTGGTAATCAACAGGGAAACATATTCTTCAATGGAGGACAGAAAAGTGCTTTCAACAGCAACTCATCTAATTCAGGACAGACTAGTGGTTTTCAGAAGACCTTTGGACAAGGTACTCAGAGAACCTATGGATCTGAGAGTAGAGTGGAGACGATGCTGAAGCAGATGATGGAGAGTCAGACTAAGAATGCAACGGATGTCAATGAGAAGATGGAAACAATCTACAGGGAGCTGAATGGGAAGTTTGAATATCTGAGCACACACATGAAGGAACTTGATGCTAGAGTTGCAAAAACTGCTGGATATGCACAAAGGGAAGATGGATATCTCCTAGGACGGACTGATGCTAATCCCAAGTACCAATGCAATGCAGTGACGTTGAGAAGTGGTAAGGAGCTGTCGTCAGGCAAGAAAAAGCAATTAAGTGTTGAAGAACTCGTGGAAAATGAAGAGCTGGAAGATGAGATCCGCGATATTCGCAATGCGTCGATCGATGCAACTAAGCAACGATCGATGCAGAGTGAAATCATGGAACCGGAAGTCGTAACACAGTCGCCTAGAATCGATCGATGCGATAGGAGTAACGATCGACACAAGGTGACTGCAGAAGGTTCAAAACCAGAGAAACCGAAACAGTCAACCGAGAGGGTATACAAGCCTAAGGTACCTTATCCCAAGAATCCCAGAAAGGCTAAGAATGATAGGCAATATGCAAAATGGAAGGAGTTCATAAAAAAGGTGAAAGTTGAAGTGCCTTTGTTGGACTCCATTGAAACTTCTCCTATGATGAAAAGATGCCTAAGGATATGATTGCTGGAAAATGGTCTGATGAGGAGAGTATAATGATGCTCAATGAGGTATGCAGTGCAATGGTTCAGGGCAGAATTCCCGAGAAGTTAAAGGATCCAGGAAGCTTCGTGTTAGATTGTGCTATCTACAAAGAGAGATTCGAAAGGTCTCTATGTGATCTTGGTTCCAGTGTAAATCTTATGCCCCTCTCAGTTGCTAAAAGGCTCGAGATGACAGACTTTATACCCACTAGGATATCACTGGTTCTGGCAGATAGATCAATCAGGATTCCCGAAGGGGTATTAGAGGATGTGCCAATAATGGTTGGCAAATGTGTGATACCTACTGATTTTATGGTTCTACAGTATGGACAAGAGCCAAAAGATCCATTGATTCTAGGCAGGTCTTTCTTAGCTACAGCTGGTGCAATGATTGACTGTCAGGGAGGTAAAATAGTTCTGAATGTGGGTGATCTGAAGATGAGTTTCGATATGAACAAGCTGGTAAAGAGACCAACCATCGACGGGCAGACCTTCTATGTAGACACATTGGGTGATTTGGCTGCCGAGTACTTTTACCAATCACATGCTGAAGACCCACTAGAAAGGGCTTTACTGAGCTCTATATTGGAGTTGGAGTACCTGCAGGACGAGCCGGCAATTTGCTATACGAGACTGATGGATTCTGTTGAGGTTGCAATGCAGGTAGAAGTGTCTGACGCGACCGTGCAACGATCGACACTACCTAAGCATCGATCGTTGCAAGTCGACAGAGACTGGGAGAGGAAAAAGCTCCGAAAATAGAACTGAAACAACTTCCATCCGAGCTAAGGTACGCATTTCTTGGACCCAATTCAACTTATCCAGTGATTGTTAATGGTAGTCTGAACAACGCAGAGCTCACTTTACTGCTAAGCAAGCTGCGCAAGCATCGCAAGGCTCTTGGCTATTCTCTTGCTGATATTTCAGGTATCTCACCGGAGCTGTGCATGCATCGGATACATCTTGAAGATGA
Source organism: Orychophragmus violaceus (assembly GCA_030180135.1). Lineage (NCBI taxonomy): Eukaryota > Viridiplantae > Streptophyta > Magnoliopsida > Brassicales > Brassicaceae > Orychophragmus > Orychophragmus violaceus. The sequence continues at coordinate 70,965,457 of CM058237.1, forward strand.
ATCCAAGACATCTATCGAGCATCAGAGAAGACTTAATCCTAATCTGCAGGAAGTGGTTAAAAAGGAGATTATGAAACTCCTTGATGTTGGGATTATCTATCCTATCTCTGATAGTGATTGGGTGAGTCCAGTCCATGTAGTACCTAAGAAGGGTGGAGTTACAGTTGTGAAGAATGAGAAGAACGAGCTGATCCCTACTAGGACTGTAACAGGACACAGGATGTGTATAGATTACAGGAAGTTGAATGCTGCTACCAGGAAAGATCATTTCCCCTTGCCTTTTATTGATCAGATGCTTGAGAGGTTAGCCAATCATCCTTACTATTGGTTCCTCGATGGGTACTCAGGTTTCTTTCAGATTCCTATCCATCCAGAGGATCAGGGAAAGACCACTTTTACTTGTCCATATGGCACATTTGCTTACCGTAGGATGCCTTTTGGACTCTGCAATGCACCAGCCACTTTCCAGAGATGCATGATGTCCATATTCACAGACATGATTGAGGACTTTATGGAGGTATTCATGGATGATTTCTCAGTATATGGATCATCCTATAATGAATTCTTAGATAATCTGTGTAAGGTTCTGACAAGATGTGAAGAGAAGCTCTTAGTTCTTAATTGGGAGAAGTGTCATTTCATGGTCAGAGATGGCATTGTACTTGGACATAAAGTGTCTGAAGCAAGAATAGAGGTGGACCGCGCTAAGATTGAGGTAATGACTAACCTTCAGGCGCCTGATTCTGTTAAGTCTATTAGAAGCTTTCTTGGACATGCTGGCTTCTATAGACGGTTCATCAAAGATTTCAGCAAGATCGCTAGGCCACTAACCGCTTTGCTGTGTAAGGATACCAAATTTGAGTTCACTGCAGACTGTCAGACTGCATTTGAACAGATCAAGCAGGCATTAGTGAGTGCTACCATAGTTCAGCCACCGGATTGGGATCTGCCTTTTGAGGTTATGTGTGATGCAAGTGATTATGCCGTGGGAGCTGTTCTTGGGCAGAAAAAGGATAGAAAGCTTCATGCTATCTATTATGCCAGTAGGACACTGGATGATGCACAAAGAAACTATGCCACTACGGAGAAGGAGTTGTTGGCAGTTGTCTTTGCATTTGAGAAATTTCGCCCTTATCTTGTTGGCTCAAAGGTGATTGTACACACTGATCATTCAGCCCTGAAGTATCTGATGCAGAAGAAAGATGCTAAGCCAAGATTGTTGAGATGGATTCTATTGCTTCAAGAGTTTGACATTGAAGTGAGGGACAAGAAAGGGGTTGAAAATGGAGTTGCTGACCATCTTTCAAGGATGCTGGTTGAGGAAGACGTGCCAATTAATGACTATTTGCCTGAAGAGAACGTCAATATGGTTGGGACAATGTTTCACACAGATTTGGACAGAAACCTGCAAAACTGTCGGATTAATCGCATTGCGTCGATCGATGCAATCTCAGCGTCGATCGATGCACCTATCGGGACAGCGACGATCGATGCGCTCCTCTGCGACGATCGTTGCAGTGCGGATACAGATCCAGAGATTTTTACAATTCAGATTTGAGGCTACGAGTTTGAGATTGATGCTGTCACAACAACTGATCGACCATGGTATGCAGATATAGCAAACTACCTGGCTGCAGAGACTGAACCAGATGATCTGAAAGGGTATGAGAAGAAGAGATTCTTCAGAGAGCTTAGGCGATACTACTGGGATGAACCTTACCTCTATAAGCACTGTTCAGATGGCCTTTACAGAAGATGTGTTGCTGAATCAGAGGTTCCAGATATCCTATTCCATTGCCATGGATCAGATTATGCAGGACATTTTGCTACTTTTAAGACTGTGTCTAAGGTTTTGCAAGCAGGTTTCTGGTGGCCTACAATGTTTGCTGATACTCACTCCTTCATTTCTCATTGTGATGCCTGTCAGAGGAGAGGGAAAATCAGTAGGAAGCATGAGATGCCTCAGAATTTCATTCTTGAGGTTGAGGTTTTTGATTGCTGGGGCATAGACTTTATGGGTCCTTTTCCCTCATCTTATGGGAATAAATTCATCCTGGTTGCTGTAGATTATGTGTCTAAGTGGGTAGAAGCAATAGTTAGTCCAACCAATGATTCTTCAGTAGTCATTAAGCTGTTTAAGTCCATCATATTCCCTAGATTTGGAGTACCTCGGATAGTGATTAGTGATGGAGGATCTCACTTTATTAATAAGGTCTTCGAGAAGCTTCTAAGAAAGCATGGAGTTCATCACCGAGTTTCTACTCCTTATCACCCTCAGACTAGTGGACAAGTCGAGGTTTCTAACAGACAGATCAAGGAGATCTTAGAGAAGACAGTTGGGAAGACAAGAAAAGATTGGGCAGCTAAGCTTGATGATGCTTTATGGGCCTACAAGACTGCATTTAAGACGCCATTAGGGACTACTCCATTTCATTTGCTGTATGGAAAATCATGTCATCTGCCAGTGGAACTTGAGCACAAAGCAGCGTGGGCTGTAAAGCAGATGAAATTTGACCTTAAATCAGCTGCATAAAGGAGGTTGATACAGCTTAATGAGTTGGATGAGATTAGACATTTTGCCTATGAGAACTCAAAGCTGTACAAGGAGAGGACTAAGGATTATCATGACAAGAAGATTGTTTCTAGAAGGTTTGAGCCTAATGATCAGGTACTTTTATACAATTCTCGTTTGCATTTGTTTCCAGGTAAGCTGAAATCAAGATGGTCCGGTCCCTACACGATCAAAGAAGTGCGTCCATATGGAGCTGTCGTTCTAGTCGGCAAGGAAGGTAATGAATTCACTGTAAATGGACAGAGGGTAAAACATTATTGGGCTAAGGCCGAGATTCCAAGAGGTCAGATTTTACCTCAGGATGATGCACCCTCTACCTGAAAAATCTTGTCCGTCCGGTCAAGCTATTGACCTTAAACAAGCGCTGGGTGGGAGGCAACCCACCATTAGGTACTGGTGTTTTTCTACTTAATTTTTGGTGTTTTTGTTAGGATTTTACGTTTGTTTTTTTGGTTTTGGTGAGTTTATGATTGCAGGTCTCGGACAGATTCGCAGTGCGTCGATCGACGCACTACTGTGTCGATCGTCACAACACGATCGGAATCGCATTGCAGCGATCGTTGCGGTCCTGAGCAACGATCGACCATACACGAAAATCGCCTAGTAACGGTCGATGCACTTAGTGCAACGATCGATGCCTGAGCGACAGAGGTAAACCCGACAGAACTCAACAAAACCTTAACAATTTTTATTTCTTTTTACCGATCCTTCGCTTGACACTACTGGGGACAGTGTGTCTTAAGTGTGGGGGAGGTGCTACTGACGTTTATCTTTCCAAAGTACACCCCATAACGGGAAGAACACTGATAAAAAAATAAAATGATACCCAAAGTGGGAAAAATCAGTTGTTAAGGAAGGAAAAGAGAAGAAAGGGACTAGAGAAAGATAGTATGGTGGTCTAGAGCTGATAAGGTAAGAATCCATGTGCCCTTTGATCGATACTCCTTAGGTGAGACCGCACTTAAATACTTGCAGAAGTCAGTAGCGAGAATTTGAATGCTTGAATGTGATTGTGGAGTTTACTTAGGACAGTTGCTAAGTGTGGGGGAAGTACATGTTGGCCTTGATATCCTGTGATTGATTCTTTCAGTGGTTTACTAAGGGGAATCTGAGTATTGTAGCTTCTAGGATGAAATGAGTTTCTGAAGAGTTTTCAAACCTCTTCACCAAGCTTTAGTTCTCTGTTTTGCTTGAGGGCAAGCAAAGGCTAAGTGTGGGGGAGTTGATATATCATGGTTTTTACTAGTTTTAGACCATGATATAAGTGTGTTTTAGTGTCTTTTTGTGTTCTTTTAGAGTCTTTTACAGGTATAATCAGGTTTGGAGCTGAATTGGAGATGTTGGAGTATTTTGGAGATTTTTGGAGTGTTTGGCCGAGAGATAGAGTTCACTGTCCGAAACAGAGTAATGCGTCGATAGTTGCACACCAGCGACGATCGTTGCACCAGCGAGATGGGCCGAAACTCGGCGGTTTATGAAGAGTAAAGATATTGCACCCTGATCCAGAAGTTCCTGATATTTACAAAGAAGCCCCTAGCCGAGATTAGACCTATATAATTAAGTTTTTGGTGTTTTAATTACTTACGCTTTCATAATTAAGAGCAGAGGATTTTTAGAGCTTTTGGGGCTGATCTGAACCTTTACTTCATCTGTATTTGGAGAAGATTTCGAACCCCTTTAATTCTTTATCTTTTATGCAATTTATTCTTCATATGATTATGTTTTCATTATCTATGTCTGAGTAGATTCCTTGTTAGGTTTAGGGTTTCTCACATAGGATTTCATGACTTGCTAGACTTGTTTAATTCAGTTAAGGATTCATAACTATATCTGTTCTTCAATCTAATTATGCTTAAAGCTAGTTCTAACCTGATCAATTAGAATCTAGATCTTAGGTTGCTAAATACGACACGGAAGTGTGGTTTAGGAATCTGAACTAATTAGGTTGAGCAATTAAACTTCTCGCAAACGAAAGTTTGGTTTAGGATAATTGTGAACATATCAAACTTGGAATTAATGCTAGTTTAATCTGTTAGTCCTCGCAAACGAAAGTTTGGTTTGCTGCACTTAGACTTAGAGAATTATCGCAAAGGAATTTGGTTAATTCTATATCTGTGTTTTGAGTTCTAGAACTGTACTTAATTAGATCCTTGTTGAATGAACTGTCTGCTTGTCTGATTTCCTGAGAACACCCTAGACTTAGCGCTCTTAATAACTTGCTTTCACAACCAATAATCTCTGCTTTCTGTTTACTTTCTCGCATTGCTTTTATTTCATCACATTGCTTTCTTCCTAGTTAATTTCCTGTTCTTGAGCTATTGAATACCAGAGTCCCTGTGGATTCGATACCTATATACTACAACCACTGAACTGTGCACTTGCAGTTAGATATAGGATTAAAACCTGACCCTATCAGTAACACATAGCATCTAGATATACCTATCTACACCAATTTAAATTCAAGAGAAGCAAGGAAAGAGTCAAGGTTTAATACAAAGGCTTGCCTCTTCGCAATTACCGTTATTCGTGTAAGAAAGCACCGTACCCGTTGGAATCTGATTGTCGTTCATCACACCCGTGGACTTGTCTCCTTCCATTGAAGATACGGCAGTGTTAGTTGTACCCGAATTGATTCCGGCAACCATCTCGTCGAACACTCGCAGAGAACCTGAAGCGGCGAATTCATGTCGGCCAAGAGATTGAAGAGATATATTCTGGGTTATCGACGACATTAAAATCCATTTTTTTTAAGAATGATCCAGGATATTTAGGAGGAATGAGTTTTTCGGGTTACCAGGAAAAGGGAATAGAAGAAAAAAAAGATCGGGCTCGATGAAGACGATAAAGGCACAACTGGAAACTTACGTGTATCTTTGTTATATATTTGATTGAGTTTCCAACTTTTTCATTTATTGACATGTCAATCTCTCATGCCTTAGAATGGCTGAGGTGTCAACACAAGGAGATACATTTCTCCTATTACTGTATTGATTTGCTTTCGGATCAATTGCTCATTTGCCATTATTTCTCAAATTAAAATCTCATGTCTTCCATTAATTTACATACCCTCCAACAAGTGATATTCCCTTTTAACCCTTAATGAATCTGATTTAATTTTTTTTTTAATAATATTAATAACTAAAAACAAAAATTGACAAAAAATACAAAAAGAAATTGAACTAATGCTGCTACGATGCTTCTTCCTCTTTGGCATCGTCAAGCTCGTCCAAACTGCTCACCTCCGATAGCTCAATTCCGTATTTTGCCGACAAAACATTGTCCATCCACGGTGAAATTCACCGCCATGACCGCCTCTATCCTCTGGAACCGACTTCTTCCTCCAATTTCATCCGACACTGTAGAATATTTGTAAGAAAATTTGATATTAGGGATTTGATATCAAACACTTCTTTGTGTTCGTACATTTGGTCGAAATTAAGACAAGACGCTTAAGTCTATGCATGGATAAATTGTGGAATGTATTTGCCGAATCAAAGTGATTTTTATGGATCTAGTCTGAGTGAAGTCATGAAATCGTGAGAGAATAGACAACTGGAACAAATGGAATAATTGATAAATATAGGCAACTTGAATAAATGGTATAAATGTGACATAGGATAACTGATACAACTGGTATTACTGTGATTGATTGTGTATTTTCTAATTGAGTTATCCTTTTTTTATCGTACTCACACGATGCAAAGACCTTCATGCACACCAACATACATTTCGACTATGGAGGATACTATTCATAATAGTATACATGGATTTCTTCTAGGAATTCAATCTATGCTATTTTGTTTAGGACCACATCTTTGGAGGAGATTGCTTATGCGAAGTTAGTAGAAAATATTTTCCCGAAGATTGGGGTAGATAAAACGACGACGAAGCTCAAATTGAGTTGCATTCTTTCGGTGTCTAAGTCACTATATTCGTCAGATATTACTGATGATGATGATGTTCTTATTTATCTAACGACGTTGGACAAAGAACTGTAATGTGTTGGTTATCAAAAATTGTAAACAAATGGGATGGGTGACAAACTTTCAACAACATTTGAGGGAGGCTGAATTACGAGGTGTCGGTTTCAAATGTCCCAATTGATGATGTAGGTAATGCTGGTGTTTAACTATCTACAGAGGTGGTAAAGACATGGAGCATCACAATGAACCGATTATTGAAGAGCTAATGGATGAAGATGTTAATAAAGATTATGAAAATGTAGAACTGCATGTTGAACTTCTGGCTGTGGAAGAGCCTGTGGATAAAGATGGTATGCATGAATTTGTTGAGCTTCCACGTTCTGTTGAGAGTCTTAAGTATGTTGAAGAATGAGAAGATTGTACATGTATTGAGTTAGGTCAAGAAATATTTCGAAGGAGGCTGCACAAGATTTGGTTGACAGAGCTTCAAACAAGAACTAATTTGGGGTCGCCACTGTTAAGTCTGATACGAAGCGACTTGCGCTAAATTGCCGTCAAGCGAAAGAATGATGTAAATGGTATTTACGTGTTGCGAGAATAAAGAGATCGTATTATTTCAGTGTTAGAGTATGCAGAAATATGCATACATGCTCTCGGGTTATTGCAACTGGTAGCAACAGTAGAAGGAAAGGCACACCGCGAATTGTAGCTTCTCTTTTGCTTCAAGACTTTGCATGTCAATTGGAGACCCCAAATCATAAGAGTATCATAAGTCTTGTTAAAGGGAGACTTGATGTGGGGTGCTTGTACTCGACTGCTTTGAGAGGGAAAAATAGTTGTTAGTAATACTCGAGGAACTCCTGAATAAAGCTACACAATGTTGTATTCTTATTTGACATGTTAGAGAAGGTTAATATGGGTACGATAACAAATGTGAAGCTGGAAAGAGAAAAAAAGTTCATCGCCTTGGGAGCTAGCATTGCAGGTTTTAGTTCAATGAAGAAAGTGATAGTTGTTGATGCAACCTTTCTTAAAACTGTATATGGTGGTCAACTAGTTTTGCGACAACACAAGATTCTAATCACCACCATTACCCCCATTGCGTTTGGTGTAATCGATGATAAGAAAGATATTAGATGGAAGTGGTTTCTTGAAAACCTTAAAACTGTTATATTGGATGATCCTGAATTAGTTTTTCTTAGTGACAAAAATTCAAGCATCATCAAGTCCGTTTGTAAGGTGTACCCAAGATCTCAGCATGGAAATTGCATCTGGAATTTGTCTCAAAACGTGAGGAAAAAGATTAATAACATCAGCAAAGATCTAGTTGCGATGAAGTTCATTGAATTTGCATATATATACTCAGGCTGAATTCGACCGAGAGTATTCTAATTTTAGGATCAAATTTCCAAAAGCGGATGAGTATCAAGATAAAAGTGTTGAAGTGGATAAATGGTCAATAGCCTATTTTCAAGGAGATAAGTACAACTTAGACACTAGCAATTCCGCAGAATCTCGGAACAACGTGTTTAAGAAAGCAAAGAAGTACTCCTTACTACCTTTGTATAATGATATTCTTGAGAAATTTTATGAATGGTTTAACAAACATAGGAAGGAAGCTGGTTGTGCGGTGAACACAAAGTAAGTGGTGCTGGTTGTGGAGAACAAATTTCACACACGATGCGCGATTGTAATAGCTTACGACAAGAATACTATGTTATTGGAGTTGACGGGAAGATGTATTTGGTGGACTTGCTGAAGAAAATTTTTAGTTGTAGAACTTTTGATATTAACAAGTTTCTTTATGTGCATGCAATTGCCGCAACCATTTTACGAGTGAGGAATCAAGGGAGAACGAGAATGTCAGTATCTATGATTTGTGTTCCAGATATTACTTGATTGAGACGTGGGTAATGGCTTATTACATGACATTTTATCTAGTTCCGCATGAGTCTAAGTGGAGTATTCATGCTAATATAAAAGGATTTGTCTCTTTAACTCCATATTACACAAAAAAACCCGAGAAAAAATCAAGAGAAGAGGTTTTCATCCACCGGAGAACGTCGACGAAAGATGAGTAACGGCTCTGTCTATGGTATTAATTTGGAGAAGTGGTTGCAGCCTGCAAGTAGCTAAAGGACACTTGTGTTGTATTGTGTTGTATTTCTGTTTTCATAATGGTACTACTTGGGACAAATAATAACAAGGGGGAAATGCTCTTTGTGGACCCTTAATTGATTTTTTATAAAAAAAGCCGATCCCTTTTGCAAAGAAATGCAAAAGAGGTTTTTTGGTGGGGGGGGGGGTGGAGGGTATGAAATGTAAGTATAAATTATTGTGTTCCAGCTATCACGTTATTGTGAAATACCAGATTGGTCTCTTTCACCGTCAAAGTGCCTATCTGAAAGTCTACAAGGAAGATTTCCATTAGAAGGCTTAGAGGAGACTTCACACAAAAAGTTTACATTTTTCCTACATCTTGAATTTTAGTTATAAAATTTATTAAAAAAAAATATCAAACCACTTTTGAATAATCAAAACAAAGTCAATTGTCACCTAAAAAATTCTTTTTTATACAAATAAGTTATATTTAATAAACATGTCTAAATAGCAAATTTTAGGTGTTGAAGAAGAAGTGTAGGATAGAAGTCTTCCTTAGAAGTATATGGTAGAAGTCTACATTTTCAAGGCAGATCTAGAATGAAGTATGGGAACTTAAAATTTTTGGCAGTAATTTTATTTTTCTTTTGAAAAGGAGTTTACAATTGAAGTTTACTAGAGAAATATTCTCCTAAGTCAACTGAAATGCTTTTTAACATAGAAAAAACCCCCTGTATAAAGAAGCGAGGGTAAGTGTTACTTTTGTTCTGGTAAAAAAGAAAATCTCTCCTCTCTCTCCCTCTTAAAATCTATTTCCTCGCCATGAGCCTCATTTGTCGCCGTTTCCTGTGTTTTATGGTATTATTTATTCTTCTTTATTTGTGTAATACATGATTCTTGTTTTTTGACTTCTCATAAGTCTTGTTTAATAATACATAAATATGGAGGGATACTCCTACAGTCAACTGTCAAGTAGCTCTATGAGGAGTTTGTGGGGTTCAAGGTTGCTCGAGGTGAACTCTGCTATGCGTACTAAATTCGGGGTAGGCAATTTTTTGGATGCAAGAACTATAAGGTAATAAGACTCTTATGGTGTTGTTTGTTTACGACTGTGGTTTGTGTCTTTTAAATATAATAAATTTTGTTGGGTAGACTTCTAGTAGAGACATATTGGGAAGACTTCAAAAAGATGTCTACCTAATTCTAAAATTGTACAATTAATTTCAAATATAAGTAAACCGTACAATAAATTTAATCTAAATCGATGATAACCGTCAATAAACCGATTTTTTAACCTAAATTTATAAAGTTTTTTAAACCCTTCCTTAATTAGTTTCTACCGTCTTCTTTCTCTCTAATCTCTCATTATCGGTAGCGCATCTCATCTTTCTCTCTAATATCTTGCTCTCATCGCTGTCGCCTCTTTAGTCAGCGTCGTCTTGCCGTCTCTGTCTCGGCGTCAATATCGTTGTCATACTCTGTATCACCCTCACCTCTACTTTCTCTTGTCGTCTCCATCGATCGCTCTCTCCATTGCCTACATCGCTGTCGGTAACTTCTCTTCCTCCCTTTATCTCTTCTTCTTCGGAATATTGAAATGATTTGAAAAAACCTTACACTGCTTGTTTTTTACCATCTCTACCGGCCTCGCCGTCTCGTTCGCTCGATTTTCATACCTCGTCGTCTCGGCTCAACTTTTGTGCGACGCCGTATTGTGTAAAAAACCTCGTTTTAAAAACTCTCTTTTTCTAATTTTAATTGGTTATGCTTCTTGGTTAGACTTAGATCATAGACATATATGGGAGATTTAGATCGTAGACTTATATTGGAGACTTAGACCGTAGACTTATATGGTAGACTCCTGAAGAAGACTTATATGGTAGACTTCTTCAGAAGACTTATATTGTAGACTTCTGAAGAAGACTTCTTTAATGTTTGTTTTCAGTGGTGAAGGATGAATAATCATGTATTTTCGTTGAGACTTTTCACAAAAGTTGATGAGCCCGAACCGGTAAAGAGCATCCATTACTACAAAAACAATACAAAACTCTTCACTGCTTTGTTCAAAGTACTTAAAGAGGATGAATGGGAAGAGATTTGGAACTCCAAGCTTGGTGTATTTATGAAGTTTCATAAGATGGATTTTGGTTGGGCGTCTTGGCTAGTGCATTGTATCCTCGGATTTGGATTAGTTTGTAAGAAGACATATGAGCTTGGAGATTGTTTTATGTAAACACTTTGAGGTTTTCATTGACTGAGTTTGAAGAGATCACGTGACTTAATTGTGACTATGTGGAGCGGCTTGGGGAGCCTGACGTTGAAGTTACATAAGAGATGGAATAATTTTGAGAGAAGATAGGAGTACCTATAGAAAGAGGATCTAGTATTGATGACCTTATTCTTGCTTGTTCAGTGACTGTTCATTGGTCAAGGGATGAAAGGATGCCATTGGGGTACTTGGTTGTCTCTGCTGGATTCGTTGAAGAAAAGAAATCTTCCACACCCACATGTGCTAGCATGGATAGGCTAGTCATGGATTTGGTGGCATTTAAGAGGTACCCATGGGGAAGAGTCGAAAAGGCTTACACAATTGACGGATGTGTTGAGGTTCTCCAAGTTTGGGTCTACAATGCAATGTCGGACTATTTAGAAAACTAGGGAGAGAGCATGGCGGCTAACATAACTCCACCTCTGCTTGCTTACAAGGGGACAAGAAAACGGAAACATGTGAAATGGATCATGATTTGTCTTCTCTTATTTTAACATTTACTGTTTTTTAATGTAGACTCGTTTCTACAGATTTGTTGTAAAGGAAAGGGACTAAATGTTCCCAGTTTGGATGACAAAGTAATATATGAGAATGTGGAGAATACTGTCAAAGCAGTGTTTGGAGATTATGGCTGTGGTCCTTGGCGATGGACAAATCCAATTGGGATGTTGAAGGTGTCTTGGTATCAAACAATGTGAAGACTGAGTGTTTATAGGACAAGAAACGAAGAAAGGGGATTAAAAGGTCTCGGGCGAGAACTTCTTATTTTTATGATTGTGGCCTGAGCATTGAGGAGGCCATGGAGGCCATGAAGACCGAAATCCAAAAATGCTATGCACTTCTGACTATTGATCTGAAGGCAAGGTTTATGGCTTGTGATTGAAATTTCAGAGAACTAAATATCAAGGTTGAAGGCTTGGAGGCGGTTGTAGCGAAGCTGAAAGATGCACATACCGATCAAGAGCGTGTGAAGTCATATGTTGTCGCAACAGAAGACGCTTAGAAGGAAGAGATACAGCCTTGTCCGGATAGTACTGAACCCTATATAGTACCAAATGCGTGTGAATTTTCTGTTTGTTGGTGTGCGTTGTCCCTTGTTATTTCAGATTGCTTTGGACTGGATGTTTGGATTTGGTTGTCTTTGTTATATGGGATTTTAACTAATTAATGAAGATGTTCTACCTTTGTATTTTTTCTTCAAATGTTCACAATTCCGTTGTATATAGTTGTTAAATTGCAGAAAACAGGTTCCAATGAGCGAGAGCGTTAATTGCGGCAAGGTTCGTAGTATTATCTATGTTGGAAAAAGAGAACCAACAAAGAGGAGAAAGAGGCTCTTTTGAAAAAGCAGGAACGTAAGCAGCCTGTAACTGTGGAACTTGAATGGGCAAAGGGTGATGGGATTAAAAGTCTATCTCCAACCCAAGTTTCTTTTCTTTTTTTGTAGGAAACAAAACTGCAAAGGTAATCCTAAAAGTTCTCAAGAAAAACAAGCATGGTTATAATCCCTTAGCATCTGTTTCAAAGCAGAAGGTGAATCCTTGCCTTGATTGGCTGAAAATTCTTCCGTAAGTCTTCCGCATTATAATCTTCTTTTCAAATTCTCAACCATAAGAAAACACAATGTTTAACCAATTAGAAATTCTAATTTTCAGTTACTGGAAGTTATAGGAAAAGCCAAAAGGTTCTTAGAGCGAGTGGTTTTAATTCTGCGAACTCCAAAGGAGTGGCTCATAGACACGGTAAAGACTTTTGGCATAGATTTATTAGGTAGATTTTTTGCAAAGTCTATTGTATTAATAAATTACTAAAAAAGCCAAACTAATATGAGTTGTGGGTCCATGCAGCATATGTATGCCTTACTATCTACTGAGACTCCAATACCATAAGCATCCAGAGTGGTTTATGTCTGAGAGAATATGCCTCCTTGATGCCATCTTTACGATGATGTGGACATCCAAACTACAAGGATTTTGTTGACTCCCCACAAAATGACGATGGTTCATGTAAATTGTTACCGGTTGTTGCTTGTGATTACTTTTCGGGTGAGTCGATATCTGAATGCAGGACGAACAAGACATGGAAAATTTAAGTGGATGACTTAAACGCGCCCTTGAACGTAACCAAAACTTATTGGGTAGCTTTGTTGATATTCATCCCAAAGAGGCACATTTTTATATGGGATTCTGCAGACACTAGCTTCCCTAATGCGATTATGGATACGGCAGTTGAGCCTATTGCAATCGTGCTGCCCTATCTGCTTCGTTCGGTAGTTGTAAACGACAGAGAACTCTTAAATTTTGACCCTTTCACACATGAGCGGATCAAGCATAAAAGTGTGCCTCAGAACAACCAGTCGGGTGATTGTGGTGTTTTTTGCATGAAGTACATTGAATTTCATGCACTAGGCATACCATTCCCTTCTATTGGGTAACAAAAATGTAAAAGCTATAAGGGAAGCTTTGTGTAGAGATTTGGGACGAGTGCGAGTATCGTGGTCAAGAAGCACGCACATGGTCGAAATTGGACGTGTATGAAGGAACATGATGACATGTTGTATGTTTTTTGGTTATTGAACAGTGTTATGGTTGTTGTGGATGCTAAAATACACACTAGAAGTTTTAGGGTATTTTGTGTAATGATTTAAGAATGGTGGGCTAGATTCTAAGATGAACCACAATCGAAAATAAGGCTTAGAATGGTAAAAAGATGGATTGTATTAATTGGTTTATGTGTTTACAAAGAACTCGAGCTATTGAGCAATTAAAAGTGCTAAGTAAAGAGAATTGTTCTAAGAATCGGATGACCTTCGGTGAGCGTGGAGTCCTCCTTCTTATAGCCTCTATGCTCAAATGCTTTCCCCACTGTCGGAGTCGGCTCCAACGTCTCCCGTGATCTCCAGAATCTCTCCTTTGACCTGATCTCTTCCTCCTTTCTATCCAACGGATCGTGTGTTGTGGTTGGGGATGGTCGTCGAGCTATACTGCGGAGTCTGAGCTTAACGTCTGGGCCTGTTATTTGATGATTCGGCTCATCAGGCATGTTTCCTAATTGATCAGGCCTGGTCGTGATGCATAAGGGCCTTGGTCGCTGGCCCAAGATGAGGTCTTAATCCAGCTGAATTAACTGGAGGGGAATTGGGCCCAAACATTTCCCCCCCAACCCTTTAAGTGATCTCCTGAGCTTGAAGGGCGAAGTATCTTTGCAAAGGCCCACAATATACTTCGGATGAGACCGAATCCGGGCGTCGAACAGTCTCCGAGATATGGGGACGGTTTCTCGCGCGTGCCATTGGATGACGTGATGATCGAGAATCCCTCCAATACAGATGTATGAGATGAAAAGAGGGTTTGCGTCACGCGTACTCGCTGCGAGTGGGAAGTAATCCGAAAATCCAACGGTTGGGATTTATGAGAACTGAAAAGATTTGGGGAGTTCCTAGGTCACACAATAATGATTGCTTTATAACCCAACTCTCCATGTGTCCACTCTCCAAGATACAACCGCCGACTAAAGGTAACTTCTCCACTTTCTTCTTTATATCGACTGATCTTTTTTTCTACCATCTTTACTTTTTATTGTTCCAGTTTCCTTCTGCGATTTTTGCCTGCTTTCTTTTGCGAAAACTGTTGGTTTGTTTTTTTGAAAAAATCTTGAAACAATGTCAAAATCTACTGGTGTCACGGTGAAGAAAGAAAAACAGGTTGCCAAGGATGTAGGATTCGATCATCTTAATCCAATCACGAAGCCGGAGGACATCGAGAGTCTATATTCGACGTACGGGGTACCGAAGAAGGTGAAACTGAAGCTCCACCGTCCGGGCGAGACACCGGAGTCAGTCCGACCAGGTTACTGTTGTGCCTTTAAGGCCTATTTTGAAAAGTGTGATTTAGTCTTTCGATTCCCCAGTTCCTGCTGGACGTCCTTGGAGAGCTCGGAATGGCGTTCCTCAAATGACCCCAAATTTTGTCCGGTATCTCATTGGCCTATTGGTTAGGGCTCGAGAAGAAGGAATCTATTTTGACTTATCCGTTCTCCATGATTTGTGTTCAATTAATTACAACTCGGTATCCGGACTTTTCTACCTCTCCCCGGAGAGGTTTGGCGGTTTTAGTGGCGGTCCCGAGTCGGGAGGATCGTTGGAGGGAGCGACCCGTTTTATTCAAAATCGATCATCACTCAGTTGGGGACTACGATCCTTCTAGGATCGTGACCTCGTGAGCCGAGTCTATTGGTTAGGAGTAGCTCTGGCCAGGCTTTCCTGCTTTGCATGTCGATTTTTTTTTTGCTTTTTTATGTTTGATCTCTCTTCCTGCTTTGCTATCTCAGATATTCCTGAGAGGTACAGTATAACCCCCACAGTCAGGAATCATTCTATCATCCTCGGTTCTAGAGACATGCTTTGGTCATCGTTCACTGTGGACCGGGTTAAGCGCGCACTTGAGCTTCTGACAGAGACGAGTCCATTCAGAGTTCGTCCTACTGCAGCTCGTGTCGGTAAGTTTTCGACTCTGCAGTTCATTTTACTCTGAATTGTTTTCACGCGTTTGAGTAACATTCTATTCCTGAATCTGCAGGTACCCGTGCACAAGCTACTTCCGAAGAACGTTCGTCCAGTGCTGCCAAAAAGAGAGACATGAGGAGGCACCACACTTTTCGTGAATCATCCAAGAAGCCCGCCGAGAAGGCGACGTCCAGCGGTTACTAGACCATCCGACCCGGCCAGTTGAGCGATGCTCTGACCAGTGCCATTAACCATGGTATGTCCGGGCTTCCGCCTGCACCCCCGCATCGAAGTCCAGAGTCTGAGAGTGAACCGGAGATGGCAAATCCCGACCAAGTGATCTACTTAGGCTCCAAGAGTTATGAGAGCGACTCCTCTGTGCAACCCTCTAGAAAGAATCCTCGCCATGAGAAGGCTTGGGAGAGGAAGGAGGCGTATGCTGGATCCGGTTTGCCAAACGCCCCCGGACCAAGCCTTTCCACTTGAAGTTCGACCACACTGAGGACTACCCAATCACAGATGATCCGGACGGGCTCGCTCACCTGTTGCGCCATTGTAAGGCCGCTGGCTGTTCTCTCCCCTCAGTGAAGAATCAGATAGGTCGCAAAATCTAAGTTAAGTCAATGACCGCTCGTGGAAAGGTAGTTTCTATATTTTTGCTTTCTGCTTAGAGTTTTCTTTTAACGCTGGTTTTGATCTTGCAGTCTCTGGAAGCGGACAACCAGCTGGTGGCCTTTTACGAACATACTCTTAGGAGCGTACCTCGTCAGGAAGAGATAGAGCAAGCCCAAACCGTGGTCCATTCTCTGATCGCCACTCCCAAGATATGTCAAGAGGACTTGCAGCTTTGTGAGGCTCAGCTCAATGTCACGAAGTCCGAGTGTCTGGTCGCAGTGGACTGGTTGGTTTGCCTGGAGGAGCAGAACAGGGAGCTGACCTTGAAGATGGATGACGCGGTTCACCGGGCCAAGCATGAAGGGATGAGAATGAGGGATGATCAGTACTACGACATGTTCAAAGCCTATAAGAGCAAGTTTGAGAGGAAGAAGAAAGAGACGGACTGTGAGATAAATCTTCAAGAGGTTGAGGCTAACATCGAGCTGATCGCGCTGCTGCAGAGCGGTGTTACGACTCTTGATGAGGAGCTTCCCAAGTTGCAGCATAGGTCTCTGACTTCTCTCTCAGCTCTGAGCTAAAGGCCATCCCTCCGTGGGTTTTTACGAGTTCGATTCAAATGCCGAGATGATGGCGGGATCTGCGAGCGCCAGGGCGAATGAGGCGGCTGAGACCGGGGACACCATAGATGTCGAAGGAACCAAGGAGGTCGAGGTTGAAGGTGAGGAGCAGGGCTGACGGCTGCTCATACTGAAATTTTAATCTGTTTTTTTTTTTGAATTCCCTAAAGCCTCCTTTTGGGCTAAAGTTGAACTTCTATTTTGCTTTTGGTGTTGCCAGGGAGGGCTTTTATCCATAACTCCTTTTGGCTTGGGTGAGCCTTTTTATGCAAGGTTTTTAGACTTATGTTGTTAGGAGTTCAGATTTTATTTTAGCAAAATATTGATGTTTGCTTATGCATTGTTAGTTTTGCAAGTTAAACCTTTAGGTCATAGGAAGGAACTCTTGGTATCAATTTCTTAGTACGGCTAGACGTACTTAATTTTAGAGTTCGTTCAACGACTTAGTGCCTCTTGGTTTGCTGTGTTTTGGATACATGTTTAACTCGTGCAAAGTTGTTTAGGGTTTACTTCCAAGTTCGTTCACGAGTTGCAGGCTCTGGAGGATCTGGTATGTAGGATCCTTCGAGTTATGGCTCGTCTGGAGCACTTGTTCGCGTTTTTTTAGAACAGAATTTACATTGATGTGTTGGGTGATAACCCTATACTCCCCCCCCCCCCCCCCCCCAAAGAAAAGAAAAATAAGAATGAAAATTTTTGGTGGAGTGGCTGCACTCTTAGTTCGAGCTGCCTACGTACCCCGCCAAGGAATAAGGCCTAACGTAGTTCGATTATTGTGAGTACTCGGAGATGATATAGCTTGATGTTCATGGAGTTCCACGGCCTCTTCACTGGTACCCCGTTTTTGAATTTCGTGAGCTTGTAGAGGCTGTCGCGAACTATTTCGGTGATTCGGTAAGGGCCTTCCCAGTTGGTCCCGAGTTTTCCGGAGCCTTGCTCTCTGGTGTTTTGGTAGACCTTGCACAGTACTAGGTCTCTCACACTAAACTTTCGGAGTCGGACTATGGAGTTGTAGTAGTGGGAAGTTGCTTGCTGGTAATTTTGCATTCGTACTAACGCTTGGCCGCGTTATTCCTCGATCATATCTAGATAATCTCGGAGTATTTGCTCTTTTAGTTCCTCATTCTCGGACTCCGGGTCCTTCGGATAGTCGGAACTGATACCTCGGCAGGGACCATCGCCTCCATCCCGTTGGCCAACGAGAATGGAGTTTCTCTGGTCGCGCTGTGAGGTGTAGTGCGGGACGCCCATAGAACTCCCGGTAGTTCCTCGGACCAGTTTGACTTTTTAGAGTCAAGTATTTTCTTGAGGCTACTCAAAAGTGTCTTGTTTGCAGCTTTCGCTTGACCGTTTCCTTGAGGATATCTAGGGGTCAAGGTCGTTAAGCGTATCTTCCAAGTTTTGAGAAGTTTATGAAAACTTAGGAGATGAACTGCGATCCGTTGTCGGCTACTATTTTGTAGGGGAGTCCGTGTCGGCAGATGATGTGCTCCAAGATGAAGTATCTTACTTCAA
The DNA here is from genome assembly GCA_030180135.1 of Orychophragmus violaceus. Taxonomy (NCBI): domain Eukaryota; kingdom Viridiplantae; phylum Streptophyta; class Magnoliopsida; order Brassicales; family Brassicaceae; genus Orychophragmus; species Orychophragmus violaceus. The sequence goes on from CM058237.1 coordinate 70,983,575, forward strand.
TCTCGGTGGTTTGCTGGTAAGCCTTAGCTTCTATCCACTTAGTGAAATAGTCGGTCAAGACCAGGAGATTCATGAGTTGTTTTGGTCCTGAAAAAACAAGAGGTCCTACTATGTCTATTGACCACCTCATGAAGGGGTAAGGTGCGGAGATCGAGGACAATTTTTCTGCAGGCTGATGGATGATTGGGGCGTCCCTTTGCAATTTATCACACTTCCTGGTGTAGTTTTCGCAATCTGCGATCATAGTCGGCCAGAAGAATCCTTTCCTTTTTACGTGGATGGCTAGGGCTCGGCCTCCAGAGTGATTACCACAAGTTCCTTCATGGGTGTTACACCTTACGACTAGAGCTTCTTTCGCATGCACGTAACATAGGTAAGGTTCTGTTGTGCTGCGTTTGAACAAGCGATGACCGATCACGCAGTATCTGGCGCTTCGCGCTTTTAGCTTTTTGGCCTCCCATTTATCGTTGGGAACTAGGAGGAGTCTGATATAATCCAGGATATCCCGCCAGTCTTGCTTATTAAGGAATTATGCGTCCGGTTCTTGGGGCTCATACTCTTCCTCAACTGAGGTCTCTTGGACCGTTGATTATTAAGAAGGCCGAAATCGTAAACCGCATAGCATACCGTTATTGCTTCTGGGGGAACTTCGGAGTATGAAGCTTGAGGCGGATTTTTGGTTTGTTCTGCCAAAGCTGTCGTGGCTTTGTCTGCAGCTTGTGCCTTTAGTGCCACGTCTATGCTCGGTTTTTCTATCTATTCTACATGTATGATCCTTTTAACCAGAGGGTCGGATGTTGAGGCTAATGCTGCAAGAGCATCGGCTGAGGAGTTCTCTCCCCTAGGTATTCTCTCGAGCGTGAAGTCTTTTAGTGTCCTTGCTAGCTCGCAACATACCTTTACGTAAGCTTCCATGCGCTCGTCTTTAGTTTCGTACTCGCCATGATACTGGCTTGTTACTATCTGCGAGTCGCTAAAGGCGCGAACTTCTTGTGCTCCGATCCCGATTTCAAGTAGGAGTCCGGCTATAAGGGCATCGTACTCGGCTTCGTTACTGGAAGCGTTGAAGCGGAGTCTGAACGATTTCTCGATTACTTCTCCTGTTGGAGTTACGAGCTTGATTCCTACTCTAGAACCGTGTTTGGATGAAACTCCGTCGACGTGGAGTGTCCAGTGATCATTTTGGTTTTCTTGATCCGGAACTGTACGTGGGAGTTCGATTATAAAGTATGCTAGGACTTGAGCCTTTGCCCTAGTCCTAGTGCGATACTAGATATCGTATTCGCTCAGCTCGATCGCCCACTTAGCCAACCTCCCGGATTTACTCGGGCTGTGTAGTATAGTTCGTAATGGCTGCGATGTCATCACCACAGTAGCATGTGACTAGAAGTACAGTCGTAACTTCCGGGATGCCATCACTACGGCGAGCGCAATTTTTTCCATTGCTGGATACCTCGTTTCTGCGTCTATGAGTGTCTTGCTCACGTAGTATATGGGCTTATGTTCGTTTTGTTCTTCGCGAAAAATTACTGCACTCACGGCGGCTGGTGAGGTCGCAATGTAGAGGTATAAAGGTTCGCCCTCTACAGGCTTTGCCAATATTGGAGGCTCGCTGAAGTATTTTTTGAGTTCGTTTAGGGCTGTTTCACAATCCTCGTCCCATTAGGACTTTCGGTTTCCTTTGAGGAGGTTGTAAAACGGTAGACTTTTGTCTGTAGATCGGGAGATGAAACGGCTTAAGGTTACTGTCTGTCCTGTCAGTCTTTGCACTTCCCTCATGTTTCTTGGGGAAGGCATCTCCAGGAAGGTCGCGATTTGTTTTGGGTTTGCTTCGATCCCTCGTTCCGTTACCAGATAGCCGAGGAATTCTCCCGATGGTACTCAGAAGGAGCATTTGGCTGGGTTAAGCTTCATCCCGTATTTGTTCAGGATCGCAAATCTTTCTCGGAGCTGTGTTATATGGTCGCTCTCCTTGGAGGACTTCACCAGCATATCGTCGATGTAAACTTCCATCAATTTTCCAAGTTGAACGGCGAACATTTTGTTCACTATCTCCGGCATGTAGCTCCGCTTTTTTAGTCCGAAAGGCATCACCTTATAACAATAGGTTCCGCGATCGGTTATGAAGGCCATTTTTTCTTGGTCCTCTGGGTTCATGAGGATCTGGTTATACCCAGAGAATGCATCGATGAAGGACAACAGTTCATGCCCGGCGGTGGCTTCCACCATACGGTCTATGTGTGGGAGTGGGAAGCTATCCTTCGGACATGCCTTATTTAAGACTGTGAAGTCTATACAGACTCGCCCCTTCCCATTTTTATTTTGGACGATGACCGGGTTAGCTAACCAGTCGGGGTATTTCACCTTCCTGATTGACCCGACCTTTAGCAGTCTGTCGACCTCGTCATTGACCGCTTTAGCTCGACCTGGACTGCGCTTACGGCGGTTTTGTTTTACAGGTTTGAACGTGGGATCTACATTTAGTTCGTGTTAGGTAACGTCTATGTCGATCCCTTTCATGTCCTTGGTGGACCATGCGAACGTGTTTACGTTTTCTTTGAGGAAGCTGATGAGCTTCTCTCTGGTGGAGCTAAGGAGTTCTGATCCGATTTTCACACATCTCTTTGGACAAGCATCATCGATGCAAACCGAAACGAATAGATCCTTGCGCGGACCTCGAACCGTTGGGTCGCTGTTTTGCTTCGCAGTTCGCGATGCGAGCTCTTCCTCTTTCTGTAACTGCTATAATAGTGATATTTCCAATTGATTAAAAAAAGGTCAAGTAGCATGATTTTGTGGCTTTTTGGTTGCCTTGGATCGTTTTTATCCCCGTGGGGGTTGGAAACTTCACACACTGGTGATAAGTGGAAGGTACTGCCTTCATAGTGTAGATTCACGGTCTGCCTAATATGGCATTATATGGGGATGGTTTGTTGACTACGACAAACTCCAGGATTTCTTGTTTCCCCCCGGCGATAGACGGGAGCTTTATAGTTCCCAGCGAATAGGTGGTTTCTCCGTCGAATCCTGTTAAAGGAGTTCGTCCGTCGGTCAGAATTGAATCTTAGAAGCCCATTTTCTTGAAAGCGTCGTAGAAGAGGAGGTCTACAGAGCTTCCTATGTCGATCTTAACTCTCAATAGCTCAAATCTGGCTACATCGAGTCGGATCACTAGGGCATCATCGAAAGTTATGTGAGTGTCGGGCCCCTCTATGGGAACCATTTCTCTAGTGTCGGTCTCGACCCGCCTCTTTGATCGAGTTTACCGATCTCGACATAACTTTGAGCCTCCATATATAAAGTTTATCGTTTTTGGGAGACGGGAGCTGCACAGCCCGAGCTTTGGCAAGCACTGATTTACTGGTTTTTTTGGAGTAGGAGGTGGCGTGATGACCGATTTTGTCGATCCTCCACAGCGAGCCATATCAAAAATAATTTCGGTACGCTTGACACGAGAGGGAGGAGGAGAGGCGGACTCTTCCTTTTCCGGGGTTCTCTCGCGCTTAGCTTGCGAACTTCTTTGGCTTTTCGGTTTACTTTTTCCCTTGCTCCCCTTTTCTTTTTCGTTTTATTTTTCTGGTGCTTCCGCTCTGCTGCTGCCGTCCTTGGCTGCTAGCAGATGGTCTTTAGACCAATATTCCTCGGAAGAGTGTCCGTTTTTATCGTGATACTTGCAATACTTGTTTGCATCGTAAGTTTTTCGCCATTGAGGCTTGCCGTCTAGCGTAAGGCAGTGTTGTCCCTTTTCAGAAGATTCCTTTTTGCTGGTTTTCTTCTGGCTTGAGCTGCTTTGTTCAAGGGCCACGGCCACATTCTCTTCGTACTTTGCGTAGTATGTGGTCTTGTGAAGAGCAACGTCTACAGACATGCAAGGTCAAACTGCGAGTTCTTTCCTAAACTCTGATGTGTACAAGAGTCTTTTTTCCAAGGCCGCGATCGCTATGGTCTCGTTTGGGTTTGCGATGCGCGATTTGACCTCGCGTAACCTAGCGATGTAGGCTCTGAGAGTTTCGTCGGACCCTTGCTTTAAAGCCCAGAGATCGGCTTCCGACGTTTTCTCTTCGATGAAGATCGAGTATTTCTTTAGACATATCGACATTAGCTGGGTGAAGGTTTCGATCGAAATCCCTTCCAGGCTAGCGAACCATTCTAGTGCGGTACCGTTGAGGTTCTCGGCGAAAATCCTGCAGTAGCCTGCTTCCTTTTCTTCATCTTTTGATAGGCTCGGGAGACTGCGAGCCGGAAGGTTCTAACATGAGCTTTTGGATCCGTAGTTCCCGTGTATTCTGGAATTTTGATATTTTTTGTGTTCTGGATCCGTGCGTTAGCGATCTTATCCGTGAATGGTGTCTGATGGGTTTCTTCGATAACTTGATCTATGTCCGGGGCCGCGCTCGTAGCCGAGTGAACTGCGGCTTGGAGGCGTTGGAGCATGGCATGAATGACCTCGTCGTCCACTCTAATCCGGTGTTCGAACATAGGAGACTGTGCATTTCATGGACGTGTGTTACTTGGTCTCGAAACCCTGCTTGTTGAGCTATTTTTCTCGGGGGAGGCTGAAGGATTGTTTAGTGTTTATCCTGGTTCAATTCATTCAGATTAAACCCTACTAAACAGATTGGATCTAGGTTCTCTTGCAGAATCATAAGGGGATCTCGAAATACCTTGTTATGCAGCGGAAGAATCAGGTATGAGTCAGAGATCAGCAGAACCACCAAGAGGTTGTTCCTCCAAAGGCTCACACACACACACTAACAGGAAGAAGGCTGCTAGACCAGAGAGAGGGTGGCGCAGAGAGAGAGAGAGGCGCAGGAGAATTGGAGAGGAAAGAGAGCTAGGTCAAGTTTTAGTCATAAAACCCTTGTCTAGTTCTGTTGGGCTTTTGGGCCCAATTCCCAGTCTGATTAAATCCCTTAGATTTAATCAGGCCCTTTAATCTCTCTAAGTACAGTAAATGCCTAGCACTTTTCCCGTACTTCTGCTGAACCGTTCCCTCATAGTTTCCTGTTAGCTTAGGCGTGTGACCCATATGGGATCATATAATAAAGGCAATAAATCCAAGATTTATAGATCATGAGCGGACTCTAGCAAGCCATCATGACCCCCAGTATTATATGACTTATGTCTGATCATTGACATACTCTTACTTTCTAGAGACAGTACAGAGATTACCGGACATAATTCCAACAATCTCCCACTTGTACTGGAATCTCTGTATTCATATTCCTTTTGTCTCAATATCTCGATTAGTCATAAGGCAAGATGAGTGTCATCCTTATAAAGCCTAATAATGTTCATCGGACTCTGATTTGATACTGACAATCCAAACGACTCGGGACAGTCTGTTTGAGCATGGCCATGCATTTTCCAGTATTCAAATCTCCGATTGGCCTAGAGATATTCACTCCATTTATATTGGAGGGACAAATCCCGTCTTGTTCCATCACTGTAAACTACTCATTTCATAATACACCCAAACAAGGTCCTTATAACTATCGCTTTACGACAGCGTTAGACAATGATCAAAGCGCATCAGTTGATGTGCAGTCACATGCATGCGAACTCAGGTATAAGGACTATACTCTATAGTCGTAGTAAGAATCTCTTATGACACAGATATAAATATCCTGAAGAGTTCTTATAAGCGGGTCATGTCCGGTCGTATGTACCCCAACATACACCTATGTACTGACTTTGATGCCGTGCATCTATGACATCCTGAGACTTTGTCATAAGTCACATACCAATCTAGTCTCACGCGGTTGTTGGTGTTCCAATTTCAACAACCTTCGACTAGGGACAGGATGATATAAGCCATCTATCAAATATAGGGTCTCATGATCAAGCTAAATGACTTTGATGACTCAAGATCAAGTCACTTACTTCGATGACCTATAAAATGGTTCATATCATTTTGGAACGATTATTTCATCACAGTTAAAATAATCTTGAAAAATAATTTTATTATTAAACATCTTAAATGTTTTACAAGAACATATCAATAACTAAATAAAGCCCTCTTACAAACTCCCACCGAAATTAAGACTACATCTTAATTTCACTTATCCTACAGCTACAGTCCGCGACTCGTGCTTAGGCCTAAGGAGTGGCTTCGTTAATAGATTAGCAACGTTCTCATTCGTTGAAACTTGCTGATCTACCTAACACCTCTGTCATTTATCTCACGGAATAGGTTATACCTACCCTCAAGGTGTTTGGACCTCTGATGTGCAGCTAGCCTCATCTATGCTGGGAATCACATCAAGTTCAGTGATGAACTCTTCTTTCCAAACAACCTCTTTCGCCGCTATCCAAGCTGCGAAATGTTCAGCTTAAGTCATGGAGTCAGCAACAGTGCCTTGCACCGCCAGACAGACACAAGATATAACCGGACTGTGACCGGAAATCATCTTTGTCTGTTGGAAACTTGCCTTTCAGACTCTATCGACTTGTAGCACCTCACTTTCTCCGTAAATCAAGAACTTATCCTAAGTATTTTCCAAATACTTGAGGATATTTATTACGTCTATCCAGTTATTCTTTACTGGATTTGACTGGTCTTTACTTGTCTTGCTTAACATTAAAGCAACATCAAAACAAGTACGTGTCATGGCATACATGATAGATCCAATTGCCGACGCATATGGAATCTCATCCATGCATTCAAGCTCAGCAGATATCGTAGGACACTGTTTCTTGCTTAACGTAATGCCATGTGACATTGGCATAAAACCCTTCTTGGAATGCTGAAAACGTGTAGGACTTTGTCAATATAAGAATCCTGACTTTGTCCTATCAGCTCTTTTGGATCTCTATCTTTAGATCCAAAATCCAAGAACATACGTGGTTTTACCCATGTCAATCATAAAACCAACTCCCAAGCCAGTCCTTTACCGACTGCAGCATTGGAACGTTATTTCCGAGAATCAGTATGTCATCGACATACACTATGAGAAATGCAACATCGCTCCCACTTATCTATTAGTAAACGCACAGTTCCATCTCGTTCCTGTTCAAGTCAAAACCTTGACTACTTCAACAGAACGAAGATTCCAACTCCGATATGTTTGCTTCTATCCATGAATGGATCGATGAAGCTAACTTACATACAGTGTAATTTTTCGGAGTCCGGGCTCACTTTCGCTTCTGTGAATTTCACAGGTTCGTCACTTTCAATGATCATCAGATCATGGCAACTAATCACGAGAAATCACTCTCGGATTAGTGACGGATTCATTCAGATCTGCGAACTTCAGGCTCTACAGGTGTAGATTCTACAGAAATCTGTAAATCCATCCGCTGCTCTCCCTCAACAGGTTGAGCAGCCTCCTGTATTTCTCGAATTTCTTCGAGTTATACTTTTACTCCCACTGTTCTTCTTGGAAAGTAACTTCCTTTTTAGAAAACAAAATTCCGAACAACCTAACTTCGTATTCGGAATGGACGTAAAAGTAACAAGCCTTGGTTTCCCTAGGACAACCAGCGAAGCAGCACAACTACAAATACTCAGTAAAGACGAATTTGGATCATTTCCAATCCACATTTATGTGGTGTCTTTCAACTGATATTGGTGGAACTATTTCAGCGTAAACTTAGATATTTCTAGAGCGTTATTCTTAAAGAATATCATGGAAGATTCGTGTGACTCATCTTTAATCATTTCTAATAAGATCTGATTCTTTCTCACAGAAACACCTCAAGGTTTTCAGGAGAAATGAGCTGTGAAAACGACTTCACACTCATTCAGATGATCACACCATCAATGACTTAAGTATTCTCACTCGTGATCTAATCCAGAGTCTCAATACTTCTGTCACTCAGATTCTATACCTCATTCTGGAACTCTTTCGATCATTTCAAAGAATTCCGACTCGTGTCTCATCAAATGAACACATTCATACTCACTGAAGTAATCAGTAAATATAATGAAGTACAGGAAATTTTCTCTGGCATTACTGCTCATCGGGCCACATACATGAGTATGTTCAAGGTCCAATAAGCCTTTGGGCCTTTCTTTAGCTCGGCTAAGATGGGCCCTTTGTCTTTTGGTCCAGTAAGCAGAATTCAAGTCTCATAAGATATCCAATCAAATGAGCCCAAAAGTCCATAACTATGGGATTTCTGAATCCGACTCACTCTATGTGACCAAGACATTCACGCCAAGAAAAATCAGGTTTAATTCATCAGATTTAAACTAATTCGGTATTTATGTTACATTTAGGCACTCTTTGGTTTAAGATATAAAACCCATTCCTTGAATAGGGTGCTACAATTAATATTTCATTAAGATCAAAAGAACAAAAAAATTGTCTTTTATCAAAATGAAAAACATTCAAATTCTTACAAGAAAATGAAAGACAACTCTGCTTAAAGCAGGTACATTGTAGCAATTACTTAATACAAAGCCAAGCCTCAAAGGCATCTACAAGTGAAAACCCTACAGCTGAGGCAGCATATATAGCTCCTTCCAGACATGCAGTTCCATTTGTCCTTCCTTCAACATTCTACTGTTACTTAGGCTCTGCATATTATAACAAATATCAGTGCCACAACTAGTATCCAATACCTATAAGGTAGAACTTGAAGTAACAACATGAATACCTGAGGAAGTAGTCTCATACATCAACTTCAACTCCTCATTATCTTCCATGAATTTAATGCAATCTCTCTTCCAATGCCCAGTCTCTTTACAGTAGCAGCACTTACCAACGTAAGAGGTATCTGACTCGGGCTCAGAAGACACACGCTTGCCATGATTCAAAATCTGGACGACTTTGTCTTCACCCTTGTCAGCATTAGGTTTAGTAAACCTACCCTTCTCCTTCATGAGATTATACAGGGTACTCTTCACGTTTGGCTCAACTGTCTTGAGCATATCATGCAGTTCAGTCAGCGTCTTCGTTAAGCCTTTCTTGATATAGTTCCTTCAGAACTTATCATAGCTTGACGGCAGTGACTGCAGAATGATCTCAGTTGCCAATTCTTGGCTAACTGGATAATCCAGTTTCCTCAGGTTATCAATGTAACCCATCATTTTACTGACATGAGGACTCACTGGATGATCATTTGGTAGCTTGCAGCTAGTGAGAGACTTAACCAACTGGTATCTCTCCACTCTTATCTGCTCCTGAAATTTCAATTTCAGGCTGCTGATCATCTCTATTGGCGACTCCATGTTCTCATATTGCTTCAGCAAATCTGAGTCCATGGTAGCCAATATCAGACCACGCACATCTACCGCATCATTATAATGCTTATTCCAAGCATTATATACTGCATGAGAAGCATTGGACCCGATCCTCACGGGGAGAGCTTTCTCAAGGACATAGTCCTTTCTCTCCTGCCTGAGGACTAGCCTCAGGTTCCGCGACCAAGTCAAGAAATTTGATCCGTTCAGTTTGTCCTTCTCAAGGACAGACCGGATCGAGAAAGTGTTTTGATTGTTTGTGCTAGTCATAACTGAAATTTAAGATAAAAGGATTTTAGTTAATATGTTCAATATAAGTAAACTCGCATTATATTCAATAACATTAGTTACCCTCAAAAGAATATAATGATTCCAAGATCCACATATAACTAAGATCAAAGTGGGCCACTGGCCGTCACCCAACCTTAGCTTATATCGGTAAGCCCTATTTCGGCTAATTATATCCGTGATATAACTCTTGGTTGTGAATCTGGGCCCGAGGCCCAATCCACTCTGATGTCTCAAGGCCCGGGACTCCCGATGGCCTAGTCAAGAAAACCAGACTATACAGTCATGTAATCACTAATGTCTGGGACTCCCAATGACATTAATGAATCACAAACTGTCTTACCCACGCAAAAGATAGACACCCTCACACTGTAAGGCCATGTGTACGATTGAATGGGTTTCAACAGCTGACATAGACTGGACAAGACATCCAACGCTTGATATTATTTGAGGTTTTTAGGTTTTCTTAAAATTTCATTCCAAAATAGAAGATTACTATTTTTGGAAACTTTCCATTTTGGGAAACCTTCTGTTTTAGGAAACTTTCTAAAATTGGAAACTTCCTAAAATTGGAAACTTTCTAACTATAGAAATTTCCTAAATATCCAAAACATGCAAATCTAGAAACTTCTATTCTAAGAAACTTTCTAATTTGAAATTTTTTTTTTTTGGAAACTGATTAATTTTAAAATCAAATTTTAATTATTAAATAAAATTTTAAAATAAATCTGAAGAAGAGACTCAAATAACTGGCCCAATTGTTTTAACTTCTTGGCCCAAGGCCCAAGAATTGGTCTATGTCCAAGACATAACCCAATTGCCCAATTAAATGACATAACCGGTCTGGTTCATTAAAATTGGTCTAACCAAGATTAATTACTACGATAACCACAATTGTTAACCGGTTATTTACTAAACCGGATTTTCTCAATTTATTTGGTCCAACCAAATCAAATTAGAAAACCACTGGTTTAGGCACTAAATCCAATTTAATTTCGACATTGGATTTCTTATCACGGTTTAACCAGATTTAATAAATATTATTAAGTCTGTAAACCGTAACGTTTAGATTTTTAATTATTTTAAACCGAACCACAAAACCAAAACCGAACCGACACAAGCCGCAACCATCGATCCGGATGCTTCACGCGATCGATGCCGCAAGGCGGGACGTGATCGGGACGAGACGAGCTCGGGTCGTGCGATCGGGACGAGAGCGGGACGATAGCGGGACGCGATCGTTGTCGATCCATGCTATCGATCCTAATGATCGATCCATGCGATCCGATCGGCCGATCGGTCCATGTCTCGCGCGCTTCACCGCTGATCGGAATGACCACGCGACACGATCCATGATCGGTCCGTGCGTATGTACCGATCCGACGCTCCAACGCATACCGATCCAAATCGATCGGTTCATGCGGTTTTTGATTAGGGTTTTATAGGTTTTAATTCTTTTGTTTCTGAAGTGTTTTCTCATCAATTTCAAGCATAGATTGATTCAAACACTTCTAAACAACCTAAACATGATTCTAACAAGAAATCCTAATAGAACCTGGCTCTGATACCACTGAAGGATTGTTTAGCGTTTATCCTGGTTCAATTCATTCAGATTAAACCCTACTAAACAGATTGGATCTAGGTTCTCTTGCAGAATCATAAGGGGATCTCGAAATACCTTGTTATGCAGCGGAAGAATCAGGTATGAGTCAGAGATCAGCAGAACCACCAAGAGGTTGTTCCTCCAAAGGCTCACACACGCACACTAACAGGAAGAAGGCTGCTAGACCAGAGAGAGGGTGGCGCAGAGAGAGAGAGAGAGGCGCAGGAGAATTGGAGAGGAAAGAGAGCTAGGTCAAGTTTTAGTCATAAAACCCTTGTCTAGTTCTGTTGGGCTTTTGGGCCCAATTCCCAGTCTGATTAAATCCCTTAGATTTAATCAGGCCCTTTAATCTCTCTAAGTACAGTAAATGCCTAGCACTTTTACCGTACTTCTGCTGAACCGTTCCCTCATAGTTTCCTGTTAGCTTAGGCGTGTGACCCATATGGGATCATATAATAAAGGCAATAAATCCAAGATTTATAGATCATGAGCGGACTCTAGCAAGCCATCATGACCCCCAGTATTATATGACTTATGTCTGATCATTGACATACTCTTACTTTCTAGAGACAGTACAGAGATTACCGGACATAATTCCAACAGAGGCCCAGCGGCATTAGTTCCGGATTCCGTTCTGGGTGGTCAAAAACCGGAGGCAAAAATCGACGCTCCCATCACCCAATGCCTGTTCGGCTCATAGCTCGCAGACATAGGCGGGGGTGGTGGCAGTTGCGCTCCTTCGGGGGCTGTGACACATGTCGTGGTTGAGGCGACGAAGTTTACATTGGGATGAGCTGATCCCGCAGTTGGATTAAATACCGGGTAGGCGCTATTGTTCGGCGCGAAAGTCTGCTGTGGAGCTTCGGAAGTTGCATATTCTTCCTCGAAGTACAGGAGTGTGCGAGGTAGCAGAATTCTTGCGGGTCCATCCTCTGCCGCTCCGATTATGGGCTTTGGTCTGTTCCCCAGATTCAGCAGACTCTTGTCATGCTGATCTAGACGAGCTAATATAGTTCACTGAGTGACTTCCTGGTCGTGCGACTTGTCAATCAGAACCGTTAGCATTTTGCGGAGCTTAGCCATGCCATCGGTGACGGATCTCGTCAAGCATGGCAAACCGGGTCGCGGTTGTGTATTGATCTGAGGTGCTTGAACGTCCCTTAGGGGGCGGTCCTAAGATCGTACCCAAATCCGAGAGTTTGTCCTCTCGATTGTCTGCAAGTCTGAACCCGGAGGCACAACCCCAGTTTACTGAGGAACAGGAACGCGGTCTGCTGTCTCGGATCCTTCTTGAGTCAAGGACGACTCTGATCCAGTGATTTCGGCATAAGTGTTCATGTTTGATTGGTTGAGGACTTGTGATCTCGGTGATCCGATTGGAGCTGTTGCGTTAGGATCCATTTTTACGCTAGTAAGCTTTAAACCGGGTTCGGGTGTACAAGATATCTATGAATCACCCCACAGACGGCGCCAAAATGTGGATGCAAAAATCCACACTAGAAGTTTTAGGGTATTTCGTTTAAAGATTTAAGAATTGTGGGCTAGATTCTAAGATGAACCACGATCGAATAAGGCTTAGAATTATAAAAATATGGATTGTATTAATTGGTTTATGTGTTTACAAAGAACTTGAGCTATTGAGTAATTAGAAGTACTAAGTAAAGTGAATTGTGCTAAGAATCGGATGATCTTCGGTGAGCGTTGAGTCCTCCTTCTTATAGCCTCTTTGCTCAACTGCTTTCCCCACTTTTGGAGTCGGCTCCAACGTCTCCTAAGATGTCCGAGATCTCTCCTTTGACTTGATCTCTTCCTCCTTTCTAGCCAACGGATCATGTGTTGTGGTTGGGGATGGCCGTCGAGCTATACTGCGGAGTTAGAGCTTAATGTCTGGGCCTGTTGTTTGATGATTCGGCCCATCAGGCGTGTTTCCTAATCGATCAGGCCTGGTCGTGATGCATATGGGCCTTGGTTGATGGCCCAAGATAAGGTCGTAATCCAGCTGAATTCACTGGAGGGGAATTGGGCTCAAACAGTTGTGTATGTTTTTGTTTTAACCTATTTACATTGTCATTATTTTGTACATGTGATTGGTTAGTATGTTTTTTGTTGTTGTAACCTATCAACTTAAAACAAATAGGTATTGTAATATTACTAGTAGACTTCCGTACAATTTTCAAGTTATATTACAAGAGGTTTGCTTATGCGTTGTTAGTTTTGCAAGTTAAACCTTTAGGTCATAGGAAGGAACTCTTGGTATCGATTGCTTAGTCTGGCCATATGTTCTTAATTTTAGAGTTCGTTCAACGACTTACTGCGTCTTAGTTCGCTGTGTTTTGGATACCTGTTTAACTCGTGCAAAGTTTTTTATGGTTTACTTCCAAGTTCATTTGCGACTTGTAGGCTCTGGAGGATCTCGTTTGTGGGATCCTTCGAGTTATGGCTCGTCTGGAGCGCTTGTTCGCGTTGCTTAAGGTTTTGAGACTTAGCATGTTTGCGATGAGCATTGATTTATAGCTTGTGTTAACCATAAGGTAATCTTTTGGGGTTAGTCGAGTAAGTTGGACTTGGAGTAAAGCATGAAAATAAACCTTTTTACATTGATTTGTTGGGCGATAACACTATGCTCCCCCCCCCCCTGAAAAGGAAAAAATAGAAAAAAATTTGATAGTTTTGGTGGAGTGGCTGCACTCTTAGTTCGAGCTGCCTACGTACCCCGCCAAGGGATAAGGCCTGACATAGTTCGATTATTGTGAGTACTCAGAGATGATATAGCTTGAGGTTCTTGGAGTTCAACGGCCTCTTCACTGGTACCCTGTTTTCGTATTTTGTGAGCTTATAGACGCTGTCGCGAACTATTTTGGTGACTCGGTAGGGGCCTTCCCAGTTGGTCCCGAGTTTTCCGGCTCCTCGCTCTCTGGTGTTTTCGTAGACCTTGCGCCAGTACTAAGTCTCCCACAATAAACTTTCGGTTTGTAGCGGGAAGTTGCTTGCTGATAATTTTTCATTCGTACTATTGTTCGGTCGCGTTGTTCCTCGATCATGTCTAGGCGATCTCGGAGTATTTGCTCCTTTAGTTCCTCGTGTCTCGGACTCAGGGTACTTCGGATAATCGGAACTGATACCTCGGCAGGGACCATCACCTCCATCCCGTAGGCCAACGAGAATGGAAATTCTCCGGTCTCGCTGTGAGGTGTAGTGCGGGAGGCCCATAGGACTCCCGATAGTTCCTCGGACTAGTTTGACTTTGTAGAGTCAAGTCTTTTCTTGAGGCTACTCAAAAGTGTCTTGTTCGCAGATTTTGCTTGACCATTTCCTTGAGGATATCTAGGGGTCGAGGTTGTTAAGCGTATCTTCCAAGTTTTCTAGAAGTTTCTGAAAGCTTGGGAGATGAACTGCGAACCGTTTTTGGTTACTATTTCATAGGGGAGTCCAAGTTGGCAGATGATGTGCTCCCAGACGAAGTGTCGTACTTCAATCTCGGTGGTTTTCTGGTAATTCTTAGCTTCTATCCACTTAGTGAAATAGTCGGTCAAGACCAGGAGATGAGTTGTTTTGGTCCTGACGAAACAAGAGGTCCTACTATGTCTATTGACCACCTCATGAAGGGGTAAGGTGCGGAGATCGAGGACAGTTTTTCTGCAGGCTGATGGATGATTGGGGCGTCCCTTTGCAATTTATCACACTACCTGGTGTAGTTTTCACAATCTGCGATCATAGTCGGCCAGAAGAATCCTTTTCTTTTTATGCGGATGGCTAGGGCTCGGCCTCCGGAGTGATTACCACAAGTTCCTGATATATCATGGTTTTTAGGACTTTTTGTTGGAATTATGTCCAGTAATCTCTGTACTGTCTCTAGAAAGTAAGAGTATGTCAATGATCAGACATAAGTCATATAATACTGGGGGTCATGATGGCTTGCTAGAGTCCGCTCATGATCTATAAATCTTGGATTTATTGCCTTTATTGTATGATCCCATATGGGTCACACGCCTAAGCTAACAGGAAAATGTGTAGGAACGGTTTAGCAGAAGTACGGTAAAAGTGCTAGGCATTTACTGTACTAAGAGAGACTAAAGGGCCTGATTAAATCCAAGGGATTTAATCATAATGGGAATTGGGCCCAAAAGGCCCAACAAGACTGGACAAGGGTTTTTAATTAAAATCTTGCCCTAGCTCTTTTTCCCCAAGCCACTTTTGCGCCTCCCTCCTCTCTCTCTGCGCCTCCTCTCTTTTGGTCTAGCAGCCTCTCTTCCCGAAGTGTGCGTGTGTGAGCCTTTGGAGGAACAACCTCTTGGTGGTTCTGCTGATCTCTGACCCGTACCTCCATTCCGCTGCATAAACAAGGTAACAGGTGAGATCCTTTTATGATTCAAACAAGAGAACCTAGATCTGGCATGTTTAGGAGTTTAATCTGAAGAACTGAATCAGGATTAACACTAAACGATCCTTCAGTGGTATCAGAGCCATTGGTTCTGTTAGGATCTCTTGTTTAGAATCATGTTTAGGTTGTTTAGAAGTGTTTGGATCAATCTGTGCTAGAATCTGATTTGTAAAACACTTAAGAAACAAATGAAAAACCTAAACTAAAACCGCATGAACCGATCGCTAAAGGATCGGTATGCGTCCGAGAGTCGAGCCGAGCGGATCGCTTGATGCACGGACCGATCATGGATCGATCGCGTGGTCATGCCGATCATTGATGCTCGCGGCGAGTGATGAACCGATCGGCGAGCCGATCGCATGCATCGATCACGGATCGATGGCATGGATCGATGCGATCGAGTCCAGCTCACGACGCGTCTCGACCCGAGCCATCCCGTCCCGCGTCCCGTCCCGTCCCGATAGCGTGGCTTGCGGCTGCCCGATTGTTGCTCGATCACGTGAAGCCGTGATCGGTTCGTGACCTAATGGGCCGGTTCGTTTTGGTTAGGTGGTTCGGTTTAAGATATTTTAAAATCTTAATCGTCACGGTTTAATAATTACAGATTTAATAATATTTATTAAGTTCTGGTTAAACCGGGATAAGAAATCCAAAGTCGAAAAATTGGATTTAGTGCCTAAACCAGTGGTTTTCTAATTTGATTTGGTTGGACCAAATAAATTGAGAAAATCCGGTTTAGTAAATAACCGGTTGACAATTGTGGTCATCGTAGTAATTAATTTTGGTTAGACCAATTTTAATGAACCAGACCGGTTATGTCATTTAATTGGACAATTGGGTTATGTCTTGGACATGGACCAATTCTTGGGCCTCGGGCCAAGAAGTTAAAACAATTGGGCCAATTATTTGAGTCTTTTCTTCAGATTTAATTTTATATAAATGAATTTTAAATTAAATCTGTTTTTCAAAATCTGAAATTAGAAAGTTTCTTAAATTAGAAGTTTCTAGATTTGCATGTTTTGGATTTTAGGAAATTTCTATATTTAGAAAGTTTCCAATTTTAGGAAGTTTCCAATTTTAGAAAGTTTCCAAAATTAGTAGGTTTCCCAAAAAGGATAGTTTCCCAAAATAGTAATCTTCTATTTTGGGATAAAATTTTAATAAACCTACAAACCTCAAACAATATCAAGCATTGGATGTCTTGTCCAGTCTATGTCAGCTGTCGAAGCCCATTCAATTGTACTCATGGCCTTACAGTGTGAGGGTGTCTACTTTTGCGTGGGTAAGACGGTTTGTGATTCATAAATGTCATTGGGAGTCCCAGACATTAGTGATTACATGACTGTATAGTCTGGTTTTCTTGACTAGGCCATCGGGAGTCCCGGGCCTTGAGACATCAGAGTGGATTGGGCCTCGGGCCCAGATTCACAACCAAGAGTTATATCACGGATATAAATAGCCGAGATAGGGCTTACCGATATAAGCTAAGGTTGGGTGACGGCCAGTGGCCCACTTTAATCTTAGTTATATGTGGATCTTGGAATCATTATATTCTGTTGAGGGTAACTGATGTTATTGAATATAATGCGAGATTAATCATATTAAGAATAATACGAGATTAATCATATTGAACATATTAACTAATAACCTTTTATCTTATATTTCAGCTATGACTACTACAAGCACTCAAAACACATTCTCAATCCGGTCTGTTCTCGAAAAGGAGAAGCTGACTGGAACGAACTTCCTGACGTGGTCAAGGAACTTGAGGCTGGTCCTCAAGCAGGAGAAGAAGGATTATGTCCTTCGTGATCCCCTCCCCGAGAGGCCTCCTAACAATGCCGCCAGGACTCTGCATAATGCTTGGGAAAAGCATTCGTCAGATGAAAATGATGTCTATTGCTTGATGTTGGCGACCATGACTGCTGAGCTGCAAATGCAGTTCGAGAGTGTGTTGTCGCCCATCGAGATAATGGCAAGCCTGAAATCGCTTTTTCAGGAGCAGGCAAGGACTGAGAGGTTCCAGACAGTTAAGAACCTCTTAGACTGTAAGTTGGCTGCAAATGCGGCAGTGAGTCCTCATGTCTTGAAGATGATGGGTTATCTCGATCATCTTCAGAAACTCGACTGCCCTATCAGCCAGGAACTTGCCTGCGACATCGTTCTGCAGTCTTTACCTGCAAGCTATGATCAGTTCATCCTGAACTTCAATATGCATGGCTTGAGTAAGACATTGCCTGAGCTTCACGGAATGCTCAAGACTGCAGAGCCCAACTTGAGGAAAACCGCCAAGGACCCCAATGTGCTTATGGTGCAAAAGGGCAAGGGCTTTAAGAAATCCTCTGCCAAGGACAAGGGAAAGGCTAAGGCTGTCCAAGTCTCGGACAAGGACACGCCAAAGCCCAAGCCCAAATCCAAGGCTGGGCCTACTGACATCTGCAGGTTCTGTAAAGAACCAGGGCATTGGAGGAGAGAATGTAAGAAATTCCAGGAAGGTCTAAAGGAATTAAAGAAGAAGACTCTCGAGACTTCTTCATCAGGTATCTTTGTTATAGAAGTTAATACAACTACTTCTGATAATACCTCATGGGTTATGGATACTGGTTGTGGGGCTCATATTTGTACTAATATGCAGGCACTCAGCAACAGTAGAAGGCTGAAGCAAGGACAAGTGGAGCTACGAGTTGGGAATGGAGTGATATATCATGGTTTTTACTAGTTTTAGGCCATGATATAGATGTGTTTTAGTGTCTTTTGTCTTTGTTTAGAGTCTTTTACAGGTATAATCAGGTTGGGAGCTAAATTGGAGATTATGGAGCATTTTGGAGATTTTTGGAGTGATTGGCCGAGAGATAGAGTTCACTGTCCGAGACAGAGAAAGGTGTCGATCGTTGCACTCTAGCAACGATCGTTGCACCAGCGAGATGGGCCAAAAACTCGGCGGTTTAGAAGAATCAAGATATTGCACTTTGATCCAGAAGTTCCTGATATTTACAAAGAAGCCCCTGGCCGAGATTATGCCTATATAATAGAGTTTTTAGAGTTTTTATTAGATATACTTTCATAATTAAGAGCAGAGGATTTTTAGAGCTTTTGGGGCTGATCTGAACCTGATTCATCATCTGTATTTGGAGAAGATTTCGAACCCCTTTTACTCTTATTCTTTTATGCAATTTACTTATCATATGATCATGTTTTCATTATCTATGTCTGAGTAGATTTCTAGTTAGACTTAGGGTTTCTCACATAGGATTTCATGACTTGCTAGACTTGTTCAATTTCAGTTAAGGATTCAAACTATATCTGTTCTTCAATTTAATTGTGCTTAAAGCTAGTTCTAACCTGATCAATTAGAATCTAGATCTTAGGTTGCTAAATACGTCACGGAAGTGGGGTTTAGGAATCTGAACTAATTAAATTGGGCAATTAAACTTTGCGCAAACGAAAGTTTGGTTTAGGATAATTGTGAACATATCAAACTCGAGCTTATTGCTAGTTTAATCTGTTAGTTCTCGCAAACGGAAGTTTGGTTTGCTGCACTTAGACTTAGAGAATTATCGCAAAGGAATTTGGTTAATTCTATATCTGTGTTTTGAGTTCTAGAACTGTGCTTAATTAGATCCTTGCTGAATGAACTGTCTGCTAGTCTGATTTCCTGAGAATACCCTAGGTTTGACGCTTTTAATTACTTGCTTTCACAACCAATAATCTCTGCTACTGATTTACTTTCTTGCACTACTTTCAATACAATCACATTGCTTATTTCTAGTATTCATTCCCTACGGTTTGATTCTCTTGAGACCAAGTGTCCCTGTGGATTCGATAACCCTATATACTACTTTGACATTGCTGTACACTTGCAGTTTAGTATAGGGATTAATTCTTGACCTATCAAGTTTTTGGCGCCGTTGCCGGGGACTCTTTGAGTCTTCGATAGGACCGAACTTAGGGTTTTACTAGAAATTTTTCGTTTTTCGTTTTTATTTTTCGTTTTTTATTTTATTTATTTATTTTATTTTGCTGATTTTTCTCTGTTTCTCTCTGTCGCAGGTACGAATTTCGCCTTGCATCGATCGTTGCACCCTTGCATCGATCGTAACTGAGCGATTTGAGATTGAATCGATCGTTGCACTGATAGCATCGATCGTTGCTGGACGATTACAGACAGTTTATGCCAACGCAGAACACTCGAAGTAATCCGAACTCGAGCTTAGTTAATCTCAACCTAGAGGAACTTGGACGTCTAGAGAGGACTATCAGAAGAGAAAAGAGAGAGAGAATGGTTCGAGAACGTCTGATCTTGATACCAGATGCTGAAGGTACCCTGAGGGACCAAGATAACAACCCGTACAATGCTGCTGGGCATCGGGTTGATGCTGAAGGGAATGTCATCCCTGACCCCCCTGAACCTGAGCAACAACCGCAAGATCAAGCTCAAGGTAGAGAGATTGTAGTTCATGAGAGGACGCTAGCTGACTACAATAGACCTGATGAGTTTCATGCAAACCGAGCAGCTCTAGTGCTTCCTGCTTTCGAGAGGAATGATTTTGAGGTAAAAACTATCTACTACCAACTGATGAGACAAATTGCTTTCCATGGTCTTCAATCAGAGCAGCCTATGGATCACATTGACAAGTTTGAGGACATAGTCACTGGCATGAAGTATGAAGGAGTATGCCCGGACTATCTGTTCCTTAAGCTATTTCCGCACAGTCTTGCTGGAGACGCTAGTGCATGGCTGAGACAACTGGCACCTGGTCAGTATACTACTTGGACAGCCTTAAAGAGTGAGTTCCTGCGCCACTTCTACGACGCTGCGCGCTCAGATCAGTCCAGACAGGACATACTTACTTTTTCCCAAGGAGCTGTGGAGCCTTTGACAACCGCATGGATGAGGTTTAAGCAGTATCAGCGCGATTGTCCACACCATGGATTCACAGAAGTACAGCTGATAGGTATTTTCTTCAGAGGCATAGATCTCCCTTATCAGACTGCGCTGGATAACTCCAGTAATGCTAATTTCAATACCAGGACTCCTACACAAGCTAAGCAGTTGATAGAGAACCTGGTTGGCAGCTACAGTTGCAAGTCTATGGATGAGATGAGGAAGAAATCTGGTGTAAGTACAGAGGACCCTAACATGACTGAGATTAGATCTAGGTTGGACACAGTTTACAATCTCTTGACAAGTAAGAAAGATGTCCACCTTGCCCAAAATGTAGATGTAATTCAGACTGAGGAGGACACTCAGGAAGAAGAAGTGAATTACATGGGAGGTTCTGGTTTCCAAGGCAATAGATTTAGAAATCAGCAGGGAAACAGATTTTCAAATGGAGTTCAGCAAAGTGGTTTTAAGAAAGCCAATGAGCCTGATAGTAAGATAGAGATGATGCTAAGACAGCTGATGGAGAATCAGACTAAGTACGCAGCAGATTCTGACGCAAAGATGGATACAATCTACAGGGAGCTGAATGGGAAGTTTGAAGGATTGAACACGCACATAAAAGAGCTTGATGCAAGAGTTGCAAGAACTGCTGGGCATGCTCAAAGGGAAGAGGGATATCTCCCGGGAAGGACTGATGCCAATCCTAAGTACCAATGCAATGCCGTGACATTAAGAAGTGGTAAGGAGCTGTCATCTGGCCAGGAAAAGCAGTTAAGCGTTGAGGAACTCGTAGAAATTGAAGAGTTGGAAGATGAGATACGCGATATTCGCCGCGCATCGATCGATGCATCCAAGCAACGATCGTTGCCAAGCGAAACCAAGGAACCGGAGATCGTAACGAAGTCGCCTAGCATCGATCGGTGCAACAAGAGCAACGATCGACACAAGGTAACTACAGAAAGTTCAGGCGCTGAAAACCCAAAACAGCCGGCTGAAAGGGTATACAAGCCTAAGATACCTTATCCCAAGAATCCCAGAAAAGCTAGGAATGATAGGCAATATGCAAAATGGAAGGAGTTCATAAAAAAGGTGAAGGTTGAAGTACCTTTGTTGGATTCTATTGAAACCTCCCCCATGATGAAGAGATGCCTTAAGGATGCAATTTCTGGTAAATGGTCTGACGAAGAAAGTATAATGATGCTCAATGAAGTATGTAGTGCAGTGATTCAAGGTAGAATTCCAGAGAAATTGAAGGATCCAGGCAGCTTCGTATTAGATTGTGCTATCTACAAGGAGAGGTTCGAAAGGTCCCTGTGTGATCTTGGTTCCAGCGTAAATCTGATGCCCCTCTCGGTTGCTAAAAGACTAGGGATGACAGACTTTATACCAACTAGGATATCACTAGTTTTGGCAGACCGATCAGTCAGGATTCCTGAAGGAGTAATAGAGGATGTGCCTATAACTGTTGGCAAGTGTGTGATCCCAACTGACTTTGTGGTTCTACAATATGGACAGGAGCCAAAAGACCCATTAATTCTAGGCAGGTCTTTCTTAGCAACAGCTGGTGCAATGATTGACTGTCAAGGAGGTAAGATAATTCTGAATGTGGGTGATCTGAAGATGAGTTTTGACATGAACAAGCTGGTAAAGAGACCAACCATTGACGGGCAGACCTTCTATGTGGACACATTGGGTGATTTGGCTGCAGAGTACTTCCATCAATAAAATGCTGAGGACCCACTAGAAAGAGCCTTACTGAGTTCTATTTTGGAGTTGGAGTACCTACAGGACGAGCCTGCAATGTGCTATACAAGATTGATGGATTCTATTGAGGTTGCAATGCAAGTCGAAGTATCTGACGCGGGACTGCAACGATCGATACCAAATAAGCAACGATCGTTGCACGACGACCTGGACTGGGCAGAGGAAAAAGCTCCGAAAATAGATCTGAAACAACTTCCATCCGGGCTAAGGTACGCATTTCTTGGACCAAATTCAACTTATCCAGTGATTGTCAACGCTAGTTTGAACAACGCAGAGCTCACTTTACTGCTAAGCAAGCTGCGCAAGCATCGCAAAGCTCTTGGCTATTCCCTTAATGACATTTCAGGTATCTCACCAGAGCTGTGCATGCATCGGATACATCTCGAGGATGAGTCCAAGACATCAATCGAACATCAGAGGAGACTTAATCCTAATCTGCAGGAAGTAGTCAAAAAGGAGATTATGAAACTCCTGGACGCTGGGATCATCTATCCTATTTCAGACAGTGATTGGGTGAGTCCAGTCCATGTAGTACCTAAGAAAGGTGGAGTTACAGTTGTTAAGAATGAGAAGAACGAGCTGATACCTACTAGGACTGTGACGGGACACAGGATGTGCATAGACTACAGGAAACTGAATGCTGCGACTAGAAAAGATCACTTCCCCCTACCTTTTATTGATCAGATGCTCGAAAGGTTAGCAAATCATCCTTACTACTGCTTTTTAGATGGATACTCAGGTTTCTTTCAGATCCCCATCCATCCAGAGGATCAAGGAAAGACCACTTTCACTTGTCCATATGGGACATTTGCCTACCGTAGGATGCCCTTTGGACTCTGCAATGCACCAGCCACTTTCCAGAGATGCATGATGTCCATATTCACAGATATGATTGAGGATTTTATGGAAGTATTCATGGATGATTTCTCAGTATATGGATCATCCTATAATGAATGCTTAGATAATCTGTGTAAGGTTTTGAAGAGATGTGAAGAGAAGCACTTAGTTCTTAACTGGGAGAAATGTCATTTCATGGTTAGAGATGGCATTGTACTAGGACACAAAGTGTCAGAGGCTGGAATAGAAGTAGACCGCGCCAAGATCGAGGTAATGACGAACCTGCAGGCACCTGATTCTGTTAAGTCTATTAGAAGCTTTCTTGGACATGCTGGTTTCTATAGACGGTTCATCAAGGATTTCAGTAAGATTGCTAGGCCATTAACTGCTTTGCTGTGTAAAGACACCAAGTTTGAGTTCACTGCAGATTGTCAAACCGGATTTGAACAGATCAAGCAGGCCTTAGTAAGTGCTCCAATAGTTCAGCCACCGGATTGGGATTTGCCTTTCGAAGTAATGTGTGATGCAAGTGACTATGCTGTAGGAGCTGTTCTTGGACAAAGGAAAAATAGAAAGCTTCATGCTATCTATTATGCCAGTAGGACACTGGATGATGCACAAAGGAACTATGCCACTACAGAGAAGGAGCTGTTAGCAGTTGTCTTTGCATTTGAGAAATTTCGCTCTTATCTTGTTGGCTCCAAGGTGATTGTACACACTGATCATTCAGCCCTGAAGTATCTGATGCAGAAGAAGGATGCTAAGCCAAGACTGTTGAGATGGATCTTGTTGCTCCAGGAATTTGATATTGAAGTAAGAGATAAGAAAGGAGTTGAGAATGGAGTTGCTGATCATCTTTCTAGGATGCTGATAGAAGACGACGTGCCAATCAATGACTATTTGCCTGAGGAAAACGTCAATATGGTTGGGACAATCTGTGAGACAGATTTGGACAGAGATCTGCAAAACTGTCGGATTAATCGCATTGCGTCGATCGATGCAACATCAGCATCGATCGATGCATCTATCAGGGCGGTAGCGATCGATACATCTGGCTGTAACGATCGTTGCAGCGCGAACACAGGCCCAGAGATTTTTACGGTACGGATTGGAAGACATGAGGTCGAAATTTATGCTGTCTCAACAAATGATCAACCATGGTATGCAGACATAGCCAATTATCTAGCTGCAGAGGCTGAACCAGATAATCTAAAAGGATATGAGAAGAAGAGGTTTTTCAGAGAACTTAGGAGGTACTATTGGGATGAACCTTACCTCTATAAGCACTGTTCGGATGGCCTTTATAGGAGATGTGTTGCTGAATCAGAGGTTCCAGATATCCTGTTCCACTGCCACGGATCAGATTACGCAGGACATTTTGCTACTTTTAAGACTGTATCTAAGGTTTTGCAGGCAGGTTTCTGGTGGCCTACAATGTTCGCTGATACTCACTCTTTTATTTCTCATTGTGATGCCTGCCAAAGGAGAGGGAAAATCAGCAGAAAGCATGAGATGCCTCAGAATTTCATTCTTGAGGTTGAGGTTTTTGATTGCTGGGGCATAGATTTTATGGGTCCCTTTCCCTCATCTTTTGGGAATAAGTTCATATTGGTTGCTGTGGATTATGTATCTAAGTGGGTAGAAGCAATAGCTAGTCCAACCAATGATTCTTCAGTAGTCATTAAGCTGTTCAAATCCATTATATTCCCTAGATTTGGAGTACCCAGGATAGTAATTAGTGATGGAGGGTCTCACTTTATTAATAAGGTATTTGAGAAGCTCTTGAAAAAGCATGGGGTGCATCACCGAGTTGCTACTCCTTATCACCCACAGACTAGTGGACAGGTAGAAGTTTCCAACAGACAAATCAAGGAGATCTTGGAGAAAACAGTTGGGAAGACAAGAAAAGATTGGGCAGCTAAGCTTGATGATGCTTTATGGGCTTACAGGACTGCATTCAAAACACCATTGGGGACTACTCCATTTCACTTGTTGTATGGAAAAGCATGCCATCTGCCTGTGGAACTTGAGCACAAAGCAGCATGGGCTGTGAAGCAGATGAACTTTGACCTCAAATCAGCTGCAGAAAGAAGGCTGATACAGCTTAATGAGTTGGATGAGATTAGACATCTTGCCTATGAGAACTCAAAGCTGTACAAGGAGAGGACAAAGGCTTATCATGATAAAAAGATTGTTTCTAGACGGTTTGAGCCTAATGATCAGGTACTTCTATACAATTCTCGCTTGCATTTGTTTCCAGGAAAGCTGAAATCAAGATGGTCCGGTCCTTACACAATAAAAGAAGTGCGTCCATATGGAGCTGTCATACTAATAGGCAAGGAAGGTAATGAGTTTGCTGTGAATGGGCAGAGGGTAAAACACTATTGGGCTAAGGCCGAGATTCCCAGAGGACAGATTTTGCCTCTGGATGCTGCACCCTCAACTTGAAAAACCTTGCGCGTCCGGTCAAGCTATTGACCTTAAACAAGCGCTGGGTGGGAGGCAACCCACCATTAGGTACTGGTGTTTTTCTTTTTAATTTTTGGTGTTTTTGTTAGGATTTTACGTTTGTTTTTGTTTCTGGTGCAGTCATGTTTGCAGGTCTCGGATTAAATCGCAGTGCAGCGATCGATGCATTTCTGCATCGATCGTCACAATACGAAAGGAATCGCATTGCAGCGATCGTTGCGGTCCTGAGCAACGATCGACCATACACGAAAAATCGCCAAGTAACGGTCGATGCACATAGTGCAACGGTCGTTGCTCGTGCGACAGAGGTAACCCGACAGACATAAACTCACCTTTTCAATTTATTTTATTTTCTTTTTACCGATCCTTCGCTGGACACTACTGGGGACAGTGTGTCTTAAGTGTGGGGGAGGTGCTACTGACGTTTATCTTTCTGTTTTCTTAAGAGTCAGTCCGTATTTCAAAATTTTTTGTTTTATTGAGTCAAAACTGTTTAAGTAAGAAACTATGATTTTCTGAGGAGATTTACAAAACTTGCAGGAACTTAAGTAACCATTGGGATGAAGTTGCAGGATCTATCTCTGACTATTAGAAAACCCCATCACAAATCAACCTACTGGGAACACCCACATCACTTCAGGTATCAGAGGATCCTTTTACTGACTTCACCCCTAATACTGACTTAGATTTTCTCACCTAAGGGCTTGGTATACTTTATGTCGGATTCCCTGTTAGTTCTGACACAGCCTGTCAACCTATCCTATTTAGTTCCCTTCTCCCCTTCTATAAAGTAAAAAAAAAAAAAATAATAAACTGAGGATGAGTTAGTAACTCCGAAGTGGTCATGGGAATAGTAGCAAACACTATTATCTCTCATGTGATCCATGGAATGTGTCCAAAGTACACCCCATAACGGGAAGAACACTGATAAAAAAAATAAAATGATACCCAGTGGGGAAAAATCAGTTGTTAAAGAAGGGAAAGAGAAGAAAGGGACTAGAGAAAGATAGTATGGTGGTCTAGAGCTGATAAGGTAAGAATCCATGTGCCTTTAGATCGATACTCCTTAGGTGAGACCGCACTTAAATACTTGCAGAAGTCAGTAGGGAGAATTTGAATGCTTGAATGTGATTGTGGAGTTTACCTAGGACAGTTGCTAAGTGTGGGGGAAGTACATGTTGGTCTTGATATCCTGTGATTAATTCTTTCAGTGGTTTACTAAGGGGAATCTGAGTATTGTAGCTTCTAAGATGAAATGAGTTTCTGAAGAGTTTTCAAACCTCTTCACCATGTTTTAGTTCTATGTTTTGCTTGAGGGCAAGCAAAGGCTAAGTGTGGGGGAGTTGATATATCATGGTTTTTACTAGTTTTAGGCCATGATATAGATGTGTTTTAGTGTCTTTTGTCTTTGTTTAGAGTCTTTTACAGGTATAATCAGGTTGGGAGCTAAATTGGAGATTATGGAGCATTTTGGAGATTTTTGGAGTGATTGGCCGAGAGATAGAGTTCACTGTCCGAGACAGAGAAAGGTGTCGATCGTTGCACTCTAGCAACGATCGTTGCACCAGCGAGATGGGCCAAAAACTCGGCGGTTTAGAAGAATCAAGATATTGCACTTTGATCCAGAAGTTCCTGATATTTACAAAGAAGCCCCTGGCCGAGATTATGCCTATATAATAGAGTTTTTAGAGTTTTTATTAGATATACTTTCATAATTAAGAGCAGAGGATTTTTAGAGCTTTTGGGGCTGATCTGAACCTGATTCATCATCTGTATTTGGAGAAGATTTCGAACCCCTTTTACTCTTATTCTTTTATGCAATTTACTTATCATATGATCATGTTTTCATTATCTATGTCTGAGTAGATTTCTAGTTAGACTTAGGGTTTCTCACATAGGATTTCATGACTTGCTAGACTTGTTCAATTTCAGTTAAGGATTCAAACTATATCTGTTCTTCAATTTAATTGTGCTTAAAGCTAGTTCTAACCTGATCAATTAGAATCTAGATCTTAGGTTGCTAAATACGTCACGGAAGTGGGGTTTAGGAATCTGAACTAATTAAATTGGGCAATTAAACTTTGCGCAAACGAAAGTTTGGTTTAGGATAATTGTGAACATATCAAACTCGAGCTTATTGCTAGTTTAATCTGTTAGTTCTCGCAAACGGAAGTTTGGTTTGCTGCACTTAGACTTAGAGAATTATCGCAAAGGAATTTGGTTAATTCTATATCTGTGTTTTGAGTTCTAGAACTGTGCTTAATTAGATCCTTGCTGAATGAACTGTCTGCTAGTCTGATTTCCTGAGAATACCCTAGGTTTGACGCTTTTAATTACTTGCTTTCACAACCAATAATCTCTGCTACTGATTTACTTTCTTGCACTACTTTCAATACAATCACATTGCTTATTTCTAGTATTCATTCCCTACGGTTTGATTCTCTTGAGACCAAGTGTCCCTGTGGATTCGATAACCCTATATACTACTTTGACATTGCTGTACACTTGCAGTTTAGTATAGGGATTAATTCTTGACCTATCATGGAGCGAAAGTTCCTGCACTAGCTGTAGGCACATACTTGTTGTCTTTACCTTCGGGATTGGTTTTAGAACTCAATAATTGTTTTGTACCTGCGATAAGCAGAAATATTATTTCAATTTCTTTGTTGGATTTGGAAGGTTATGATTTTTCAGTTAAGAATAAATTATGTTCCTTCAATCGCAACAATTTGTTCTATGGTTGTGCCCCTCTTACGAATGGGCTTTACATACTTGATCAATCCGCGCCAATTTATAACATTGATACCAAACGGTTCAAACCTAATGAGGAGAACCGAACGTTTCTATGGCATTGTCGTTTAGGGCACATCAGCGAGAAACGCATCAAGAGGCTCCATTCGAATGGACTTCTTGGCTCATTTGACTTTGAGTCATGTGAGAAATGTGAATCCTGCATGATGGGCAAAATGACACGGGCCCCCTTTAATAAACCTAACGAGAGGGCCAGTGACTTATTGGGCCTGATACACACTGATGTGTGTGGCCCAATGTCCACAAATGCAAGAGGAAACTATCAGTACTTCATTACCTTCACTGATGATTTCAGTAGGTATGGATATGTTTATTTAATGAAACATAAGTCTGAATCGTTTGAGAAATTCAGAGAATTCAAAAATGAAGTACATAACCAACTTGGCAAAAGCATTAAGGCTCTTCGGTCCGACCGAGGAGGAGAATACTTAAGCCAAGAATTCAGTGATCATCTGAGAGAGTGTGGGATCGTATCCCAACTCACTCCTCCTGGAACACCACAATGGAATGGTGTGTCTGAGAGGAGAAATCGGACCTTATTGGATATGGTTCGATCTATGATGAGTCACACAGACCTTCCAATATCCCTTTGGGGATATGCTCTGCTAACAGCAGTGTTCACTCTAAATAGAGCGCCATCAAAAGCAGTAGCAAAGACACCATATGAATTATGGACTGGAGTAGCTCCAGTGCTGTCTTATCTAAGAATTTGGGGTTGTGAAGCCTATGTTAAGAGATTGATCTCTGACAAGCTTACACCAAAGTCTGATAAATGCTACTTCATTGGTTATCCGAGGGAAACCAAGGCTTATTACTTCTACCTGCGTTCCGAGAACAAGATTTTTGTTGCCCGGGATTGTAGCTTTCTAGAGAGGGAGTTTCTCTCTAAGAAAGACAGTGGGAGTAAGGTACTGCTTGAAGAAATTCAAGATGAGCAGGATACTGCTCAACCTGAAGAGGAAGAGCAGCAGGAGGACCTACAAGAAATTGTAGAGCCTGAACCTGTAGTACCTGAAGTTCGAAGATCCGGAAGGATCCGTCACGAACCCGAGAGATATCAAGGATTCCTCGTGACTAACTGTCATGATCTTCTGATCATTGATGGTGATGAACCATCGAACTTCAATCAAGCCATGATGGGCCCAGATTCCTCTAAGTGGCGTAAAGCCACTGATTCCGAAATGGACTCCATGTCGGTCAACCAAGTGTTTTCGTTGGTTGACTTACCCGCTAGTGTAAAAGCCATCGAGTGCAAATGGATCTTCAAGAAGAAGATTGACGTGGATGGAAATGTCCAGATTTATAAAGCCAGGTTGGTGGCAAAAGGTTTCAGACAAGTTCACGGTGTGGATTATGATGAAACCTATTCCCCAGTGGCTATGATGAAATCTATTCGGATTCTACTAGCAACTGCAGCTTTTCATGATTATGAAATTTGGCAGATGGACGTAAAAACCGCCTTCCTGAATGGTATTCTGGAAGAGGATGTGTATATGACACAACCTGACGGTTACATAGATCCAAAGAATGCTGGGAAAGTATGCAAGTTTCATAAATCCATTTATGGATTGAAGCAAGCATCGAGGAGCTGGAATCTTCGTTTTGATGAAGCAATCAAGCAATTTGACTTCATCAGAAACGAAGAAGAACAATGCGTGTATAAGAAAACTAGTGGGAGCAAGATAGTATTTCTTATTCTGTATGTCGATGACATACTACTTCTCGGAAACGACGTTCCAATGCTGAAGTCAGTAAAGGACTGGCTTGGAAGTTGTTTTTCCATGAAAGACATAGGTGAAGCCGCATACGTTCTTGGAATCAGGATCTACCGGGATAGATCTAGAAGGCTGATAGGCTTGTGTCAAGATTCATACATTGACAAAGTCCTGCAAAGATTCAGCATGAAAGATTCCAAGAAGGGCTTCACGCCAATGGTACATGGCACAACGCTAAGCAAGAAGCAGAGCCCTACGACGGCTGCTGAGCTTGAGCGCATGAAGAATATTCCTTATGCATCTGCAATAGGATCTATCATGTATGCCATGATTTGTACTCGTCCTGATGTTGCTTATGCATTGAGCATGACGAGTAGATACCAGTCAAATCCAGGTGAAAACCATTGGATTGCCGTCAAGAATATCCTGAAGTATCTAAGTCATACTAAGGACAAGTTCTTGGTATACGGTGGAAGTGATGTGCTTGAAGTCAGTGGATTCACGGACGCAAGTTTCCAGACAGACCAAGATGATTTCCGGTCACAGTCCGGTTATATCTTTTGTCTGAATGGCGGTGCAATCAGTTGGAGAAGCTCCAAGCAAGACACCGTTGCTGATTCCACTACAGAAGCTGAATATATCGCCGCTTCGGAAGCAGCGAAGGAAGCTGTTTGGATACGAAAGTTCATTATTGAACTAGGTGTGATACCAAATGCGGCTGAGCCTCTGGCACTATTTTGTGATAACAATGGTGCTATTGCTCAGGCAAAGGAACCAAGATCACACCAGAAATCCAAGCATGTCCTAAGAAGATTTCACTTGATACGTGACATCATTAATAGAAAGGAAGTCAAGATCAGCCGAGTTCAGACAGATGATAACGTCGCTGATCCATTGACAAAGCCACTCCCAAGACCTAAGCTCGAGTTCCTAACTGAAGCTGTAGGCATTAGAGACATTGAAATGTAATCTAAATTTGAGTGGGAGTTTGAGGGCTTTATTTAGTTATTGATATGTTCTTGTAAAACATTTTATGATGTTTAATGAAATTATTATTTCAAGATTATTTTAACTGTGATGAAATAATCGTTCCAAAATGATATGAACCATTTTATAGGTCATCGAAGTAAGTGACTTGATCTTGAGTCATCAAAGTCATTTAGCTTGATCATGAGACCCTATATTTGATAGATGGCTTATATCATCCTGTCCCTAGTCGAAGGTTGGTGAAATTGGAACACCAACAACCGTGTGAGACTAGATTGGTATGTGACTTATGACAAAGTCTCAGGATGTCATAGATGCACGGCATCAAAGTCAATACATAGGTGTATGTTGGGGTACATACGACCGGACAAGACCCGATTATAAGAACTGTTCAGGATATTTATATCTGTGTCATAAGAGATTCTTACTACGACTATAGAGTTTAGTCCTTAGACCTGAGTTCGCATGCATGTGACTGCACATGAACTAATGCGCTTTGATCATTGTCTAATGCTGTCGTTAAGCGATAGTTATAAGGACCTTGATTGGGTGTATTATGAAATGAGTAGTTTACAGTGATGGAACAAGACGGGATTTGTCCCTCCAATATAAATGGAGTGAATATCTCTAGGCCAATCGGAGATTTGAATACTGGAAAATGCATGGCCATGCTCAAACGGACTTTCCCGAGTCGTTTGGATTGTCAGTATCAAATCAGAGTCCGATGAACAAGATTAGGCTTTATAAGGATGACACTAGTCTTGCCTTATGACTAATCGAGATATTGAGACAAAAGGATTATGAATACAGAGATTCCAGTTCAAGTGGGAGATTGTTGGAATTATGTCCAGTAATCTCTGTACTGTCTCTAGAAAGTAAGAGTATGTCAATGATCAGACATAAGTCATATAATACTGGGGGTCATGATGGCTTGCTAGAGTCCGCTCATGATCTATAAATCTTGGATTTATTGCCTTTATTATATGATCCCATATGGGTCACACGCCTAAGCTAACAGGAAAATGTGTAGGAACGGTTTAGCAGAAGTACGGTAAAAGTGCTAGGCATTTACTGTACTAAGAGAGACTAAAGGGCCTGATTAAATCCAAGGGATTTAATCAGAATGGGAATTGGGCCCAAAAGGCCCAACAAGACTGGACAAGGGTTTTTAATTAAAATCTTGCCCTAGCTCTTTTTCCCCAAGCCACTTTTGCGCCTCCCTCCTCTCTCTCTGCGCCTCCTCTCTTTTGGTCTAGCAGCCTCTCTTCCCGAAGTGTGCGTGTGTGAGCCTTTGGAGGAACAACCTCTTGGTGGTTCTGCTGATCTCTGACCCGTACCTCCATTCCGCTGCATAAACAAGGTAACAGGTGAGATCCTTTTATGATTCAAACAAGAGAACCTAGATCTGGCATGTTTAGGAGTTTAATCTGAAGAACTGAATCAGGATTAACACTAAACGATCCTTCACTTTTAACCATGGTATATGTCTTTGTTATCAAGTCTTTCTATGTGTTTTGGAGTCTTTTCAGGTTTTTACAGGTTTAAGGATATTTGGAGCCTAATTGGACGTTTTGGAAGCATTTGGGTCAATTCTACACTATTTAGAGATCTCACAGAGTTCACTGGCTGCGTTTTCGCACTGCGTCGATCGACACAGTTTGTGCAATGGTCGACGCAGTTCTGCGCACAAAAATCTTGAAATTACAGTTTTTGCCTAGAAACTTTCCAGATTTGCAAAAAGGCCCCAGACGTGTTTTAGACTATATATTAGGGTTTTTGGCCACTTGTTTAGGCTACGCTTTACTTACCCATTCTTTTATTCAGAGATAGAGATTTGGAACTCATATTCTTTGTTTCTCTTTTATGATATTTGGTTTTTCTATTCATCATGTCTTTTGTTTCATCTGCCATGTTTGAGTAGTTTACTAGTTATGTTTAGGGATTCTCACAGGGGATTTCATGGAATTATAAGTTGATCAATCTGTAGGGATTCATATATGTTAGTTCTTCATCTAGGGTTGTTCTTAATGCTTTATCTGAATTGGCCAATTAGATTATTGATGTTAGGTTGATTTCTGCAACGAAAGTTGATTAATTAACTAGAAAGAACTTAGACGAGCAATTTGACTATTCGCAAAGAAATTTGGCTTAGGAGAATTGTGTATGAAAGAACCTGAGATTAATGCTTGTTTAGAGCTCTAGGATTTGCATTGAAAGTTGGCTTGCTAGGTTGTTAGACATAGATAATATTCTCAACGGAAGTTGGTCTGTTATAATTCTGTGATTCTAGTTCTAGAACAGTTCTTAATTAGATCATGATTGATTGATTAGCCTATGTTCCTGATTTCCTGAGAACTCCCTTGACCTGACGTTTTGCCTGATTGCTTACAAACCACTTGATTTACTTTTCTATTCTGATTTACTGCTTTCACTACTGTTTCACCTAGCTTAATTCGACGTTCTACAATTTATCGCAAGAATCTTGAGTCTCTGTGGATTCGATATCCTATATACTACTGGTTCACGTCTGTGCACTTGCAGTGTAGATCTGGGGATTAAAGCCTGATCGTATCAAGTTTTTGGCGCCGTTGCCGGGGACTCTTTTGAGTCTTCGATAGATTTGAACTTAGGGTTTATACTAGGTTTTTTCGTTTTTGTTTTTAGTTACTGATTTTTCTTTTCTTCTTGCGTTTCAGGTACGCCTAGAATCACACTGCATTTATTGACACAGTCCTGTGTATCGATCAACATCGCTTCGCAAAGCATCGAGCGACGCTCTTCCTGCATCGGTCGACACCTTTCGCAGAAGCACCAAAAAGACTAAGAGATCCGTAAGGATGATGTATCGGAATGGTTTTTTCAGCTCAGGGATTGACAGCTCGCAGATAGCTGGGCTGAAGAACAAAGTTGACTCTCTGCATAGTCTTCTACTTGGAAAGTATGCACAAGAAGCTATCAACTACATTGGAGGGAATGGATTCTTCAGTCAGGAATCTGCTTTTCAGAAACCCTTCCAGCAACAGAGAAACTTCTTCTTGAGGAAATATGGTGTTTCTTCTTACCAAGCACCGCCTGCACCTACACATAAGAGCAGATTGGAAGCCATGATGGAGCAGTTTCTTGAGGGACAACAACAGATCACTGTGTCCTTCAACTCAAAGATAGATGCATTGTATGAAGATCTGAACGGGAAGTTTGAATCTTTGAGAACACATGTGAAGAAGCTAGATGTCCAAGTTCAACAAACAGCTGGAGCAATACAAAGGCAACATGAAGCTGGGAAAGCTGAACAGAAGTAATACGTCAATGCTGTGATCATAGGAGATGAAATTGACTTGCTAGGAGAAGAAGAGAGCTTCATCTCGGATTTTCTGGATGAATTCTGTCTGTATGAGACAAGCATCGATCGACACACTCTGGATGTCGATCGATGCAGGCCCGATACGTTTTACGTAACTGCTAAAAATCGCCATGTGTCGATCGACACATCCTTCGCATCGATCGACACATATCGCAGACGAGACCAGAAACCTGCAACAGTCCTTGAACGAATTTGTGAGCCTTCCACGCCATTTCCTAAGGCTCGTAAGTTGTCCAAACAGGAGCTAGACGAAGCTGATTGCATGAAAGTGATGGAAAAAAGCTGATTCATATTTCAGAGAAGCTTCCAGACCAAGGAGTCTTTGTGCTAGACTGTTCCATCTCTAAGGGCAGATTCAAGCAATCTCTGTGTGATTTAGGATCTGGTATGAATCTCATGCCATACTCTGTGGCTAATAGATTAGGATTTATGGAATTTCAGCCTACTAGGATCTCTCTTATCCTAGCTGATCGATCAAAGAGGTATTTTGAAGGAGTTCTTGAGAATGTACCTATCAGAGTTGGAAACTACTTGATTCCAACGGACTTTGTGGTGCTGAAGTATAATGTTGAGCCAGATGATCCTATTCTGCTTGGAAGTTCATTCTTAGCTACTGCTGGAGCTGTGATAGATGTGATACGTGGTCTGATTAATCTCCAACTGGGAGATAAGCCATTGCAGTTCAAGATGGACAGGAAGCAGAGAGCCACCATTGATGAACATAGCTTCAGTGTTGAGGTGGAACCAGAGGTTCCTATTGGAGAAGTGAAGATGGCTGTTCATTCTGAACATGCTCTAACATCTTCAGAGCCTGCAACTGCTCTTAAGCAGAAAGCTCCAGATCTCTTTCATTCACCAAAGCACATGTATAAAGCTTCTAAACTTAAACCTCCTAATCCATCAGCTTTGAATGCAGGAAAACGCAGTATCCCACCCACGCTTCGCTCCCGCCCTGGTGCTTTTCACTCTTTCCTTGGGAGATCTCATGATCACAATGCCTATACACCGCCTTGGATGAAGATACATTCACAGAGACACTCCAAGTATCTGTTGAATCCTCCATAAGTACGATCTCCTTTCCATAGTCAAGCTACTGACTTTAAACAAGCGCTGAGTGGGAGGCAACCCACTAGTAGGTTTGTTTTTCTTTTCATTTTTCGTTTTGATTTGGTGTTTTTGATTTTTCTGTTTTGGTGTGTTCAAAAGCGTGAGAAACAGGCAGAATCGCCCAGCATCGATCGACACATCCCTTGTGTCGGTCGACACATATGCGATTCCTGGTTTGCTGAATCAATTACGGTTCAGACACCGGTTATTTACATAACCGCGAGCATATTTGCCTTGCATCGATCGACACCACATGTGGCATCGATCGATGCAGACCGACGACAGGTAAGTGTTCTGGCTCTTTTCGGATTCTCTTAATTCCAACTTTTTTAGCCAATCCTGAGCTTGACACCACTGGGGACAGTGTGTTTCAAGTGTGGGGGAGGTAGCTACTGACGCACGCTTTTTGTTTTCTTAGAGTCAGTCCAAATTTGTTTTATTGAGTCAAATTGAGTAGGAAACAAGGACTTTTTGAGGAGATTACCAAACTTGCAGGAACTTAAGTAACCATTGGATGACTTGCAGATGATCGATGACTATTAGAAAACCCAACACAGACCAGCCTACTGAGGACACCCATGTCACTTCAGGTATTCAGAGAACATTACTTGACTTCACCTTAACTTGACATAATTTTCTCTCCTATGGGCTTGGTATACTTCGAGTCTGATTCCTCTGTTGGTTCTGGCACAGCTTGTAAACATGTCTGATTATGGTTCCCTTCTCTCCTTCCTTGAAAGTAAAAAAAAGAGAGAGATAAACTGAGGATAAGCTAGTAGCTTCGAAGTGGTCACGTGAGTGGTAGAGACCCCTATTACCTCCTGTGCATCCATGGAAACATGTCCAAAGTACACCCCAGTAAGGGAAGAGCACTGATAGAAAAAATAAAATGATATCCAGTGGGGAAAAATCAGTGCTAAGGAAGGGAAAAGAGAAGAAAGGAACCTGAAGCAACAGTTGAGTGGTCAGGTGCTAACAGAGTAAGAGTCCATGTGTTCTTTGATCGATACCCCATAGGTGAGACCGCACTTAATTGATTTTTAGAAGTCAGTATGGTGAATTTGAATGCTCTGAATATGATTGTGGAGTTTACTCAGGACAGTTGCTAAGTGTGGGGGAAGTACATGTTGGTCTTGATGTTTGCAGGTTCATTTTCATGTGGCTTACTAAGGGGAATCTGAGTGTGGTGCTCCTACGATGAAACGAGTTTCTGAAGTTTTCAAACTTCTTCACTTGATCTTGGTTTTATGTTTGCTTGAGGGCAAGCAAAAGCTAATTGTGGGGGAGTTGATATATCATGGTTTTTAGGACTTTTAACCATGATATATGTCTTTGTTATCAAGTCTTTCTATGTGTTTTGGAGTCTTTTTAGGTGTTTTACAGGTTTAAGGACATTTGGAGCCTAATTGGACGTTTTGGAAGCATTTGGGTCAATTCTGCACTATTTAGAGATCTCACAGAGTTCACTGGCTGCGTTTTCGCACTGCGTCGATCGACGCAGTTTGTGCAATGGTCGACGCAGTGGTCGACGCAGTTCTGCGCACAAAAATCCTGAAATTACAGTTTTTGCCCACAAACTTTCCAGATTTGCAAAAAGGCCCCAAACGTGTTTTAGACCATATATTAGGGTTTTTGGCCACTTGTTTAGGCTACGCTTTACTTACGCATTCTTTTATTCAGAGAGAGATTTGGAACTCATATTCTTTGTTTCTCTTTTATGATATTTGGTTTTCTATTCATCATGTCTTTTGTTTCATCTGCCATGTCTGAGTAGTTTACTAGTTAGGTTTAGGGATTCTCACAGGGGATTTCATGGAATTATAGGTTGATCAATCTGTAGGGATTCATATATGTTAGTTTTTCATCTAGGGTTGTTCTTAATGCTTGATTTGAATTGGCCAATTAGATTATTGATGTTAGGTTGATTTCTGCAACGAAAGTTGATTAATTAACTAGAAAGAACTTAGATGAGCAATTTGACTATTCACAAAGAAATTTGGCTTAGGAGAATTGTGAATGAAAGAACCTGAGATTAATGCTTGTTTAGAGCTCTAGGATTCGCAACGAAAGTGAGCTTGCTAGGTTGTTAAACATAGATAACATTCTCAACAAAATTTGGTCTGTTATAATTCTGTGATTCTAGTTCTAGAACAGTTCTTAATGAGATCACGGTTGATTGATTAGCCTATGTTCCTGATTTCCTGAGAACTCCCTTGACCTGACGTTTTGCCTGATTGCTTACAAACCATTTACTTTTATGTTCTGATTTACTGCTTTCACTACTGTTTCACCTAGCTTAATTCGATGTTCTACAATCTATCGCAAGAATCTTGAGTCTCTATGGATTCGATACCCTATAAAACCTGATTGTATCAGTTCCTTCGTGGGTGTTACCCCTTAGGACTAGAGCTTCATTCGCATGCACGCAACGTAGGTAAGATTCTGTTGTGCTGCGTTTGAACAAGCGATGACCGATCACGCAGTATCTGGCGCTTCGCGCTTTTAGCTTTTTGGCCTCCCATTTATCGTTGGGAACTAGGCCGAGTCTGATATAATCTAGGATTTCCCGACAGTCTTGCTTATTAAGGAATTCTGCGTCCGTTTCTTTGGGCTCGGACTCTTCCTCAACTGAGGTCTCTGGGACCGTTGATTATTAAGAAGGCCGAAATCGTAAACCGCAGAGCATACCGTTATTGCTTCTGGGGAAACTTCGGAGTATGAAGCTTGAGGCAGATTTTTGGTTTGTTCTGCCGAAGCTGTCGTGGCTTTGTTTGCAGCTTGTGCCTTTAGTGCCATGTCGTTACTGCCTCTTAGTTCGCTGTGTTTTGGATACCTGTTTAACTCGTGCAAAGTTTTTTATGGTTTACTTCCAATTTCATTTGCGACTTGTAGGCTCTGGAGGATCTCGTTTGTGGGATCCTTCGAGTTATGGCTCGTCTGGAGCGCTTGTTCGCGTTGCTTAAGGTTTTGAGACTTAGCGTGTTTGCGATGAGCATTGATTTATAGCTTGTGTTAACCATAAGGTAATCTTTTGGGGTTAGTCGAGTAAGTTGGACTTGGAGTAAAGCATGAAAATAAACCTTTTTACATTGATGTGTTGGGCGATAACCCTATGATCCCCCCCCCCCTGAAATGGAAAAAGAAGAATGAAAAAACTGATAGTTTTGGTGGAGTGGCTGCACTCTTAGTTCGAGCTGCCTACGTACCCCGCCAAGGGATAAGGCCTGACATAGTTCGATTATTGTGAGTACTCAGAGATGATATAGCTTGAGGTTCTTGGAGTTCAACGGCCTCTTCACTGGTACCCTGTTTTCGTATTTTGTGAGCTTATAGACGCTGTCGCGAACTATTTTGGTGACTCGGTAGGGGCCTTCCCAGTTGGTCTCGAGTTTTCCGGCGCCTCGCTCTCTGGTGTTTTCGTAGACCTTGCGCCAGTACTAAGTATCCCACAATAAACTTTCGGTTTGTAGCGGAAAGTTGCTTGCTGATAATTTTTCATTCGTATTATTGTTCGGTCGCGTTGTTCCTCGATCATGTCTAGGCGATCTCGGAGTATTTTCTCCTTTAGTTCCTTGTGTCTCAGACTCAGGGTCCTTCGGATAATCGGAACTGATACCTCGGCAGGGACCATCACCTCCATCCCGTAGGCCAACGAGAATGGAAATTCTCCGGTCTCGCTGTGAGGTGTAGTGCGGGAGGCCTATAGGACTACCGATAGTTCCTCGGACTAGTTTGACTTTGTAGAGTCAAGTCTTTTCTTGAGGCTACTCAAAAGTGTCTTGTTCGCAGCTTTCGCTTGACCATTTCCTTGAGGATATCTAGGGGTCGAGGTTGTTAAGCGTATCTTCCAAGTTTTGTAGAAGTTTCTGAAAGCTTGGGAGATGAACTGCGAACCGTTTTCGGTTACTATTTCATAGGGGAGTCCAAGTTGGCAGATGATGTGCTCCCAGACGAAGTGTCGTACTTCAATCTCGGTGGTTTTCTGGTAATCCTTAGCTTCTATCCACTTAGTGAAATAGTCGGTCAAGACCAGGAGATGAGTTGTTTTGGTCCTGACGAATAAAGAGGTCCTACTATGTCTATTGACCACCTCATGAAGGGGAAACATGCGGAGATCGAGGACAGTTTTTCTGCAGGCTGATGGATGATTGGGGCGTCCCTTTGCAATTTATCACACTACCTGGTGTAGTTTTCGCAATCTACGATCATAGTCGGCCAGAAGAATCCTTTTCTTTTTATGCGGATGGCTAGGGCTCGGCCTCCGGAGTGATTACCACAAGTTCCTGATATATCATGGTTTTAGGACTTTTAACCATGGTATATGTCTTTGTTATCAAGTCTTTCTATGTGTTTTGGAGTCTTTTCAGGTGTTTACATGTTTAAGGACATTTGGAGCCTAATTGGACGTTTTGGAAGCATTTGGGTCAATTCTACACTATTTAGAGATCTCACAGAGTTCACTGGCTGCGTTTTCGCACTGCGTCGATCGACACAGTTTGTGCAATGGTCGACGCAGTTCTGCGCACAAAAATCTTAAAATTACAGTTTTTGCCTAGAAACTTTCCAGATTTGCAAAAAGGCCCCATACGTGTTTTAGACTATATATTAGGGTTTTTGGCCACTTGTTTAGGCTACGCTTTACTTACCCATTCTTTTATTCAGAGATAGAGATTTGGAACTCATATTCTTTGTTTCTCTTTTATGATATTTGGTTTTCTATTCATCATGTCTTTTGTTTCATCTACCATGTCTGAGTAGTTTACTAGTTATGTTTAGGGATTCTCACAGGGGATTTCATGGAATTATAGGTTGATCAATCTGTAGGGATTCATATATGTTAGTTCTTCATCTAGGGTTGTTCTTAATGCTTGATCTGAATTGGCCAATTAGATTATTGATGTTAGGTTGATTTCTGCAACAAAAGTTGATTAATTAACTAGAAAGAACTTAGATGTGCAATTTGACTATTCGCAAAGAAATTTGGCTTAAGAGAATTGTGAATGAAAGAACCTGAGATTAATGCTTGTTTAGAGCTCTAGGATTCGCAATTAAAGTTGGCTTGCTAGGTTGTTAGACATAGATAATATTCTCAACGGAAGTTGGTCTGTTATAATTCTGTGATTCTAGTTCTAGAACAGTTCTTAATTAGATCATGATTGATTAATTAGCCTATGTTCCTGATTTCCTGAGAACTCCCTTGACCTGACGTTTTGCCTGATTGCTTACAAACCACTTGATTTACTTTTCTGTTCTGATTTACTGCTTTCACTACGGTTTCACCTAGCTTAATTCGACGTTCTACAATCTATCGCAAGAATCTTGAGTCTCTGTGGATTCGATACCCTATATACTACTGGTTCACGTCTCTGCACTTGCAGTGTAGATCTGGGGATTAAAGCCTGATCGTATCAAGTTTTTGGCGCCGTTGCCGGGGACTCTTTTGAGTCTTCGATAGATTTGAACTTAGGGTTTAGACTAGGTTTTTTCGTTTTTGTTTTTGGTTACTGATTTTTCTTTTCTTCTTGCGTTTCAGGTACGCCTAGAATCACACTGCATTTATTGACACGGTCCTGTGTATCGATCGACATCGTTTCGCAAATCATCGAGCGACGCTCTTCCTGCATCGGTCGACACCTTTCGCGGAAGCACCAAAAAGACTAAGAGATCCGTAAGGATGATGTATCGGAATGGTTTTTTCAGCTCAGGGATTGACAGCTCGCAGATAGCTGGGCTGAAGAACAAAGTTGACTCTTTGCATAGTATTCTACTTGGAAAGTATGCGCAAGAAGCTATCAACTACATTGTAGGGAATGGATTCTTCAGTCAGGAATCTGCTTTTCAGAAACCCTTCCAGCAACAGAGTAACTCCTTCTTGAGGAACTATGGTGTTTCTTCTTACCAAGCACCGGCTGCACCTACACATAAGAGCAGATTGGAAGCCATGATGGAGCTGTTTCTTGAGGGACAACAACATATCACTGTGTCCTTCAACTCAAAGATAGATGCATTGTATGAAGATCTGAATGGGAAGTTTGAATCTTTGAGAACACATGTGAAGAAGCTAGATGTCCAAGTTCAACAAACAGCTGGAGCAATACAAAGTCAACATGAAGCTGGGAAAGCTGAACAGAAGTAATACATCAATGCTGTGATCATAGGAGATGAAATTGACTTGCTAGGAGAAGAAGAGAGCTTCATCTCGGATTTTCTGGATGAATTCTGTCTGTCTGAGATAAGAATCGATCGACACACTCTGGATGTCGATCGATGCAGGCCCGATACGTTTTACGTAACTGCTAAAAATCGCCATGTGTCGATCGACACATCCTTCGCATCGATCGACATAGATCGCAGACGAGACCAGAAACCTGCAACAGTCCTTGAACGAATCTGTGAGCCTTCCACGCCATATCCTAAGGCTCGTAAGTTGTCCAAACAGGAGCTAGACGAAGCTGATTGCATGAAAGTGATGGAAAAAAGCTGATTCATATTTCAGAGAAGCTTCCAGACCAAGGAGTCTTTGTGCTAGACTGTTCCATCTCTAAGGGCAGATTCAAGCATTCTCTGTGTGATTTAGGATATAGTGTGAATCTCATGCCATACTCTGTGGCTAAGAGATTAGGATTTATGGAATTTCAGCCTACTAGGATCTCTCTTATCCTAGCTGATCGATCAAAGAGGTATTTTGAAGGAGTTCTTGAGAATGTACCTATCAGAGTTGGAAACTACTTGATTCCAACGGACTTTGTGGTGCTGAAGTATAATGTTGAGCCAGATGATCCTATTCTGCTTGGAAGATCATTCTTAGCTACTGCTGGAGCTGTGATGGATGTGAGACGTGGTCTGATTAATCTCCAAATGGGAGATAAGCCATTGCAGTTCAAGATGGACAGGAAGCAGAGAGCCACCATTGATGGATAGAGCTTCAATGTTGAGGTGAAACCAGAGGTTCCTATTGGAGAAGTGAAGATGGCTGTTCATTCTGAACATGCTCTAACATCTTCAGAGCCTGCAACTGCTCTTAAGCTGAAAGCTCCAGATCTCTTTCATCCACCAAAGCACATGTATAAAGCTTCTAAACTTAAACCTCCTAATCCATCAGCTTTCAATGCAGGAAAACGCAGTATCCCACCCACGCTTCGCTCCCGCCCTGGTGCTTTTCACTCTTTCCTTGGGAGATCTCATGATCACAATGTCTATACACCCCCTTGGATGAAGAGACATTCACAGAGACACTCCAAGTCTCTGTTGAATCCTCCATAAGTACGATCTCCTTTCCATAGTCAAGCTACTGACTTTACACAAGCGCTGAGTGGGAGGCAACCCACTAGTAGGTTCGTTTTTCTTTTCATTTTTCGTTTTGATTTGGTGTTTTTGATTTTTCTGTTTTGGTGTGTTCAAAAGTGTGAGAAACAGGCAGAATCGCCCAGCATCGATCGACACATCCCTTGTGTCGGTCGACACATATGCGATTCCTGGTTTGCCGAATCAATTGCGGTTCAGACACCGGTTATTTACATAACCGCGAGCATATTTGACTTGCATCGATTGACACCACATGTGGCATCGATCGATGCAGACCGACGATAGGTAAGTGTTCTGACTCTTTTCGGATTCTCTTAGTTCCAACTTTTCTTGCCAATCCTGAGCTTGACACCACTGGGGATAGTGTGTTTCAAGTGTGGGGGAGGTAGCTACTGACGCACGCTTTTTGTTTTCTTAGAGTCAGTCCAAATTTGTTTTATTGAGTCAAATTGAGTAGGAAACAAGGACTTTTTGAGGAGATTACCATACTTGCAGGAACTTAAGTAACCATTGGATGACTTGCAGATGATCTATGACTATTAGAAAACCCAACACAGACCAGCCTACTGAGAACACCCATGTCACTTCAGGTATTCAGAGAACATTACTTGACTTCACCTTAACTTGACATAATTTTCTCTCCTATGGGCTTGGTATACTTCTAGTCGGATTCCTCTGTTGGTTCTGGCACAGTTTGTAAACATGTCTGATTATGGTTCCCTTCTCTCCTTCCTTGAAAGTAAAAAAAAAAGAGAGAGATAAACTGAGGATAAGCTAGTAGCTTCTAAGTGGTCACGGGAGTGGTAGAGACCCCTATTACCTCCTGTGCATCCATGGAAACATGTCCAAAGTACACCCCAGTAAGGGAAGAGCACTGATAGAAAAAATAAAATGATACCCAGTCGGGAAAAATCAGTGCTAAGGAAGGAAAAAGAGAAGAAAGGAACCTGAAGCAACAGTTGAGTGGTCAAGTGCTAACAGAGTAAGAGTCCATGTGTTCTTTGATCGATACCCCATAGGTGAAAC
Organism: Orychophragmus violaceus; assembly: GCA_030180135.1. Classification (NCBI taxonomy): domain Eukaryota; kingdom Viridiplantae; phylum Streptophyta; class Magnoliopsida; order Brassicales; family Brassicaceae; genus Orychophragmus; species Orychophragmus violaceus. The sequence goes on from CM058237.1 coordinate 71,027,301, forward strand.
CGCACTTAATTGATTTTTAGAAGTCAGTATGGTGAATTTGAATGCTCTGAATATGATTGTGGAGTTTACTCAGGACATTTGCTAAGTGTGGGGGAAGTACATGTTGGTCTTGATGTTTGCAGGTTCATTTTCATGTGGCTTACTAAGGGGAATCTGAGTGTGGTGCTCCTACGATTAAACGAGTTTCTGAAGTTTTCAAACTTCTTCTCCTGATCTTGGTTTTATGTTTGCTTGAGGGCAAGCAGAAGCTAAGTGTGGGGGAGTTGATATATCATGGTTTTTAAGACTTTTAACCATGGTATATGTCTTTGTTATCAAGTCTTTCTATGTGTTTTGGAGTCTTTTTAGGTGTTTTACAGGTTTAAGGACATTTGGAGCCTAATTGGACGTTTTGGAAGCATTTGGGTCAATTCTGCACTATTTAGTGATCTCACAGAGTTTACTGGCTGCGTTTTCGCACTGCGTCGATCGACGCAGTTTGTGCAATGGTCGACGCAGTTCTGCGCACAAAAATCCTGAAATTACAGTTTTTGCCCACAAACTTTCTAGATTTGCAAAAAGGCCCCAGACGTGTTTTAGACTGTATATTAGGGGTTTTGGCCACTTGTTTAGGCTACGCTTTACTTATGCATTCTTTTATTCAGAGAGAGAGATTTGGAACTCATATTCTTTGTTTCTCTTTTATGATATTTGGTTTTGTATTTATCATGTCTTTTGTTTCATCTGCCATGTCTGAGTAGTTTACTAGTTAGGTTTATAGATTCTCACAGGGGATTTTATGGAATTATAGGTTGATCAATCTGTAGGGATTCATATATGTTAGTTCTTCATCTAGGGTTGTTCTTAACGATTGATTTGAATTGTCCAATTAGATTATTGATGTTAGGTTGATTTCTGCAACGAAAGTTGATTAATTAACTAGAAAGAACTTAGATGAGCAATTTGACTATTCACAAAGAAATTTGGCTTAGGAGAATTGTGAATGAAAGAACCTGAGATTAATGCTTGTTTAGAGCTCTAGGATTCGCAACGAAAGTTGGCTTGCTAGGTTGTTAGACATAGATAACATTCTCAACGAAAGTTGGTCTGTTATAATTCTGAGATTCTAGTTCTAAAACAGTTCTTAATGAGATCACGATTGATTGATTAGCCTATGTTCATGATTTCCTGAGAACTCCCTTGACTTGACGTTTTGCCTGATTGCTTACAAACCACTTGATTTACTTTTCTGTTCTGATTTACTGCTTTCACTACTGTTTCACCTAGCTTAATTCGACATTCTACAATCTATCGCAAGAATCTTGAGTCTCTGTGGATTCGATACCCTATATACTACTGGTTCACGTCTGTGCACTTGCCAATCCAGATTGCGATCGGATTCTCTTAATTCCAAAATTTCTCGCCAATCCTGAGCTTGACACCACTGGGGACAGTGTGTTTCAAGTGTGGGGGAGGTAGCTACTGACGCACGCTTTTTGTTTTCTTAGAGTCAGTCCAAATTTGTTTTATCGAGTCAAATTGAGTAGGAAACAAGGACTTTTTGAGGAGATTACGATACTTGCAGGAACTTAAGTAACCATTGGATGACTTGTAGATGATCTATGACTATTAGAAAACCCAACACAGACCAGCCTACTGAGGACACCCATATCACTTCAGGTATTCAGAGAACATTACTTGACTTCACCTTAACTTGACATAATTTTCTCTCCTATGGGCTTGGTATACTTCGAGTAGGATTCCTCTGTTGGTTCTGGCACAGCTTGTTAACATGTCTGATTATGGTTCCCTTCTCTCCTTCCTTGAAAGTAAAAAAAAAGAGAGAGATAAACTGAGGATAAGCTAGTAGCTTTGAAGTGGTCAAGGGAGTGGTAGAGACCCCTATTACCTCCTGTGCATCCATGGAAACATGTCCAAAGTACACCCCAGTAAGGGAAGAGCACTGATAGAAAAAATAAAATGATACCCAGTGGGGAAAAATCAATGCTAAGGAAGGGAAAATAGAAGAAAGGAACCTGAAGCAACAGTTGAGTGGTCAGGTGCTAACAAAGTAAGAGTCCATGTGCTCTTTGATCGATACCCCATAGGTGAGACCGCACTTAATTGATTTTTAGAAGTCAGTATGGTGAATTTGAATGCTCTGAATATGATTGTGGAGTTTACTCAGGACATTTGCTAAGTGTGGGGGAAGTACATGTTGGTCTTGATGTTTGCAGGTTCATTTTCATGTGGCTTACTAAGGGGAATCTGAGTGTGGTGCTCCTACGATTAAACGAGTTTCTGAAGTTTTCAAACTTCTTCTCCTGATCTTGGTTTTATGTTTGCTTGAGGGCAAGCAAAAGCTAAGTGTGGGGGAGTTGATATATCATGGTTTTTAGGACTTTTAACCATGGTATATGTCTTTGTTATCAAGTCTTTCTATGTGTTTTGGAGTCTGTTTAGGTGTTTTACAGGTTTAAGAACATTTGGAGCCTAACTGGACCTTTTGGAAGCATTTGGGTCAATTCTGCACTATTTAGAGATCTCACAGAGTTTACTGGCTGCGTTTTCGCACTGCGTCGATCGACGCAGTTTGTGCAATGGTCGACGCAGTGGTCGACGCTGTTTTGCGCACAAAAATCCTGAAATTACAGTTCTTACCCACAAACTTTCCAGATTTGCAAAAAGGCCCCATACGTGTTTTAGACTATATATTAGGGTTTTTGGCTACTAGTTTAGGCTACGCTTTACTTACACATTCTTTTATTCAGAGAGAGAGATTTGGAACTCATATTCTTTGTTTCTCTTTTATGATATTTGGTTTTCTATTCATCATGTCTTTTTGTTTCATCTGCCATGTCTGAGTAGTTTACTAGTTAGGTTTAGGGATTCTCACAGGGGATTTCATGGAATTATAGGTTGATCAATCTGTAGGGATTCATATATGTTAGTTATTCATCTAGGGTTGTTCTTAATGCTTGATTTGAATTGGCCAATTAGATTATTGATGTTAGGTTGATTTCTGCAATGAAAGTTGATTAATTAACTAGAAAGAACTTAGATGAGCAATTTGACTATTCACAAAGAAATTTGGCTTAGGAGAATTGTGAATGAAAGAACCTGAGATTAATGCTTGTTTAGAGCTCTAGGATTCGCAACGAAAGTTGGCTTGCTAGGTTGTTAGACATAGATAACATTCTCAACGAAAGTTGGTCTGTTATAATTCTGTGATTCTAGTTCTAGAACAGTTGTTAATGAGATCATGATTGATTGATTAGCCTATGTTCATGATTTCCTGAGAACTCCCTTGACCTGACGTTTTGCCTGATTGCTTACAAACCACTTGATTTACTTTTATGTTCTGATTTACTGCTTTCACTACTGTTTCACCTAGCTTAATTCGACGTTCTACAATCTATCGCAAGAATCTTGAGTCTCTGTGGATTCGATACCCTATATACTACTGGTTCACGTCTGTGCACTTGCAATGTAGATCTGGGGATTAAAACCTGATTGTATCAGTTCCTTCGTGGGTGTTACCCCTTAGGACTAGAGCTTCTTTCGCATGCACGCAACATAGGTAAGGTTCTGTTGTGCTGCGTTTGAACAAGCGATGACCGATCACACAGTATCTGGCGCTTCGCGCTTTTAGCTTTTTGGCCTCCCATTTATCGTTGGGAACTAGGCCGAGTCTGATATAATCCAGGATTTACCGCCAGTCTTGCTTATTAAGGAATTCTGCGTCCGTTTCTTCGGGCTCGGACTCTTCCTCAACTGAGGTCTCTGGGACCGTTGATTATTAAGAATCCCGAAATCGTAAACCTCAGAGCATACCGTTATTGCTTCTGGGGGAACTTCGGAGTATGAAGCTTGAGGCGGATTTTTGGTTTGTTCTGCCGAAGCTGTCGTGGCTTTGTCTGCAGCTTGTGCCTTTAGTGCCACGTCGATGATCGGTTTTTCTATCCCTTCTACATGTATGATCCTTTTAACCCGAGGGTCCGATGTTGAGGCTAATGCTGCAAGAGCTTCGGCTGAGGAGTTCTCTCCCCGAGGTATTCTCTCGAGCGTGAAGTCTTTCAGCTGCCTTGCTAGCTCGCAAGCTACCTTTACGTAAGCTTCAATGCGCTCGTCTTTAGTTTCGTACTCGCCTTGATACTGGCTTGTTACTATCTGCGAGTCGCTAAAGGAGAGAACTTCTTGCGCTCCGATCCCGATTGCAAGTCGGAGTCCGGCTATAAGGGCTTCGTACTCGGCTTCGTTACTAGAAGCGTTGAAGCCGAGTCTGAACGATTGCTCGATTACTTCTCCTGTTGGAGTTACGAGCTTGATTCCTACTCCGGAACCGTGTTTGGATGAAGCTCCGTTGATGTGGAGGGTCCAGTGATCATTTTGGTTTTCTTGATCCGGAACTGTACGTGGGAGTTCGATTATAAAGTCTGCTAGGACTTGAGCCTTTGCCCTCGTCCTAGTGAAATACTCGATATCGTATTCGCTCAGCTCGATCGCCCACTTAGCCAACCTTCCGGATTTACTCGGGCTGTGTAGTATAGTTCGTAATGGCTGCGATGTCATCACCACAATAGCATGTGACTAGAAGTACAATCGTAACTTCCGGGCTGCCATCGAAACGGCTAGTGCGAGTTTTTCCATTGCTGGATACCTCGTTTCTGCGTCTATGAGTTCCTGCTCACGTAGTATATGGGATTATGTTCGTTTTGTTCTTCGCGAACAATTACTGCGCTCACGGCGCTGGTGAGGTCGCAATGTAGAGGTATAAAGTGAAGGAATTTCTAGCAGATCCTAATCCAATTAGGCAATCCTGGTCTGAATTCCGAGCCTAGGATCTAAGGTTCATATAATTGAATCTATGGGATCTCAGATTTACCTGTTGATTTGCAGCGGAAGTATTAGCAGATAATCGAGATCACGAAGCGCCTCAAATGCTGCGCCTCTACTGGTATCCACACGCACACAAACTGGACCGCAGGGATGCTAGTGCCTTACAGAGATCTAATCTCCAGAGAGGTCTCTTTCTATGTTCTGGTGGCTGTGAATTCGGTTTTTTAACGAGTTTAGGTCGACCATATATCTTATATATGTCGGCTTAAACCACAACGGAATTAACCAACGATTAAACCGAATTAATCTGATTAATCCGCAAGTGCATCGATCGATGCACTATCTGCAACGATCGACGCTGCCCCAGAATATTGATATCGAATGCATATCACATATGCATTCACTGGATCATTACATTAATGATCAACCTCGTCTTTAACGCCAAGTTTGCTTAGGTGTGTGACCCTGTAGGATCATATAACACTAGCAATGAGTTCTCAACTCATTGATCATAAGTGGCTTCTAGCAAAGCGTTATGACTACCCAGTGTTATGTGATTGTCTTATTTCGACTATACGACTTTCTCTTAGAGCAAGTACAATAGATTTCAGGACATTCCCAACAATCTCCCACTTGTACTGGAATCATCTATTCCTTTAATCCCTTTGTAGCTATATCTCAATCTAGCATAAGGCAAGAACTGTGTCATCCTTATTAAGCCAGATCACGTTTATCGAATCCCGATTTGTACTGATAAAACAAACGACTGACAATCACCTCGTTTGAGCGCGGCCACGCATTTCCAGTATCAAATCTTCGATAGGCCCAGAGATATTTAACTCCTGTTATATAGGAGGTACAAATCCCATCTTGTTCCATCCATGTCTCTTTTATATTTCATGATACGCCTAATCAGTGTCTTTATGATCACCAGTTACGGCTGACGTTTAACAAAGTCAAGACGAACCAATCCATATAAGAGAGGACATGATGAACTCAGGTCTAAGGACGACTCTCTTTAGTCGTAATGAGAAACTCTTATGACACTCATATAACATCTTGTAGAGTTCTCATTAACGGGTCAAGTCCGATCATGTGTTCTTTAACACATATCTATGTGATTGACTTTAATACACTTATTAAATGACTCCATGAAACATAGTCATCAGTCACCTCGCATACTAGTCTCACGTGGTTGTTAATGTCCCATTTTAACAACCTCGACCAGGGACCATTCATAATTTATGTCATTTGTTTCTTATAGGGTTTCATGATCAAGTCACATACTTGATGACTTATAAAATGTCATAAACTACTTTGGGACAATATATTTAATTAACACAATTAAATAATTCTGAAACAATTTCATTAAAATAACATAACCAAATTATGTTTTACGAACATCAAGTCATAATTAACAACCAAATATAACTCCCACTGAAACCAAGATCATATCTTAAGAAATCTAATGCCTACAGCAGCAGTGTGAAACTCATGCTTAGGCCTTGGTAGGGGCTTGGTCAGCGGATCAGCTACGTTCTCATCAGTCGGGACTCTGCTGATCTTCACATCTCCTCTATTCACAATATCACGGATAAGGTGATATCGCCTTTCTATGTGTTTGGATTTATGGTGTGATCTAGGTTCCTTTGCTTGCGCAATGGCTCCATTGTTGTCACAATACAAAGCCACTGGCTCAGAAATACTAGGAATCACACCAAGTTCAGTGATGAACTTCTTGATCCAAACAGCCTCCTTTGCCGCTTCAGAAGCAGCGAGGTACTCAGCTTCAGTTGTGGAATCTGCTACAGTGTCCTGCTTGGAACTCTTCCAGCTGACTGCACCGCCATTCAGGCAGAAGATGTAACCAGATTGCGATCGGAAATCATCTTTGTCTGTCTGAAAACTTGCGTCTGTGTAACCACTTACTACCAGCTCATCACTTCCTCCATACACCAAGAATTTATCCTTAGTATTTCTCAAATACTTCAGAATATTCTTGACTGCTGTCCAGTGACTTTCACCTGGATCCGATTGGTATCTACTCGTCATGCTTAAAGCACAAGCAACATCTGGACGAGTACAGAGCATGGCATACATGATGGATCCCAACGCCGAGGCATAGGGAATCCAACTCATGCGATCTCTCTCAGCAGGTGTCTCAGGACACTGCTTCTTGCTGAAACTTATGCCATAAGACATTGGTATGAAGCCTTTCTTGGAATCTTGCATTCTGAACCTGTGTAAGACTTTATCGATATAAGTGTCTTGACACAGTCCAATCAACTTGTTTAATCTATCTCTATAGATTCTTATTCCAAGAATATACGCGGCTTCTCCCATGTCTTTCATTGAAAAACAACTTCCGAGCCAAGTCTTAACAGACTGTAACAACGGAACGTCATTTCCGAGAAGAAGTATGTCATCTACATACAACACGAGAAATGCAATTGCGCTCCCACTAGTCTTCTTGTAAACACATGGTTCTTCTTCGCTTCTGATGAAATCAAACTTTTTGACTGCTTCATCAAAACGAAGATTCCAACTCCGAGATGCTTGCTTCAATCCATAAATGGATCGATGAAGTTTGCATACTTTCCTAGCTGCATTTGGATCGATGAAACCTTCGGGTTGTGTCATGTACACATCCTCTTCCAGAATTCCATTAAGGAAAGCTGTTTTCATGTCCATCTGCCAGATCTCATAATCATAATGAGCAACTGTTGCTAGGAGAATCCGAATGGATTTAAGCATGGCGACAGGTGAATAGGTTTCTTCATAGTCAATACCATGAATTTGTTTGAAACCTTTCGCCACTAGCCTTGCTTTATATATCTGAATATTTCCATCCACATCAATTTTCTTCTTGAAAATCCATTTACACTCAATGGGTCTTGCACCATCGGGTAAATCAACCAAAGTCCATACTTGGTTCTGTGACATGGATCCCATTTCGGATTCAGCGGCTTTCAGCCACTTTTCGGAGTCAGGGCTCATCATCGCTTCTTCAAAATTCGCTGGCTCGTCACTGTCAATGATCAACAAATCATGACAATTGGTTATGAGAAATCCATATCTCTCGGGTTCGTGACGGATCCTTTCGGATCGGCGAATTTCAGGCTCCACAGGCGCGGTTTCTACAACTCTTTGTAGATCCAACTGTTGCTCTTCCACTACGGGTTGAGCATTTTCCTGCGGTTCTCGAACTTCTTCGAGTTGTACTTTACTCCCACTGTTTCTCTTGGAAAGAAACTCTCTCTCAAGAAAGACGCAGTTCCGAGCAACAAACACTTTGTTCTCGGATTGGTTGTAAAAGTAGTATGCCTTGGTTTCCTTAGGATAACCAACGAAGTAGCATTTATCAGATTTGGGTTCGAGCTTATCTGTAATTAATCTCTTAACATAAGCTTCACAACCCCAAATCTTCAGGAAAGACACATTCGGAACATTTCCAGTCCACATCTCATGTGGTGTCTTTGCAACTGATTTTGACGGAACCCTATTAAGTGTAAACGCAGACGTTTCTAGAGCGTATCCCCAAAAGGATAATGGAAGAGTTGAGAGACTCATCATTGATCGAACCATATCTAATAAAGTCCGATTTCTCCTCTCAGACACGCCATTCCATTGTGGTGTTCCAGGAGGAGTGAGTTGTGAAACAATTCCACAATCTCTAAAATGATCACTGAATTCTTGGCTTAAGTATTCTCCTCCACGATCTGATCGAAGAGCCTTAATACTTTTGCCAAGTTGATTCTGTACTTCATTTTGGAACTCTTTGAACTTTTCAAAGGATTCCGACTTGTGTCTCATTAAATAGACATAGCCATACCTGCTGAAGTCATCAGTGAAGGTAATGAAGTATCGAAAATTTCCTCTGGCACTTGTGCTCATTGGGCCGCATACATCCGTATGTATAAGGCCCAATAGGTCACTGGCCCTTTCATTTTGTTTGTTGAAAGGGGCCTTCGCCATTTTGCCTAGTAAACAAGATTCACATTTCTCACATGATTCATAATCAAATGAGCCCAAAAGCCCATCACTATGGAGCTTTTGAATCCGTTTCTCGTTTATGTGGCCCAAACGACAATGCCATAGAAAAGTCTGATTCGTGTCATTTGATTTGAATCTCTTGGTGTTAATGTTATAGATTGGTGTGCTTTGGTTTAAAACATAAAGCCCATTCTCTAATGGGCTGCTACCATAAAATATATCATTGTAATCAAAAGAACAACATTTATTCTTTATTGAAAACTGATATCCTTCCACATCCAAAATAGGAATAGAAATAATATTTCTGCTTATCGCAGGTACATAGTAGCAATTATTAAGTTTTAACACCAAACCAGAAGGTAAAGACAAGTTATATGTTCCTACGGCTAATGCAGCAACTCTTGCTCCATTTCCCACGCGCAGGTCCACTTGTCCCCTTTCCAACGTCCTACTGTTGCTTAGGCCCTGCATATTTGTACAAATATGAGCATCACAGCCGGTATCCAATACCCAAGAAGTAGAACCAGAAGTAGTAACATTTACTTCTATTACATAAATACCTGAAGATGAAGTCTCGAAAGTCTTCTTCTTCTTCTTCTTCTTCTCTTCCAAGAATTTGTTGCAATTTCTCTTCCAATGCCCATGCTCTTTACAGTAATGGCACTTATCAGTCTCAGATGGGCCCGGCTTGGGCTTCGGGGCTGGCGAAGGCGTGTCCTGGTTCTCAACCTGGACTGCCTTGCCCTTTCCCTTTCCTTTGCCAAGTTTCTTAAACATCTTACCCCCTTGTACCATAAGTACATTAGGAGTGCCCTTCTTGATATTAGGCTCAGCTGTCTTGAGCATGCCATGCAGTTCAGTCAACGTCTTCGTCAAGTTGTTCATGTTATAGTTCATAATAAACTGATCATAACTTGACGGCAGTGACTGCAGAATGATGTCAGTAGCCAACTCTTGGCTAATGGGACAATCCAGTCTCCCCAGGTTATCAATATAACCCATCATCTTAATGACATGAGGACTGACCGGACTGTCCTTTGGTAGCTTGCATTCAATGAGAGATTTAACCGTCTGGTATCTCTCAGTTCGTGCTTTCTCCTGGAACATGCTTTTCAGGCTAGTAATCATCTCCACTGGCGACTCCACGTTCTCGTATTGCTTCTGCAAGTCCGAGTTCATGGTAGCCAACATGAGACAATTCACATCGACCACATCATTGGAATGCTTATCCCAAGCACTCCTTTCTGCATGTGCAGCATTGGATCTCGGTTTTTCAGGGAGAACAGTTTCCAGGACATAGTCTCTTTTCTCCTGCTTGAGAACAATTCTCAAGTTCCGATACCATTCGAGAAAATTCGATCCATTTAACTTGTCCTTCTCAAGGACGGATCGCAGGGATAAAGAGTTATTATGAGTGTTAGTCATAGCTGAGAACAAAGAAAGGAAAAGGTTTAGTTATGATGTTCAAGAAATGAGAAATCTTAACTTTTAAGAAAACTCGCATTATATTCAAAACAATGTTTCCTTAGATGAATATAATGATCCAAGATCCATACTTCACTAAACTTGAGTGAGCCACTGGCTATCACCCAAATTTAGCTATCTAGGTAAGCAACGACTTTGCTAGTTATATCCAATATAACTCTTGGTTGTGGATCGACATCTCATGTTCAATCCACCTGATGTCTCTGGGCCCAAAACGATTTTGATAGCCCAGTCAAGCAAACCAATCTCTTCAGTCATGTAATTGTTGATGCCTTGCACTGCAAGCCCATTAACACGATTACTTCTTGCCTTACTCATGTAATTGTTGATACCTTGCACTGCAAGCCTATCGTACAATGAAATGAGTCTTGACAGTTGACAAGATTGGAAAGACATCAAGTATCACTTGATATTTGGTTGAGGAACGGAACCATTTAAAACGTTCAGTTTTATTATGTTTTAATTCTTATAATTAATTGATTTGTCTTGCTTCGTTCTGTGATTTCAGGTTCAATAACCCAATCATCCAACCTGGTGTCGACCGACACTACTATAGTGTCGATCGATGCAGGATAACCAAAAGCAATCCGCGATAACCGATCAATCCAATTGATCCGGTTTTGAATACCGGTAAGCATCGATCGATGCTACGTTAGCATCGGTCGATGCCAACCTAATCAAACCAATCGCCATCAAACCATTCACAGTGTTCGACCATCTTTAACCAAGCTCGATAACCGGTCCAATCCAATTGAACCGATTCATAAATCTCGCGAGGTTTGTGTCGACCGACACAACATTTGTGTCGATCGACACTAGGCAAAAACTGAGTTTTATTTGGGTTTTCGCCCTGTGTCGATCGATGCCGGATTGGCAACGATCGACACCATGCGAAAAACCCTAAATTTTATTCGGGCTTTCGCCCTGAATCGATCGATGCCGGATTGGCATCGATCGACACCATGCGAGAAAACCCTTAAACGTTTTCGAATAAAACCCTAAACTAGGTTTTCAGGAAAACTAATTTTAGCAAGTTTGTATCAACTATACACAGATTCAGATTCAACCAATCTAATCAACATGCTACAGATTCAATGGAACCCTAAAGCTCTGATACCACTGAAGGAATTTCTAGCAGATCCTAATCCAATTAGGCAATCCTGGTCTGAATTCCGAGCCTAGGATCTAAGGTTCATATAATTGAATCTATGGGATCTCAGATTTACCTGTTGATTTGCAGCGGAAGTATTAGCAGATAATCGAGATCACGAAGCGCCTCAAATGCTGCGCCTCTACTGGTATCCACACGCACACAAACTGGACCGCAGGGATGCTAGTGCCTTACAGAGATCTAATCTCCAGAGAGGTCTCTTTCTATGTTCTGGTGGCTGTGAATTCGGTTTTTTTAACGAGTTTAGGTCGACCATATATCTTATATATGTCGGCTTAAACCACAACGGAATTAACCAACGATTAAACCGAATTAATCTGATTAATCCGCGAGTGCATCGATCGATGCACTATCTGCAACGATCGACGCTGCCCCAGAATATTGATATCGAATGCATATCACATATGCATTCACTGGATCATTACATTAATGATCAACCTCGTCTTTAACGCCCAGTTTGATTAGGTGTGTGACCCTGTAGGATCATATAACACTAGCAATGAGTTCTCAACTCATTGATCATAAGTGGCTTCTAGCAAAGCGTTATGACTACCCAGTGTTATGTGATTGTCTTATCTCGACTATACGACTTTCTCTTAGAGCAAGTACAATAGATTTCAGGACATTCCCAACATAAAGGTTCACCCTCTATAGGCTTTGCCAATATTGGGGGCTCGCTGAAGTATTTTTTGAGTTCCTTTAGGGCTGTTTCACAATCCTCGTCATAATAGGACTTTCGGTTTCCTTTGAGGAGGTTGTAAAACGGTAGACTTTTGTCTGTAGATTGGGAGATGAAACGGCTCAAGGCTGCTGTCTCACCTGTCAGTCTTTGCACTTCCCTCATGTTTCTCGGGGAAGGCATCTCCAGGAAGGTCGCGATTTGTTTTGGGTTGATCCCTCGTTCCGTTACCAGATAGCCGAGGAATTCTCCCGATAGTACTCAGAAGGAGCATTTGGCTGGGTTAAGCTTCATCCCGTATTTGTTCATGATAACGAAGCTTTCTCGGAGCTGTGTTATATGGTCGCTCTCCTTGGAGGACATCACCAGCGTATCGTCGATGTAAACTTCCATCGATTTTCCAAGTTGATCGGCGAACATTTTGTTCACTATCTCTGGTATGTAGCTCCGCTTTTTTTATTCCGAAAGGCATCACCTTATAACAATAGGTTCCACGATCGGTTATGAAGGCCATTTTTTCTTGGTCCTCTGGGTTCATGAGGATCTGGTTATACCCAGAGAATGCGTCGATCAAGGACAATAGTTCATATCCGACGGTGGCTTCCACCAGATGGTCTATGTGTGGGAGTGGGAAGCTATCCTTCGGACATGCCTTATTTAAGACTGTGAAGTCTATACAGACTCGCCCCTTCCCGTTTTTCTTTTGGACGATGACCGGGTTAGCTAACCAGTCGGGATATTTCACCTCCCTGATTGACCCAAACTTTAGAAGTCTGTCGACCTCGTCATTAACCGCTTTAGCTCGACCTGGACCGCGCTTACGACGCTTCTGTTTTACAGGTTTGAACGTGGGATCTACATTGTGTTCGTGTTAGGTAACGTCTTTGTCGATCCCTTTCATGTCCTTGGTGGACCATGTGAACGTGTTTACGTTTTCTTTGAGGAAGCTGATGAGCTTCTCTCTGTTGGAGCTTAGGAGTTCTGATCCGATTTTCACACATATCTTTGGACAAGCATCATCGATGCAAACCGAAATGACTAGATCCTTGCGCGGACCTCGAACCGTTGAATCGCTGTTTTTCTTCGCAGTTCGCGATGCGAGCTCTTCCTGTTTCTGTAACTGCTATACTGGTGATATTTCCAATTGATTGAAAAAGGTCAAGTAGCATGATTTTGCGGCTTTTTGGTTGCCTTGGATCGTTTTTATCCCCGTGGGGGTTGGGAACTTCACGCACTGGTAATAAGTGGAAGGTACTGCCTTCATACTATAGATTCACGGTCTGCCTAATATGGCATTATATGGGGCTGGTTTGTTGACTACGACAAACTCCAGGATTTCTAGTTGCCCCCCGGCGGTAGACGAGAGCTTTATAGTTCCCAGCGAATAGGTGGTTTCTCCATCGATCAGAATTGAATCTTAGAAGCCCATTTTCTTGAAAGCGTCGTAGAAGAGGAGGTCTACAGAGCTTCCTGTGTCGATCATAACTCTCAATAGCTCGAATCTGGCTACATCGAGTCGGATCACTAGGGCATCGTCGTGCGGTTTGTCGAGCTTGAAAGTTTTGCTTTCAGAGAAAGTTATGTGAGTGTCAGGCCCCTCTATGGGAACCATTTCTCTAGTGTCAGTCTCGACCCGCCTCTTTGATCGAGTTTACCGATCTCGACATTACTTTGAGCCTCCATATATAAAGTTTATCGTTTTTGGGAGACGGGAGCTGCACAGCCCGAGCTTTGGCAAGCACTGATTGACTGATTTTTTGGAGTAGGAGGTGGCGTGATGATCGATTTCGTCGATCCTCCACAGTGAGCCAGATCAAAAATCATTTCGGTACGCTTGACACGAGAGGGAGGAGGAGAGGTGGACTCTTCCTTCTCCGGGGTTCTCTCGCGCTTAGCTTGCGAACATCTTTGGCTTTTCGGTTTACGTTTTCCCTTGCTCCCCTTTTCTTTTTCATTTTATTTTTTTCTGGAGCTTCCGCTTTGCTGCTGCCGTCCTTGTCTGCTAGCAGACGGTCTTTAGACCAATATTCCTCGGAAGAGTCTCCATTTTCATCGCGATACTTGCAATACTTGTTTGCATCGTAAGGTTTTCGCCATTGAGGCTTGTCGTCTACTGTAAGGCAGTGTTGTCCCTTGCCAGAAGATTCCTTTTTGCTGGTTTTCTTCTGGCTTGAGCTGCTTTGTTCTAGGGCCGCGGCCACAGTCTCTTGTTATTTTGCGTAGTATGTGGCCTTGTGCCGAGCGTCGTCTAAAGACATGCAAGGTCGAATGATATATCATGGTTTTTACCGGTTTTATGCCATGATATAAGTATGTTTTAGAGTCTTTTGGTGTTCTTTTAGAGTTTTTTACAGGTTTTATTAGGTACACACATTTGGAGTGGATTTGGAGATTATGGAGCTAAATGGAGCATTTTGGAGTTTTGACCCGAGAGTTTGTGCTCACTGTCCGAAACAGAGGAGTGTGTCGATCAATGCACATCAGCATCGATCGATGCACAGCGTGTTGGGCCAGACTCGCGGCGGTTTAATGAAGAATGATGATATTGCAAAGTTGCCCAGAAGTTCCAGATATTTACACAGAAGCCCCAAGACGTGATTTAGCTATTTAATTAGGTTTTAACTTCAGTTTTGAGATACACTTTCATACTTTAGAGCAGAGAGTTTTTAGAGCTATTTGGGGCTGATCTGATCCTGTACTACACCTTATTTTTGGAGAAGATTTCGAACCCCTTTACTTGTTTAATCTCTTTTATGATATCTACTTATTCATTGATCATGTTTTCATGGTCTATGTCTAAATAGATTCATAGTTAGGTTTAGGGATTCTCAATAAGGATTTTATGACTTGCTAGATATAATTAATTCAGTTAAGGATTCATATCAATAGATGTTCTTCAAACTAAATTGTGTTTAATGCTAGTTCTAACTTGATCACTTAGAATCTAGATCTTAGGTTGCTAGATTGACACGAAGTGTGGTTTAGGATTTGAACTATTTAGGTTGAGCAATTTAACTACTCGCAAAGAAATTTGGGTTAATTAGATTGTGAACATATCGAACCTGATCATTAAAGCTGGTTTAATCTGTTAGGAATTACAAAGACATTTGGATTTATGAAATTAGGCTTAGAGCAACTCGGTCTTCGTCGGTTCAACTGATCCACGTAAATCTCGGAGATCGTTATGAAGGCAAGGCCGAAATATCGGAACAAGAAGGTCTAAGTCGAGACTATTTAAAGAAGAAGTGGCGATTCACTCAAGACATTCCGACCCTAACTTAGAACACTTCGACTAGATAGCTCGATCATCATACTTTGTACTCTCTTTTCGATTGTGTTTGTTCTATCTCGTCGATCAATCTCAATAAAGTCTTTGATTCATAGGAAACTATACCATTTCTATATCCTAAAGTCCAAATCCACGAATACAAATTCTTAGTGTGAATCCCGGATCTCACATTTAGCGCCGACTGTGGGGACTATCTATAGTTTTTCCTGTCTTAAGAATCAGATCTTAGATCCGATAGATCGAGATGAATCCCGACCAATCTGGCTCTCCCAGCGCCACACCACCAGTCGACCACCCTCAAACGGTCGACAACGTTCCTCAGAACACCACCAGGGTAAGAATCATGGGTCAGACCGATGCGTGTTGACGAGCTCTGCCTCAGTCTCCACGACCTCGACACCAGCCGGCTCAGTCGCCCAAACGATCGCGACAAGCCAGACTCCGACAAATGTTTTGTCAGGAACTAACGATCCGAGCAGAAACTGGGTGTGGATGAGAAACGATTCGATTCCCACCCCAGGAGGTGGATCTGGAATAACCAGACCTAACTCACCACTGCCTTCTGCTCCACAGCGACAAGGCCCAGATGATCTTGCTGAAATCCGTTCGATGTTAAGCCTGCTGGTAAACCGAACGAGGATCAACGAGGCAAGTGCACGGGCCCAAGAGATCGCGAACCACTCTCTGGCCGCGCAGCTCGATGAACAGGAAAGGCGCATTAACGCCCGTCTTGAAGAGCTAGCCAGCCAAAACCAGGGGGTAGGTCAGCACATGATCCACGAACCACCATAAGTCCTCCACCGTGTACACGCTTGGACTTCTCCCAGGTAGTAACTCCCCCGGGAGCGTCGGGAAGTTTCGCTAATACGTCAAGTCGGAGGCCGCTACGGTAGGCGATGAACACGATATGCTTAGACAGTACATCGAACAGGCTAAGGCCCAGTTCAACAGTCTAAGCTCGAAAGTTCACATGGCAACGAGCGCGGCGCCCGACATCGATCGAGTGATCAAAGAAACGCGACAAACGCCGTTCACAGACCGGATCGCCTTCACAAGGATCCGAGAAATCCAGAAAACTAAATTTCTGGAATTCTCTGGGAAGTCGGACTCGAAAGCCCATATCAGGGCATTCCGGCTAGCAATGGCAAGGGTATACCTTACCGACGAGGAGAGAGAGCCGGCTTTCTGCAGGCTCTTCGCCGAAAACCTATCGGGCTCCGCCCTAGAATGGTTTGCCGGACTGGAAGATAGGTCCATCGACAACTTCACCCAGTTCATGACGGCTTTCCTCAAACAATACTCCGTCTTTATCGAGGAAAAGACTACTGAGGCAGCTCTATTTGGCGTCTCTCAAAACCCGACGAATCGCTTCGTTCGTACATCGACCGATTTAAGGAAATAAAATCCAAAATCGCAAAGCCACGAGATGAAGTAGCTATAGAAGCACTGCGACGTGGACTATGGTATTCAACTAGATTCCGAGAGGAAATAACAGTCTGCGAACCTCAAACACTCGATGACGCCCTTCATCGCGCATCGGCCTTCGCTCGCCTCGAGGACTAAACAACGGCCCTCAGAGAAAAGCATCGAAAAGAAAAGAACCCGTCGGGCTCGCTGAACTCGAACTCAAAAAAGGATTCCCGTAAATCAGGAAACGTCAATGCGGTCGAGAGCCCGAAGAGCTCGAAGAAATTCGAGTTCGACAAGGAAAAATTCTGTGAATTTCACAACAAAAGAGGACACTCGACTGAAGATTGCTATACTCGAGCTAAAGCCGAGGCTCAAAAGCGAGAGTCCGAAAGCAAACAAGACTCCAAAGTCGAGGAGGAAACTCCATCCGACAAAAAGGAAAGTAAACAGACCAAAGAGTCGAACACCAAGAGGCCTTCTCAGAATAAACGAGAACGGACAAAGGAGCCGGAATCTCCCGAAACACACCCTCAGGGGTCGCGGAAGCGAGTTGAGTTTATTCTCGGCGAGCTCAGCCTGAGCGGTACCCCGGAAGGTTCGGCATTATCTCCACCTCCGGCTCCCGTTAAGAGTTTACGCTCACGAATCAATCTCCCTCGTCTCTGTAGGGGGGTTGTACGGGCTATTCCCCTTAAACGAATTGACTTCATCTTCGGTGGCTCCAAGCTTTGCCGAGACTCGGTCAATTCAATCAAAGCTCTTCAAAGAAGAGTCGAGACCGACAAAGGGGGGAAAATCCCAATGATAGGTCCAGACCACGAGATCATTTTCCATGAGAGCGACACAAGCAACCTCGACAAACCACACGACGACGCTCTCCTCGTTTTTCTAGTAGTGGGAGATGTCGAACTCTCAAGAATAATGATCGACACAGGAAGTTCGGTGGATGTCCTCTTTTACGACGCGTTCAAAAAGATGGACTTCAACGACTCCGAGATAGTGGAAGAAAAGACACCACTAGTAGGGTTCGCTGGCGAAACAACGTACTCGATGGGCTCTGTCTTCGCCCCAGTGATATCTGGAGGAGTCCGAAGAATGACAGAGTTCGTCATAGTGGATCGTCCAGCTCCCTATAACGCAATTCTAGGCCGACCATGGATATACGACATGAAAGCGGTACCATCGACCTACCATTAATGCGTAAAATTTCCAACTCCTAAAGGAGTAAAAACCGTGTACGGAAGTTAAAAGATTTCCCGCCATTGCTACATGAATGGATACAAGCAGATTGAGAAATCCCCTGCGTAGCAATTACAGAAAGAGGACGAGCTCGCCACCATGCAGACCAAAAGGTCGAATGACCCGAGTCAAATAGGACCTCCAAAGGACCTCACGACCCAAGTTTTCATAGACGATGCTCATCCCGAAAGACTCGTTGGCATTGGAATCGACCTATCAGAGCCAGTCAAAAACGAACTGGTCTCTTTCCTTAAACAAAACGTCGACTCCTTTGCCTGGTCTTCAGCAGACATGAAAGGGATCAATATCGACGTCACCAGCCACGAGCTGAATGTCGACCCAACCTACAAACCGGTAAGACAAAAACGTCAAAAACTAGGTCCGGAACGAGCTCAAGCCGTCAATGACGAGGTCGATCGATTATTAAAAATCGGATCGATCAGAGAGGTCAAGTACCCCGATTGGCTTGCGAACCCCGTAGTGGTTAAGAAAAAGAACGGGAAGTGGAGAGTCTGTGTAGATTTCACGGATCTCAACAAAGCATGTCCGAAGGACAGCTTCCCACTCCCACACATCGACCGGCTGGTCGAAGCCACCGCCGGACATCAGCTACTGTCCTTCATGGACGCTTTCTCGGGGTACAATCAAATATTATAGAACCCCGAGGACCAAGAAAAGACTTCGTTCATAACTGATCGAGGCACGTACTGCTACAAAGTCATGCCCTTCGGACTAAAAAATGCAGGAGCAACTTACCAACGCCTCGTCAACAAGATGTTTTCGGGACTCCTAGGCAAAACTATGGAAGTCTACATCGACGATATGCTGGTCAAATCTTCCAGGTATGAGGATCACATCCCCCAACTAAAAGAATGTTTTATCATTCTCAATAAATACGGGATGAAACTCAACCCATCAAAGTGTACCTTCGGGGTCCCCTCAGGAGAATTCCTTGGTTACCTAGTGACCGAAAGAGGGATCGAGGAGAACCCCAAACAGATCGCGAAGTTTATAGAGATGAAATCTCCCAGAACAACGCGAGAAGTCCAGCGCCTGACTGGCAAAATAGCTGCTCTGAACCGTTTCATCTCGAGGTCAACTGATACATGTCTGTCCTTTTATCACCTGCTCAAAGCGAACAAGAAGTTCCTCTGGGATGAAAAGTGCGAAGAAGCGTTCACCCAACTTAAAGCTTACCTAAGCGAACCACCTATACTGGCGAAATCAGTAGAAGAGGAACCCCTCTACCTCTACCTAGCTGTTTCCATGGCATCAGTAAGTGCAGTCCTGGTCCGCGAAGAACATAACGAACAACGGCCTGTGTATTACATCAGTAAGACCTTAATCGATGCTGAAACCAGGTATCCCGCCATGGAAAAACTCGCCTTGGCGCTGGTGACATCAGCTCGGAAACTCTGACCATACTTTCAATCGCACTCGATCATAGTGATGACCTCTCAGACACTGAGAACCATCCTTCACAGTCCAAGTCAGTCAGGTCGACTGGTCAAATGGGCTATCGAACTTAGCGAGTACGACATATAATACAAAGCTCGGACGTGCCTAAAAGCGCAAGTGCTGGCAGATTTCATAATCGAGCTCCCTCCAACCATCGAGCTCGACCCGACCTCTGCCAAAAAATGGAAACTCTACGTTGATGGAGCTTCCTCGAGGCAAGGATCCGGAGTCGGGGTGAAACTGGTCTCCCCAACGGGCGAAGTATTGGAACAGTCGTTCAGACTGGGCTTCGCCGCATCAAACAACGAAGCAGAATACGAAGCGTTAATAGCCGGGCTCAGACTAGCAATAGCGATAGGAGCCCGGGAAGTAGACTCCTTCAACGATTCCCAATTAGTCACGAGCCAATATCACGGCGACTACGAGGCCAAAGACGAACGAATGGAAGCATACCTACGGGTAGTCCACGTGCTCGCCGAACAGATCGAATTCTTTGATCTAACGCGGATCCCGCGAGGGGAAAACACCGCAGCCGACGCCCTAGCCGCATTAGCATCGACATCAGATCCCAACCTCAAAAGGAACATACCAGTCGAAGGGATCGAGAAACCAAGCATCGACATAGCCCTTAAAGCTCTGTCCTTAAAAGAAGATGAGCCTACCATAAAGGACGATGTCGAGCACAAGGAATGTCCCAAGGACATCAGTCGCGATGTCATCGAGAATGTCACAAGGAACGTCCCCGACAGACCAATCCAAGACGCATCCGCTAGTCAAGGACCCGAGCTTGACAATGACGAAGATTGGAGAACTCCGATCATTCGATAAATTACAAATGGCGAAGTTCCCGACGACAAATGGGAAACACGGAAACTCAAGACACAAAGTGCAAGGTACTGCGTCACACAAGGAGAGCTCTTTAAAAGGAGTCTTTCCGGACCTTACCTCAAATGCCTCAACAAAAAGCAAGCCTTAGATGTGATCACACAGGCCCACAATGTGTCCTGCGGAAGCCATTCCGGAGGACGATCCTTGGCCGTACGAATCAAAAGGCAAGGCTACTTTTGGCCAACGATGGCCACCAAATGCGAGTCCTTCTCCAACAAATGCGACAAATGCCAAAAGCATGCCCCGATTATCCACCAGGCATCGGAGAAACTCTCCTCTATCTCATCGCCATACCCATTCATGCGATGGGGAATGGACATCGTGGGACCCTTAGTCGCGTCCGGCAGAAAGAAGGCCACACACCTATTAGTAATGACGGACTACTTCACCAAATGGATTGAAGCAGAGTCGTACCAAAAAGTCAAAGACGTTCATGTTAAGGAGTTCGTCTGGCGAAACATCGTTTGCCGACACGGACTACCCCACGAGATCGTCACTGATAACGGTTCTCAGTTCATATCAAACGCCTTCAAGGAGTTCTGCAGAACGTGGAACATAAAGCTGACTTACTCAACGACACGCTATCCCCAAGGGAATGGGCTGGCGGAAGCGGCTAACAAGGAAATCATGAACAGCCTCAAGAAAAGACTCAATGAGTGCAAAACGAGCTGGAGCGACGAGCTCCCAGCCGTACTCTGGGCCTACCAGACTACCCCCCGCAAATCCACCGGCGAGACTCCCTTCTCGTTGGCTTACAAGATCGAGGCGGTAGTACCAGCCGAAATCCCCGTGTCAAGCATCCGCAAAGAAGAATGCCCACGACAAGAGGAACTCAATAACAAGATGATAACTTACGAGCTCGACCTCGTCGATGAAAGGAGGAACCTCGCACTAGCTCGAATCCATAACTACCAACAAGCCGCAGCTCGTTACTACGATTCCAAGATCAAAACTCGAAGGTTTCAAGTAGGAGATCTCGTCTTACGGAAAGTGTTCGACCATAAAAAGGAAGAACACGCTGGAAAGTTAGGAGCAAAGTGGGAAGGTCCTAACCAGGTCACCGACGTTGTAAAGGACGGGGTCTACCGACTCAAATCGGAGGAAACCCAGAAACCTGAACTACGACCTTGGAACATCATCAACCTCAAAAAGTACTTCCACTAAGAGTACGATAACATAATCTAACTAAGAAATGGCTTGATCCCCTTAAAAGGGTACGCAGGCAGCTCGATTTCGAGCGTAGCCACCCCCCCAAACACAAGGCTCTTACCGAGCTCAACAACTTCAAACGAAGTCTTACTAGCTTATCTTTGTGAAATCAAAATAAGTCCCCCGATCAATGTCTCTTTCTGTCTTAAAAGTCAGAGTCATCGCGAAATACTTCACCGTTACAAAGCGATATGAAATTATCTCTTCAAAAGCTAAAGTGATATGAAATTATCTCTTCGAAAATTAAAGCGATATGAAATTATCTCTTCGAAAATTAAAGCGATATGAAATTATCTCTTCAAAAAATAAAGTGATATGAAATTATCTCTTCAGAAACAAACGAGCTGAAATGATCGTCCCAAAAATAAGCGACCTAAAAGAGTCCTTTCAAGCCGAACGAGCTGAAATGATCGTCCCCAAAATGAGCGACCTAAAACGGTCCTTCCAAGCCGAACAAGCTGAAATGATCGTCCCCAAAATGAGCGACCTAAAACGGTCCTTCCAAACCGAACGAGCTGAAATGATCGTCCCCAATATAAGCGACCTAAAACGGTCCTCCCAAATCGAACGAACTAAAATGATCATCCCAAAGAAAGAAATCCAGAGCGATCCTTCCAAAACCTATAATTCTTCTAAACCTTATACGGATTAAAAGAATTGGGGGGCTATTCCCCCTACAAGCAAAAAAGCAACGAGGTCGAAACAGTTATTCAAGCAAACGAACCCTGCACACACTCCAAATCAGACATTTGTAAGTCTACTTCGATTCGTTCCAATATACTTAACATTTCTTTTTCGAAATTCAGCGATAAGCTCGAATTTTACATTATGAAAGAATCGTACAACGAACTAGTCTTGGCAAAGAGCTCGAGCTCAAAAGCAATTGACTTAAAAGTTCGCAAGGAACTCCCTAAGGCAATTCGAGACAAGTTACCTGCCCGATCTCTTTGGAGAGGATCGAGCTACCGTAGCAACCGTTTTTACACTAAAGCGTTAAACAGTAAAATCTATGCTAAGGCATGCAAGATTTGAAGGTAACACATGAACAAAACGAGGACTTAGCGTCCTCAATATCACAAAAGCCCCCTTGGGCAACAAAAGTTTGAAAAAGAAATTAAAAGCCCTCTCGAGCAACAACAACGACAGTTTTTAATTAAAACGCAGCATAGGAGGAGTCTCCGACCTGGCCCTCCGCCCCATCACCCGCCTCTCTTCTCGGCCGGGAGTCGACCTCGTCGATCATCCTCGGATCGGTCTCAGCCGGAGGAACAGGCGGAGAACCCGCCATGGCCACAGAGTCCTCCGACATTACCGGCAAGGCAAGCTTGCCAACGCTAAAATTAGAGACTGCCGCGGCCTCCATCTCAGCTGTGGCAAGTCGCTTTTGCTCAGCCAGCTTAAGCACCTCTTGGGTCATATCCACTTCTCCAGCCGCGATCTCAGCGATGAGCTCGATGTTTGCCAAAGTCTCTTGGAGACGGATCTCAGCGCTAGTCTGGATCTTCCTCTTCTCGGCTCTCTCGTTGATCCCAGCAAGAATCATCAGATACTGGCCATTGAGTTCTTTTTGAGCCTTACGAAGCTCGCCCCGGATCGATTCTTCCACAGTCCGAATTCGAGTCTCGGCGGCGCTAAGCTGACAAGACAGCTCCTCCTCCCTCCTCTCGAGATGCGCAATCCTGGCCTCCGCAGCGGCATGGTCCGCGACCCTCTTCTTCAGACGCTCCTCCCTAGCTAAAGCTTCCTGGAGCTCGTCGTTCATTTGGGTAGCAGCCTCTCGAGCATACTCGAGCTCGTAGGTCTGAGCATCCAACACCTCGTTCTCAGACCAGACCGCGTACGTATTCACAGCCTCTACAGCCTGCGAAAAGCGTCGGTTTAGCAAAAAAAATTTAAAAAGAAAAGAAGACAAAAGCAAAAACGTCTCACCTTCCCGATAACCGCCATCATCTCGGAATACGCACTACCGAGGACCGTTTCCCCGGTAACCGGGAGCTCGGAACCGACAAGCCTAACGCGCCTCAGCAGACGAACCACACCTTCTGGATCGTCCACAACCGAGCACTCTTCTCGGTCTGACCCTTCTGGACTCCTTCCCTCGTCTACTTTACGACGCTTCGGCGAAGGGGGAAGAGAGACTCCTCGACTCCGACGATCTTCCCCCTGGACAAATCCGGTTGAGAGTCGCAGAGAGCGGCACCTCTAGACTGAGGTAAAACCACCTCTTGTTCGGCCAAGGGGAGAGTCGCGTCGACGACCCCCGCAAGCGTTCCCTCCGGGCTCGGCACCGGAAGGAGCGAGGTCTGAGCATGAGGAGGAGGAAAAGCCGGAGGAGGAGGATGGGCCCGACCAAGGGCAAAGAGGATAGCGTTACTCAAGCCAGGCGCCTCTATCCTATCAACCAGGTCGACTGGATCTTTTCCGTTCCTACGACTGCTCACCCTGCGAGACAGTCTCTCGCGAGGAGGCGTGCGAGCAGTCGAGCCACCATCTGGGAGAGAACGAGCTACAAAAAAGAAAAGAAAGAAAGCACGTCAGGCGAATTGCGATAGCAAAAACCAGACTTCGCGACCAGACGACCTACTTTCTCCCGTCCGCTCGGCAATATGAAGCGGAGGCTGAATAACTGGAGCCCGAGGAGCCTGAGAAAGGACGGGGGGACGTGGCAGATTTAGATGAACCTGTGGACGATCCAGCGGAGCCCGCCCAGGGTCGATCCGTAGAGAAGCTTGTACGCGTTCTACCGAAAAACTGCCCCAACTAACGGCGCCCCCTCTCAGCTGGGTTATCAGAGCTTCCGTAATCGGGTTCATAGCGAGCGATTCTGGAGCCTCTGTAAAAAAAAAAAAACATATAAGGGATAGCCCGACAGCCGCCAAGAATCAAGCAAAAACTTGGCTCTTACCAACGTTGGACGTCCACCGAGACGGGATAACCGAGTAGTTGAAATCCCCGACCGAGTGATGAGTTACTCTAAAAAAGAAGTATCGATTTCTCCATACATCCTTCGTCGGAACATCTTCGAGGATTCGTCCAAAACGAGGCGAGAGATAGTACGTCCCCGGGAAGCGAGTATTGTTCTTCATGGAGCAGACCCGCATAAGTTCCTCGGGTCCAAACTCTACTCCCGCTTCTGCGGCTCTGACTCCAAGCCCGATGACATGCCGGACAAAATTCGGCATCATCTGATGGAACGCTAATTGAAGCTGGGCCAGAACCAAAGAAATCAAGCGAGGAATGGGGAAGAAAAGCCCGCACTTCTCGAAATAAGTATACAAGGCACAGCAGTAACCCTCTACCGCAGTTTCCGGTGACATCGCCGGTGAAGGAATCACTATTTCCACCTCCGGTGGAATCCGGCAAGTCCTCCGCAACCGTTTGATATGATTTGCGGTTAGGGAAGACGGCGGATGTGGGCCAAATGAACCCGCCGCCGTGCTTGTACTAGCACCGGTCGCATCTCTTAGAGCCATAGGGAACGATGTAGAAAAAGGGGGGGGCTAGAGTTTTTTTTGCTTAGGAGAAGAGTTTTTCCGACGACAGAAGAAAAACCAGAGCAAAAGAAGAAGTAGAAGCGAAGTGGGAAGAGAAGAAATCTGTTGGAAAGCCTAGGATCTAGGGTTTGTTGTATTGAATCACTAACCTCGTTCTTACCTTGTACTGGCAGCGGAATGATTGGTGAAACGAGATCAGTAGCGACTCAGATGATTCGCCTCTACCAGATACACACGCACACAAACCTGGAAAGCCGGGATGCTAGTGCCGGATCTTGGGATTTCTGAGTTTCTAGTGTTTCTGCTTTCTCTGTACAGAAAAATGAACGGCTAGGGTTCCAGGTCGAAACTATATGTTTATATAAAGACCTGGAATGACTTAAACCGAGCTTTGGTTAATCCAATTCGTTTAAGTCATAAAATCGAAACGTCAGTTTCGAAACCCGATCTGTGTCGATCGACACACATACTGTGTCGATCGACACACCACTCTAAACTCAATATTAATGTGTATCCAATACACATCAACACGATCATTACCATAATGATCATTCCCGTATTTATGCTTCCAGTTTGCTTAGGTGTGTGACCCTATAGGATCATATAATACTGGCAGTAAGTCTACAACTTACAGATTGCAAGAGGCTTCTAGCAAAACATTCCAACCGCCTAGTATTATACGAATGTCTGATCTCGACACACAACTATCATCAGGAGTGAGTACAAGTGTGATTTCAGGACACTATCCCAACAATCTCCCACTTGTACTGGAATCACCAATTCCTATAATCCTTTTGTCTCTATATCTCGATTTGGCATAAGGCAAGATTAGTGTCATCCTTATTAAGCCAACATCGTGTTTATCGAACTCCTGATCTATACTGAACAAGACAAACAACTGAACTACAGTTCGTTCGAGTGCGGCCACACATTTTCTCAGTATAAAATCTTCAATAGGCCCTGAGATATTTATCTCCCGTTATTCAGGAGGGACAAATCCCTTCTTGTTCCATCCCTGTTTCAACACACACTTCTTGATACACCTGAGCAATGCCGTTATAGCCGCCAGTTACGGGTCGACGTTTGACAAGGTCAAAGTGCACCAATTCATATGTAAGAAAACATGATGAACTCAGGTCTAAGGACTATACTCTATAGTCGTAATGAGAATCTCTCATGACACAGATATAACTATCTTGGAGACTTCTCATTAGCGGGCCATGTCCGATCATATGTTCATCAACATATATCTATGTGATTGACTGTGATACTCATATCACTGACTCCATGAAACTTAGTCAACAGTCACCTCACAAGCTAGTCTCTCGCGGCTGTCAGTGTCCCACATTGACAACCTCGACTAGGGACAAATCATAATTTATGACAGCTATAACTTATAGGGTTTCATGATCAAGTCCTCAACTTGATGACCTATAATATGACATAAACTTATTTTGGGACCATTATTTAGATCACAATAAATAATGCTGAAATCAAATTTCATTAAACATATCCAAAAGTATGTTTACAAGAACATTCTAATATAACTAAAATAAAACCACAAAACTCCCACTAGAATCAAGATTACATCTTAAGATCTCTAATGCCTACAGCAGTCATATGACTCTCATGCTTAGGCCTTGGGAGTGGCTTAGTCAGAGGATCAGCGACATTCTCGTCTGTCGGAACTCGGCTGATCTTTACTTCTCCTCTATTGACGATATCACGAATCAGGTGATATCTCCTCTCTATGTGTTTGGACTTCTGGTGTGACCTGGGTTCTTTTGCCTCAGCAATGGCTCCATTGTTGTCACAAAACAAAGCCACTGGCTCCAAGATACTAGGAACCACACCAAGTTCAGTCATGAACTTCTTGATCCAAACAGCTTCCTTTGCCGCTTCTGAAGCAGCAACATATTCAGCTTCCGTCGTGGAATCAGCTACGGTATTCTGCTTAGAGCTCTTCCAGCTCACTGCACCGCCATTTAGACAGAAGACATATCCAGGCTGTGATCGGAAATCGTCTTTGTCCGTCTGAAAACTCGCATCAGTGAATCCATTCACCACAAGCTCTTCACTTCCTTCATATACCAAGAACTTATCCTTGGTGTGTCTCAAATACTTGAGAATATTCTTGACCGCTTTCCAGTGATCTTCACCTGGATCAGATTGGTATCTACTCGTCATGCTTAGCGCGTAAGCTACATCTGGATGAGTGCAGAGCATGGCATACATGATAGATCCTATTGCAGAAGCATAAGGAATCCTATCCATGCGCTCTCGCTCAGCATGTGTCGCCGGACACTGCTTCTTGCTGAGACTAATGCCATGAGACATTGGTATGAAGCCCTTCTTGGAATCATTCATCTTGAATCTGTGCAACACCTTATCAATATAAGTGTCCTGGCACAATCCAATCAGCCAATTCGCTCTATCTCTGTAGATTCTTATTCCAAGGATGTACGCGGCTTCTCCCATGTCTTTCATGGAAAAACAACTTCCGAGCCAAGTCTTAACAGACTGAAGCAACAGAACGTCATTACCGAGAAGAAGTATGTCATCGACATACAGTACAAGAAACGCAATTCTGCTTCCACTAGTCTTCTTGTATACACATGGTTCTTCTTCGTTCTTGATGAAACCAAATTGTTTTACTGCTTCATCAAAACGAAGATTCCAACTCCGTGATGCTTGCTTCAATCCATAAATGAATTTAAGAAGTTTGCATACCTTCCCAGCATTCTTAGGATCTACAAAACCCTCAGGTTGTGTCATATACACATCCTCTTCCAAAATACCATTCAGGAAGGCGGTTTTGACATCCATCTGCCAAATCTCATAATCATAATAAGCGGCAGTTGCTAGAAGAATCCGAATGGATTTAAGCATAGCGACTGGGGAATAGGTTTCATTATAGTCAATACCATGAATCTGCTTGAAACCTTTAGCCACCAACCTAGCTTTATAAATTTGGACATTGCCATCCACGTCAATCTTCTTCTTGAAGATCCATTTACACTCAATGGCTTTTGCACCATTAGGTAAATCGACCAAGGACCATACTTGGTTTTTTGACATGGATCCCATTTCGGATTTAGAGGCTCCAAGCCACTTTTCGGAGTCCGGGCCCATCATTGCTTCTGCGAAGGTCGCCGGTTCGTCACTTTCAATGACCATCAGATCATTGCAATTAGTCACGAGAAATCCATAATATCTCTCGGGTTCGTGACGGATCCTTCCGGATCTGCGAACTTCAGGGTCCACAGGTGTGGGTTCCACAGAACTTTGTGGATCCAACTGCTGCTCTTCCCCAGCAGATTGAGCAGTCTCCTATGCATCTTGAATTTCTTCGAGATGTACTTTACTCCCACTGTTTTTCTTAGAAAGAAACTCCCTCTCAAGAAAAGAACAGTCCCGAGCAACAAAGACTTTGTTCTCGGATCGGTTGTAAAAGTAGTATGCCTTGGTTTCCCTAGGATAACCAACGAAGTAACATTTATCTGATTTGGGTGCGAGCTTGTCAGAGATTAAACGTTTGACATAAGCCTCACAACCCCAAATCTTCAGGAAAGACAGACTTGGAATATTCCCAGTCCACAATTCATGTGGTGTCTTTTCCACTGATTTAGATGGCACCCTATTTAGTGTAAACGCAGACGTTTCTAGAGCGTATCCCCAAAAGGATAATGGAAGATCTGAATGACTCATCATAGACCGGACCATATCCAATAAGGTTCGATTCCTCCTCTCTGACACTCCATTCCATTGGGGTGTTCCAGGAGGAGTGAGTTGTGAAACAATTCCACACTCGCTCAGATAGTCACTGAACTCTTGACTCAAGTATTCTCCTCCGCGATCCGACCGCAGAACTTTGATACTTTTGCCAAGTTGGTTCTGTACTTCATTCTTGAATTCCTTGAATCTATCAAAGGATTCTGACTTGTGTCTCATAAAATAGACGTAGCCATACCTACTGAAGTCATCAGTAAAGGTAATGAAGTACTTGTAATTTCCTCTAGCAACAGTGCTCATCGGCCCACATACATCAGATGAACAAGGTCCAATAAGTCACTGGCCCTTTCATTTGGTTTGTTGAAAGGGGCCCTAGCCATTTTGCCCATCAAGCAAGATTCGCATTTCTCACATGATTCAAAATCAAATGAACCCAGAAGCCCATTTCGATGGAGTCTCTGAATGCGTTTCTCATTGATATGGCCCAAACGACAATGCCATAAGAAAGTCGGGTTTTCGTCATTTGACTTAAACCGCTTTGTATTTATGTTAAAGACAGGCATTTCTTGGTTTAAGACATATAACCCATTATCTAATGGGGCGCTACCATAAAACGTACCATCACGATTAAAAGAACAAACTTTATTCTTAACAGCAAAATCAAAACCTTCCAAATCCAAAACGGAAACTGAAATTATGTTTCTGCTAATCGCAGGTACAAAGTAGCAATTATTCAATTCTAAAACCATGCCAGAAGGTAAAGACAAATCATAAGTGCCTACGGCCAGTGCAACAACCTTAGCTCCATTCCCGACCCGTAGCTCCACTTGTCCTTTCTTCAGCGTTCTACTGTTTCTTAGTGCCTGCACATTAGTACAAATATGAGCACCACAGCCGGTATCCAATACCCACGAAGTAGAACTAGAAGACATAACATTAAGTTCGATAACATAAATACCTATGTCAGACGCATCATACGTCTTCTTCAGCTTCTTGTAATCTTCCATGAACTTCTTGCAGTCTCTCTTCCAATGCCCTAGCTGCTTGCAGTAGTTGCATTTGTCCTCAAGAGAAGGCCCGGATTTGGGCTTGGGCTTGGGCTTGGGCTTGTCTTGACTCTCAGTCTGGACAGCTTTAGCTTTTCCCTTATCCTTACTAGGTTTCTTAAACCTTTTACCCCCTTGTACCATCAGTACACTAGGAGTTGCCTTCTTGAGATTCGGCTCTGCTGTCTTAAGCATGCCGTGCAACTCATTCAATGTCTTAGTCATGTTTTGCATGTTGTAGTTCATGATGAACTGATCAAAACACGACGGCAAAGACTGCAGAATCATGTCAGTGGCTAGCTCCTGGCTAATGGCACAGTCCAGTTTCCCCAGGTTATCAATGTAACCCATCATTTTAAGGACATGAGGACTTACTGGACTGTCCTTAGCCAGCTTGCAATCCATGAGAGATTTAACCGTCTGGTATCTCTCTGTGCGAGCTTGCTCCTGAAACAAAGCTTTCAGGTTGTTAATCATCTCAATCGGTGACATCACGTTCTCATATTGCTTCTGCAGCTCAGAGTTCATAGTCACCAGCATTAGACAATTAACGTCTTTGACATCCGCTGAATGCTTATCCCAAGCATTCTTATCTGCCTGCGTGGCATTGGAACGTGGCCTCTTGGGGAGAACTCTTGTAAGGACATATTCCTTGTTCTCCTGCCTGAGAACTATTCTCAGGTTCCGATACCATTCCAAGAAATTTGATCCATTAAGCTTGTCCTTCTCAAGGACGGATCTTAGCGAGAAAGTGTTGATGTGAGTTGGGACAGACATAGCTGTAATTAAAAGAGGTAGAGGTTTTAGTTATGATGCTCAAGGAAATGAGAATTCTTATCTAATAAGAAAACTCGCATTGTATTCAAAAACTATGTTTCCTCAGATGAATACAATGAACCAAGATCCTCAGCTCACCAAAATTTGAGTGGGCGACTCGCCATCACCCAAATTTTAGTTATCTAGGTAAGCAAATCATTGCTAATTGTACCCAGTACAACTCTTGGTCGCAGATAAGACAATCCATGTCTTATCCACTCTGATGTCTCTGGGCCCAGAACTTCTAATAGCCCAGTCAAGTAAACCAATCTCTTCAGTCTTGTGATCATTGACAGCCGCACTGCAAGTCTATCAATGATCACCTGCCTTACTCATGTAGTTGTGGATACCAAGGACTCCAAGGCTATCCAACAACGAAACGAGTCTTGACAGTAGACAAGATCGGGCAAGACATCAAGATCACTTGATATTTAGTTGAGGAAAAGAACTATTTAATCTAGATGCATATCCAATATGCATCCTAGAAGTTTTTTAAGTTGTTTAAACATCTAGATTTATTAAGTTCATGTTAATCTAGAATAGGGAATTAGATTTGATTTGGTATTCGCAATTTGAGGTCCAACCATCAAATCTGCGAGTGGTGTGTCGATCGACACATCCTTGTATCGGTCGACACAACCTAATTTAAACCGGACTTCGATAACTGGTCAAACCGGATCGAATTTTCTTAACCGATTCAATCTAAATGAACCGGTCCGGTTTAATGGTCCATGTCGATCGCCACACAACACTGTGTCGATCGACATTACCCAACCAGAACCAAATTGGCTTTTCCGGTTCAATCCAATTGAACCGGGTTGATAACCGGTAAATCTAATTTAACCGAAATCAACCAATTATAACTGTGTCGACCGACGCACCCAGTGTGTCGATCGACACATTAGGGTATCAGGAAATCCGATCTCTAAGATCGGAACCCTAAAATTTTAATAGGCGTATTCGCGGTGCATCGACCGACACAAGCTTTGTGTCGATCGACACTGTGCGAAAACCCTAAAGATTTATTATCGTTTTCGCGGTGTGTCGACCGACACAAACTTGTGTCGATCGACACTGTGCGAAAACACAGGTTCATCGGTTTTTCAACAGAAACTTAATCCGAGATTAAATTCTTCAAAACACGATTTAACAGGCACTAAACTAATCAAATTCATCAGTATTCGATTTAAATGCCTTAGATTCAATAGATTAAACCCTAATAGCTCTGATACCACTGTTGGAAAGCCTAGGATCTAGGGTTTGTTGTATTGAATCACTAACCTCGTTCTTACCTTGTACTGGCAGCGGAATGATTGGTGAAACGAGATCAGTAGCGACTCAGATGCTTCGCCTCTACCATATACACACACACAAACCTGGAAAGCCGGGTGCTAGTGCCGGATCTTGGGATTTCTGAGTTTCTAGTGTTTCTGCTTTCTCTGTGAAGAAAAATGAACGGCTAGGGTTCCAGTTCGAAACTATATGTTTATATAAAGACCTGGAATGACTTAAACCGAGCTTTGGTTAATCCAATTCGTTTAAGTCATAAAATTGAAACGTCAGTTTCGAAACCCGATATGTGTCGATCGACACACATACTGTGTCGATCGACACACCACTCTAAACTCAATATTAATGTGTATCCAATACACATCAACACGATCATTACCATAATGATCATTCCCGTATTTATGCTTCCAGTTTGCTTAGGTGTGTGACCCTATAGGATCATATAATACTGGCAGTAAGTCTACAACTTACAGATTGCAAGAGGCTTCTAGCAAAACATTGCAACCGCCCAGTATTATACGAATGTCTGATCTCGACACACAACTATCATCAGGAGTGAGTACAAGTGTGATTTCAGGACACTATCCCAACAAAATCACCCTCGGCAAATATGAGAAAATTATAGTGGGAATCGTGCAAAATCTCAACCGCACGATCCCAAACTCGTAATAATTACGAGAAAATTGAGGTGGTTTGGACTCCTCACTTTCCCTTTAATCTAACCTAACCGTTGATTTAAGATCAACGGTTACGAATGCACGATAATTAGGTCACATCAGCAAAAGAACGAGCCTGAAAAGACTCTTCGCGACCCGCGAATGTTAACCGTTGATGATCAACCAGATCCACGGTAGGAGATGAAATTCTCAAACAAATACACGCCACGACTGCCGACGCGCTAAAAAGCAGTTCAGCTCGTCCCACGCGCTCATCCTCGGCCGTTAGATCGAAGAAAGATCTACGGATAGAGCGAAAGTAATCATTAGGTTTTCGCCACCCGAGACACGCGCGCGTCTTCCCGAGAACGTCCACCGCATATTAACCTTGACTTGTCAAAATTAATGGGCTGGGGGGCTATTGTTGGTACTGGATTTCCCTCTAGGAAATCCGGCCCATTAACAAGTAAAACAAAGGCCCATATTTATGAGCCCGTTCCAGAATCAAAGATAAAGAGATGAGCCGATTCTTTTGTTGGGCCCAAACGAATGACACTTTGACAAGGCCAAGCGATGCCGAAGTAAGAGGCGATCGAGCTCGAGCTCGCCAGCAGACGACGTGGAGATAGAGCAACTCGGTCTTCGTCGGTTCAACTGATCCACGTAAATATCGGAGATCATTATGAAGGCAAGGCCGAAATATCGGAACAAGAAGGTCTAAGTCGAGACTATTTAAAGAAGAAGTGGCGATTCACTCAAGACATTCTAACCCTAACTTATAATACTTCGACTAGATAGCTCGATCATCATACTTTGTACTCTCTTTTCGATTGTGTTTGTTCTATCTCGACGATCAATCTCAAAAAAGTCTTTGATTCATAGGAAACTATACCATTTCTATATCCTAAAGTCCAAATCCACGAATACAAATTCTTAGTGTGAATCCCGGATCTCACAGTTGGTTAATTCTATATCTGTGTTTTGAGTTCTAGAACTGTTCCTAATTTGATCCTGACTGAATGATTTGTCTGCTTGTCTGATTTCCTGAGAACTCCCTAGACTTAGCGCCCTTAGTTAATTGCTTACAACCAAACTTGCTACTTGTTTACTTTCTTGCATTGCTTTTCGTTTCTCAATACAATTTGCTTTCTCCTAGTTTAAGCTTGACCGTTCTAATTCTATCGTTGCCCTGAGTCCTCGTGGATTCGATCCCTAAGTACTACATTGATATTACTGTGCACTTGCAGTTAGTATAGGGTTAAAACTTTACACCTACCAAGTTTTTGGCGCCGTTTCCGGAGACTCTTTGGAGTCTTCGATAGATTCAAACTTAGAGTTTTTACTAGGATTTTTTTTTTTTTTTTTTTTTTTATTTTAGTTACTGATTTTTCTGTTTCTTTCTCTGTCGCAGGTTTTAATTCGCATAGCATCGATCGTTGCACCTCTTGTGTCGATCGTTACTAGGCGATTGGAGTTGAATCGATCGTTGCACTGTTAGCATCGATCGTTGCTTGGCGATTACAGACGGTTTATGCAGACGCGTGATACCAGAAGTAATCCGAACACTAATCTCGTAAACCTCCAACTTGAAGAACTTGCTAGACTAGAGAGGACTAACAGAAGAGTTAAAAGAGCAAGGATGGTTGTTGAACGTGTGATCATAATGCCTGATGCTCAAGGTACCCTGAGGGACCAACAAAACAATCCGTACAATACTGCTGGAGAACGGATTGATGCTGAAGGGAATGTTATCCCTGATCCTCCTGAGCAACCACGCCAGGAGAAGAACCAAGGCCAAGGACAGGCTCAAGGTAGAGAGATGGTTGTCCATGAGAGGACTTTGGCTGACTATAACCGTCCGGATGAGTTCCATGCTAACCGGTCAGCTCTTGTACCTCCTGATTTTGATAGGAATGATTTTGAAATCAAGACCATCTACTACTCACTTCTGAGGCAGAATACCTTCCATGGCTATCCTAATGAGCAGCCGATGGATCACATAGATGAGTTTGAGGACATAGTCACCAGAATGAAGTATGATGGGGTGAACTATGACTATCTGTTTCTCAAACTTTCCCCCTACTCTCTCGCTGGAGATGCTGCTGCCTGGCTGAAACAGCTTCCACCTGGGAAGTTTGTTACATGGGATGCTTTGAAGAGTGAGTTTCTGCGACACTTCTATGATGATGCTCGCTCTGATCAGTCAAGGCAGGACATTCTCACTTTCTCTCAAGGTCCGACAGAGCCTCTTAAGACTGCCTGGATGAGATTCAAGAAGTACCAACGTGACTGCCCGCATCATGGATTCACTGAGGTAACATTGCTGGGTATCTTCTTTAGAGGTATATATCTTCCATATCAGACTGCATTGGAAAATTCTGGCAATGCAAATTTCAACACTAGGACTCATGCGCAAGCTAAGCAGTTGATAGATAACTTAGTAAGCAGTAATAGCTCCAAGACTACTGATGAGAGAAGGAAGGAGGCTGATGGAAAGATAGAGAATTTGGAGATCGCTGATATGAGATCTAAGCAGGACACAGTTTGCAATCTTCTAGTTGGGAAGAAAGCTGTATATTTTGCCCAAGATGTTGAGTTGATCGATGTTGAAGAAGATGAGCAGGAAGAGGATGTGAACTACATCGGAGGATCTGGTTTCCAAGGAAACAGGTTTGGAGGACAGAAAGGTAATAGATTCTTCAGTGGCCAGAAGAGTGCTTTCACAAGCAACTAAAACTCTTCTGGCTTTGGACAGAGTGATGGTTTCCAGAAACCTTTCCAACAAGGTAATCAGAGGACTTATGGATCTTCCTCTTACCAAGCACCTCCTGTAGCTACTACTCATGAGAGTAAGATGGAGAGTATGATGGAGCAGCTGCTGAAAGGTCAAACTAAGAATGCTGTAGACCTCGACAAGAAGATCGGTGCTGTCTATGAGGATCTCAATGGGAAGTTTGAATCTTTGAGCACACATATGAAGGAGCTTGATGCTAAAGTTGCAAGAACTGCTGGATATGTTCAGAGGCCAGATGGATCTCTTCCGGGATGGACTGATGCTAATCCTAAGTATCAGTGTAATGCAGTGATATTGAGAAGTGGTAAGGAGCTGTTTCCTGCCCAGAAAAGCAGTTAAGTGTCGAAGAAATCGTGGAAATTGAAGAAATGGAAGATAGAATCCGTGGAATTCGCAATGCGTCGATCGATGCACCTCAACAACGGTCGATGCAAAGCGAAAACAAGGATGATGAACCGAAGGTCGACACAGAAGTAGTAACACAATCGCCCAGCAACGATCGATGCAACACTAGCAACGATCGACGCAAGGCGACTGCAGGGAACTCAGACGCAGAAAAGCTGAAGAAGCCAAGTGAAAGGGTCTACAAGCCTAAAGTACCTTATCCTAAAAATCCCAGGAAGGCTAAGAACGATAAGCAGTATACCAAATGCAAGGAGATCATCAAAAAGGTGAAGGTCGAAGTGCCTTTGATTGATTCTATGGAGACTACTCCTGTGATGAGGAGATGTCTTAAGGACTTACTTGCTGGTAAGTGGTCTGACGAGGAGAGTGCAATGATGATCACGGAGGTGGGTAGTGCAGTGATTCAGGGCAGAATTTCTGAGAAGTTGAAAGATCCGGGAAGCTTTATGTTGGATTGTGCCATCTACAGAGAAAGATTTGAAAGATCCCTATGTGATCTTGGTTCTAGTGTGAATCTTATGCCCTTCTCTGTTGCTAAGAGACTTGGGATGACTGACTTCCTGCCCACTAGGATCTCACTGGTTTTAGAAGACAGAACAATCAGAATTCCTGAAGGAGTATTGGAAGATGTGCCTATAATGATTGGCCAATGTGTGATTCCTACTGATTATGTGGTTCTGCAGTATGGAGAGGAACCAAAGGATCCACTGATTTTGGGTAGGCCTTTCTTAGCTACTGCTGGTGCGATGATTGACTGCCAAGGAGGTAAAATAATTCTGAATGTGGGTGATCTGAAGATGAGTTTTGATATGGACAAACTGGTGAAGAGACCAACCATCGACGGACATACCTTCTATGTGGACACACTTGGTGATTTGGCTGCAGAGTACTTTCACAAGTCACATGCTGAGGACCCACTGGAGAGAGCTTTACTGAGCTCTATAATGGAGCTGGAACACCTGCAAGATGAGTCCGCAATCTGCTATGCGAGGCTAATGGATTCTGCTGAGCAAGTGATGAAGTTAGATGTGTCTGACGTGACTTTGCATCGATCAACACAGCCTAAGCATCGATCGTTGCAAGTCGACAGAGATTGGGCAGAGGAAAAGGCTCCGAAAATTGAGCTGAAACAACTTCCATTCGGGCTAAGGTACGCATTTCTTGGATCTAATTCAACTTACCCAGTGATAGTTAATGCTAGTCTGAACAACGCAGAACTCACTTTACTGCTAAGCAAGCTGCGCAAGCATCGCAAAGCTCTTGGCTATTCTCTTGATGATATTTCAGGTATCTCTCCGGAGCTGTGCATGCATCGGATACATCTTGAGGACGAGTCTAAGACATCTGTTGAGCATCAGAGGAGGCTTAATCCTAATCTACAGGAAGTGGTGAAGAAGGAGATCATGAAGCTCCTAGATGCTGAGATTATATACCCAATTTCAGACAGTGATTGGGTAAGTCCAGTCCATGTAGTGCCTAAGAAAGGCGGAGTTACAGTAGTGAAGAATGAAAAGAACGAGCTGACTCCTACAAGGACTGTGACTGGACACCGGATGTGCATAGATTACATGAAGCTCAATGCTGCAATAAGGAAGGATCATTTTCCCTTACCCTTCATTGATCAGATGCTGGAGAGGTTAGAAAATCACCCCTACTATTGCTTCCTCGATGGATATTCAGGTTTGTTTCAGATTCCCATCCATCCAGAGGATCAGGGAAAGACCACATTCACTTGTCCATATGGCACATTTTCTTACCGTAGGATGCCTTTTGGACTCTGCAATGCACCAGCTACTTTCCAGAGATGCATGATGTCCATATTCACTGATATGATTGAGGATTTTATGGAGGTATTTATGGATGACTTTTCAGTCTACGGGCCATCTTATAATGAGTGCTTAGATAATCTGTGTAAGGTATTAGCTAGATGCGAAGAGAAGCACTTAGTACTTAATTGGCAGAAGTGTCATTTCATGGTCAGAGATGGCATTGTACTTGGACATAAAGTGTCTGAAGCAGGGATTGAAGTAGACCGCGCTAAGATTGAGGTAATGACCAGCCTTCAGGCGCCTGATTCTGTGAAGTCTATAAGGAGCTTTCTTGGACATGCTGGTTTCTATAGACGGTTCATCAAGGACTTCAGTAAGATTGCTAGACCACTAACTGCCTTGCTGTGTAAGGATACCAAATTTGAGTTCAATGCAGATTGTCGGACTGCATTTGAACAAATTAAGCAGGCATTAGTGAGTGCTCCTATAGTTCAGCCACCAGATTGGGATTTACCTTTTGAGGTCATGTGTGATGCGAGTGACTATGCTGTAGGAGCTGTTCTTGGACAGAAGAAGGATAGAAAGCTTCATGCAATCTATTATGCTAGTAGGACACTAGATGATGCGCAAAGAAACTATGCCACTACAGAAAAGGAGTTGTTGGCTGTTGTCTTTGCATTTGTGAAATTTCGCCCCTATCTTTTTGGCTCCAAGGTGATTGTACACACTAATCATTCAGCCCTGAAGTATCTAATGCAGAAGAAAGATGCTAAGCCAAGATTGTTGAGATGGATTCTGTTGCTTCAGGAGTTTGACATTGAAGTGAGGGACAAGAAGGGAGTTGAAAATGGAGTTGCAGACCATCTTTCAAGAATGCTGGTTGAGGAAGACGTGCCCATTAATGATTTCTTGCCTGAAGAGAACATCAACATGATCGGGACAGTGTTTCAGACGGATTTGGGGAGAAACTTGCAAAACTGTCGGATTCATCGCACTGCATCGATCGATGCCACATCTGTGACGATCGATGCATGTGTCGGGGATGCGACGATCGATGCAACCTTATGCGACGATCGTTGCAATGCGGATACAGAACCAGAACCTTTCACGGTTCAAATTGGAGACTATGTCTTCAAGGTGGATGCTGTCGCAACCACCGATCGACCCTGGTATGCAGATATAGCTAATTACCTGGCAGCAGAGACTGAACCAGATGATTTGAAGGGATATGCAAAGAAGAAGTTCTCCAGGGAGCTCAGACGATACTACTGGGATGAGCCTTATCTCTACAAGCACTGTTCAGATGGTCTTTACAAAAGATGCGTTGCTGAATCAGAGGTTCCAGATATCCTATTCCACTGTCATGGATCAGATTATGCTGGACATTTTGCTACATTCAAGATTGTGTCTAAGGTTCTGCAAGCAGGTTTCTGGTGGCCTACAATGTTTGCAGATGCCCATTCCTTTGTTTCTCAATGCGATGCCTGTCAGTAGAGAGGGAAAATCAGTAAGAGGCATGAGATGCCTCAGAATTTCATTCTTGAGGTTGAGGTTTTTGATTGCTGGGGCATAGATTTCATGGGTCCTTTTCCCTCATCCTATGGGAATAAGTTTATCTTGGTTGATGTGGACTATGTATCTAAGTGGGTAGAAGCAATAGCTAGTCCAACCAATGATTCTTCGGTGGTTATTAAGCTGTTTAAGACCATCATATTCTCTAGATTTGGAGTACCTCGGATAGTAATTAGTGATGGAGGATCTCACTTTATTAATAAAGTCTTCGAGAAGCTGCTAAAGAATCATGGAGTTCATCACCGAGTTGCAACTCCTTATCACCCTCAGACTAGTGGACATGTCGAGGTTTCTAATAGACAGATCAAGGAGATCTTAAAGAAGACAGTTGGGAAGACAAGGAAGGATTGGGCAGCAAATCTAGATGATGCACTATGGGCTTACCGGACTGCATTTAAGACACCACTTGGGACCACTCCATTCCATTTGTTGTATGGAAAAGCATGTCATCTGCCAGTAGAGCTTGAGCACAAAGCAGCATGGGCTGTGAAGCAGATGAACTTCGATCTTAAGTCTGCTGCAGAGAGGAGATTGGTGCAACTTAATGAGTTGGATGAGATTAGACATTTTGCTTATGATAACTCAAAGCTGTACAAAGAGAGGACTAAGGCTTATCACGACAAGAAGATTGTCTCTAGACAATTTGAGCCTAATGATCAGGTACTTTTATATAACTCTCGTTTGCAATTGTTTCCAGGTAAGCTGAGATCAAGGTGGTCTGGTCCTTTCACAATCAAGGAGGTACGTCCTTATGGAGCTATTGTTCTGATCAGCCAGGAAGGTAAGGAATTTACTGTGAATGGACAGAGAGTTAAGCATTATTGGGCTAAGGCCGAGATTCCAGGAGGTCAGATTTTTCCTCTGGATGTTGCACCCTCTGTCTGATTGAGCTAAAACGTCAAGCTATTGACGCTAAAAGAGCGCTGAGTGGGAGGCAACCCACTGT
The DNA here is from genome assembly GCA_030180135.1 of Orychophragmus violaceus. Taxonomy (NCBI): domain Eukaryota; kingdom Viridiplantae; phylum Streptophyta; class Magnoliopsida; order Brassicales; family Brassicaceae; genus Orychophragmus; species Orychophragmus violaceus. The sequence continues at coordinate 71,067,460 of CM058237.1, forward strand.
TTTGTTTTTGCTATTCATTTTTGGTGTTTTTGTTAGGATTTTACGTTTGTTTTTGTTTCTGGTGAGTTTTGTATGCAGGTTTCTCGGAAATCGCAGTGCGTCGATCGACACAACTTGTGTCGATCGTCACAACACGAGTAATCGCACTGCAGCGATCGTTGCGGTCCTGAGCAACGATCGACACATGACGAAAAATCGCCTGGCAACGATCGTTACATTTATGTATCGATCGATGCATGAGCGACATAGGTAAAATCAGACAGAACTCAACACATCCATTAACATTTGCTTTCTTTTACCAACCCTTAGCTTAACACTACTGGGGACTGTGTGTTTCAAGTGTGGGGGAGGTAGCTACTGACTTTTATCTTTTTGTTTTCTTAAGAGTCAGTCCAGTTTTCAAAAAAAAAATTGTTTTATTGAGTCAAAACAAGTTTAAGTAGGAAACAGTGAATTTTGGAGAAGTTAACAATATCTTGAAGGAACTTAAGTAACCATTGGGATGAAGCTGAAAGATCAATCTATGACTATTAGAAAACCCAACACGGATCAACCTACTAAGGACACCCATATCAATTCAGGTATTCAGAGGATCCTTTTACTGGCTTCACCCTTAACTTGACTTTAATTTTCTCACCTAAGGGCTTGGTATACCTTGAGTCGGACTCCTTTGTTAGTTCTGACACAGCTTGTAAACCTGTGCGAGTATGGTTCCCTTCTCCCCTTCCATAAAAAAAAAGATAATAAACTGAGGATGAGTTAGTAACTCCGAAGTGGTCACGGGAGTAGTAGCAAACATTATTACCTCCTGTGAGATCCATGGAATGTGTCCAAAGTACACCCCTTAACGGGAAGAGCACTGATAAAAAAAAATGATACCCAATGGGGAAAAATCAGAATGCTAAGGAAGGGAAAAGAGAAGAAATGGGACCAGAAAAAGATAGTATGGTGGTCTAGAGCTGGCAAAGTAAGAATCCATGTGCCCTTTGATCGATAATCCTTAGGTGAGACCGCACTTAATATGCTTAAGAAGTCAGTAGGGTGAATTTGAAATGCTTGGATTGATTGTGGAGTTTACTTAGGACAGTTGCTAAGTGTGGGGGAAGTACATGTTGGTCTTGATATCTTGCAGTTGATTCTTTCAGTGGTTTACTAAGGGGAATCTGAGTGTTGTTGCTTCTAGGACAAAAAGAGTTTCTGAAAGTTTTCAAACCTCTTCACCATGTTTTAGTTCTCTGTTTTGCTTGAGGGCAAGCAAAGGCTAAGTGTGAGGGAGTTGATATATCATGGTTTTTACCGGTTTTATGCCATGATATAAGTATGTTTTAGAGTCTTTTGGTGTTCTTTTAGAGTTTTTTACAGGTTTTATTAGGTAAACACACGTTTGGAGTGGATTTGGAGATTATGGAGCTAAATGGAGCATTTTGGAGTTTTGACCCGAGAGTTTGTGCTCACTGTCTGAAACAGAGAAGTGTGTCGATCGATGCACATCAGCATCGATCGATGCACAGCGTGTTGGGCCAGACTCGCGGCGGTTTAATGAAGAATGATATTGCAAAGTTGCCCAGAAGTTCCAGATAAATACACAGAAGCCCCAAGACGTGATTTAGCTATTTAATTAGGTTTTAACTTCAGTTTTGAGATACGCTTTCATACTTTAGAGCAGACAGTTTTTAGAGCTATTTGGGGCTGATCTGATCCTGTACTACACCTTATTTTTGGAGAAGATTTCGAACCCCTTTACTTGTTTAATCTATTTTATGATATCTATTTATTCATTGATCATGTTTTCATTGTCTATGTCTGAGTAGATTCATAGTTAGGTTTAGGGATTCTCAATAAGGATTTTATGACTTGCTAGATATAATTTATTCAGTTAAGGATTCATATCAATAGATGTTCTTCAAACTAAATTGTGTTTAATGCTAGTTCTAACTTGATCACTTAGAATCTAGATCTTAGGTTACTAGATTGACACGAAAGTGTGGTTTAGAATCTGAACTATTTAGGTTGAGCAATTTAATTACTCGCAAAGATATTTGGATTAATTAGATTGTGAACATATCGAACCTGATCATTAAAGCTGGTTTAATCTGTTAGAATTACAAAGACATTTGGATTTCTGCAATTAGGCTTAGAGAATTCTCACAGCGAAAGTTGGTGAATTCTATATATGTGTTTTGAGTTCTAGAACTGTTCCTAATTTGATCCTGACTGAATGATTTGTCTGCTTGTCTGATTTCCTGAGAACTCCCTAGACTTAGCGCCCTTAGTTAATTGCCTACAACCAAACTTGCTACTTGTTTACTTTCTTGCATTGCTTTTCGTTTCTCAATACAATTTGCTTTCTCCTAGTTTAAGCTTGACCGTTATAATTCTATCGTTGCCCTGAGTCCTCGTGGATTCGATCCCTAAGTACTACATTGATATTACTGTGCACTTGTAGTTAGTATAGGGTTAAAACTTTACACCTACCATCGAACTGCGAGTTCTTTCCTAAACTTTGATTTGTACAAGAGTCTGTTCTCCAAGGCCGCGATCGCTATGGTCTCGTTTAGGTCTGCGATGAGCGATTTGACCTCGCGGAACCTAGTGATGTAGGATCTGAGAATTTTATCGGACCCTTGCTTTAAAGCGCAAAGATCGGCTTCCAACGTTTTCTCTTCGATAAAGATCGAGTATTTCTTTAGGAATATAGACATGAGCTGGGTGAAGGTTTCGATTGAATTCCCTTCCACGCTAGCAAACCATTATAGTGCGGTACCTTTGAGGTTCTCTGCGAAAAACCTGCATTAGTCTGCTTCCTTTTCCTCATCATTAAGATGGGCTCGGGAGACTGCGAGCCGGAAGGATCTAACATGGGATTTTGGATCCGTAGTTCCCGTGTATTCTGGAATTTTGATCTTTCTTGTGTTCTGGATCTGTGCGTTAGCGATCTTATCCGTGAACGGCGTCCGATGGGTTTCTTCGATCACTTGATCGATGTCCGGGGCCGCGCTCATAGCCGAGTGAACTGCAGCTTGGAGGCATTGGAGCTTGGCATGAATGCCCTCGTCGTCCGTGCTAATCCGGTGTTCGAACATAGGAGGTTGTGCGTTTCATGGACGCGTGTTACTTGGTCCCAGGATCCCTGCTTGTTGAGCTATTTTGCTTGGGGAAGGCCGAGCGGTATTAGTTTCGGGTTCCGTTTTGGTTGGTCGCAAACTGGAGGCAAAAACCGACGCTCCCAACACCTGATGCCTGTTCAGCTCGTAGATCGCAGACATAGGCGGGGGTGGTGGCAGTTTCACTCCTTCGGGGGTTGGAATACCTGTCGTGGTTGAGGCCACAAAGTTTTCATTGGGATGTGCTGATCCCGCGGTTGGATTAAATACCGGGTAGGCGTTATCGTTCGGAGCGGAAGTCTGCCGTGGAGCTTCGAGAGTTGTATATTCTTCCTCGAAGTACAAGAGTGTGCGAGGTAGCAGAATTCTTGCGGGTCCGTCTTCTGCCGCTCCGATTATGGGCTGTGGTTTGTTCACCAGATTCAGCAGACTCCTGTCATGCTGATCAAGACGAGCTAATATAGTTTGCTGAGTGACTTCCTGGTCGTGCGACCTGTCAATCAGAACTGTTAGCATTTTGCGGAGCTCCGCCATGCCATCGGTGACGAATTTCGTCAAGCTTGGCGAACCGGGTCGCTGTTGTGGATTGATCCGAGGTACCTGAACGTCCCTTAGGGGGCGGTCCTCATATCGTACCCAAATCCGAGAGTTTGTCCTCTCGATTTTCTGCAAGTATGAACCCGGAGGCACAACCCCAGTTTACTGAGGAACAGGAACGCGGTCCGCTGTCTTGGATCCTTCTTGAGTCAAGGACGACTCTGATCCAGTGATTTCGGCATAAGTGTTCATGTTCGATTGGTTGAGGACTTGTGATCTCGGTGATCCGATTGGATCTGTTGCGTTAGGATCCATTTTCACGCTAGTAAGCTTTAGACCGGGTTCGGGTGTACAAGATATCTATGAATCACCCCACAGACGGCGCCAAAATGTGGATGCTAAAATCCACACTAGAAGTTTTAGGGTATTTCGTGTAAAGATTTAAGAATTGTGGGCTAGATTCTAAGATGAACCACGATCGAATAAGGCTTAGAATTATAAAAATATGGATTGTATTAATTGGTTTATGTGTTTACAAAGAACTTGAGCTATTGAGTAATTAGAAGTACTAAGTAAAGTGAATTGTGCTAAGAATCGGATGATCTTCGGTGAGCGATGAGTCCTCCTTCTTATAGCCTCTTTGCTCAACTGCTTTCCCCACTTTTGGAGTCGGCTCCAACGTCTCCTAAGATGTGATGCAAGATGGAAGCGTGTTTGACGTAGAACAGGGACTGAAGTCACTCTCTTCTAGATCGTGAATGATGATATGGTGAGATGGATTCAACCCTCGGGTCTCTAGACTCCTTAGGGTGAACGTTGAGATGATTGAATGGATAGAGGATGGATTGAATGTCGCCACACAAGAGATGAAGGATCTTGTGATAAGACTGAATCTAAGGTCGCTTGATATGACTCACAAGAAAGCTTAGAATCGAAAGGTGTTTTCTCTCAAAGAAGAAGAACTGCGTTATTGTATTGATACTTGGTAAATGATACACGGCTGCTAAGGATCCTTATAAAGGGGATCGTGCAGCTGTTGCCTTCTAGGGCAGAAAACCTAATTACAACGGCTACTAAAATACTAAAATAACCTATGGTCCGACTTTAAAGTAATACAGGGAAACTTGACTCACTCAGCGACTAATACAGACTTTGACTCAGACAACTAATGTAATAATTGGACCTGCAAAATGAACAAACACAATATATGAATTGAAACCATACCTTATTGAGCGTGTGTGGTCGTCCATGATTGGGCCTAAGTGGGCTGAATTGAGAAGATCATCCTTAAGTCTTCAATTGTCTTCTTTTGAGCCTCTAAACGCTCCACTTGATAATCTTGAGCTAGGAGACTCTGAATGGACGTGTTGAACAGTGCTCTGAGTCTTCTAGTTCCTGATCTTGTCCTTGGAGGATCTCTCATGGTTGTAACGTCTTGAACAGCATGTACTTCTTCTAGGTCTTCTTGACGTATCTCTATGCTTGAGTCAATGTCCTCATCATTCCCTCCCTCTTGAGAAGATTCTGACCTCAGAATTCCATCATCTGCATTATAAGGAAGCAAGTCAGCAACATTGAACACTGGCGAAATGGTCAACTCACCTGGCAGATCCAGCTTGTAGGCATTGTTGTTGACTCTCTCCAGCACTCGAAATGGTCCAGCTCCTCTTGGTGCTAGCTTGGATTTCCTCTGATTTGGGAACCTCTCTGTGCGCATGTGAACCCACACCTAATCTCCTGGATTGAAGATGAGCTCCTTTCTCCCTTTGTCAGCAGCCTTCTTATACTTGGCCGTCTTCTCCTCTATGTTGGTTTTCACCTTCTGATGCAGCTTCTTGATCATCTCAGCCTTGGACTCTCCATCCTGATTAGTGACATCTAATGGCGGCAAAGGAACAAGATCTAAAGGGGTTTCTGGCTGAAATCCATAGACAATCTCAAAAGGTGACAACTTAGTAGTAGAATGGTTAGCATGATTATAAGCAAACTCAACATATGGAATACAATCTAACCAGTTCCGCAAGTTCTTACCAACCGTGGCTCTTAAGAGAGTAGATAGAGTTCTGTTTACAACCTCAGTTTGTCCATCAGTTTGTGGATGACAAGTTGTTGAGAAGAGTAGCTTGGTTCCTAGCTTCCTCCAAAGAACTCTCCAGAAGTGACTCAGAAACTTCGTGTCTCGGTCAGAAACAATAGTTCTCGGAATCCCATGTAAGCGTACTACTTCTTTAAAGAATAGCTCAGCAGTTTGAGTGGCATCATTAGTCTTGGCACAAGGAATGAAATGTGCCATCTTTGAGAACCTGTCCACTACAACAAAAATAGAATCCTTTCCTCGGATTTTAGGTAAGCCTAAAACAAAGTCCATTGATATATCAACCCAAGGCATACTAGGAATAGGAAGTGGCATATATAAACCATGTGGATGTGACCTGGATTTGGCTTTGAGACAAGTTACACACTTGGAACAGAATCGTTCCACATCCTTCTTGAGGTGAGGCCAAAAGAAGTGTTCTACCAAAACGCTCAGAGTCTTATCCACTCCAAAATGTCCCATGAGTCCACCACCATGTGCTTCCTTGATCAACAAGTCTCGCATAGAACCCTGTGGAACACACAAACGTTTTTCCCTAAACAAATAGCCATTATGTAAGTAGAAGGAACCTGTTGGGGCAATGGTACAATCTTGATAGACTGAACCGAAGTCTGGGTCATCCTTATATGCATCCTTGAGGTGCTCAAACCCTAAGACCTTAGCCTCCATAGTTGTGATCAGCATGTGTCTCCTTGATAATGCGTCAGCTACAACATTCTCCCTGCCCTTCTTGTACTTTATCACGTATGGAAATGCTTCTACAAACTCCATCCACTTAGCATGTCTTCTCTTCAGAGTTGTTTGTCCTCTAAGGTGCTTCAATGTCTCATGGTCAGTATGTATGACAAACTCCTTGGATAGAAGATAGTGCTGCCATGTTTCCAACGACCTCACTAGCGCATAGAGTTCCTTGTCGTACGTTGGGTAGTTCAAGCTGGCTCCACTTAGTTTCTCACTGAAGTAGGCTACTGGACGTCCTCCTTGAGTTAGCACAGCTCCAATACCTAAGCCTGAAGCATCACATTCAATCTCAAAGGTTTTGTTAAAATCAGGTAACACCAAAACCGGTGCATGCGTCAGACGATCCTTGAGTCTGTTGAACGCGTCTTCTTGAGCTGATCCCCACTGAAATGCCACATCCTTCTTGATCACAGCAGTAAGAGGGGCGGCTAAAGTACTGAAATCTTTGACAAAACGCCTATAGAAGCTTGCCAACCCGTGGAAACTCCTGACTTGTCCTATGTTGTTTGGTCTCGGCCATTCTTGGATGGCTTTGATCTTCTCTTGATCTACCTGTAAACCTTTGGAACTGACAACAAAACCTAGGAAAACAACTTCATTAGTACAAAAGGAGCACTTCTTAAGATTCCCATATAGGCTTTCTTTTCGAAGTGTGTCAAGGACTAACTCAAGATGTTTCTGGTGATCCTCAAACGATTTGCTATAAACCAATATATCATCAAAATAAACTACTACAAATTTACTGATATAAGCTCTTAGAACCTGGTTCGTTTGCTTCATGAAGGTGCTGGGTGCATTGGTCAGGCCAAATGGCATGACTAACCACTCATAGAGCTCCTGCTTAGTCTTGAAAGCAGTCTTCCACTCGTCACCTTCTTTCATTCTTACTTGATGGTATCCACTCCTAAGATCAACCTTTGAAAACACATTAGATCCAGATAGTTCATCAAGCATATCATCTAACCTTGGAATTGGATGTCGATATTTTATGGTGATGTTGTTGATTGCTCTGCAGCCTACACACATCCTCCAAGTTCCATCTTTCTTTGGCACTAAGAGAACTGGTACAGCACACCGACTCAAGCTTTCTCTAATGTAACCTTTCTCCATTAAGTCTTGAATCTGCTTCTCCAACTCCTTAGTTTCTGTTGGGTTCATACGGTAAGCTGGACGGTTGGGTAATGGTACACCGGGAACTAGATCAATCTGATGCTCTATTCCTCTAATAGGTGGTAATCCAGCGGGTATCTCTTCAGGGAACATATCCTTGTATCGGTCAAGCAGTGATACAATTTCTGGTACAAGCACATTGTCCTGTGAACCTGTAGTCAACACATCTCTAAACACCATTAGTAGCACCGTTTATTTACGCTCTAAAGCCTTATAGACAGTACTAGGAGTGATGTAAAGGTTAGTTTTACTTACCTTGGCCTCAGCAGCAAATTTGGATTGCATCTCATGTACCTCTTGAGGCGATAAGGGAGCAAGCTGGAATTTGCGCTTGTCATGCGTGAAAGAATGAGTGTTGGTGCGTCCATTGTGTATGACCTCTCTATCAAATTGCCATGGTCGGCCTAGAAGCATATGGCCTACTTGCATTGGGACAACATCGCACAAAACTTCATCCTCATACTTCCCTATCTTGAACTGAATCAGGACTTGCTCATGTATCCTGATCTCTGTGCTTGAATCTAACCATCTCAGGCGGTATGGCCTCGGATGTTGGGTTGTCTTCAAACCTAGCTTTTCCACCATAATCTTGCTAGCAGCATTAGTACAAGATCCACCATCAATGATAAGACTACATACCTTGTTCTGAACTGAACATCGAGTGAAAAACAAGTTTTCTCGTTGGATGGTGTCTGGATCACTCAAGGCGCTCAACGCCCTGCATACAACTAACATCTCTCCTGTCTCGGGAAATGCTACCTCTTCTTCTGAATCCGCAGCTTCAAGGTGTTCCTCTTCATCTTGAGACTCATATCCTCCGTCAGGTGTTAAGATCATAACTCGCTGATTTGGACAATCTCGTGCATAGTGACCTTTACCCTGACACTTGAAACAAGTTATGTCTCGAGCTCTTGTATTAGTGGCTGAAGACTTACCTGAGTCAGTACGGTTGTTTCTTGGCGCTTCATAAGCTGGCCTCTTATCTTGGGAACCTGAGGCAACAGTCTTGCCTTTGTCAAGGTTCTTAGCTTGCGGTGCACTCCATTGATTCTTAGCCGGAGGTGCGTTCCATGAGTTAGGTCTTGAGCGACTCGCTGCCGTTGTCTTTCTCTTGATTCCTTGTTCAGCCTGCACGGCTGCATGCAACAAATCATTAAGATCATGACAAGGTTGACGTTCTACCTTTCTGGCAATCCGGTCATTGAGTCCATCAATGAAATGGCCCATGAGAACTTCTTCACTCTCGTCCAACGCCATTCGATTCTTGAGTTGCTCAAACTCTTCATAGTATTCCTCAATACTCTTGTTCTTCTGTGACAGCTGCCTGAATTGCTTCTGCATCTCTCTGTGGTAATGAGGTGGCACAAATCGCCTCCTGAAGTTGTACTTCATGGCTGCCCAGGTTGTGATCCGCTCAAAGTTGTTTCGCCTACGGTCTTGGACTTCTCTGTCCCACCAAGTTAAGGCATGGTCCGTGAGTTGAGCCGAAGCTAGAGCTATCTTCTTCTGGTCATTGTACTCGTAGTAGTCAAAGATGTACTCCATACGCCTCTCCCAATCAAGGTACGCTTCCGGATTAACCCTACCTGCAAAAGTTGGCACAGTTAGTTTCAAATCCTTTGCAAAGTTACGGTTTACCTCTTGTTGCGGTTGGCGTTCACGGCGGTGGTGTTGATGATCTCGGTTTCTTCCTCCTGCTCCTGCATTCAGAGTATGCTCACTCTCCTCATCATCATATTGCTCATCATCCCTTGGAAGTTCTAGTCGTCCAACCCTTTGATCAATCCGTCCGATCTGAGCCGACAAATCGTTCCTCAAGGCTTGGAGCGCTTCTAGCAGAGTTGCATTAGGGTCGACTTGTTCTCCTGCCATTGGTTTCCTGTTCCTACACACACTAGAGCAAGCGATCAAGGGTCTAGGGAACAAAAGGCACAAAATAAGAAGAAAGATCCTAAGCAAACCTATGATAACTTGTGATACAAGCGATGCGTCAAGGACTGACACAAGAGAAGGCTCGGTTACAAGTAAAAATCACGCTCGGTTTTGACAAAAGAGTTTTGGAAAGTTGAAATCGATTTATGAAGATATGTAAAATCTTTATAAAGTTTGAAAAGATTTAGAAATTTTCTTTTTTTTTTTTTTTTTTTTTTGAAAACGGAATCTAACAATAATAGAAACTAGAATATCTTTTTAGGATCTAAATATTTCGAAATATATTTTTTTTTTTTTGAAATTTGAAAACGAGTTGCAGCAAGAAAATCGAGTCTAAAACCCTAGGATTAATCAAGAACTCTCGCTTAATGGCTCAAGCACAAGAAGCGATGTCTAAATCTATACAAGGGATTCGATCAACAAAGGAACTAGGTAAAACAAGATACTTTTTATGGGTTTCTCGATTTGGAAAACAAAACAAATGGGAAACAAACTAAAACAGAAGATTTTTTTTTTTTTTGAATGTAGAAATCGAAAACTATAAACTAGATGCAAGGAAAACCGAAAGGGATAAGGGATAGATACACCTGATCTAGGAACCTTTCGGCTCTGATACCAGATGATGCAAGATGGAAGCGTGTTTGACGTAGAACAGGGACTGAAGTCACTCTCTTCTAGATCGTGAATGATGATATGGTGAGATGGATTCAACCCTCAGGTCTCTAGACTCCTTAGGATGAACGTTGAGATGATTGAATGGATAGAGGATGGATTGAATGTCGCCACACAAGAGATGAAGGATCTTGTGATAAGACTGAATCTAAGGTCGCTTGATATGACTCACAAGAAAGCTTAGAATCGAAAGGTGTTTTCTCTCAAAGAAGAAGAACTGCGTTATTGTATTGATACTTGGTAAATGATACACGGCTGCTAAGGATCCTTATAAAGGGGATCGTGCAGCTGTTGCCTTCTAGGGCAGAAAACCTAATTACAACGGCTACTAAAATACTAAAATAACCTATGGTCCGACTTTAAAGTAATACAGGGAAACTTGACTCACTCAGCGACTAATACAGACTTTGACTCAGACAACTAATGTAATAATTGGACCTGCAAAATGAACAAACACAATATATGAATTGAAACCATACCTTATTGAGCGTGTGTGGTCGTCCATGATTGGGCCTAAGTGGGATGAATTGAGAAGATCATCCTTAAGTCTTCAATTGTCTTCTTTTGAGCCTCTAAACGCTCCACTTGATAATCTTGAGCTAGGAGACTCTGAATGGACGTGTTGAACAGTGCTCTGAGTCTTCTAGTTCCTGATCTTGTCCTTGGAGGATCTCTCATGGTTGTAACCTCTTGAACAGCAGGTACTTCTTCTAGGTCTTCTTGACGTATCTCTATGCTTGAGTCAATGTCCTCATCAAGATGTCTGAGATCTCTCCTTTGACTTGATCTCTTCCTCCTTTCTAGCCAACGGATCATGTGTTGTGGTTGGGGATGGCCGTCGAGCTATACTGCGGAGTTAGAGCTTAATGTGTGGGCCTATTGTTTGATGATTCGGCCCATCAGGCGTGTTTCCTAATCGATCAGACCTGGTCGTGATGCATATGAGCCTTGGTCGATGGCCCAAGATAAGGTCTTAATCCAGCTGAATTCACTGGAGAGGAATTGGGCCCAAACAATTGTGTATTTTTTTGTTTTAACCTATTTACATTGTCATTATTTTGTACATGTGATTGGTTAGTATGTTTTTGTTGTTGTAACCTATCAACTTAAAACAAACAAGTATTGTAATATTACAAGAGTTTAGCTTTTCTTTTCAAGTACAATTGTTACTAGTAGACTTCCGTAAACACACATGAAACCAAAAAAAAAACTTTGAAGAAGTATAAGTGATTACAAACAACTTTGAAGAAACCTAAATGACAAGAAACAACTTTGGAGAAACATAAGTGACTACACACAGGTTTGAAAAAGCATAAGTGACTAGAAACAACTCTGAAGAAGCATAAGTGAGTAGAAACAACTAAGGTAGACTTCTCATTCGGACCCACTCCGCAGACTTCTATGGTAAACTTCTTCATGAATGTTTTTATTTCCAAGATCGTAACCATCCCTGTCGTTGAAAACCTAAGTAAAAATAAAATAAAGAAGCAAAAGTCACAAGAAACAAAAAACAGAACACACAAGATAAAACAATAAAACTTACACAACGATTATGAGTATGTCTAGGTTGCTTGCATTTTGAACATCTATACTTCTTATGCATCTTTCGTGGTTTGGTGCGTGTCTTCCTTGACATTTCTAGTCAAGATAGCCACCTCAATTTATTTTGTCTGCCAGGACCACGCTTCACGGATGGAGGAAGACATGCTACCGCACCTGACTTTTCGCCAAATGAGGTGGGATAAAAATTGTACGAGTATATCGCATATAAATAGTATTTTCCATACGCGGGGCATTTAAGCGTAATAGTATGCATACGAGCCTCCCTTGCAGCTGCGAGTACGTGTGAACAAGGTATTTTCTCAACATCATATACCTCACATGCACAGCTGTTATGTTCCAAATTGACAATAAAATCTCGTGGTCCACCTCTAACGAAGAAACGCCAACCGTTTATGCGTTCAACTATCATGTTATCTGCATAATGACCACGTATTGCAAACAAATACTCAACTCCACGGCTTTGGGTTGTTGTCAGACTTAAGGCATCTTCTCATGTTTTATAAAACCACCTCCCTAGTTTTTGTCTCATAAACTCCAACGGAGAAAATATGGGAAAACCTCTGGCTTGCTTAAGCGCTGAGTTGATGGATTTTGAAATGTTGCTCGTCTTTATGTTGTATATGTCTCCCGGGAAGTGTACTTGTGACCACGATTTTTGATCCGCATTCTCGAGTTATGTTGCAAGGTAAGGATTTTCACGGCAAATTGCATTCATGTATCGATTATAGTCGAACCACGTATGTGCATACACAACGCCTTTTACCAAGTACATAAGTTGCTTCCCATAAAATTTTGTAACTATATTTTGTTGTAAATTATAATAGCATATCCCTCATGTTGCCCAAGGTATAATTTTGGCGCATGCATTCTCTATGGACGAATATCTTTCAGAAACTATAACCAAAGGATACTGATATGAAAAACATTTGCCCAGGTTGGTGAAAACTATTCCCATGAAGCATCACACTCCAGGTCCACAATTCCAAATGCCTGTGGAAATATCTGAAAGTTAGCATCCTGCCCTGCTGCCACAAGCATAACACCTTCCTACTTTCCGGTTAGATGAGTCCCATCAATCACAATAACTCTCCTCAGATACTGAAACTGACTATCGAATCTCCCAAAGATATGAAAAGATATTGAAACTGATTATTCACATCACGTACAAGCTAAATGATACTTCTGGGGTTGGCTTCCTGAATTTGATGCAAATAAGAAGGAAAATTTTGATATACATCTTCTGTTGTTCCCCTCACCAACTGCTGAGCATATATCAGGGCCCGATAAGCTGAGGTATAATCCAGATGCATCCCAAACATCACCTTCATCGAATATTTAATATGCTTAGCCACAATTCCATTGATTATTCCAATATGTTCTATAAATAGCTTGCAATATATTTCTGAGTAGCATGTCTACGGTGATAGGATATGTCCCCAACAGAGCAGGTATGCATCTTGTTAGAGTTTGTCACCCAAAACACGCTTGATTCATTCTTCACGCCAGCTGTAACCCTCCTTAGACATCTTTTTCACATAACATTTTGCAACAAATAGAGTCTTCCTAGACATATATTTTGAATGCAAACCTTACATGACTGTAGTCAATTGCAAATTAGATATAAGCGCCTTCTTGCAATCAAAATACTTGTTGACATAGATGTTTTCTCACCAACTAGTCTTAGGGCGTAATACATGACCACCAAAAACAACAAAATGAGGGTCTTCTTCATCCTCATCTTCGTCGTTTACTTTCCCGTACTCACTATAGTCTACATCAATGTCATCAAAATCACCCTCAAATTTCACATTTGCAGAACCATCGGCCTCTACATCATCCTCCTCATTATCCTCTTCATCATCTCGGTTCTTCGAAATCCTCTTCTTCATCAGCTTATTCATCCACCTCTGAATCATCTTCTTCATCTTATCATTTGCAAAACATTCACAGGATCAATGCTCCGACTCGAAACGCAAAGCCTTACAGCATGCATCTTACTCAACTCGATCAAGCTCCAAACTTGTCTATCGTTTATTACGTATGTATGAGGGCTATCAGGAGGCATTTTTGAAGAATCAGATCTGGTAATGAATATGATACCTTAATTACATCGGTTTGCTTGCTCAGAACAAAATCATCATGTGTCATTTCAAGAAGTTCACAAGGTGTACAACCATCTGTCAAGAAGAACATTATACCTCCTTTGAGATTGTCCACATCAAAATGCCCTGATAGGTTTTTCAGCACCCTTTTCCATAAACAACCACCAACTGAGCCATTCCCTGTAAAATAGAACAAGGCCAAACACATTAAAGTTCAAAATGTAAATATAGATAAAATCATAAAATCAATTAAAGCTAAAGTATAAGAAATAATCTTCTAAAACTTATTCATAAATACCAACAATATCTAGCCAAGATGTCAAAAATGTAAAATAAAAAAAAAATCTTCATAAAAGTACTAAAATGCAAATTTTGAAGATTTCAATGTAAAAGTGGACTTCTCCAATAGATCTATTATTAGTGAGATAAATTCTCAATTTCACTAGAAAAATGATTCGTGCATATGTATATGGAATAAACATTTCAAACTCATCCAAACGAAAATATATTACATAAACCAAACCTACAAAAAAAAATTACATCCAAATTCATTATATATTGTATACAAAATCATCTTGTATAAATTAATGACGTAAAAATAATGTCATCATGACGTATAGGAAGTAGAATTCTCCTAGAAGTCTACTGCCCGTAGTAGACTTCTCATACATATCTACCTAGGTCGATTTCCAGCTGAAATCTACCAAAAATGATAATATTATAAAATAAATTAAAATATATCAAATAATCTTATGAAACTTATACATAAATACCAACAATATCTACTATAAATGTTAAAAATGGGAAAAAAATCATCATAAATTAGTACTAAAAGGCATTTGCGAAACATTTAAATGTAAAAGTAGTTTAGGTTAAAGTAATAACAATATGTTTGTGTTTGCAATACTTTTATAAATATTTTCAGGGTAACTTTCTCTATGGTTTTCAGGGTAACTTTTGCACGAGACGGACCACATTTTCAGGGTAACTTTTGCATTTGACCACAAATTGTGGGTCATTTGTGAAACCAGCCCTAATAACAATATGTTTGTATTTTTGAAAATCGTATAACTATTTTTTTCTAAGGTTCAACTACTAGTCATTCTAAATCTTTAACTTTGAAATACTCTAAACCTTTTTAGATAATTAAATCATATATATTAAAATATCAACACAATAAAACTTGGACAAATAAGAACAAGAACAATATGTATATAAATATTTGCAATACTTTTATAAATATTTATACAAATATTTAAAATAATTATATTATATTATGTTTTATGCGGGTACTATCGAGAAATAGTAGAAAACATAAATATTTTTATTTATTTATTTTTTAAAACATTTATATTATATTATATAACTAAATCAATTTTAAAATCGGAAATAACCGGAATACATGGGAGAGCTAACCAAGAAGTAAAAACCGAAATTTACAGTCAGACCAAGAAACCAAAAATAACCAAGGCTCGACCCGGTTAGGGTTAGCAGCCGACATTTAGGTATCATTCTCGAAGCTTTCGCCTCCTCGCCGGCGGATGTAAGAGCGGCGGATTCGCGGCACCCTTCCGATCTCTTTCCCGGCGAGCACGAAGATCCGACCCCTTGCTGCCGTGTCAAAAACCGGAGGACCGATATCCCTCGCGTCGTCTTCCGACCTCTTTGAAGTCGGCCCAAGAATCTCCCATGGTCTTATCCGATGAGACCCAATTGCGCAGTGTCCCATGGCCGCCCTGCTTCACCGGACACCACCCTTCGCTCCCAGACTCTCTTCACTGGTCCGCCTCCAACCTCGCCTAGCTCCGTTCCACAAGACACCGGGTCAAAAAAAAGAGACAAGGCCACAACACTTCTCGCCATAGATCTTCACCACCGTCGCGGTGCTCTCACCTAGCACCACCACGAACCTCGCCGACACACTGCGACACCCTCCGATTCTCCTCGTCGGCTTCCGCTGCTCACGGTTTACAGATCTGGACCACAACACCGACCTCCGCACCATTTTTGCTTCGCTGCAGTCCTCTGACGGCCGAAAACTTGGCGACTGACAAGATCCAAGCTTCCTTTCCTTTCTCGGTGCCCTCTTTGATTCGCCAATGCTTTCGAGCAGCCACAAACTCGGCGACTGCAAGACCTGTCAAGGATGATACCAGATCCACCACCGCTTGCTCCGCCGATGAGGATTCTTCCACACCACGCGCAGCCGGAGTAGACAAAAAGGTGAGACATCTTTTGGTCACCCGCCATGATCCCGGCTTTACTGATGCTTAGCCGACTGAAGGAAGACCCCTCACATCACCGACGATAATCGTCGGACGACAGTAGTGTCTGAGACAACCTATCCTAGCGAAACCCAACTAAATAAATTGGCTTGCACTCCTCACCAAAACACCACTTAAATCTTACATGAATAGGAAAAAAAGGTGAGTAAAAATGTTACCTAGTGGGGGTGAGCATGAATGCCCATGAGATTCACAATATCATATTTAATCCATTAGTAATTGCACAGTGATAGCCAATCAATGTATTTGTAATTTTTAAATTAAAAATGATGCTAACAAATATGCATTCAAGACTTCAAACAAACATATAATGACTCTTCACATTCTCATGGGTCGCATTCCATGGTACTCATTCTCTTTTATCTTTTCATTACATAATCATTCTCAGCTTGCCAGCTGCTTGGTCCACTCACTGGCTGAATCATTTGTAAGACCATGGGCCCAGAACCGAAACACATTCTTATTGCGGCACAACAAGCAATACAACATCATAGCTCAAACACCCATGATCACCATTCTCTTGTTTACCAACTCCAATCACCATGCGGTCTCGGAGAACAAGAAAACGATCAGCAAGCTACGCAACACATCTATTTTCATCCATCAACTGCCCAACAGATATCAAGTCTTCTTTTATTCCCTCTACAAAAAATACCGGCTGCATTATTAAACCCAAACTGAGATCAATTGTTCCTTCTTTCTCAGCTATTCTTTCTCTACCATCAGCTAAGATGATTAAACCGGTGGCATAGCACGAATATCATGTAGAATTTCCTTTTTTCCAGTCAAATGATGTGTAGCCCCTGTATCCAAAATCCAATAGGGAGAAAGAGTATCCGTACCAGTGAGAGTTTCAGTTTGTGGTGGAGTGTTGGATGATTTCCGAGCATTAACCACTGATGTGACAATCTTCCATTGTTCATCATAAAGACCATCAACAACGTCTCGGTCACGGTTAGTGATTATGTGGTTCACATGATCCACCAAGATACTCGCGTGAACAGTGACTGCATTTACGCGAGATGTTCCATAAGAACCACAATGCCCTGAGCTGTTGAATCTTCCTCTGCCACGACCTCTGTTGGAGATCGGTTTAAACTGTGGGCAATCTTCCCACCATTCTGAATAACTAATAACAACAAAGCAGTTATGAGAGAGATGACCTATGCGGTTGCAGTGTTTACAAATTCTCTGCATGTAATCATCCACCCGGTTTTTGTTCTGTGATTCCCCATAGCGTGCACGAGTTTGAACAACGAATATAGTAACTTTTTTTTTGTTCTCACGAGTTTTTTTATTTCTCTGCAAGTCTGCTTCTTGCCGTACCAGATTGTAGACCTCTTCTAAGGTAGGAAACGGAACACGCCATGTAAGGTTGGAATGTACAGAACCGAAATGAATATCGTCCAAACCATAGAGAAATTGTTGCACTTTATCTTCATCTTTGTGTTTTTAATGCTCAGTTGCTACATCGCAGGTACATTTTCTGCAGGTGCATGCTCGTAATGTAAGATATCTATCTATTGTGTCCCATATATTTATCAACTTCCCGAAGTATGATTCAACCGAGCGAATACATTGTTTACACTTTGCAAAATCAGATTTTATTTGCTGAATTATAGGTCCACTGCTAACTGAGTATCTCTTTCGAATATGCTCCCAAAGATCTCTTGCCACATGACTTTGTGAGAAATTAGAACATATCTCTGGATCGATATTCATCTTAATCCACTACAAGAAATCAGGCGTATAGCCACAGAAATATTCGTGGCTACAAGCCATTTTTTGTGGCTATTTTGATGATAGCCACGGATATCCACGAACCCAGATTCGTGGTTATGGGCTCATGGCTATTCTGAATTCGTGGCAATTCGCAGCCATCCTTCCACGAACCTTCCACGAATGTTTTCGTGGCTATTAGCCATGAATTGCTACGAAACAGTTCGTGGCTATAATTTCTACGAGTAGCCACGATACTGGTGGTAGATATTCCCACAAATGATTCATAGCTACATAACCACGAATTGCTACGTTCCTTTTCGTGGCTATATTTTCCAGAAATAGCCACGTTTCTGTCGTGGCTATGTAGCCACAAATAGCCACGTCGGAGTCGTGGCTATATTGCCACGAAAGTAGCTGCGATTGTTTCGTGGCCATTGCTACGAATTGCTAGGGACCGTTTGTAGCTATTGTCGCCACGACCAGCAACAAATTGATTTCGTAGCTATATAGCCACAAAATATTCATAGCAATCCGTTGCCTTGTTTATTGGGTTTAAAAAAACATTTTTAAATTTAATTACTACTCAAATGAATTGTAAACATTAAACATAAATCTAATTAATTAAACATAAAGTCATACATAACACTAAATTAGTATTACTTATACACAAATACATAGATTAGTTTTATAACAAGCAACATCAATAGCTTAACAAAAAGATTACAAAAGGTTTTTGGTTCTAGATCATTAGCCAAGGTCATTGATCTGCTGGCTTGACTCTGAATGGTGGCTTGCAGCAACTGAAGTACCAGACTCACGAGGGACAATTGTCTCACGGGTCACTGGATCTAGACCAGCGATCCTTAGCAACGCTGCCACACCATCCTTCACCCCAACCATGTCGTTCTTCATTTCAGCATAATCCTTTTTCATTTCAGCATAATTCTTCTCCATCGTGGTCATCCTGTTGTCAACTTCCACTTGCCTCACCAGGGACATAGGCTCAGACTCACCAGAAGTAGGCTGTAGGTATTGGATAGAACCAACACCATAGACACAACCCTTCTTGTTCTTGGCAGTCTACAAAAAAAAGGAACAATAACTAATAAGATCAATGATATTGCATCATACTAATACACAACATAAACCAATACACAACATAAGTTATTATGACTATCCATTTCATAGATGCACTTTCGATTCAAAAATAAGGCAAACAAGGCAAACAAGATCAATGATCTACTTCTAATCAACTGACAGTTCACATACTCCTAATCCAAATAAGATCAAACGATTTTACCTCAATATATGCAGAGTCGAGAACGTGGGTAGAGAGTTCAGAACCACTTCCATCAGAGATACCAGAGCTTGATCTCTCCAAAGCCAACGCCTCAGAAGCTTTCACTAGATTCTTTGCTCGCTTGTCAATGACTGTCCCATTTTTATTTATGTGTGTCTTAAGCACCACAACAGTTAATGGTGGTTTTACTCCTCCAGCCTCAACAGTCTACGAAAACAACAGATTAGTGAGAAAATAAAAGATAAGTGAGAAATCAGTAAATAATATTAAAACGAAAAGTAATTAGATGAAGTATTAACCATTTCATGTGCCACACGGATGTGTGGCTTTGATTCTGAAGTGTGGCGATGGGTGCCTAAACCATCAGGATCTGATGTAGTGTTCTCTGAGTTGATCTTGCTCCTCTTTTGGTTATCAGGCTCCTCCCAAGAATCAAGCATTATGTTCCAGTCAGACAGACCGATGAAGTTTGGTTTCTTTCCTGACATTTTCATCTTGCTGACCAAGTCGCTAATGGATAGCATTAGAACTTTCTCCCAAAGTTTATAAACCAAGGCCTTGTGCTTGTGGTCCCAATAGTAGTTTTGCTACAATAGAAAGAAATACATTATAAACAGACAATTCTAAGTTGAACATAAGAAAAAAAACCGTATCAGACAGACAATTCTAAGTTGAACTCACCACAAAACACATCCACCATTCATCCTTCTTATCTTGTGGCACCATCGAATAGTTCCACCAAGGTCCCCAGAAGTTAGACTGGTATAAAGCCACTATATCCTTGCGAATGCAATCATCTATACCAAACCTGTAACAAAACCAAATAAGATTCACAATTAATAGATACACAAACAATGGTTCAAGCAGACAGACAAACATAATTAAGACAGATTCAATAAATCAATACAATAAACACTTAGCACAATATAACACATACTAAACCTATTCAGACATATTCAATATCATCACAACTAGAGAAGGCAAAAGACTAAGCTAATAGACAAACATATGCATAAGCTACACTCATAAGCTAAAACGATTCAATACAATAAACCAACAGACATATAAATGTGCAAATCATATACAAAATCAGAAGCAAACTTAGATATAGACAGAAGCTAAACTATCATACAAACACATATACACAAAACTATATTTAGATTCTGAACAATTAAACAAATGATGACATAACCACTAAACAACATAACAAGTGATATAGACAGAAGCTAAATAAGTTACTTTCATTGGTATGAACAAGAGACAACAATCTTATGATGAAAATACCGGTTAACAAATAGCACAATCAAATTCGACAATAAGCAAACACAGAGACTACACCAACATATTATAAAGCAAACTAAGAACACAGAGACTACACCAACAAACACAGAGACCAACAGAGACTACACCGGTTAACAGGAAACTTGTAAGCAACAAAGACTCAGAAGCTAACTAAGTTACTTTCATTTGTAGTTACTTTAAAAACGGAAGTTAAGTATGGTATGAACAAGAGACAACAATCTTATGATGCAAATACCGGTTAACAAATAGCACAATCAACTTTGACAGTAAGCAAACACATAGACTACACCAACAGATTATAAAGAAAACTAAGAACACAGAGACTACACCAACAAACACAGACACTACACCATCAGAGACTACACCGGTTAACAAGAAACTTCTAAGCAACAGACTCATAACCGTGAACATATTACAGAAAGCGCCGTTTTCCCTATCCGGATGAAGAACGGGCATGTTTTGCCTCTCCGGTGCCGACATCACGGCCACCAAGCTAGGAAGAAGGTGACGTGTAGTGGAAGAGTTAGCTGGTCCCGTCGCTCCAGGAGGAATCTGGGTTTGAACTCGTCTTCGGCCTGTGGATCTTCCAGAAGAGGAACCGCCTTGCTAAGACATCTGCATGCTAGGAGATATGAGAAAAAGAGTTAGAAATCATATGAAGAAGAGTGTGCATGTAATAGATTCAGGTTAAGTGAAACAGAAGAGAGGCTTGGAAGCCCAAATCGGAACAGAAGAGCGGAAAACAAACAATAGGTTAACCAGAAAATAAAGAGACGACCCAAACATACCTTGAAGAGAAGACTATTTCTTGTAGGTCTACGGCGGAAGCTGGATCGGGTTTCTTTGTGAAGAACAGAAACGGAAGTTGGAAGCAAAAGAAGAAATAGAGGGCGAAGAAGAAGAAGAAACAGAAGGAGATGAAGGTCGATCGAAGGGGAGACGAAGATCGATCGGAGGAGAGATGAGATAGATCAGAGGAGAGATGGATCGGAGAAAAAAAAGGAGGCGAAGAATCGAGAAATGAGAAAATGATTAGGGTTTTCTCGGCTAAGGCATTTAGAGCCGAAATGAGCCAAAACATTAGTGGGCGCGAAATGAAATTGGAGGCCCAAATTTTAACCGCGAAATGAAATTGGCTTAGCCACGGAATAGTTGTAGCAATTTGTGGCTATATAACAAAATAAAATCGCGATGGGCCAATTACAAGGCGCGAAATGAAAGATGGCCCAATTGATTATGGGCGCGAAAATGAAATCT
Organism: Orychophragmus violaceus; assembly: GCA_030180135.1. NCBI lineage: Eukaryota > Viridiplantae > Streptophyta > Magnoliopsida > Brassicales > Brassicaceae > Orychophragmus > Orychophragmus violaceus. The sequence continues at coordinate 71,089,242 of CM058237.1, forward strand.
GGACCGCGAATCTTTTTTTTCACATAGCTACGATTATTAGTAGCCATCCGTAGCTAATTAAATATAAATAAAATTTTGAAAATATGATTAAATTTATAACTAACCATTTACTTATGAATATAAATTTAAAATATGAATATATAAATATATAATACAAAGTTAATAATGAATATAATTTAAAATTATGAATATATACATATATATATGAATGTAGTTTATAAGATATGGGTATATACTAAATAAATTATAAATGATCAAGAAATTTAAAGTATTAATATATTTATAATACAAAAGTTAATAATAAATATAATTTTAAAATATGATTAAATACATATATATTTAATTACCAACTTAATTATGAATATAGTTTATATATGGATATATATTAAATAAGTGATCAAGAAATTAAAATTATGAATATATATTAAACAAGATATTTATAAATATCATTACAATAAAACATAACACCATACATCATTATTAGTCCGAATGTGAATCTGAATCTGAATATTCACTATATTGATCTTCTAAGTCATCTTCAGAAACATATTTATCATCACGATTGATCATCGGTGTTGGATCATAATCCGTGGTATCTTGGATCGCATGTGCTTCCACTCGGACGATATCTGTAGATGACATCTCATGGTCGAGAAAGTCATTTTGCACTGCAATTTGAGAAACTTCTTGACTTTCATAAAATCCTCTCGGCATTACCTTTGTTGTTGCCCACCATTCTTCTCTTGTTGTTCGTAATCATGGGTAAGGAATATAACAGACCTGGTCACATTGCTCCGGTAATATGAAAGGATCATACTTATCGTAATGCATCTGAGGCAAACATCAACAATACCTGACGGATGTCTTCGTATTCCTCGAGTGGTGTTGAACCATTGACACTGGAAAATCATGGATTTCAGCTTAACAACACCGTGATACTGTATCATGAATATCTCATCAACCAGTCCAAAATATTCGGTCTCGGCTGAACCATGAACCGAAACAACGTAGTTCATTGTCTTCTTGTTTTTTCCATGGTTTTGTGTATGATAATGAAATCCCCTCGAGTAATACATGGGCCATGACGTGAATTGATGCATCAGACATTGTACAAATTCCAGTACCCACAATGGAAATTCGAATGATTTGCTCGCACGATTGATCTGCATATTTATAAAAAAATTAGTATCTACAGATATGTAATAATAAATCTCTCTATTTATGTACTTACATAGTCTTTACACCATGTAGAAAAATGTTTATCTTTTTCTCTCGTCATAGCATCAGAAGTTGTGTGTGGGTGATCTGATAGGGTCAGGTTTTAATCCTATATCTAACTGCAAGTGCACAGTTCAGTGGTTGTAGTATATAGGTATCGAATCCACAGGGACTCTGGTATTCAATAGCTCAAGAACAGGAAATTAAACTAGGAAGAAAGCAATGTGAGAAAGTAAACAGAAAGCAGAGATTATTGGTTGTGAAAGCAAGTTATTAAGAGCGCTAAGTCTAGGGTGTTCTCAGGATATCAGACAAGCAGACAGTTCATTCAGCAAGGATCTAATTAAGCACAGTTCTAGAACTCAAAACACAGATATAGAATTAACCAAATTCCTTTGCGATAATTCTCTAAGTCTAAGTGCAGCAAACCAAACTTTCGTTTGCGAGAACTAACAGATTAAACTAGCATTAATTCCAAGTTTGATATGTTCACAATTATCCTAAACCAAACTTTCGTTTGCGAGAAGTTTAATTGCTCAACCTAATTAGTTCAGATTCCTAAACCACACTTCTGTGTCGTATTTAGCAACCTAAGATCTAGATTCTAATTGATCAGGTTAGAACTAGCTTTAAGCACAATTAGATTGAAGAACAGATATAGTTATGAATCCTTAACTGAATTAAACAAGTCTAGCAAGTCATGAAATCCTATGTGAGAAACCCTAAACCTAACAAGGAATCTACTCAGACATAGATAATGAAAACATAATCATATGAAGAATAAATTGCATAAAAGATAAAGAATTAAAGGGGTTCGAAATCTTCTCCAAATACAGATGAAGTAAAGGTTCAGATCAGCCCCAAAAGCTCTAAAAATCCTCTGCTCTTAATTATGAAAGCGTAAGTAATTAAAACACCAAAAACTTAATTATATAGGTCTAATCTCGGCCACGGGCTTCTTTGTAAATATCAGGAACTTCTGGATCAGGGTGCAATATCTTGACTCTTCATAAACCGCCGAGTTTCGGCCCATCTCGCTGGTGCAACGATCGGTGCTAGAGTGCAACGATCGACGCATTACTCTGTTTCGGACAGTGAACTCTATCTCTCGGCCAAACACTCCAAAAATCTCCAAAATATTCCAATATCTTCAATTCAGCTCCAAACCTGATTATACCTGTAAAAGACTCTAAAAGAACACAAAAAGACACTAAAAACACTTATATCATGGTCTAAAACTAGTAAAAACCATGATATATCAACTCCCCCACACTTAGCCTTTGCTTGCCCTCATGCAAAACAGAGAACTAAAGCTTGGTGAAGAGGTTTGAAAACTCTTCAGAAACTCATTTCATCCTAGAAGCTACAATACTCAGATTCCCCTTAGTAAACCACTGAAAGAATCAATCACAGGATATCAAGACCAACATGTACTTCCCCCACACTTAGCAACTGTCCTAAGTAAACTCCACAATCACATTCAAGCATTCAAATTCTCCCTACTCACTTCTGCAAGTATTTAAGTGCGGTCTCACCTAAGGAGTATCGATCAAAGGGCACATGGATTCTTACCTTATCAGCTCTAGACCACCATACTATCTTTCTCTAGTCCCTTTCTTCTCTTTTCCTTCCTTAACAACTGATTTTTCCCACTTTGGGTATCATTTTATTTTTTTTTATCAGTGTTCTTCCTGTTATGGGGTGTACTTTGGACACATTCCATGGATCGCACAGGAGATAATAGGGGTCTCTACCACTCCTGTGACCACTTCGGAGTTACTAACTCATCCTCAGTTTATTATCTTTTTTTTTTTTGGAAGGGGAGAAGGGAACTAAATAGGATAGGTTGACAGGCTGTGTCAGAACTAACAAGGGAATCCGAAACAGAGTATACCAAGCCCTTAGGTGAGAAATCTAAGTCAGTATTAAATTGAAGTCAGTAAAAGGATCCTCTGATACCTGAAGTGATGTGGGTGTTCCCAGTAGGTTGATCTGTGTCTGGGTTTTCTAATGGTCAGAAATAGATCCTGCAACTTCATCCCAATGGTTACTTAAGTTCCTGCAAGTCTTGTAAATCTTCTCAGAAAATCATAGTTTCTTACTTAAACAATTTTGACTCAATAAAACAAATTTTTTTTGAAAAATGGACTGACTCTTAAGAAAACAGAAAGATAAACGTCAGTAGCACCTCCCCCACACTTATGACACACTGTCCCCAGTAGTGTCAAGCGAAAGATCGGTAAAAAGAAATAAAAATTGTTAAGGTTTTGTTGAGTTCTGTCGGGTTTACCTCTGTCGGGTTTACCTCTGTCGCTCAGGCATCGATCGTTGCACTAAGTGCATCGACCGTTACTAGGCGATTTTCGTGTATGGTCGATCGTTGCTCAGGACCGCAACGATCGCTGCAATGCGATTCCGATCGTGTTGTGACGATCGACACAGTAGTGCGTCGATCGACGCACTGCGAATTTGTCCGAGACCTGCAATCATAAACTCACCAAAAACAAAAACAAACGTAAAATCCTAACAAAAACACCAAAAATTTAGTAGAAAAACACCAGTACCTAATGGTGGGTTGCCTCCCACCCAACGCTTGTTTAAGGTCAATAGCTTGACCGGATGGACAAGATTTTCAGGTAGTAGGAGATCCTGACAGAGACTTTTTCTGTCTCTGTCCAAGTCTCCTCATCCAAGGTGGCGAGTAGGCTGTTGCAGAATGCTCATGTCCAAGAAAAGATGGAGTAAAATGTGCTCCAGGATCTACAATCACAGTGTTATCAGGCCGCTCATCATCTGCATCCCTGATGGTGAATGCCTGTCCATCTATCAGTGGTCTTCGCAGCTTATCCATCTCATAACGCAGCGGCTCATCTCCCAGATGGAGGTCTATCAGGCTGTTCCTAACATCAATTACCGCTCCTGCTGTAGCCAAAACTGGTCTTCCAAGTAGCAATGCTTCATCCGGATCACAGTCATATTTCAGCACTAAGAAGTCTGTTGGAACTAAATAGTTTCCAACTCTCACCGGGATGTCCATCAGGAGTCCTTCAGGAACTCGTATGGACTGATCAGCTAGGACAAGAGAGGTCCTAGTAGGATTAAAATCTAGCATACCCAGCTTCTCTGCCACAGAGTATGGCATCAAACTTCCAGCAGCTCCTAAGTCACACAGAGAGCGCCTGAAACTATCCTCAAAGATTGAACAATCAAGCACAAAGACTCCAGGATCTGGCAGCTTCTTCGGGATCTTGGTTAGCAGAACATCACTAATATGCTGAGGAAATATAATCACCCAATCTCTCAGCTCTTCATCTAGAGGCAGCATCTTGTTCAAATACCTCTGCACACATGGATGATAAGGTGGATCATCAGAAGATGGAATTTCTTCCAATTCTTCACCAATCTCCTCCAGCTTCTTAAGCTCTTCAATTTCCTGCTTAATCACTTCAGATACTGAGGAGTGTTGTCTAACGATCTGCGCATAAATCTCCTGTTGAGAGATCTCAGAGACTCCAGAGAATAAGCTATCAAGCTCTAAGTCTGCATCAATACCATCATCACTCGGTGAGTCTGTCTATTCACGACGTGCATCGATCGACACTATGTGTGTGTCGATCGTTGCAATACTGCAGTTTTCACCCGAGAGTTTTTCACCAAAATCCGGGATTTCTTCCTCCTTCACCAATTCAGCTGTACTTAGCTCAAATTTTTCACCTAGGTGAGATCCATCATTAACGTACACAGACCAGGCCCTAATATGAGTGTCTTCTAGTCCTTTTCCCTTTATTGAGCTGGAAATCTGGTTCACCTGAGTATCCAACTGCTTCATGTGAGTGTTCAGGGACTCAAACTTCCCATTGAGGTCTTCATAGACAGCATCCAACTTCTTGTTGCAGTCCACATAAATCTTGGTCTGACTCTCCATTAGTTGTTCCATCATAGCTTCCATTCTACTCTCATGAGCTGTAGGTGCAGGAGGAGTTTGATAAGATGAAGATCCATAGGTTCTCTGAGTACCTTGTCCAAAGATCTTCTGAAAACCACTAGTCTGTCTAGAATTAGATGAGTTGCTGTTGAAAGCACTTTTCTATCCTCCATTGAAGAATCTGTTTCCCTGTTGATTACCAAATCTATTACCTTGGAATCCAGAACCTCCTATGTAATTCACATCTTCCTCCTGAGTGTCCTCCTTAGTCTGAATTACCTCTACATCCTGGGCAAAGTGGACAGCTTTCTTACCTGCTAGGAGATTGCAAACTGTGTCCAGCCTAGATCTAATATCAGCTATGTCAGAATTCTCTACACTTCCACCAGATTTCTTCCTCCTCTCATCCATAGTCTTGCAACTGTTGCTGCCTATTAGATTCTCAATCAACTGCTTAGCTTGTCTAGGAGTCCTGGTGTTGAAGTTAGCATTACTGGAATTATCCAGTGCAGACTGGTATGGAAGATCTATGCCTCTGAAGAAAATACCAATCAACTGAACCTCAGTGAATCCATGGTGTGGGCAGTCACGCTGATACTGCTTAAATCTCATCCAGGCAGTCTTTAAAGGCTCCACAGCTCCTTGGGAAAAGGTGAGTATGTCCTGTCTAGACTGGTCTGAGCGCGCATCATCATAGAAGTGACGCAGGAACTCACTCTTCAAGGCTGCCCAAGTAGTATACTGAGCAGGTGCTAGCTGCTTTAGCCATGCACTAGCGTCTCCAGCAAGACTGTGCGGAAAGAGCTTAAGGAACAGATAATCCGGGCAGACTCCATCATACTTAATGCCAGTGACTATGTCCTCAAACGAATCAATGTGATCCATAGGCTGCTCCGTTGGGTAACCATGAAATGCATTCTGTCTCATCAGCGAGTAGTAGATGGTTTTGATCTCAAAATCATTTCTCTCAAAAGCAGGAAGCACTAGAGCTGACCGGTTTGCATGATACTCATCCGGTCTGTTGTAGTCAGCTAAAGTCCTCACATGGACAACCATCTGTCTAGCTTGGTTCTGTCGTGGTGGCTCAGCTTCCTTAACATCAGGGATCACTCGTCCATCAGCATCAATCCTCTGCCCAGCAGCATTGTAAGGATTGTTTTCCGAATCCCTCAGGGTACCTTCAACATCTGGTATCAGAATCAAACGCTCACGTACCATCCTTTCTCTTCTTTCTCTTCTGTTAGCTCTCTCTAAACGTCCAAGTTCTTCAAGATCGAGATTAACTAAGTCCAAGTTCGGATTACTTCTAGTTTTCTGCGTCTGCATAAACTGTCTGTAATCGTCCGGCAACGATCGATGCTATCAGTGCAACGATCGGTTCAATCTCAGAATCGCCTAGTGACGATCGATGCTAGGGTGCAACGATCGACGCAGTGCGAAATCGGTACCTGCGACAGAGAGAAAAACAGACAAAATCAGTAACTAAAAAAAAACAAAAACAAAAACAAAAAGAAAACGAAAAATACTAGTAAAACCCTAGGCTCGAAGCTATCGAAGACTCTAAGAGTCCCCGGCAACGGCGCCAAAAACTTGATAGGGTCAGGTTTTAATCCTATATCTAACTGCAAGTGCACAGTTCAGTGGTTGTAGTATATAGGTATCGAATCCACAGGGACTCTGGTATTCAATAGCTCAAGAACAGGAAATTAAACTAGGAAGAAAGCAATGTGATGTAAATAAAAGCAATGCGAGAAAGTAAACAGAAAGCAGAGACTATTGGTTGTGAAAGCAAGTAATTAAGAGCGCTAATTCTAGGGTGTTCTCAGGAAATCAGACAAGCAGACAGTTCATTCAGCAAGGATCTAATTAAGCACAGTTCTAGAACTCAAAACACAGATATAGAATTAACCAAATTCCTTTGCGATAATTCTCTAAGTCTAAGTGCAGCAAACCAAACTTTCGTTTGCGAGAACTAACATATTAAACTAGCATTAATTCCAAGTTTGATATGTTCACAATTATCCTAAACCAAACTTTCGTTTGCGAGAAGTTTAATTGCTCAACCTAATTAGTTCAGATTCCTAAACCACACTTCCGTGTCGTATTTAGCAACCTAAGATCTAGATTCTAATTGATCAGGTTAGAACTAGCTTTAAGCACAATTAGATTGAAGAACAGATATAGTTATGAATCCTTAACTGAATTAAACAAGTCTAGCAAGTCATAAAATCCTATGTGAGAAACCCTAAACCTAACAAGGAATCTACTCAGACATAGATAATGAAAACATAATCATATGAAGAATAAATTGCATAAAAGATAAAGAATTAAAGGGGTTCGAAATCTTCTCCAAATACAGATGAAGTAAAGGTTCAGATCAGCCCCAAAAGCTCTAAAAATCCTCTGCTCTTAATTATGAAAGCGTAAGTAATTAAAACACCAAAAACTTAATTATATAGGTCTAATTTCGGCCAGGGGCTTCTTTGTAAATATCAGAAACTTCTGGATCAGGGTGCAATATCTTGACTCTTCATAAACCGCCGAGTTTCGGCCTATCTCGCTGGTGCAACGATCGGTGCTAGAGTGCAACGATCGACGCATTACTCTGTTTCGGACAGTGAACTCTATCTCTCGGCCAAACACTCCAAAAATCTCCAAAATACTCCAATATCTTCAATTCAGCTCCAAACCTGATTATACCTGTAAAAGACTCTAAAAGAACACAAAAATACACTAAAACACACTTATATCATGGTCTAAAACTAGTAAAAACCATGATATATCATGATCTGCTGTCCATTCTCCTTCAAACATCCTGCGAACACATTAAATTAAATACACATAAAAGCAATAATTATATTAGGGTTTAGGGTTTATAGGTTAGGGTTGTAGGGTTAGGGTTGTAGGGTAAGGGTTGTAGGGTTTAAGGTTTAGGGTACAAGATTTAGGGTTTAGGGTTTCAGATTTAGGGTTAGGGTTGTAGCGTTTAGGGTTATAGGGTTTAGGGTTAGGGTTTAGCATTTAGGGTTTAGGGTTTAGAGTTTAGGGTTTAGGGTTTAGGATTTGAGGTTAGGGTTTAGCGTTTAGGGTTAAGGTTTAGGATTTAGGTTTAGGGTTTATGGTTGTAGCGTTTATGGTTTAGGGTTTAGGGTTTAGGGTTAGAGGTTAGAGTAAGAGGTTACTGTTTAGGGTTTACCTCTCATACGGTTGAAACCATTCACAATTGAGTTGTAAAAGTGTCTGAAGCACGTTGTAATCTTCGTCGTCTAACCATGCATTTGATGATTTTCCACTGATTCTTCCGAATTGCTGAAACATGATCGGAACATCGGGATGACTGTAGGTGAAACGTATTTCCTTAGCATCTTCTTCAGAGTCTAAAACTTCTGGCTGTGCAATATAATTGGATGTCACGTAGAAAATCTATTCGTTCACACACTGAGCCACTATCGATCCTCTGATTCTGTCCTTGTTTTTAACATTTTTCTTCAAGTGATACATGTACCGCTCAAAAGGATACATCCACCTATATTGGACCGGACCGCCTAAAGCAGCTTCATCTGGAAGATGCACATGTAGATGTTCCACCACATAAAAAAAAATGCCGGTGGAAATATCTTTTCGAGATTGCAAAGGCTCACTGCAATGTTTTCTTTCAATTTGGCAACATCGTCGGTTCTTCAGAATTTCGTAGATATATCTCGAAAAAGTAGGGCAATATCTTCATAAATTGAAACAAAATTAAATGATTAACAAGTAATAGCACATGTAATTGATAATTTAATAAAAGTAAATACCTGGTATGGCCTTATGAACATCTCCCGGGAGTAGTTCTGTGAATGCAATCGGGAGAAGTCGTTGCATGATGACATGGCAATCGTATCTTTTTAGACCGGATATGTTTCTGCTTGCAACGTTAACACAATATGAAAACTTTGAGACATACCCATATGGAAATTTGATCTATGTCTTCAGCCACGTAAGAAACTTCTCTTTCCCGGTCTTTGACAATCTGAAGATTGGAATAGGCATATTTCAACCTCGGGTAACCTCTAAGTCTGGTCTTCTGCAGAACGCCGGGAGATCCAACCTCGATTTTACGCTATCCTTTGTCTTACCGGGAACATTGAGCAATGTATTGATGAGATTGTCGAAGAAATTTTTCTCGATATGCATGAAATCGAGGTTGTGCCGAAGATGTAGATCCTCCCAGTACGGCAACTCCCAAAAGATACTCTTCTTCACCCAATTGTGGTCGACACCATATGCAGCAATTGTTCGAGAAGGATTGTCATGTCCTTTACCTCCACAATCAACCGTTTTATGCATATCTTGTATGTTGGTGATCCTTTCACGTAAAATTTCCTCACCGTTTAGCCATGGCGGTGGTTCATCTTGATCAGTTTTGTTCTTCGTGAACGCTCTAACATTCCGTCTGTACGGATGATCTTCTAGCAAAACAATTATGTGACAATCGAACGAGCTATGCTTTATTTCATTTAGCAACAAAAAAGATTTAGTCTCATCCAAACAATATGGACAAGCCAACCGCCCACCATCGCTCCATAGGATTTTTAACTCTTCAATCAGCGGTTGCAGATAAATATCCAAACTCTTCTTCGGATGGTTCGGCCCTGGAACTAATATAGAGAGGAAGAAATACTCTCTTTTCATACACATCCCGGGGGTAAATTGTACGGTTACTATGACGGGCCAGACCGAATACGACTGCCCTTTCATACCAATTGGATTAAATCTATCGGTTGATAAACCAAGATAAACATTGCGGCTCTCAGAAGAAAATACAGGATATATCTCATTAAAATGTTCCATGCTCTTCCATCTGACGGATGATGCATTTCTCCTTCGGGGGAAACATGTTCAGCATGCCACCTCATTTGTGAAGCGGTCGTAGTTGATTGGAACAATCTCTTCAACCGGTTGGCTATTGGAAAATAGAACATCATTTGCTTCGCTATCTTCTTCCCCGATCGACCAACTGGTTCATACCGATCTTTTGCACAAAACCGACATTGTAACAAATCACGATCCGCACCCTTCCAAAAAAGTATGCAATTGTCCTCGCCACATCAATCTTGTGACATGGCATTCTAAGAGACCGTTTCAACTTCTTCGTCTCGTAGAATGATTTAGGAGCATTATTAGGCGATGGTAGAACATTTTTGAAGGTCTGAGCAATATCGTCTAGGCATTCCTCCGGGATATTGTAATTGCTCGTCCAATTCAACACCTTAGAATACAAAATTTAAAAATTCCATTAGTACACTACTCATAAAAACAAGAATATAAATATATATGTATATAAAAATAGTTTTATAATTGTAATAGCTCTTTAGTTCAATACCTTCGAGGTCAGATATAATTGAGAAATTCCATCAGCACATCCATAATATAATGGTTGGTTTGACAACTCTCTCCATGAAACGTCCACACATAGTAATTTTCCGTAAAACCTTTCTTCATGAGGTGATTTGTCACGGTTTGAACATCATGGGGCTTCTGATTTTTGCACCTCCTACACAGACAAAACAAATTCTCGATCTCTTGAAAAGAAGCTTGATTACAAGCAAAAGAAATGAAAAAAAATTAATCCCTCAACAAACTTCTCAGAAACACTATGATCAGAATGTTTTAGACGTTTGAACATCCACTCCCGGGAATAATAAAAGTCTGAAATTTTGTTTATAGAAAATTTGATGTGCCAAAATGAACCTTTTCGCTCGCAATTTATAAAATTCCATAGCCACGGATAGCCGCGAATCCGTTCGTAACTATAGAGAATATATTCTCTGACCCCCAATCACCATCTGACGAGACAACACCATCACGGGCCAAAGGTGAAGACACATTTTTTTTACTGTGCTTAGCTACGGATAGCTACGAATCCTGTCGTGGCTAATTCTATAGCAACGAATAGCCACGAATTTGTCGTAGCTAATATCCATAACTACAAATAGCTACGAAATGGTCCGTGGCTCCACCGAAAAATGGATTTGACAACTCTGAATGGCTGATTGACCTGACTCCTTATTGAATCTTATCTTCTGCGACGACTTCTAATCAACTATTTAACCCGTGATGTTCAAAATGATAAAGGTTACATAGCCATGGATATCCACGAATTATCCGTGGCTATACAAAAATGTTTTTGCTACGAATAGCAACAAAATACGTCGTAGCTATTTCTACGAATAGCCACGAAAGTTTACCCTGGCTATATAGCCACGAACGATTTCGTAGCTAATCGTGGATAATAACTTCTACGACTGTTTCGTAGCGTTTTGTAGCTATTTTGCCACGAATAGCTAAGATCTCTCTTCGTGGCTAATTTGCTATGTCTCAATTTCGTGGCCAGTCGTGGTTAATATTAACCACGGATTATTCATTTCTATTCGTGGCTAAATAGCTGCGAATAGCCACAACCCATATTTCATAGCTATTTAGCCACGAATTGCCACGAATTAGCCACGACAAATTCGTAGCCAATTCGCGGCTATTACGCAATTTTCTTGTAGTGATCCAAGTTATCAAAAGCGCATTGATCAGAGTACAGTTTTCAAATGTTGGTGAATCTGGTGTCGTTTAATGATTTTGCCATCAAGAAAACCAAAATTCTTTCTAGACTCAAGGGCGGTCTTTAAACTGCATAACCATTCATCATAGTTTCTGCATTGAGAAGGTGATGCAAGCTTTGGGGAAAGATCACACTGAAATGATCTGAAGGAGACACAAAGGCTGGACTGAAGTCACTCTCCTTGAATCCACAAACAAGATAGGATGATGGAGTACGAGCAGATGGAATGGAGTCACTCTCTGCTGATGCTAGAAGATGGATTGATGGATCATTGATGTTAAACAGGGACGTGGTTGGTCTGAGCAGCAAAGGGGAAACCTCACAATGTCACTCACGGCCGCAAACCAGCAAGCAATAGCTTTAGGGTTTTTCTTTGAATTAAACGTGAATCAAAAAAATACAAGGAGTTTGGCTAAAATAGCCTAAGTTTTCGAAAACCATAAGAGAAACGAAAAGAATTGGGCCATAAGGCCTTACAAGAAATAAAACAAACAATAAAGACAAGGTAAAAAACCCCTTAGGCGTGTGGGTCTCGGCTTCATGGGCCGTGCGTTCTGTCTGATGAAACGGGCCTCGACTTAACTCATTAAAAACCTTAAAAGAAAAGCCCAGTGGGATATAACCTTGCAAGGGAAAAAGATTATAACCTTTGGTCCATAGAGACGACACATGCTAAGGTTCAATAGCTCCTATGGTGAAGATCATTGATGCGTCGTCGATCCTAAGTAATGCCCTGACGGGCGATATTGGTGTGAATGGATGGTCGTGGTCGGAATAGGTTGTCTCGGACATCCTCCGGGGCAGCTCGTTCATAACGGGCTTATCATGATCCAAATGGTCCAAGTGCTCCGTGATGTCTTCTATGCTGCTCCTGGTGATCAGAGGCTCCATGGCTCAGTTGAATTTCTCTGTGAGTCTCTTCCGGCCGTCTTGGGTCCGGGGCGCGCTCATCTTGGTCGGGAATGGTTTGGCTGGGTCGGTCTGGTCTTCGTTTGTACTGATGTCCTCATCATTCCCACCCACTGGAGAAGATTTTATCTATATAACCGCATCACCTGCACAAAAAGGAGATAAATCATAAACATTAAAGATCGATGAAATGTTCATCTCACCTGGGAGTTCAAGTTTGTAAGCGTTGTCGTTGATCTTCTCCAGAAATCGGAACGGGCCGTCTCCTCGTGGTGCAAGCTTCGATTTACATTGGTTTGGAAACCTCTCGGGTCGCATGTGTAACCACACCCAATCTACAGGCTCAAAGGTGATCTCCTTCCTCTTCTTATCTGTTTGTCGTTTGTACTTCTTCTCCAGGTTTTCTTTGACCTTCTAGTGCAGCTTCTTGATGGCATCGACTTTGCGTTCTCCATCTTGGTTGGCAAACTCTAGTGGCGGTAATGGATTGGGATCTATGGGAGTATCTGACTTAAATTCGTACACAATCTCAAAATGTGAAAGCTTAATAGCATAGTGGTTAGAATCATTATAAGCAAATTAAACGTAAGGAATACAATCTAACCAGTTACTCAAGTTTTTACCGACCGTGGTCCATAAGAAGAGTGATAGTGTGCGGGTGACGACCTCGGTCTGGCCGTCCGTCTGCGGATGACAGGTCGTAGAGAACATCAGCTTAGTTCCGAGTTTCCTCCAGAGCGTCCTCCAGACGTGTCTTAGAAACTTCATATCTCGATCTAAGACAATGGTCTGGGGTATGTTGTGCACTCATACTACATCTCAGAAGAATAGGTCGGCCGTTTGAGTCGCGTCATTCATCTTGGCGCATGGTATGAAATGGCCATCTTCAAGAATTGACAACCACAACAAATATATAATCATTGTGCGTTATATTAGGTAAACCTAACACAAAATCCATAGTAATATCTACCCAAGGCATGTTAGGAATCGGTAAGGGCATATAAAGACCATAAGGATGTGACTTGGACTTTTATTTTAGGCATGTGATGCACTTAGAACAGAAACTCTCCACGTCTCTTTTCAATTGCAGCCAGAAGAAGTGTTCGGATAGAATGTTCATCGTCTTATCCATGCCAAAGTGTCGCATCAAACTTTCTCTGTGGGAATCGCGGATTAGTAGGTCTTGCATCGAGCTTTGTGGAATGCATAATTGTCGGTCTCGGAACAGGAAGCCGTCGTGCAATTACAATGGCCCATTTGCTCCTTTACTGCATTCCTGAAAAATCGCACCAAAATCATGGTCAGCGTCATATTGCTCCTTAAGTTGCTCGAACCCCAAAACTTTGTCCTCTATGGTGCTGAACAATGTGTATCTTGGGGAAAGGACGTGGCCACAATTTTCTCCTTGTTCTTCTTGTACTTGATGATGTACGGAAAAGTCTCCACGAACTCATGCCATTTCGCGTGCCTCCTCTTAAGTGTCGTATGTCCCCATAGATGCTTTAATGTCTCATGATCGGTGTGGATCACGAACTCCTTGGCCAGAAGGTAGTGCGGCCATGTCTCCAATGACCTCACCAATGCGTATAACTCCTTATCGTAGGTCGGATAGTTGAGTGTGGCTCCGTTGAGTTTCTTTCTGAAGTAGGCCACATGGTTGTCCACCCTGCGTGAGTACAGCTCCGATGCCTAAACCTGAAGCATCACATTCAATCTTGAAAGTCTTGTCAAAGTTAGGCAAAAGAGCATCAGTCAAAAGATCTTTGAGCCTCTGGAATGTGTCCTCCTGCGCGGGTGATATATCATGGTTTTTACCGGTTTTAGACCATGATATAAGTATGTTTTAGAGTCTTTTGGTGTTTCTTTAGAGTCTTTTACAGGTATTATTAGACATATGCACGTTTGTAGCGGATTTGGTGATTATGGAGCTTTTTGGAGCATTTTGGAGTTTTGACCCGAGAGATAGAGTTCACTTTCCAGAACAGAGATCTGCATCGATCGACACACATTGTGCATCGATCGACACACGAGCGAGATGGGCTTATCTTCGGCGGTTTAATGAAGAATATGGATATTGCACTTTGGCCCAGAAGTTTTCAATAATTACAAAGAAGCCCCAGCCGTGATTAGGCCTTTATAATTAGGTTTTTACATCAGTTTTTAGATACGCTTTTCATACTTTTGAGATGAGAGTTTTTAGAGCTTTTTGGGGCTGATCTGAACCTGTATTGCTTCCTGCTTTTGCAGAAGATTTCGAACCCCTTTATTTCTATACTCTCTTTTATGCAATCTAATTATTCATTGATTATGTTTTCATTATCTATGTCTGAGTAGATTCATAGTTAGGTTTAGGGATTCTCATTAGGGATTTCATGACTTGCTAGATTTATTTATTTCAGTTAAGGATTCATATCATATTTGTTCTTCAATCTAAATTGTGCTTAACACTAGTTTCTAACCTGATCACTTAGAATCTAGACTTTAGGTTGTTAAATTGACACGAAAGTGTGATTTAGAATCTGAACTATTTAGATTGAGCAATTGAATTACTCACAAAGAAATTTGGTTTAATTGAATTGTGAACATATCGAACCTGCACTTAAGGCTAGTTTAATCTGTTAGGAATTACAAAGACATTTGGATTTCTGCTATTAGACTTAGAGAATTCTCACAACGAAAGTTGGTTAATTCTATATCTGTGTTTGAGTTCTAGAACCGTACTTAATTTGATCCTGACTGATTATCTGATATGCTTGTCTGATTTCCTGAGAACTCCCTAGACTTAGCGCTTTTAGTTAATTGCTTACAAACCACTCCTGCTACTTGATTTACTTTTCTGCTTGCTTTTTAGTTTCCCATTACTTTCTCCTAGTTTAACTTGACCGTTCTAAAATCTATCGTAGGTCCAGAGTCTCTGTGGATTTCGATACCCTTTATACTATAATTGCATTAACTGGGCACTTGCAGTAGAATAGGATTAAAACTTACAGACCTATCAAGTTTTTGGCGCCGTTGCCGGGGACTCTTTTGAGTCTTCGATAGATTTGAACGTAGAGTTTAGACTAGGATTTTTATTTTATTTTTTGGTTACTAATTTCTCTATTTTTCTCTATCGCAAGTCTAAATTTCGCTTAGCATCGATCGTTGCATCCTTTTGAATCGATCGTTGCAAGGCGACTAGAGTTGAATCGATCGTTGCATCCTAGCATCGATTGTTGCACTGCGATTACGGACGGTTTATGCAGACGCGTGATACCAGAAGTAATCCGAACTCGAATCTCGTTAATCTCAGACTTGAGGAGCTTGCTAGACTAGAGAACTAACAGGAAAAGTCAACGAGCAAGGATGGTGCAAGAACGTTTGATTCTGATACCCGATGCTCAAGGTACCCTAAGGGACCGACAAAACAATCCGTATAATGCTGCTGGGAAAAGGATTGATGCTGAAGGGAATGTGATCCCTGAACCTGAGCCTGAACCGCCACAAGGCCAAGGACAAGGTCAAAGGCATATGGTTATTCATGCTGAGAGGACTCTTGCTGACTATAACCGTCCGGATGAGTTTCATGCTAACCGGTCAGCCCTTGTACCTCCTCATTTTGAGAGGAATGACTTCGAGATCAAGACCATCTACTACTATAATCTGAGGCAGAATGCTTTCCATGGTTTCCCGAATGAGTAGCCAATGGATCATATTGATGAGTTTGAGGACATAGTCACTGGGATGAAGTATGATGGAGTGAACTATGACTATCTGTTTCTCAAACTCTTCCCCTACTCTCTCGCTGGAGATGCTGCAGCCTGGCTGAAACAACTTCCACCTGGGAATTTTACTATTTGGGATGCTGTGAAGAGTGAGTTTCTGAGGCACTTTTATGATGATGCTCGCTCTGATCAGTCGAGACAGGACATTCTCACTTTCTCCTAAGGTCCTACAGAGCCTCTTAAAGCTGCTTGGATGAGGTTTAAGAAGTACCAACGTGACTGTCCTCATCATGGATTCACTGAAGTGACATTGCTGGGCATATTCTTTAGAGGTATAGATCTCCCTTACCAGATTGCGTTGGATAATTCCAGCAATGGAAATTTCAACACAAGGACTCCTGAGCAAGCTAAGACATTGATAGATAACTTGGTGAGCATTAATAGCTGCAAGACTGCTGATAGGAGAAGGAAGGATTCTGGTGGGAAGATAGATAATCTGGAAATAGCTGATATTAGGAGTAAGTTGGATACTGTTTGTAATCTGTTGGCTGGGAAGAAAGCTGTCCATTTTGCTCAGGATGATGAGGTATTTGGAGCTGAAGAAGATCATCAGGAAGAAGATGTGAACTACATTGGTGGCTCTGGGTTCCAAGGGAATAGGTTTGGTAATCAGCAAGGTAATAGGTTCTTCAATGGTGGACAGAAGAGTGCTTTCACAAGCAATTAAAACTCTCCTGGATTTGGACAGACTGCTGGTTATCAAAAACCTCTTTAGCAAGGTAATCAGAGGACTTATGGATCTTCTTCATATCAAACACCCCATCCTGCTAATGCTCATGAAAGCAAGATGGAGACCATGATGGAGCAGTTGCTGGAAGGTCAGACTAAGACTGCTGTGGACTTCAACAGGAAGTTAGATGCTGTGTATGAGGACCTTAATGGGAAGTTTGAGTCTTTAAGTACACATGTGATGCAATTGGACACACAAGTAAGCCAAATTTCAAGCTCTGTCAAAGGAAAGAGTGTCATGGACACCCACATCAAGGCTTGGTCAGTTTATATTAATGATGGATCATACCAAGGTGAAAATTTCGAGTTAAATACAGCTGAACTGGTGGAAGAACCTGAGAAATCCGAAATTGAGGAAAAACTCTCGGGTGGAATCTGTGAAAATTTTGCTGCATCGATAGATGCACCTATTGCAGCGATCGTTGCAAGTCGTGGACAGACAACCTCACTTGTTTCTCATGGCATTGATGAAGAGACGGATCAAGAGCTTAATAGACTGTTCCCTGGAGTGTCTGAGATAACCCAACAAGAGATTGATGAGGTCAGACAGCTAGGAGAGATGGATGAGAAGTTGGAAGAAGAGCCACAATCTGATGATCCACCATATCACCCTTGTGTGCAGAGATACTTGGAGAAGACGCTGCCAATGGATGAAATGTTGAAAGATTGGGTGATAGTGGTCCCTAAACAGATCAGTGATGTGCTGCTAACTAAGATCCCGAAGAAGCTACCTGATCCTGGTATTTTTGTGCTGAGTTGTTCTATTTTTGAGGATGGTTTCAAGCGTTCTCTGTGTGACTTAGGAGCTGCTGGAAGTCTCATGCCATACTCTGTGGCAGAGAAGCTGGGGATTACAGATTTTTCACCCACTAGGACCTCTCTTGTTCTAGCTGATCAGTCGATAAGGATTCCAAAAGGAGTTCTTGAGGACGTCCCAGTAAGAGTTGGAAACTACTTGGTTCCGACAGCCTTCTTGGTGCTTAAGTACGAAAGTGAGCAGGATGATGCTCTAATACTGGGAAGATCATTTTTAGCCACAGCTGGAGCAGTGATCGATGTAAGGAACAGTCAAATTGATCTCTATCTGGGAGATGAGCCTCTGCACTTTGAGATGGATATGTTGCGCAAGCCACAGATTGACGGGCAAACCTTTAGGATTGAGGATGGATATGGAGAGCAGACGAGTGACACTTTGGTTTTAGATCCTGGAGAACAATACATTCCTTCTTTTCTTGGACGAGCTCACACCGATACAGCTTACTCTCCACATTGGATGAGGAGACTTGCGCAGAGGTATTCACAGTCTCTGTCGAGACTTCCAGGAACTTGATCTTGTTCGTCCGGTCAAGCTAATGACCTTAAACAAGCTGAGTGGGAGGCAACCCACTTTTTGGTTTGTATATATTCTTAAACAAGCGCGAGCTGATCCCTTGTTCGAACATGACGTGTGATGATTAGGCGATCTTGTACAGCATCCCGAACAGCATGACAATCTGATTCGATGTGCTTCGTTCTCTCATGGAACACCGGGTTTGCTGCGATATATATTGCAGCTTTACTGTCGCGAAAGAGCTTCATAGGCTTGGGATGTTCAACTCCCAAATCACCAAGTATCTTTAAGAGCCACTGACATGGACCGATATTCTGCCTCTGCGGAAGAATGAGAAACGGTGTCCTGTTTCTTTGTTCTCCATGAAATGGGAGAGTTGCCGAGCAGCACAATGAATGAGGACAGTGAACGACGTGATGTCGGACAAGCTCCCCAATCTGAATCACAGAATGCTCTGACTTTTAGATCACTATTTGACTGCAACATAATCCCTTGACCCGGACAGCCTTTTATATAACGAAGAACAAGGACCACTGCGTCCCAATGCACCTCATGTGTCTTGTGCATTACTTGAGATAGAACATGGACATAATAGCTTAGTTCAGGACGTGTTATCGTGAGATACACCAGCTTACCTACAATACGACGAAAACGACCAGGATTCTTATACTAGGGTCCCTTATCGCCAAGGAGCTTATGGTTTTGCTCCATTGGTGTAGAGAAGGGCTTGCACCCGAGAAGTCCAGCTTCGCTCAGTATGTCCAGAGCATACTTCCTCTGTGTCAAGAACATTCCCAATGGTCCTCGAGTTATCTCAATGCCGAGGAAGTACTTCAGCTTACCTAATTCTTTCATCTTGAAGCATTGACTCAGATATTCTTTAAACTTGGTCATCATTTTAAGATCGTTTCCTGCAAGAACCAATTCGTCAACGTAAACTAACACACGCAGGCTTCGGTCCCCCTTGATATACGTTAATAATGAGTAATCATAGTAGGATTGTACGAAGCCGAATGCTTTGAGTGCACTAGAGAGTTTAGCAAACCAGCACCGCGGAGCCTTCTTTAACCCATGCAAAGATTTCCGTAGACGACAAACCTTGTTAGGCTTATCGGCATAGAATCCCGGATGCATCTTCATATACACTTCTTCTGCAAGATCACCATGGAGAAATGCGTTGTGCACATCCATCTGGTGTACTTCCCAGTTCCTTGCTACTGCTACTTCTAGCAAAGCCTTA
Organism: Orychophragmus violaceus; assembly: GCA_030180135.1. NCBI lineage: Eukaryota > Viridiplantae > Streptophyta > Magnoliopsida > Brassicales > Brassicaceae > Orychophragmus > Orychophragmus violaceus. The sequence continues at coordinate 71,108,952 of CM058237.1, forward strand.
TGGTAGTTAACTTCGCCATTGGTGCAAAAGTTTCATCGAAGTCTTCCCCTTCGATCTGCTTATTACCAAGACACACCAACCTGGCTTTGTGTCTTTCAACCGTTCCGTCAGCATTAAACTTTAGTTTGAATACCCATTTAGAGCCTAAAGCTTTCTTCCCTTTTGGAAGCTCAGTAACATCCCACGTATGTTGTTCTTCGAGAGCATTAACTTCATTTTTCATAGCTCCTTTCCAATTTTCATCAGCCAATGCTTCTCTATAACCTCGTGGTTCATAACCTGCTGTCATTGCTGCAAGGTGCACTTGATGTTTCTCAGAGAAAACAGCATCGCTTACATATGCAGAGAGACGTAAGAAGTGTTACCTCGGACCGATTCTGAGGACGAAGATTGTGCGCCGGATGGAACGTGATGTGTTGTATGTTTATCGGGAAGACGATGAGCATTATAAGTGACATATTCTCGAAGTCTAACAGAAGATTTAGGCACACGAAGTCCTCTGCCTAATGATGTTTCAGTGTCTTCTTCAACGACTGCGTGTTGTTCTTGTTCGGGCAACACATGAGCTGCAGCATCTATTTCCGATGCATCTTCTTCTTCGACAACTACATGATGCTCTTGTTCGGGAAAAATGTCAACTGAAGCGATGTGTTCTGCTGCATGATTATCATCTATATGTTGGGAATGTCCTGAAATCTACCGTACTATCTCTAGAAAGTATGATAAGTGTCGAGATCAGACATAAGTCATAAATACTGGGTGATCATGATGACTTGCTAGAGCCCGCTCATGATCTATAAGTTTAGGACTTATTACCAGTATTGTATGATCCCGAAGGGTCACACACCATAGCTAACGGAAAAGTTAAATGGAATTAATACGGTAAGATGCAATGGCATTTACTGTATTAGATCAGAGAATTGGGCCAGACAAAATACAGGCTTTTGTCTGATTTGTGTCTTGGGCCCAAATGATTAATGAGCCATTAGTCAAATGACTTGGGCCCATTAATGAGAGATTAAGGATTTGAAAAACCTAAGGGATTCATAATCCCCAGCGATTTTTCTCCTCCCGTGGCAGCCGCATTTTTCATCTCTCTCTCTAACCTCTCTCTCTGATCTGATCCATCTCTTTGGTCTAGCAGCCATCCCTTGCTTGTAAGAGTGTGGATACTTGAGGAGGAGCCGATTCTCATCAGCTCTAATCTGATCTTGTCATTACCACCAATCACTCCGCTGCAAAAGGTAAAGATCAGGTTGGTTTTATGATTCGCTTTGCAAGAACCTAGATCTGTTTAAGGATTTGTGTTAGGTTGTAATTGAGAATTAAACCTTGAAAACACCTCTAATCCATCAGTGGTATCAGAGCCAGGTAATTAGTTTCTTGTAATTTGGATCTTTGTATGAATCAATTTTGATTTGTTTTACAATGACAAGAATCGATTTGATAAAGTATCGCTTTGATTTTATTGTTTGTATCAAATCGTTTGTATGAAACGTCTTCGTTAATCACGTTTGTATGAAACGTCTTCGTTGAAAAAGGACAAAAATCATATTTTTGTTGTTAAGTGAATGAGACAATCGTGTTGACTTTGCTTAATTAAAGAATCGATTTGTTAAGAAACGATATATGCTCTGTCGGTTTTGTCTTGTTGTGAAGAGTATGAATCGAAAATGGAGGCCATGATAATTTGAGTATTGTTCGACATGTTAGGTTTGTTAAGAATCGTTTTGTCCTATATGATAACAATCGCATGTGATAATCAATTGTGACTTTGTTTAATAATCATCAAAAATCGTTTTGTTGTTTTTTGAACATGAGGTTTTGATAATCCTAAGAATCGATTCGTATAAGGACAAAATCATGTTGACTTGCTTTGGAATAATCGATAAGTGTTGTGTGTATCGCTTGGATTTTTTGTCCTTATGTGATAAGTTAATAATCGATTGATAAGTTAATAATCGATTGTTAAGGATTTTTTGTCACAAGGATCTTAAGAAGATCTCATAATCGTTTGTTTGAATTGTTAATAATTAATTATTTAATTATTTAATTAATTGTGGTTCAAGCGGTTAACCCAAATCGCGGTTTGCTGGAAATTATTTAATACAATTGGTATTATTTAATTTCTGGTTAAACCGGATTTAAATTCAAAAATTTTGAATTTTAACCTAAACCGAAGACTGGTCTAAGTTTGATTTGGTTGGACCAAATAATTTAGAGCTGGTCTGGTTTAGTAAATAACCGATGGTTTTGATAGTTAATTTGGTCTTGGACCAGAATTAATAAACCGAATCGGTTATGTCAAATTATTGGGCCAGCTGGAATTCTATGGTCTTGGGCCAAGAATTGGGCCTATAATTTGTGACCCAACCCAAAATATTTAATGAAATATTTAAATTAGAAATTTCTATTTTTAGTAAGTTACTAAATTTAGAAAGTTTCTAAAATAAGAAAGTTTCCCAAAATAGTAATCTTCTATTTTGGAAATAAAACTTAAAAATCCTCAAAAACAATATCAAGCTTGGATGTCTTTCCAGTCTTGTCAGCTACTTAACGCTTACTTGATTACAGATATGGCTTACAGTGTGAGGTGTCTGTTTTCGCGTAAGTAAAGTAGTATATAGTCACTAATTTCATTGGGAGTCCCAGACTTTAGTGATTATTTGGCTGTAAGAGATTGGTTTCCTTGACTGGGCCATCGGGAGTCCCGGGCCTTGAGACATCTGGTGAATTTGGGCCTCGGGTCCAATTCACAACCGAGAGTTATTGGTTATAACTAGCTGTGTGTATGCTTACCAAGTATAGCTAATTCTGGGTGACGGCCAGTGGCCCACTTTGGATTTAGCTAAACATGGGTCTCGGAATCATTGTATTCTTATGAGGTTAAACAAAGAAATTTTGAATACAATGCGAGTTTTCTTATAAGTTGTTAAGATTACTCTTTTATGAACTAAATAACTAAAACTCTATTTATCTCTAAATTTCAGCTATGACGAGCACAAACAATCAAAACACTTTCTCGATCCGGTATGTCCTTGAGATGGACAAACTGAACGGATCAAATTTCTTGACTTGGTCGCGGAACCTGAGACTAGTTCTCAGGCAGGAGAGAAAGGACTATGTCCTTGAAAGAGCTCTCCCCGTGAGGATCGGGTCCAATGCCTCTCATGCAGTATATAATGCTTAGAATAAGCATTATAATGATGCGGTAGATATGCGTGGTCTGATATTGGCTACCATGGACTCAGATTTGCTGAAGCAATATGAGAACATGGAGTCGCCAATAGAGATGATCAGCAGCCTGAAATTGAAATTTCAGGAGCAGGTAAGAGTGGAGAGATACCAGTTGGTTAAATCTCTCACTAGCTGCAAGCTACCAAATGATCATCCAGTAAGTCCTCATGTCAGTAAAATGATGGGTTACGTTGATAACCTGAGGAAACTGGATTATCCAGTTAGCCAGGAATTGGCAACTGAGATCATTCTGCAGTCACTGCCGTCAAGCTATGATAAGTTCGTAAGGAACTATATCAAGAAAGGCTTAACGAAGACGTTGACTGAACTGCATGATATGCTCAAGACAGTTGAGCCAAACGTGAAGAGTACCCTGTACAATCTCATGAAGGAGAAGGGTAGGTTTACTAAACCTAATGCTGACAAGGGTGAAGACAAAGTTGTCCAGATTTTGAATCATGGCAAGCGTGTGTCTTCTGAGCCCAAGTCAGATACCTCTTACGTTGGTAAGTGCTGCTACTGTAAAGAGACTGGGCATTGGAAGAGAGATTGCATTAAATTCATGGAATATTATGAGGAGTTGAAGTTGATGTATGAGACTACTTCCTCAGGTATTCATGTTATTACTTCAAGTTATACCTTATAGGTATTGAATACTGGTTGTGGCACTGATATTTGTTATAATATGCAGAGCCTGAGCAACAGTAAAACGTTGAAGGAAGGACAAGTGGAACTGCGTGTCTGGAAGGAGCTATGGATGCTGCCTCAGCCGTAGGGTTTTCACTTGTAGATGCCCTTGAGGCTTGGTTTTGTATTAAGTAATTGCTACAATGTACCTGCTTTAAGCAGAGTTGTTTTTCATTTTCTTATAAAGAATTTGAATGTTTTTCATTTTGATAAAGACAAGTTTTGTTCTTTTGATCTTAATGAAATGTTAATTGTAGCACCCTATTCAAGGAATGGGTTTTATGTCTTAAACCAAAGAGTGCCTAAATGTAACATAAATACCAAATTGGTTTAAATCTGATGAATTAAACCTAATTTTTCTTGGCATAAATGTTTTGGTCAAATAGAGTAAGTCAGATTCAGAAACCCCATAGTTATGGACTTTTGGGCTCATTTGAATGGATATCTTATGAGACTTGAATTCTGCTTACTAGACCAAAACACCAAGGGCCCATCTTAGCCGAGCTAGAGAAAGGCCCAAAGGCTTATTGGAGATTGAACATACTCATGTATGTGGTCCGATGAGCAGTAATGCCAGAGAAAATTTCCTGTACTTCATTGTCTCTACTGATTACTTCAGTGAGTGTGACTGTGTTCATCTGATGAGACACAAGTCGGAATTCTTTGACATGGTCGAAAGAGTTCCAGAATGAAGTATAGAATCTGAATGACAGAAGTATTAAGACTCTGGATTAGATCACGAGTGAGAATACTTAAGTCATTGATTGTGTGATCATCTGAATGAGTGTGAAGTCGTTTCACAGCTCACTTCTCCTGAAAACCTAGAGGTGTTTCTGTGAGAATGAATCAGATCTTATTAGAAATGATTAAAGATGAGTCACACGAATCTTCCATGATATTCTCTAAGAATAACGCTCTAAAAAATATCTAAGTTTACGCTGAAATAGTTCTACCAATATCAGTAGAAAGACACCACGTAAATGTGGATTGGAATCGATCCAAATTCGTCTTTACTGAGTATTTGTAATTGTGCTACTTCGCTGGTTGTCCTAGGGAAACCAAGGCTTGTTACTTTTACGTCCATTCTGTTTTCTAAGAGGGGAAGTAACTTTCCAAGAAGAACAGTGGGAGTAAAAGTATAACTCGAAGAAATTCGAGAAATACAGGAGGCTGCTCAACCTGTTGAGGGAGAGCAACGGATGGATTTACAGATTTCTGTAGAATCTGCACCTGTAAAGCCTGAAGTTCGCTGATCTGAATGAATCAGTTACTAATCCGAGAGTGATTTCTCGTCATTAGTTGAACCTGATGATCATTGAAAGTTCGCATGATCTGATAATCATTGAAAGCGACGAACCTGCGAAATTCAAAGAAGCGATAGTAAGCCCGGACTCCGAAAATTACACTATGTATAAGTTAGCTTCATTAATCCATTCATGGATGGAAGCAAACATATCGGAGTTGGAATCTTCGTTCTGTTGAAGTAGTCAAGGTTTTGACTTGAACAGGAACGAAGCGGAACTGTGCGTTTACTAATAGATTAGTGGGAGCGATATTGCATTTCTCATAATGTATGTCGATGACATACTGATTCTCGGAAATAACGTCCCAATACTGCAGTCGGTAAAGGACTGGTTTGGGAGTTGGTTTTATGATTGACATGGGTAAAGCCACGTAGTTCTTGGATTTTGGATCTAAAGATAGAGATCCAAAAGAGCTGGTAGGACAAAGTCAGGATTCTTAAGTTGACAAAGTCCTACACGTTTTCAGCATTCCAAGAAGGGTTTTATGCCAATGTCATATGGCATTACGTTAAGCGAGATACAGTGTCCTACGATAACTGCTGAGCTTGAAAGCATGGATAGGATTCCATATGCGACGGCAATTGGATCTATCATGTATGCCATGACACGTACTTGTTTTGATGTTGCTTTAATGTTAAGCAAGACAAGTAAAGACCAGTCAAATCCAGCAAAGAATCACTGGATTGCCGTAAAGAATATCCTAAAGTATTTGAGGAATACTAAGGATAAGTTCTTGATTTACGGAGAAAGTGAGGTGCTACAAGTCGATAGAGTCTGAAAGGCAATTTTCCAATAGACAAAGATAATTCCTGGTCACAGTCCGGCTATATCTTGTGTCTAACTGGCGGTGCAAGGCACTGTTGCTGACTCCATGACAAAAGCTAAACATTTCGCAGCTTGAGAAGCGGCGAAAAAGGTTGTTTGGATAGAAGAGTTCATCATTGAACTTGATGTGATTCACAGCATAGATGAGGCTAGCTGCACATCATAGGTCCAAACACCTTGAGGATAGGTGTAACCTATTCCTTGAGATAAATGACAGAGGTGTTAAGTAGATAAGCAAGTTTCATCGAATGAGAACGTTGCTAATCTATTAACGAAGCCACTCCTTATGCTTAAGCACGAGTCGCGGACTGTAGCTGTAGGATGAGTGAAATTAAGATGTAGTCTTAATTTCAGTGGGAGTTTGTAAAGGGCTTTACTTAGTTATTTTGAATGGTTCATGTAAACATAATATTTTATGTTTATGAAATCTAATGATTTCTGGATTATTTTAACTGTGATATAAATAATCGTTCCAAAATGATTCATGTCATTATATATGGGCCATCGAAGTACATGAGTAGACTTGATCCTGAAACCCCATATTTAACGAAGTGACATAAATCATAGTGTCCATAGTCGAAGGTTGTTGAAATTGGAACACCAACAACCTGTTGAGACTAGATTGTGTTGAGACTTATGACCAAGCTTCGAGGGGTCATAGATGCGCGGCATCAAAGTCGACACATAGGTATATGTAGGGGAGCATATGACCGGACATGGCCCGCTAATGAGAACTCTGCAAGATATTAATATCTGTGTCATAAGAAGTTCTCATATACGACTATAGAGTATAGTCCTTAGACCTGAGTTCGCATGCATGTGGCTGCACATGTAGTAATGCGCTTTGATCATTGTCTAACGCTGTTTCGTAACTGGGAGCTATACGGACCTTGGTTGGGTGTATTATGAATTGTGTAGTTCATAGTGATGGAACAAGATGGGATTTGTCCCTGCCGTTTAACGGAGGTAATATCTCTAGGCCAATCGGAGATTTGATAGCTGGTAAGAGAATGGCCATTCCCAAACGGACTTGCCCAAGTCGTTTGCATTGTCAGTATCAAATCTGGTCCGATAAAAATGGTCTGGCTATATAAGGATGACACGCATCTTGCCTTATGCCAGATCGAGATATTGAGACAAAAGGATTAGGGAATGTAGGATTCCAGTACAATCGGGAGATTGTTGGGAATATCCTGTGTAGGATTCCAGTACAAGTGGGAGATTGTTGGCAATGTCCTGAAATCTACCGTACTATCTCTAGAAAGTATGATAAGTGTCGAGATCAGACATAAGTCATAAATACTGGGTGATCATGATGACTTGCTAGAGCCCGCTCATGATCTATAAGTTTAGGACTTATTACCAGTATTGTATGATCCCGAAGGGTCACACACCATAGCTAACGGGAAAGTTAAATGGAATTAATACGGTAAGATGCAATGGCATTTACTGTATTAGATCAGAGAATTGGGCCAGACAAAATACAGGCTTTTGTCTGATTTGTGTCTTGGGCCCAAATGATTAATGAGCCATTAGTCAAATGACTTGGGCCCATTAATGAGAGATTAAGGATTTGAAAAACCTAAGGGATTCATAATCCCCAGCGATTTTTCTCCTCCCGGGGCAGCCGCATTTTTCATCTCTCTCTCTAACCTCTCTCTCTGATCTGATCCATCTCTTTGGTCTAGCAGCCATCCCTTGCTTGTAAGAGTGTGGATACTTGAAGAGGAGCCGATTCTCATCAGCTCTAATCTGATCTTGTCATTACCACCAATCACTCCGCTGCAAAAGGTAAAGATCAGGTTGGTTTTATGATTCGCTTTGCAAGAACCTAGATCTGTTTAAGGATTTGTGTTAGGTTGTAATTGAGAATTAAACCTTGAAAACACCTCTAATCCATCACTATACTCCCCCTTTCTTCCATAACCGGTTCAGAGATGTCATCTTCTTTGTCAACCACTGGTGCAGGGCGTATAGTCCGAGGACTACGTTTTTATCATCCTCAACGTATCCATATTTCTGCCTGTTAGCAAATGGAAAGGTACCTTCTTCAAACACTACATATCGAGACATGAAAAATTCATGTGTCTCTAGATCATATAGCTTCCACCCTCGTTTTCCAAAACTATATCCAATGAAGATGCACTTTCGACCTCTTTCCTTGAATTTATCCTTGACTCTTGTGAACTTATGAGCAAAGCTCAGGCATCTGAATGTTCTCAGATGGTCATACGATGGTGGCTTCCCATGAAAACACTCGTACGGAGTCTTCCCTTGAAGCAGTCTAGATGGTGTCCGATTAATAACATGGACCGCCGCAAGCACACTCTCTCCCCAGAATTTAATAGGAAGATTAGCCTGGAACATTAACGATCTTGCTGCCTCGAGTATATGGCGATGTTTACGCTCCACCCTTCCGTTCTGCTGCAGTGTGGCAACACATGAAGTCTGGTGAAGGATGCCTTCTTCTGCGAAATACTTGTTCAAACATACGAATTCAGTGCCATTATCACTTCGCTTGTTGAACAGATTTTCCAAATTGTCTCTCAGCCATGTTACAGAAGTTAGGTAGTACGGTTTTTACTTCTGATTTCTCCAAGAGCAATTGAACCCAAACTGCTCGGGAGAAGTCATCAACTATAGTGAGGAAATATATTGCTCAGCAGGATGAGGGTACTTTGTAAGGTCCCCAGAGGTCAACATGGATCAAAAAAAATGGAGAAGAAGCTTTATTATAACTATCTGAAAACACCATTCGAGTCTGCTTGGACTTAAAACAAATATCGCAACCACCAAACTTATCCGAATTCTCATAAGAACTAAAAACAAAAGGTAAAAATCCTAAAACACCATAGGAAGGATGTCCCAATCTTCGATGCCACAAAATTTTATCTTCAGCAGCCTTAACCCGGAGACCTCGAGCAATTGTAACATCCAGATAAACATACACGCCATCCCGTTCTTCACAGGCTCTAATCAGGGTCCTCGTAAAACGGTCCTGCAAAACACACAATGCATCAGTGAAGATAGCAAAGCATTTTGTTTGTTTCAGTAATTTGGCAACAGACAACAGAGTGCAGATTAAATTTGGAAAAAAATAAAACACTTGACAAGATTAGCTTGTCCGAGAGCCTAAAAACGCCACACTTTGTGGCTTGGACTTGACTCCCATCCGCAAAATTAATGGGACATGAGCGTATGTCGCACATATGAGTTAACAGCCTTGGATCTCCCGTCATATGGTGTGAGGCACCGATGTCAAGAATAACCTCACTTGTTTGTTTCTTACCACTTAGCTTGTCGGGGATTGGAGCTGGTTTCTGTTGCTCTAGAAGATGTGTCAGAGACGCCCATTGTTCAGCTGTAAAACTTGGAACTCCAGCATTTGTCCCAGCTGATGCATGTGCTACATTTGAACGAGGATGTCCTCGACCTCGTCCTCTGCCCCTTCCTCGACCACGACTGCTGCCTTGAGACCGGTAATTCCACCATTCAGAAAAGCCGATAATCTACCAACACCCTGCCTTATCATATCCTCTTCTTCCACAATGCGAGCATATGACTGACGATGCTCCTGCCTTGTTGGTGTTCGTGGTCTGAACACTTTGAGCAGGTCCACTGAGATGTTCTGTCTTGGCGACAAAACCTACTGTGTCTTGTCTGACTTCAGCACGAGACGATGATATACGTCGTTCCTCTCGTACAACTCGCTGGTACACAGAGTCGATGTCAGGTAAGGGTTCCATGCCTATGATGTTCGTACACACGTTCCCATACCAACTTTCATCTAAGCCCATGAGAAAACCATGAACTCTTTCTTCTTCGTGGTCTTTCCTGATTTTCTCTGAGATATCACACGTACATGATTTGCGAAGACATGATTGCAATGGTTTATAATTCAACAGCTTGTCCCACTTGGACGTTAATCTCCCAAAGTATTCCATCACCGTCGAGCCTTCTTGTTTGCAAGACGAGATTTCACTTCGGAGTTGATGTATCCGGATAGAATTCCCAACTGAGTACCGCTTTCTCAAATTATTCCACAGCTTGCGTGCATCAGAAGTAAACGAGGTTGCAGTACGTATGTTAGGAGCTAAGGAAGCACGGATCCATCCGATTAACATAGAATTCACCGTGTTCCACATCTCTGTTTCTACCTCGTTCTCAACTGGTTTGATTAAGGTTCCGTTTATGAACCCTAATTTTCGCTTTGCACGCAGGTTGTTCTCCATATCCAGACTCCATTCGGCGTAGTTTTCTCCGTTTAACACCACTGGTGTTATCAACGTACATGGATTGTGTGACGGTGCTAGATAGTATGGTGAAGAAACAGGTATCTTCTCATCCCTACTCACGATTGCCTTGTTACCTCCTTTGGTTCCTTCAGGCTTCGTCATTATTTTTGATATTGATTTCGAATATTACTTCTTTCTTGATTGGATCGCTCTTCACAGCTATGATACCATGATAACTTAGGAGAGAAGTAATTGGGAAAAGGTTGATTCTATTATTCACATTCGAAAGGTTTATATACCCATTACATAGTCCTTATCCAATATCACAACTGATATCTTGGATATATCTTTAGGTATCTTAACTAATATCCTATCAGATATGTACATATCTTAACATGAACTAGGGTTTGGGTGAGCTAAGTAGAGGGTGCCGAAGGTGGAGGTGAAGGTGGAAGTGGAGGAGGAGGCTGAGGGGAGGAGGGTGGGGAGAGACGGTTCAGCCATAGCGGCAGAGTCGGTGGAGTAGATAGGAGGGGAAGAGGGTCTCTCCAGAAAGCTGTTTTTCGTGGGAGATGAAAGTTTTTGTGGTCAGAAGGATTTTTATTTTTTGGTTTAGAATATGTAATATATTTAGGAGGTAATTGTCTGATTTTTTCTCTAAGTGTTGGCGCCTATAGAATATGTATAAGAAATTGGGCTCCAAAATCAATTTTAGTTTTCGGTTTAGCGAAATAATGGTACAACATTAATTTAATGCCGTGATAGAGTATCTCACCCAGCGCGTTTTCTATAATAGCAATTTCCAAATTCGTGATATCCTCATGTGCTATCAATAATATTATTTCTTGTAGTGGACACATGGACTCAACTCAGTCATTACTTGACCACCAAACTGTCGGTTTCTGGTTCCTTTCTTTTTCCTTTCTCCCTTAGCACTGATTTTTCCCCACTGGATATCATTTTATTTTTTCTATCAGTGCTCTTCCCTTTTCACTTGGGGTTTAACTTTGGATCTTTCCATGGATGCACAGGAGGTAATAGGTTCGAAGCTACTAGCTTATCCGCAGTTTTAATCTCTCTCATTTTTTCTTTTAAAGGAGAGAAAAATCAGAAACCATACTTAGACAGGATCATAGGTTGTGTCAAACACATCAGAGGAATCCGATCCAGAGATACCAAGCCCCTAAGTGAGAAAATAAAGTAAGGATTAGAGGTGAAGTTAGTGATGGATCCTCTGAATACCTGGTTAGATCACTCAGAGACAAGTCAAATGCAACAAGATAGATATAACAGAGTTCCACAAAGTTCAATCCAAAAGAAACATGACAAACTTACACAATAAAATCAATGCTGACTCAAGGGAAACTTAGGGAAATACTAGGAACAAGGAGGAACCAAGAATCTAAATCATCATCATCTCCCTCCGGTGGTGTGGGTGATCTCTGACGTCTGCGACCGTGAGAAAGACAAGCGCAGGCGCAGCTGAAAGCTCTAGCGATACCACTCCAACGCAATTGAACTATGTCTACCAAATACTTCATGTGCGGATCCGTATCGTAGCCAGGAAGTGGTGGAGGAGCATCCAGTGGAAGAACCCAATGCGGATGTGGATGTGGACCCCCAGCATGATCAGGCTCGTTTGTAGCATGAGTAGGAGTAGCTTGGGAAGAATCTCCTCTGCGGGAACGAGCAGGAGGTGTCTGTCTCTCATCTCTCGGATCAGGTCTAAAGTGCAAGGCCTCCTGTGTATCTATTGAGGTTAATGCAGCAGATGGAAGCTGAACTACGCGATCCTCCACGCTATCTCTGTAGCACCAAACCAAATCTGGCTTCAGCCAGCTCGCACTCAACAATTGTGCCAGATCAATCTCAGCGAATGTATGCTTGCATGTATACTCGTGCAGTGGTATCCTGAAATGTTGGAATATAGGTGTCAGAAGACTTCCCACTGACTCTGTCTTGACTTTCCCAGAACCTCTGAATGGCTTCGCTTGTAGCGTGAACAAATGCTCTGTAAGCACCGCACCTAGGTTGGTCCTCTCGTAGGGACCTTCCTCCTTGTACTCGTGAGAGCACAAGTGTCCCACTGCTGGATGAAGTAATACCAGCTCCTTAATCCTCATCTTGTTTGGCTCCATCGTGCACAAGAGAGTGGTGGCCAAGACTCGTACGACATACCTCAGGACCGGATGTCGTAGATCTTTCATCTTCGCCTCCTTGGATAAGTAGGCGGTAGAACCGAAGTTACCCCATAAGGTCTCAAGATCAGGGAATCCCTCTGGAAGTGTAGCTCGTGTGTAGCCCTTCTTGAACCCATGGATAGCACATAGATCTCGCAGTGGCAGCCTGTATCTCCTGCCATGTATCATGAAGCACAAATGACCCTCCTGCGCATTCTTGGCGTTCTCATCTATGTATGTGACTCGCATTGTGGCCATAAACTGACGTACCAACTCCGGGTACAGAGCATAGCGGACATAAGGCATGGTCCACAGAACCATCCTCCTCAAGCATAGCACAACCTGCTCTCGCATACCAGTCATCCTCAGAAAATCAGGGCTTACCAACTTCGTAGGCTCAATCTCAACATCGCACCACCCATTGTAAAACATGGTGTCATACTCATCCAAGCTGTCCAATACCTCTCTGTGCAGACAAGCATGACTTATCACAATCTGCCTGGCTGGCTTACCCCACACCTTCTATGTAAGTATCTTCTCTCCTTCATCTCTGGGCCATGGATGTGTCGGGAACTCTGCAGGTAGTTGTGGAGAACCTAGAGGAGACTCAGGAGTCATAGGTGGTGGAGGCTCTGGTGGTGATGTATCAGATGAACTAGCTCCGTCTGTACGGATTTTCTTCCTTGGAGGCATCTGTGAAGAGAAATCAAAAAAGCTGATATTAGTTGAAAAATCAGAAACAAGCTCATCAAAACCTCAACAACAGCATAATCAGCATCGAACAGAGCGGTAGAAGCAGTTCATTCACGTTTTCATTTCTGCCATTTTCGCACAAGATTGCAAGTTCTATCACAAAACCAATTTTTTCAAAAACTTGCAAAATCGAACATGAAAACTACTTAGGCATCATTATTCCACTACCAAACAACCTAAATCAGTGCTATTTCATCACGGAATCAAGAGATGAGAGCCAAAATCGAAGTTTTACCCTTGGAGCCGAATCTAAAAATTGGGGTTTTAGAGAACATACCTTGGAACCGAGACAAATGGATTATAGATATGGATAGAGGGCGAAAATCCGCTCAGGTTAGGCTTTTGAATCGTCAGATTTGGTTGAGAAACGAGGAAAATCGGATTTGAGGAAGTGGTTTCGCGAATGGTGGTTTCTGTGAAAATGAAGAACAATTCGCGAGACAGAAAAGAAATACTCTTGGTGTCGATCGATCCAGTCAAAATGTGTCGATCGACATGTGTTTTGAAATTTGAACCGGTCAGAGTGGTCTAACCGAGGTCAAACCTTGATTTCACTAAAAAGTGGATCGATCGACCCAAAGTGTTGGATCGACCCCTTGTCCTTTGTGTCGATCGACATGAAAGATGTATCGATCGACATGAAAGATGTATCGATCGACACAATAGACTCATGTCGCTAGTTTTTCCTGTAAAGACTCAAGAAAAACCAAAATCTAAAAAATTAGGCATAATACTCATATGTACAGACTCACCAGTGGGTTGCCTCCCACTCAGCGCTTGTTTATAAGTCATTAGCTTGACTGTGGCACGTGAGATGTCAGGTGGTTTCGCCAAAGGCAGAGCATGCCTTCGCGAAACTCTCCTCATCCATGGTGGTGTATATGCATTGTGTGAGTGAAACTGACCGAGGAACTTGGGAAGGACAGCAAGGTCAGGTGGAACATTTCGCTTCCTGACTCTATTCCCTGCAAAATCAGCATCAGAGTTAGCGTACTTGAGGTCAGAGAATGCGTACCTTGGCTTGGTGAGATGTGGCCTAGGTGTGATGTTTGGAGCTTTCTCTTAAGAGCAGGCACAGGCTTTGAAGATGTTAGAGCAGGCTCAGCATGAACCGCCATATTCTCTTCTCCCATCTCAGTCTTTGGTTCTATCTCAACACTGAATCTTTGTCCATCAATGGTTGATTGATAGGTCAAGAATTATCCCTATTCTAACTGCAAGTGCACAGTGATGTGATTGTAGTACTTAGGGTATCGAATCCACAAGGACTCCGGTCACACGATAGATTATAAGTAATTCGGATTAAACTAAGCGAAGCAGATTTGTAAAGTAGTAAACGAAATAGCAAGTAAACAAATTAAGCGAGGTGGATGTAAGCAATCAAACGAAGGCGTCAGGTTTCAGGAGTTCTCAGGATATCAGGAAATCAGATAACAGATAATCAGATTCAATTTATAGCGTTCTTGAACTAGAATCACGAAGGTAAAACTAACCAGCTGTCGCTGCGATAATTATCTATGTCTAACAACCTAGCAGACCAACTTTCGTTGCGAATCCTAGAGCTCTAAACATGCATTAATTCCAAGTTCATTCGTTCACAATTTCTGTAAGCCAAATTCCTTTGCGAATAGACAAATTGCTCACCTAAATCAGATCTAGTTAAATAAACCAACTGTCGTTGTGTAAATCAACCTAAAATCAATAATCTAAATGGCCAGTTCAGATCAAGCATTAAGAACAGATTAGATGAAGAACTAGATGATGAATCTAAATAAATTAGTTAATCTAACATTCCTTCAAATCCCTAGTGAGAATCCCTAACCTAACAAGAAATCTACTCAGACATAGCAATCATGACAGAAAACATAGTCAAAATAGATATCAAAGAATAATCAAGAGAATAAGCACAGGGGTTCGAAATGCTCCCAAAACGTCCAATTAGGCTCCATATGTCCTTAAACCTGTAAAACACCAGAAAAGACTCCAAAACACATAGAAAGACTCGATAACAAAGACATA
The DNA here is from genome assembly GCA_030180135.1 of Orychophragmus violaceus. NCBI lineage: Eukaryota > Viridiplantae > Streptophyta > Magnoliopsida > Brassicales > Brassicaceae > Orychophragmus > Orychophragmus violaceus. Next base: position 71,124,192 of record CM058237.1, read on the forward strand.
TACCATGGTTAAAATCCCTAAAATCCATGGTATATCATTGATCTCTGCAGTCTATTCATCGTGAACTGCAAAGGCTTATCTCCCAGGTGGAGATCAATCAGACCATGTTGCACATAAATTACAGCTCCAGCAGTGGCTAAAAAGGATCTACCGAGTAATAGAGGATCATCAGGCTCAATCTCATACTTCAGCACCACAAAGTCCGTTGGAATCAGGTAATTCTCAACTCTGAGAGGGATGTTCTCAAGAACTCCTTCTGGATACCTCTTTGATCGATCAGCTAGGACAAAAGAGATCCTAGTGGGCTGAAAGTTCAACAGTCCTAATCTCACAGCCACAGAGTATGGCATGAGATTTACACTTAAGCCAAGATCACACAACGACCTCTTAAACCTGTCTCTGTAGAATACAATCGATAAATAAATAAAACTTTTTTGTTTATTCATTTTAAATAGATATATATATATATATATAATATATATTGACAAATATGTATTTTAATGTTAAGTGTTTTTAAAAAATATTTTGAAATAAAATTTTTTTTGCATTTTGATAGGGTCAGAGTTTTATCATATTCTACTGCAAGTGCACAGTTATGCAATGTAGTACTTAGGGTATCGAATCCACAAGGACTCACGGTCACACGATAGATTATATGTCGTCAAGCTAACTAAATCAAATCCAGAGAGAGCGGTAAACAAAAGCAATAAACTAGAAGGTGTTTTCAATAAGAAGAAAGGTGTCAGACTTAGGAATTTCTCGGGAATTATGCTATGCAAGATACTTAACTAACCGGATTCAGATTAAACACAGGTTCAAGAACTAGAAACACAATGCTAAATAATCCAACTCTCGCTGAGATTATTTCTATATCTAGCAACCTAGCGATCCAAATCTATTTGTGATCCTTGAGTTCTAAATAAGCATTAAGAACAGGTTATATCGGTTCACAATTCTCCTAAACCAAATCTCTTTGTATCTAGTCAAATTTCTCACTCTAAGTTTGTTCAGATTATAACTCACACTCTCGTGCTATTGTTAATTGTCTAAGATCTAAACCCTAGGTGATCAGTCTAGAATTCAAGATTAAAAACACTTAGGTGATGAACAATAGATGGTGAATCCTAATCATCAGTTATCAAGCAAGCATAAAATCTTTGTGAGAATCCCTAAATCTAACTAGGTTACTACTCAGACATATTAGTAATCAAACAACACATCATGAATAGAAAACCAAAAGACTGAACAGATAAAGAAAAAGGGTTCGGAATTCTTCTCTCAATGTTACAAGTAGCAAGAAATTATCCCCTCCAAATCTCTCCAGCAAGAACAAAGTTAAGAACAAGATAAAAGAATGAATGAGTCTGGAAACCTAATTAAACTCTCTAAACACGTTTTGGGGTCAGTTTAGAATTAGGGAAAACTTTTGGGCAATTCTGCAAATCTTCAAAACTTGTCTCTAACTCTCGGATGTTGTTATGTCGCGCTCAGTGTCAACCGACATCCAAGTCAGTGTCGGTCGATACTCAATCGTGGTCGAGACACCAATTTCAACTCGTTGCATAAATCACCAGAAATGTCCCAAAATCTCATCCTTTGCTCCAAACGCAAGTCTACCTGTAGAAGACTCAATAGACTCTAAAAACCAGGTTAAAGACTCAATATATACAACTATATCATGGTTGAAAACCTAGAAAAACCATGATATATCAACTCCCCCACACTTAGCTCTTGCTTGCCCTCAAGTAAGTAAAGAACCAAAGCATAAGAAAAGAGGTTTGAAAACACAGAAACTCATTTCGTCTTAGGAACTTTCGCATTCACATTTACTTAGTAAACCACCGAAAACTTTCCTACAGAACTCAAGACCACAATATACTTCCCCCACACTTAGCAACTGTCCCAAGTAAACTCCACAATCAAGTTAGGACATTCAAGTTCACCACACTAGCCTCTGTATACAATTAGGTGCAGTCTCACAGAGGGAGTATCGAATCAAAGTACACATGGACTCAATCTATTCAGTATCTGACAACCAAACTGTCGGTTTCTGGTTTCTTTCTTTTCCCTTTCTCCCTTAGCACTGATTTTTCCCCACTGTGTATCATTTTATTTTTTTTTATCAGTGCTCTTCCCTTTTTATTGGGGTTTAAATTTGGATCTTTCCATGGATACACAGGAGGTAATAGGGGTCTCTACCACTCCCGCGACCACTTCGAAGCTACTAGCTTATCCTCGGTTTTTATGTCTATTTTTTTTTTACTTTCAAGGGAGGGGAAAATCAGAAACCATACTTTAGAAAAGGATCATAGGCTGTGTCAAACACATCAAAGGAATCCGACCCAAAGATTACCAAGCCCCTAGGTGAGAAATTAAAGTCAAGATTAAGTGTGAGACTAGTGATGGATCCTCTGAATACGTGGTTAGATATGGGTGTCCTTGGTAGGTTGATCCGTTTGGGGGTTTTCTAATAGTCATAGAGGTCCTGAAAGTCCGTCCAATGGTCACTTAGTTCTTGTTCCAGCGAAAAATTTCCTCGAAAAATCCTAGTTTCATACAAGTTTTGACTCAATAAAACAATTTTGAAAACTAGTGAAAACATGGGACTGACTCTAAGAAAACAAAACACAATGTCAGTATCCACCTCCTCCACACTTAAACTGCATTGTCCCCAGTGCAATTGTAACATGATATCGGTATAAAGCAAATTGGAACCATAAAGATTTGGAGCAGAAACTTACATGTGGTCGCAGTCGGTGTCGACCGACACCCAGCCTGTGTCGACCGACACTGATATCTGCAGTCTTGTGTTCCTCTCGGGTCTGACATACAAAAGCAATAAAATTCAAAAGACACAAGAAATAAAACCAAAAAAGAAAAGAAAACTAACCTACAGTGGGTTGCCTCCCACTCAGCGCTCTTTTAAAGTCAATAGCTTGAATAGGCAGTGGGTGGATTATCCAGATAGACAATGTTGCCATCTGAAATTTCAGCTTTCGCCCAGTAATGCTTCACCCTTTGTCCATTGACTGTGAATTCGTCTCCCTTGGAACTCATCAGGACTACAGCTCCGTGTCTAGCTTCTTTGACAGTGAATGGACCTTACCAACGAGAACGCAGCTTTCCAGGAAACAATGTTAGTCGAGAATTTTCACGAGATGATCTTCTTGTCATGATAGGCCTTTGTGCGCTCTTTGTACAGCCTTGAGTTCTTATAAGCATGGTGGCGAATTTCATCCAACTCATTTAGCTGTATCAAGCGCCTCTTAACTGCAGGTTTGAGATCATAGTTCATCTGTTTGACAGCCCATCTGGCCTTGTGCTCTAGCTCAACTGGAAGGTGACAAGCTTTCCCATATAGTAGATGGAATGGTGTAGTCCCCAGTGGCGTCTTGAATGCAGTTCTGTAAGCCCACAACGCATCATCCAACTTTGCAGACCAATCCTTCCTAGTCTTCCCAACTGTCTTCTCCAGAATCTCCTTGATCTGTCTTTTAGAGACTTCCACTTGTCCGCTAGTCTGAGGGTGATATGGAGTAGTCACACGATGATTAACACCATGCTTTTTAAGCAGCTTCTCGAAAACTTTGTTGATAAAGTGAGTTCCACCATCACTTATCACAATCCTAGGGACTCAAAATCTGGGGAAGATGGTAGTCTTAAACAGCTTAAGAACTACCAAAGAATCATTGGTTGTACTTGCAATTGCTTCAACCCACTTGGATACATAGTCCACAGCAACCAATATATACATGTTCCCATAGGAAGATGGAAACGGACCCATGAAGTCGATGCCCCAGCAATCAAAGACTTCAACCTCTAGGATGAAGTTTTGTGACATATCGTGTAACGCCCATTTCCCATTCTCCGCTGACCGTCGAGCTGACCGGTCAACAATCAAACAAGAACATGACCGATCGAACCCGAGCAAGTCGAACAGGAAAAGTTCGTCACAGGACGAAGTCAGAGACGGATCGGTTTGAGACAAAGGCTCGCACTAATCCATCCTTAACCTCGCTATCCTCACTTCCGTAATACAAGTTGTACAGCTTGTACCACTTCGGTGAGTTGTGTCGGCTCGGACGAAACCTAATATCAGGGAAACAATTTCATTTCTGAGTAACCAAACGTTCAGCACAACGTTTAATAGAATTTTTACAAACAATCGTCAATTCAAAACACAAAAGTAAATCAACCACATAAAATGGCGCCAAAGCCGAACCGAAAATAAAACATCCAAAACCCCGAATCAAATCCCGTCACAAGCCATCCCGAAACTACACCGAGGCCTCCCGCGTCCGTCGCTGCTAAACCTGAAAAACACAAAAAGAGTCTAATGAGCGATCTAAGATCACCCAGCGAATCGGCTCCCCACTATCCGCTTCTAATCTATCTAAAGTCTACAAATTCCCGCCCCAAAACCCAAAATAACAATCAACATGAATAAATAGTCGATCACGCACAACCACGTCGTGATAAACCCACACACACAGTCAAGCCAAAGATACAGAGAATTAAGGGAAATCGAGGGCACTGCGGCACATGTCCTCGATTGGACTCGATCAATCTATCGCGCAACAAAAGAAATAACAAAACAACGCTGGGCCCTACGATCTCGGTAACTTCTACGGGTCTACATCGTTACCTACATGGTAACTAACCCACGACTCCTAACCGTGTACACAAGGTCCCCACGGCTAGGACACCGTTCTCTGTCCATCGATACGCGGTGACTCCTGTTACCCCAGGTAACCTGAGTTTCCATGCGATCCGGCCCTAGGACATGACCCCGTATTCTCCGAATCGCACACCTACCGGTGTCACCCAGTAGGTTAACACCATAACCGGAATCGCCATGATCCGATTAGGCAAAACCCGAGGATCCAATCGGGTCGGAAGTACCGGAACGTAAACAAAACCTAGGCTTGAGGAATCTAACGCACCCTAGAGTCCTAGTGCAGAAATGTAAACACGCAGACTCGCTGGGACTCTAGCACAGATCACGCAATCAATAATAACAACAACAAGTCCCCAACCATTCCGCAAGCCACTATACTACCAACACCACCGCTCTGACTAGGTAAGATATCTAGTCAGCACCACTAACTTACCCGGTCCCGTGACCGGAGTAAGTGTCCACAATGACTGCTCGGCCCAACACCGAGCAGTCTAACAAGCATGCACACAAAGCTCAACACAGCACAATAAACACAACAATCAATCACGCAATCACAATCAATCACAGCAATCACAGCAATCACAACACAAGCAGGCCTATTAGGGTTTCTAAGTCTTTTAATTCATTATTATCCGCTACCTTGGGTTAGCGGATTGCTAACCCGTAGACGGCTTACAACACACTCCACTTCCTTATTTAAACCATTTTAGATGTCTTTTATTAACTCCACGATCTGTCGGTTTAGAGTTAGTAAACTTACTAACTCCCCGACATCTCATTATTAATTAATTTACTTCATTACCCTTTTCCGCTATTAAACCTAAACCCAAGTCCCGTTACAATATTCTATACGCCCGTTTAGGTTTAACTCATATTTTAATGTCGTCTTAATTCCCGTATATAGATTCATTAATTATCGTTCTTATACATATATAGATGCATATACGGTCCTAAACAATGGTCTATATAAATGCATCAATCAATCGTTTCTAACAACCTAGCGGCACCCAATCGATTAACCTTTTAATTCTTTAAACCCTAACGTGCTTATCTGATCCTAACCGGTTTAACATTAAACGTCCAATTAATTATTAATTACCAATCAGGATAATTAACGGGTATGCAACCCTAGCACTACGGTTTCTCAATTCTCGGTCTAAAGGAATCTAAAGGTTTGTGAGTCGACTCACAGTGAGATAGGCGCGGAACGACGGTCTGACGCGGTATGAATCCCGAGACCTCCGAATTGAAACCCGAACTTCCCGAACGCACGAACACGAACCCCGAGGCTTCCCAAACACCCTGACATGAACCGCAACTGAGAATGGCCGGAGTCAATGCGTTGACCGGCGTTGACCACAGCGTTGACCAGCGTTGACTTTGACCTCCGGTTGACCGTTGACTTTGACCGTTGACCAAAGGTTGACCGTTGACTTTGACTGAACCGGTTTACCACCCAATTGAACCGGCTGAACCAACTGAACCATCTGAACCAACTGAATCGGTCTAATTAGAACCGGTTAGGTTAAACCGGTTTGGTCAAACATTGACCGGTTTGACCTAACCGTTGACCAAGGCCGAACCAGCCCTAAACCAACCCCAATCTTGAACCAAACCATGCTGACCCAACCACTGAAGAACCGGCTTCAATCTGACGGCGGCGAAGCTTCTCCGGTGACCGGCTCCGGCGTTGACCGGCGGTGGTCTGGCGTTGACCGGCCGGTTCACCCCTTTTTCCGGTGAACCAGAAGACGATCCACCTATCAAACTGACCGCAAAGAGCAGATCTAGCCATTCTTGGAGTCAAAACATCCAGATCTGATGGAGGATAAGAAAGATACACCAAATTTCCAACTGCATCAGCTTTCCGGCCATTTTTCGGCCAGATCCGGCGACGTCGGTCATGACTGGCTGGATGGAGGTTGTAGAGGAGGGAGAGTGGAAGCTATAACACTTTGCAGAAGTGGATTCGGGTTTATATTGAGAGAGATATGGTATTTTTGGTGGAAGAAGGTCTTATAAACACTCAAGAACACTTTGAATGTTCTTGAGGTTCTATGAAGATTCAAAGGCTTTTTCTGGGTTTTCTGGGCAAGTGGGATGAATGTAGAGAGATAGGAGAGAGAGCTCGTGGGTGTGAGGTAGAGAGAAGTTTTTGTGAGCTCAAATGAATTTTTTCTCCTCACATGCTCTTTTTCCTTTCATGCAAAAAGATGCATGAATCACCATGCATTGACACCTAACCATGAGATGTGGCGACCCTGGGGCATTTACACTTGTCCTTCTGAGTATTTTGAGCCCAAAAATCCTTCCCTAAACCGGCCTTGACCAACATTAAACCCCTCTTGACCCGTTGCTTCAGTTTCCTCGATTGTGCGAATATTGTTTTAGAAATTACCAACTGATTCCCATAAATCCCCAAACCTCCACAATCAGATTCTCCATGCTATTAGATGAATTTAACATTTTGAATCACCTCAATTGGAGTTTCCTATCTCCCGTTATGATTTTCCGAAGTTTTCTCCCGTTTTATCGGTTTCCATTCCCGACAAGCCGAAAAGCCTGTTTCTGCTCCGATTTCTCCAACTCTGGTCTTGTGAACATTCTTTATATTGAGATATAAGAATATTCGGCCCGTCTCGGCTTCCGTCTCGACTTTTGGTAAAATTACCATTTTACCCCTGACTTAGGTAAAATGACAATTTTACCCCTGGTTGACTTTATGCTGCCGTTGACCGTATTTTTGATACGGGGTATCACATTCTTCCCCACTTACAGGAATTCGGTCCCCGAATTCTCCGTCACTATCAGACTTCAAATCGGTTACGAATCCTGCAAGTTGCTTCATCACTTCACTCCGACGCTTCTATACTCGAACACTGCTGCATACCACTGACCTCCTCGTTACTGCGATCCTTCTGTCTCGTTCCTTTTTACCCAACTGATCTTCACAACACTTCCGCTCTGGTCCTCAGTCTTGTCTTCCCTTGCTTCACTTGATCCTTAACTGTTCCCATCTGTCTCGATCTTCGAACTTAACCTCGGTTGGTTTCTCTACTCTGATTCTCACTTCGGCTTCCCCACTTCGCTTCGACCTCCACGTCATTCTGGTTGTAACTTTCTTTCTTCTTTTCTGAGACACTCTTCAGGAATCTGATCGTCTGCTTCCTTCTCATTGCTTCCAACTGAAGGATTCTTTTAGGTTAATCCTGATTCAATTCCAGATTCAGATCATCCTAAACATGCAGATCTAGGTTCTCTTGAATAGAAACAATATCAGATCTCACCTTATACTTGTTTATGCAGCGGAAAGAGAAGGTATATCAGAGATCAGAGAGCCACCGAGTGATAACTCCTCCAGAGGTTCACACACGCACACCAAGCAGGAAGAAGGCTGCTAGACCAAGAGAGAGGAGGCGCAGGAAGAGAGGAGGGAGGCGCAAATCAGCTGAGGAATTAGAGAGCTTTAGGTCAAGTTTTATTCATTAAAACTCCCTTTAGTTCTCATGGGCTTTTGGGCCCAATTCTCAGTTCTGATTAAATCCCATGGATTTAATCAGGCCCTTTATTCTCTCTAAGTACAGTAAATGCCTAGCACTTTTACCGTACTTCTGCTAAACCGTTCCTTCGTATTTTCCCGTTAGCTTAGGCGTGTGACCCATATGGGATCATACAATAAAGGCAATAAGTCCAAGACTTATAGATAATGAGCGGACTCTAGCAAGCCATCATGACCCCCAGCATTGTATGACTTATGTCTGATTATTGACATACTCTTACTTTCTAGAGACAGTACAGAGATTACTGGACACAATTCCAACAATCTCCCACTTGTACTGGAATCTCTGTATTCATAATCCTTTTGTCTCAATATCTCTATTAGTCATAAGGCAAGATTAGTGTCATCCTTATAAAGCCTAATCTTGTTCATCGGACTCTGATTCGATACTGACAATCCAAACGACTCGGGACAGTACGTTTGAGCATGGCCATGCATTTTCCAGTATTCAAATCTCCGATTGGCCTAGAGATATTCACTCCATTTATATTGGAGGGACAAATCCCGTCTTGTTCCATCACTGTAAACTACTCATTTCATAATACACCCAAACAAGGTCCTTATAACTATCGCTTAACGACAGCATTAGACAATGATCAAAGCGCATTAGTTCATGTGTAGTCACATGCATGCGAACTCAGGTCTAAGGACTATACTCTATAGTCGTAGTAAGAATCTCTTATGACACAGATATAAATATCCTGAAGAGTTCTTATAATCGGGTCATGTCCGGTCGTATGTACCCAACATACACCTATGTACTGACTTTGATGCCGCGCATCTATGACACACTGAGACTTTGTCATAAGTCACATACCAATCTAGTCTCACACGGTTGTTGGTGTTCCAATTTCAACAACCTTCGACTAGGGACAGGATGATATGAAACATCTATCAAATATAGGGTCTCATGATCAAGCTAAATGACTTTGATAACTCAAGATCAAGTCACTTACTTCGATGACCTATAAAATGGTTTATATCATTTTGGAACGATTATTTCATCACAGTTAAAATAATCTTGAAATAATAATTTCATTAAACATCTTGAATGTTTTACAAGAACATATCAAATAACTAAATAAAGCCCTTTAATAACTCCCACTGAAATTAAGACTGCATCTTAATTTCACTTATCCTACAGCAACAGTCCGCGACTCGTGCTTAGGCCTAAGGAGTGGCTTCGTTAATAGATTAGCAACGTTCTCATTCATTGAAACTTGCTGATCTACTTAACATCTCTGTCATTTATCTCACGGAATAGGTTATACCTACCCTCAAGGTGTTTGGACCTCTGATGTGCAGCTAGTCTCATCTATGCTGGGAATCACATCAAGTTCAGTGACGAACTCTTCTTTCCAAACAACCTCTTTCGCCGCTTTCCAAGCTGCGAAATGTTCAGCTTAAGTCATGGAGTCAGCAACAGTGCCTTGCACCGCCAGACAGACACAAGATATAACCGGACTGTGACCGGAAATCATCTTTGTCCGTTGGAAACTTGCCTTTCAGACTCTACCGACTCGTAGCACCTCACTTTCTCCGTAACTCAAGAATTTATCCTTAGTATTCCTCAAATACTTTAGGACATTCTTTACGGTAATCCAGTGATTCTTTGCTGGATTTGACTGGTCTTTACTTGTCTTGCTTAACATTAAAGCAACATCAAACAAGTACGTTTCATGGCATACATGATAGATCCAATTGCCGACGCATATGGAATCTTATCCATGCATTTAAGCTCAGCAGTTTTCGTAGGACACTGTGTCTTGCTTAACGTAATGCCATGTGACATTGGCATAAAACCCTTCTTGGAATGCTGAAAACGTGTAGGACTTTGTCGGGATAAGAATCCTGACATTGTCCTACCAGCTCTTTCGGATCTCTATCTTTAGATCCAAAATCCAAGAACATACGTGGCTTTACCCATGTCAATCATTAGAACCAACTCCCAAGCCAGTCCTTAACCGACTGCAGCATTGGGACGTCATTTTCGAGAATCAGTATGTCATCGACATACAATATGAGAAATGCAATATCGCTCCCACTAATCTATTAGTAAACGCACAGTTCCAATTCGTTCCTGTTCAAGTCAAAACCTTGATTACTTCAACAGAACGAAGATTCCAACTCCGATATGTTTGCTTCCATCCATGAATGGATCGATGAAGCTAACTTACATAAAATGTAATTTTTCGGAGAGTCCGGGCTCACTATCGCTTCTTTGAATTTCGCAGATTCGTCGCTTTCAGTGATCATCAGATCATGCGAACTTTCAATGATTATCAGGTTCAACTAATGACGAGAAATCACTCTCGGATTAGTAACTGATTCATTCATATCTGCGAACTTCAGGCTCCACAGGTGTAGATTCTACAGAAATCTGTAAATCCATCCGTCGCTCTCCCTCAACAGGTTGAGCAGCCTCCTGTATGTCTCGAATTTCTTCGAGTTATACTTTTACTCCCACTGTTCTTCTTGGAAAGTAACTTCCCTTCTTAGAAAACAGAATGGACGTAAAAGTAACAAGCCTTGGTTTCCCTAGGACAACCAGCGAAGTAGCTCAACTACAAATACTCAGTAAAGACGAATTTGGATCGATTCCAATCCACATTTACGTGGTGTCTTTCAACTGATATTGGTGGAACTAATTTAGCGCAAACTTAGATATTTCTAGAGCGTTATTTTAAAAAATATCATGGAAGATTCGTGTGACTCATCTTTAAGATCTGATTCTTTCTCACAGAAACACCTTCAGGTTTTCAGGAGAAATGAGCTGTGAAACGATTTCACACTCATTCAGATGATCACACAATCAATGACTTAAGTATTCTCACTCGTGATCTAATCCAGAGTCTTAATACTTCTGTCATTCAGATCCTATACTTCATTCTGGAACTCTTTCGACCATGTCAAAGAATTCCTACTTGTGTCTCATCAAATTAACACAGTCACACTCACTGAAGTAATCAGTAGAGACAATGAAGTACAGGAAATTTTCTCTGGCATTACTGCTCATTGGGCCACATACATGAGTATGTTCCAGGTCCAATAAGCCTTTGGGCTTTTCTCTAGCTCGGCTAAGATAGGCCCTTTACCTTTTGGTCCAGTAAACAGAATTCAAGTCTCATAAGATATCTTATCAAATGAGCCCAACAGTCCATAACTATGGGATTTCTGAATCCGACTTACTCTATGTGACCAAGACTTTTATGCCAAGAAAAATCAGGTTTAATTCATCAGATTTAAACCAATTCGGTATTTATGTTACATTTAGGCATTCTTTGGTTTAAGATGTAAAACCCATTCCATGAATAGGGTGCTACAATTAATATTTCATTAAGATCAAAAGAACAAAAACTTGTCTTTTATCAAAATGAAAAACATTCAAATTCTTACAAGAAAATGAAAGACAACTCTGCTTAAAGCAGGTACATTGTAGCAATTACTTAATACAAAACCAAGCCTCAAAGGGATCTATAAGTGAAAACCCTACGGCTGAGGCAGCATCCCAAGCTCCTTCCAGACATGTAGTTTCACTTGCCCTTCCTTCAAAGTTCTACTGTTGCCCAGGCTCTGCATATTCTAACAAATATCAGTGCCACAACCAGTATCCAATACCTATAAGGTAGAACTTGAAGTAATAACATGAATACCTGAGGAAGTAGTCTCATACATCAACTTCAACTCCTCATCATCTTCCATGAATTTAATGAAATTTCTCTTCCAATGCCCTGTCTCTTTACAGTAGCAGCACTTACCAACGTAAGAGGTATCTGACTCGGGCTCAGAAGACACACGCTTGCCATGATTCAAAATCTGGACAACTTTGTCTTCACCCTTGTCAGCATTAGGTTTAGTAAACCTACCCTTCTCATTCATGAGATTGCACAGGGTACTCTTCACGTTTGGCTCAACTGTCTTCAGCATATCATGCAGTTCAGTCAACGTCTTCGTTAAGCCTTTCTTGATATAGTTCCTTACGAACTTATCATAGCTTGACGGCAGTGACTGCAGAATGATCTCAGTTGCCAATTCCTGGCTAACTGGATAATCCAGTTTCCTCAGGTTATCAATGTAACCCATCATTTTACTGACATGAGGACTTACTGGATGATCATTTGGTAGCTTGCAGCTAGTGAGAGATTTAACCAACTGGTATCTCTCCACTCTTACCTGCTCCTGAAATTTCAATTTCAGGCTGCTGATCATCTCTATTGGCGACTCCATGTTCTCATATTGCTTCCGCAAGTCTGAGTCCATGGTAGCCAATATCAGACCACGCACATCTACCGCATCATTATAATGCTTATTCCAAGCATCATATACTGCATGGGAGGCATTGGACCCGATCCTCACGGGGAGAGCTCTCTCAAGGACATAGTCCTTTCTCTCATGTCTGAGAACTAGCCTCAGGTTCCGCGACCAAGTCAAGAAATTTGATCCGTTCAGCTTGTCCATCTTAAGGACAGACCGGATCGAGAAAGTGTTTGTGCTAGTCATAACTGAAAATTAAGATAAAAGGATTTTAGTTAATATGTTCAATATGATTAATCTCGTATTAAATTTAATATGATTAATCATGCATTATATTCAATAACATCAGTTACCCTCAATAGAATATAATGATTCCAAGATCCACATATAACTAAGATCAAAGTGGGCCACTGGCCGTCACCTAACCTTAGCTTATATCGGTAAGCCCTTTGTCGGCTAATTATATCCGTGATATAACTCTTGGTTGTGAATCTGGGCCCGAGGCCCAATCCACTCTGATGTCTCAAGGCCCGGGACTCCCGATGGCCCAGTCAAGAAAACCAGACTATACAGTCATGTAATCATTAATGTCTGGGACTCCCAATGACATTTATGAATCACAAACCGTCTTATCCACGCAAAAGTAGACATCCTCACACTGTAAGGCCATGAATACAATTGAATGGGCTTCGACAGCTGACATAGCCTGGACAAGACATCCAACGCTTGATATTTTTGAGGTTCGTAGGTTTATTTTAAAAATTCATTCCCAAAATAGAAGATTACTATTTCGGGAAACTTTCTATTTTTGGAAACCTACTATTTTTGGAAACTTTCTAAAATTGGAAACTTTCTAAAACCGGAAACTTTCTAACTTTAGAAATTTCTTAAAATCCAAAACTTGCAAATCTAGAAACTTCTATTTTAAGAAACTTTCTAATTTCAAAATTTCGGAAACTTTAATTTAAAATCGATTTATAAAATTTTATAAAATAAATTTTAAATTAATCTGAAGAAAAGACTCAAATAATTGGCCCAATTGTTTTAACTTCTTGGCCCGAGGCCCAAGAATTGGTCCATGTCCAAGACATAACCCAATTGCCCAATTAAATGACATAACCGGTCTGGTTCATTAAAATTGGTCTAACCAAATTTTAATTACTACGATGACCACAATTGTCAACCGGTTATTTACTAAACCGGATTTTCTCAATTTATTTGGTCCAACCAAATCAAATTAGAAAATCACTGGTTTAGGCACAAAATCCAATTTTCGACTTTGGATTTCTTATCCCGGTTTAACCAGAACTTAATAAAATTATTAAATCTATTTATTAAACCGTGACGATTTGATTTTAATCAAGTTTTAAACCGAACCATAAAACGAACCGAACCGATTGATCACGTGAACCGATCACGACCTAGCCGTGTCTTCACGCGATCACGTCAGCCGCAAAACCTAGCACGCGAATCGTGGGCCAGCCGCACGAACGGGATGGGACGCGATCCGAGATCAGTCCATCTCGATCATGATCCGCCCATGGCTCGATTCGGGACGGGACGGGACAGCTCACGCCGTGCAATCCAGCAGTCCATCTCGCGCGCATCATCACTTGATCGGTCGACAAGGAACGGCATCGCAAGCGGGACGCAGGATGCGTGATCGGACGGTCGGGTCAGCAAGCGGGACGATGCCGATCGGGACGAGCCGGACGAGTTGCGATCGGGACGAGATGCGATCGATCCGATCGATCAGCCCATCTCTCGCGATCGGACGCATGACGTGATCCTCGCGATCCTTGCGCCTCACGGTCGTCCGGTCCATCTGCCGCGATCGGATGATCACGCGACTCGATCCTTTAGCGATCGGTCCGTGCATCATCAAACCGACGCATACCAAATCATATAGTTTGGTCATGCAATTTTCTTTAGTTTGTTTAGGTTTCAATTCCCTGTTGCTTAAGTGATTTCTCTTATCAGTAGATTGATTCAAAACACTTTTAAACAAGAAAAACAATCCTAAACATGAATCTAAACAAGAAAAACCAGAACCAATGGCTCTGATACCACTGAAGGATGTTTTAGGTTAATCCTGATTCAATTCCAGATTCAGATCATCCTAAACATGCAGATCTAGGTTCTCTTGAATAGAAACAATATCAGATCTCACCTTATACCTGTTTATGCAGCGGAAAGAGAAGGTATATCAGAGATCAGAGAGCCACCGAGTGATAACTCCTCCAGAGGTTCACACACGCACACCAAGCAGGAAGAAGGCTGCTAGACCAAGAGAGAGGAGGCGCAGGAAGAGAGGAGGGAGGCGCAAATCAGCTGAGGAATTAGAGAGCTTTAGGTCAAGTTTTATTCATTAAAACTCCCTTTAGTTCTCATGGGCTTTTGGGCCCAATTCTCAGTTCTGATTAAATCCCATGGATTTAATCAGGCCCTTTATTCTCTCTAAGTACAGTAAATGCCTAGCACTTTTACCGTACTTCTGCTAAACCGTTCCTTCGTATTTTCCCGTTAGCTTAGGCGTGTGACCCATATGGGATCATACAATAAAGGCAATAAGTCCAAGACTTATAGATCATGAGCGGACTCTAGCAAGCCATCATGACCCCCAGCATTGTATGACTTATGTCTGATTATTGACACACTCTTACTTTCTAGAGACAGTACAGAGATTACTGGACACAATTCCAACACCAACAACAACACTGATCTTTCTTTCCCAAATCTCCTTGCTAACTCATCATACCTCTCGACTTCTTTCTGTCGGACACTCGATAAGCTGATACATTTCCACTGACGATGTCTACCACTGATTCACGGCCCGGTCTACTTGTCTCACGACGTCTTGTCACTTCATCTCGCTTTCGGGTTCGGGTTCGGTCTCGGATTCACATCGCGTCGCCATTCCGTCCTACAATCAATACCACAACTCACTGAAACAATTAGTTCCATTCCGATTTATCCCCGACATCACTTTCCCATAGAAATATGGTTACTTAATCACGTACCCGACGGTTACTCATGATTAAGTAACAATACACTATAAGTCCGCTCCCTCGCGAATCGACGGTTGAACAAAACCGTTCTCAGTCGGCTCAAAACTTGAAATAAAATTGAAACAAAATCAACACTTTACCTTTCTAACAAACCGAAGAGAAGCGAACAATCACTATTTGAATTCCGAACAACTAACCACCCAACGGTCTCTAAGACCCAAAACGATTCATCTATCAAACCACGCATGCTAATACTACACAAACTACCGCACAACAAATCAATCAATCAATCAATCAATCAATCAACAGAAAAAGGAAACAAGCAATTACCACACACAAAATCACGCAATCTAATGATCGGTCGGATGCGTCGTCAGTCCGGGTTCAGGTCATGATGAACGGTCGTCAGTTCCGCTCATCATTTGTTTTCACACAGTAGTCTATTTGCTTTCATAACCATCTTGATCATGCAAATAGTTACTATGCTACTCAAAACGATCAGCAGAACACTCTGCATCCACCACATACATAAAACGATATATCATACATCATAAGGTTTTTAGTACATGGTCCTGCTCAGAGTCTCTACACACATAAGACCGTCATCATATCCAAAACCCCATACCGCGCCGCTATACATCCGAAAAGTCAAAGACGACACGCAAAGTCGCCTATCCGCCGATCTATATACAAGACAAAAAGAAGTTAGTGCCCCCACTTACCTGGCCTAACTACTCCTATCCTAACCCAACGCCTCCAGCAAGACCTAAATGCCCAACACCACTGGCAAAACAGCTTGTTGTAGTATCCGTTGGCAGGTGCGCCGGGAGGGTGTGGCGAGTGTGTGTCTCGAGATGGTGCTCCGACATGCTGTGGCTCGGCTATCGGGCAAAGGTGAGCAACATGACCTGCGCGGCCACCCAACTGACCGACTGGAGTGGACGCTGAACGTGGTCCACGATAACGCACGGGTGCCTGATGACCATAGCTACTACACAACTGACAAAGAGAAGTCGGCTCGATCGGGGAATCGATGAAACAATCGGGTGTGCGATGACCCTCACCTCTACAAAACTGGCAAGTCCTCACTGGCTCGGGTCTAGTCGACTAAACGACCGGCAACTGAACAACGGGCGGCTGACTGGGCTCGAGGTCTCTGCGACTGGGTCCCGCTCGATATTCCTCTGGTACTGGTACTCGGTACGGCTCTCCATCGGTATACACGGTCCTAATCCGAAAATCGGACAAGTCGATACTCCGTGACCCTCGTGACCACACCATGGACAGTGGTCGAGTCCCGGTACTGGATGGTACGGCTCTCGAAGACACAGGTCTACTGCTCGGGGTCACCAATGCAAATGGAACTCATATACTCCACACCCACTGCATGCTCGGCTCTCTAGTACTGCTGGCGGTGCCTCTATCGCCTCAGCTGGTGGCAAAACTGACTCGAACTCTGACTCCGTAGATGCTGGTGATGAGATCCGACCTACTGCTCCAAAACAACCTCATGTATCGCTACCTGCTCATCCACCAGCTACTCCCAGTGTGGATACTGCTCCGGGTCTGGTACATCGGGGGTACGTCTGATGCTGCAACTGCCTATGGCACATCTGTCTCTGGCCACTGCGGTGGTAACTGTAACTCACATCTGCTCCTCCCAAGAATCCTATCATCCCTGAAACTGAACCAACTGACCATGCGGCGAACCGACTGATCTCTGCTGACTCATGCCGCTCATCAGTAACTGCTCCGCGCACATACACACACACCTCCACTCCACCCAGGACACACTGCTGCACGACTGCAATCAAAAACTAAAAGACGAGTTAGTACAAATAATACGACAATCCTATTTCCCATCCCAACCCCGGGTTTAACGGACGCGGCTCGGTTTCCTAATGGATGCTTGTGTGACACATTTAACTCGATAAAACACGAAAAACACTCAAAAATGAAATGTTTCGAAACCCATGCAGAACCATGCTCTGATACCACCTTTCTGTAACGCCCCTTTCCCATTCTCCGCTGACCGTCGAGCTGACCGGTCAACAATCAAACAAGAACATGACCGATCGAACCCGAGCAAGTCGAACAGGAAAAGTTCGTCACAGGACGAAGTCAGAGACGGATCGGTTTGAGACAAAGGCTCGCACTAATCCATCCTTAACCTCGCTATCCTCACTTCCGTAATACAAGTTGTACACCTTGTACCACTTCGGTGAATTGTGTCGGTTCGGAAGAAACCTAATATCAGGGAAACATTTTCATTTCTGAGTAACCAAACGTTCAGCACAACGTTTAATAGAATTTTTACAAACAATCGTCAATTCAAAACACAAAAGTAAATCAAACACATAAAATGGCGCCAAAGCCGAACCGAAAATAAAACATCCAAAACCCCGAATCAAATCCCGTCACAAGCCATCCCGAAACTACACCGAGGCCTCCCGCGTCTGTCGCTGCTAAACCTGAAAAACACAAAAAGAGTCTAATGAGCGATCTAAGATCACCCAGCGAATCGGCTCCCCACTATCGGCTTCTAATCTATCTAAAGTCTACAAATTCCCGCCCCAAAACCCAAAATAACAATCAACATGAATAAATAGTCGATCACGCACAACCACGTCGTGATAAACCCACACACACAGTCAAGCCAAAGATACAGAGAATTAAGGGAAATCGAAGGCACTGCGGCACATGTCCTCGATTGGACTCGATCAATCTATCGCGCAACAAAAGAAATAACAAAACAACGCTGGGCCCTACGATCTCGGTAACTTCTATGGGTCTACATCGTTACCTACATGGTAACTAACCCACGACTCCTAACCGTGTACACAAGGTCCCCACGGCTAGGACACCGTTCTCTGTCCATCGATACGCGGTGACTCCTGTTACCCCAGGTAACCTGAGTTTCCATGCGATCCGGCCCTAGGACATGACCCCATATTCTCCGAATCGCACACCTACCGGCGTCACCCAGTAGGTTAACACCATAACCGGAATCGCCATGATCCGATTAGGCAAAACCCGAGGATCCAATCGGGTCGGAAGTACCGGAACGTAAACAAAACCTAGGCTTGCGGAATCTAACGCACCCTAGAGTCTTAGTGCAGAAATGTAAACACGCAGACTCGCTGGGACTCTAGCACAGATCACGCAATCAATAATAACAACAACAAGTCCCCAACCATTCCGCAAGCCACTATACTACCAACACCACCGCTCTGACTAGGTAAGATACCTAGTCAGCACCACTAACTTACCCGGTCCCGTGACCGGAGTAAGTGTCCACAATGACTGCTCGGCCCAACACCGAGCAGTCTAACAAGCATGCACACAAAGCTCAACACAGCACAATAAACACAACAATCAATCACGCAATCACAATCAATCACAGCAATCACAGCAATCACAACACAAGCAGGCCTATTAGGGTTTCTAAGTCTTTTAATTCATTATTATCCGCTACCTTGGGTTAGCGGATTGCTAACCCGTAGACGGCTTACAACACACTCCACTTCCTTATTTAAACCATTTTAGATGTCTTTTATTAACTCCACGATCTGTCGGTTTAGAGTTAGTAAACTTACTAACTCCCCGACATCTCATTATTAATTAATTTACTTTATTACCCTTTCCCGCTATTAAACCTAAACCCAAGTCCCGTTACAATATTCTATACGCCCGTTTAGGTTTAACTCATATTTTAATGTCGTCTTAATTCCCAGATATAGATTCATTAATTATCGTTCTTATACATATATAGATGCATATACGGTCCTAAACAATGGTCTATATGAATGCATCAATCAATCGTTTCTAACAACCTAGCGGCACCCAATCGATTAACCTTTTAATTCTTTAAACCCTAACGTGCTTATCTGATCCTAACCGGTTTAACATTAAACGTCCAATTAATTATTAATTACCAATCAGGTTAATTAACGGGTATGCAACCCTAGCACTACGGTTTCTCAATTCTCGGTCTAAAGGAATCTAAAGGTTTGTGAGTCGACTCACAGTGAGATAGGCGCGGAACGACGGTTTGACGCGGTATGAATCCCGAGACCTCCGAATTGAAACCCGAACTTCCCGAACGCACGAACACGAACCCCGAGGCTTCCCAAACACCCTGACATGAACCGCAACTGAGAATGGCCGGAGTCAATGCGTTGACCGGCGTTGACCACAGCGTTGACCGGCGTTGACTTTGACCTCCGGTTGACCGTTGACTTTGACCGTTGACCAAAGGTTGACCGTTGACTTTGACTGAACCGGTTGACCACCCAATTGAACCGGCTGAACCAACTGAACCATCTGAACCAACTGAACCGGTCTAATTAGAACCGGTTAGGTTAAACCGGTTTGGTCAAACATTGACCGGTTTGACCTAACCGTTGACCAAGGCCGAACCAGCCCTAAACCAACCCCAATCTTGAACCAAACCATGCTGACCCAACCACTGAAGAACCGGCTTCAATCTGACGGTGGCGAAGCTTCTCCGGTGACCGGCTCCGGCGTTGACCGGCGGTGGTCTGGCGTTGACCGGCCGGTTCACCCCTTTTTCCGGTGAACCAGAAAACGATCCACATATCAAACTGACCGCAAAGAGCAGATCTAGCCATTCTTGGAGTCAAAACATCCAGATCTGATGGAGGATAAGAAAGATACACCAAATTTCCAACTGCATCAGCTTTCCGGCCATTTTCCGGCCAGATCCGGCGACGTCGGTCATGACTGGCTGGATGGAGGTTGTAGAGGAGGGAGAGCGGAAGCTATAACACTTTGCAGAAGTGGATTCGGGTTTATATTGAGAGAGATATGGTATTTGTGGTGGAAGAAGGTCTTATAAACACTCAAGAACACTTTGAATGTTCTTGAGGTTCTATGAAGATTCAAAGGCTTTTTCTGGGTTTTCTGGGCAAGTGGGATGAATGTAGAGAGATAGGAGAGAGAGCTCGTGGGTGTGAGGTAGAGAGAAGTTTTTGTGAGCTCAAATGAATTTTTTCTCCTCACATGCTCTTTTTCCTTTAATGCAAAAAGATGCATGAATCACCATGCATTGACACCTAACCATGAGATGTGGCGACCCTGAGGCATTGACACTTGTCCTTCTGAGTATTTTGAGCCCAAAAATCCTTCCCTAAACCGGCCTTGACCAACATTAAACCCCTCTTAACCCGTTGCTTTAGTTTCCTCGATTGTGCGAATATTGTTTTAGAAATTACCAACTGATTCCCATAAATCCCCAAACCTCCACAATCAGATTCTCCATGCTATTAGATGAATTTAACATTTTGAATCACCTCAATTGAAGTTTCCTATCTCCCGTTATGATTTTCCGAAGTTTTCTCGGTTTTATCGGTTTCTATTCCCGACAAGCCGAAAAGCCCGTTTCTGCTCCGATTTCTCCAACTCTGGTCTTGTGAACATTCTTTATATTGAGATATAAGAATATTCGGCCCGTCTCGGCTTCCGTCTCGACTTTTGGTAAAATTACCATTTTACCCCTGACTTAGGTAAAATGATAATTTTACCCCTGGTTGACTTTCTGCTGCCGTTGACCGTATTTTTGATACGGGGTATCACATCTCGTGTCTCTTGCTTATCTTCCCCCTCCTCTGACACACATCGCACTGAGAGACAAATAACTGGGCATCCTTGAACATTGTAGGCTACCAGAAGCCTGCTTAAAGAACCTTAGACACTGTCTTGAATGTAGCAAAGTGTCCAGCATACTCAGAGCCATGGCAGTGGTACAACACATTATCTACTTCAGATTCCGCAATGCATCGTCTGTAGATACCATCAGAACAGTGCTTGTACAACTAGGGCTCATCCCAGTAATTGCGCATGACTTCTCTGAGGAACTTCTTCTTAGCATAGCCTTTAAACACTTCAGGATCATCCTCTGCAGCAAGGTAGTTGGCTATATCAGCATACCAAGGTCTAGTAGGGAGAGGACCATGGGCCATCGAAGCTATGAACATGTCAGCTTCATCATCCGGAGTTTCTGCCTCTGTCCGCAGCAGATGTCGACCGACACCAGTATTGATGTCGACCAACATCGTCCCTAATCGGCCAAGCGATGTTGAGCGTGATCGATTATCGTCCGCTTTTTCGAGTCGGGTGTCGACCGACATGGAATGAGTGTCGACCGACACTGACCCTGCAACCCGTGTAGAAATCAGTGAACTCACAGAAACACCCTGAAAACCTGTCTCAATCTAGTGGGAGATTGTTAGGAATGTCCTGAAATCAATTGTACTTACTCTTAGTGAAAGTTGTATTGTCGAGATGAGACAGTCATATGATACTAGGCAATCATAATGCTTTGCTAGAAGCCACTTATGATCAATGAGTTTAGAACTCATTGCTAGTGTTATATGATCCTACAGGGTCACACACCTAAGCAAACTGGATATAATATATGGGGTTGATCATTAGTGTAATGATCTAGTGAATGAATATTTGATATACATTCCATAACGAGTTTCTGAGGCAGTGTCGATCGACACAATGGTGTGTCGATCGACACACAACGCGAACCAAAATACTGATTTTGGTTTATGACTTAATTAACTGCGGTTTGTTCCTTGGTTAATTAGGTCGTGATAAAAGTCTATATATATGAGATATATGCACGACTTTTATAGCAACCATACTCAATTTACAGCCACCTCTGAGAAACTGAGAAACCTCTAAGAGATCTGATCTCTACGGCACTAGCATCTCGTCTGTTCCAGTTTGTGTGCCTGTGGATACCAGTAGAGGCGCAGCACTTGAGGCGCTATTCAATCTCGAATCCCTGTTTACCTTCCGCTGCACAATCATCCAGGTATATTCGAGATTCTCTGTAGATTCAAGTATAAACATGAACCCTAGATCCGAGGCTATGGAATTTATACTTAGGGTTGCCTAATGTGATTAGAACCGCTAGAAATTCCTTCAGTGGTATCAGAGCCTTAGGGTTCCAGTTGAATCTGTAGCATGTTGATTAGATTAGTTGAATCTGGATCGTTGTATATATGATATATGCATGCTAAATTGAGTTTTGACCAAAGTAATCTCGTTTTAGGGTTTTTTGTTCGAAAACGATTCTAGGGTTTTTCGCATGGTGTCGATCGATACCAATCCGGTGTCGATCGACACAGAATGAAAACCCGAATGAAATTTTAGGTTTCCATCATAAAGATTGAAATTCTTGATGCCCTATAGTGACGATCGACACAAGAGTTGTGTCGGTCGACACAAGAGTTGTGTCGGTCGACACAGACCTTGCGAATAAGTTTAATCGGTTCAATTGGATTGGACCGGTTATCGAGCTTGGTTAAAATTGGTTAAACCGCTTAGAACGGTTTATTGCGATTGGTTTGATTTGGTTGACGTCGACTGACACTAATGTAGTGTCGATCGACACTGACCGATTATCGAGACCGGTCAATTGGAATTATCGGTTATCGCAAAATTGGTTTTGGTAGGATTGTGTCGATCGACGCTAAAGTAGTGTCGGTCAACACAGGATCCGATGGTTTCGGTTATTGAACCTGAAATCACAGAACCGAACCAAAATTAAACCCAATTCTTAGAATAATTAAAACTTAATAAAATTAGTTGTTTTAAACAGTTTCGTTCCTCAACTAAATATCAAGTATCCTTCGATGTCTTTCCAATCTTGTCAACTGTCAAGGCTCGTTTCATTGTGTGATGGGCTTGCCAAAGCAAGGTGTCCACAATTACATGAGTAAGGCAGGAGGTAATCGTGTTGATGGTTTTGCAGTGCAAGGCGTCAACAATTACATGACTTAAGAGATTGGTTTACTTGACTGGGCCATCAAAATCGTTTTGGGCCCAGAGACATCGGGTGGATTGGACATGAGATGTCAATCCACAACCAAGAGTTATATAGGATATAACTAGCAAAGTTGTTGCTTACCTAGATAACTGAAATTTGGGCGATGAGCCAAAGCTCACTCAAGTTTTAGTGAAGTATGGGTCTTGGATCATTATATTCATTTCAGGAAACATTGTTTTGAATATAATGTGAGTTTTCTTAATAGTTAAGATTTCTCATTTTTTGAACATCATAACTAAACCTCTTTCCTTTCTTTCATTTCAGCTATTACTAACACTCATCACCACATTTTATCCCTGCGATCCGTCCTTGAGAATGACAAGTTAAATGGATCCAACTTTCTCGAATGGTATCGAAACTTGAGAATTGTTCTCAAGCAGGAGAAAAAGGACTATGTCCTAGAAAATGTTCTCCCTGAAAAACCAAGGACCAATGCCGCACATGCAGAAAGGAGTGCTTGGGATAAGCATTCTAATGATGTGGTCGATGTGTGTTGTCTCATGTTGGCTACCATGAACTCGGACTTGCAGAAGCAATTCGAGAACGTGGAGTCGCCAATGGAGATGATCACTAGCCTGAAAAGTATGTTTCAGGAGCAGGCACGAACTGAGAGATACCAGACGGTTAAGTCTCTCATTGAATGCAAGCTACCAAAGGACGGTCCAGTTAGTCCTTATGTCATAAAGATGACGGGTTATATTGATAACCTGGGGAAACTGGATTGTCCCATTAGCCAAGAGTTGGCTACTGACATCATCATGCAGTCACTGCCGTCAAGCTATGATCAATTTGTTATGAACTATAACATGAACAACTTGACGAAGACGTTGACTGAACTGCATGGCATGCTCAAAACAGCTGAGCCTGATATCAAGAAGGGCACCCCAAATGTACTTATGGTACAAGGGGGTAAGACGTTTAAGAAACTTGGCAAGGACAAGGGAAAGGGAAAGGCCGTCCAGATTGCGAATCAGGATAAGCCTGTGTCTTCTTCCAAACCCAAGCCCGGCCCATCTAAGACTGATAAGTGCCATTACTGTAATGATCTTTGGCATTGGAAGAGAAACTGCAACAAATTCTTGGAAGAGAAAAAGAAGAAGAAGAAGACTTTCGAGACTTCATCTTCAGGTATTTATGTTATAGAAATAAATGTTACTACCTCTGGTTCTACTTCTTGGGTGTTGGATACCGGCTGTGGTGCTCATATTTGTACAAATATGCAGGGCCTAAGCAACAGTAGGACTTTGGAGAAAGGACAAGTGGACATGCGCGTGGGAAATGGAGCAAGAGTTGCTGCATTAGCCGTAGGAACATTTCATTTGTCTTTACCTTCTGGCTTGGTTTTAGAACTCAATAATTGCTACTATGTACCTGCTATAAGCAGAAATATTATTTCTATTCCTTGTTTGGATTTGGAAGGATATCAGTTTTCAATTAAGAATAAATGTTGTTCATTTGATTACAATGATATATTTTATGGTAGCAGTCCATTAGAGAATGGACTTTATGTTCTAAACCAAAGCATGCCTATCTATAACATTAGTACCAAGAGATTCAAGTCAAATGACACGAATCAAATTTTTTTCTGGCATTGTCGTTTGGGCAACATAAATGAGAAACGGATTTAGAAGCTCCATAGTGATGGGCTTTTGGGCTCATTTGATTACGAATCATGTGAGAAATGTGAATCTTGTTTATTGGGTAAAATGACCAAGGCCCCTTTCAACAAACAAAATGAAAGGGCCAATGACTTATTGGGCCTTATACATACTAATGTGTGCGGCCCAATGAGCATTAGTGCCAGAGGAAACTTTCGGTACTTCATTACCTTTACTGATGACTTCAGTAGATATGGCTATGTCTATCTAATGAGACACAAGTCAGAATCTTTTGAAAAGTTCAAAGAGTTCCAAAATGAAGTACAGAATCAACTTGAAAAAAAGTATTAAAGCTCTTCGATCAGATCGTGGAGGTGAATACTTAAGCCAAAAATTTAGTGATCATCTGAGAGATTGTGGAATTGTTTCACAGCTCACTCCTCCCGGAACGCCCCAATGGAATGGAGTTTCCGAGAGGAGGAATCAGACTTTATTAGATATAGTTCGATCAATGATGAGTCACTCAGATCTTCCATTATCCTTCTGGGGATACGCTCTAGAAACGTCTGCGTTTACACTAAATAGGGTTCCATCAAAATCAGTTGCAAAGACACCACATGAGATGTGGACTGGAAATGTTCCTAGCTTGTCTTTCCTGAAGATTTGGGGTTATGAGGCTTATGTTAAGCGATTAATCACTGATAAGCTCGAACTCAAATCTGATAAATGCTACTTCGTTGGTTATTCTAAGGAAACCAAGGCTTACTACTTTTACAACCAATCCGAGAACAAAGTGTTTGTTGCTCGGAACTGCG
This sequence comes from Orychophragmus violaceus, assembly GCA_030180135.1. Lineage (NCBI taxonomy): Eukaryota > Viridiplantae > Streptophyta > Magnoliopsida > Brassicales > Brassicaceae > Orychophragmus > Orychophragmus violaceus. Next base: position 71,149,965 of record CM058237.1, read on the forward strand.
TCTTTCTTGAAAGAGAGTTTCTTTCCAAGAAGAACAGTGGGAGTAAAGTACAACTCGAAGAAGTTCGAGAACCACAGGAGACCGCTCAACCCATTGAGGAAGAGCATCAGTTGGATCTACAAAGAGTTGTAGAAACCACACCTGTGGAGCCTGAAGTTCGCAGATCCGAAAGGATCCGTCACGACCCCGAGAGATATGGATTTCTCGTAACTAATTGTCATGATCTGTTGATCATTGACAGTGACAAGTATGCGAATTTTGAAGAAGCGATGATGAGCCCTGACTCCGAAAAGTGGCTGAAAGCCGCTGAATCCGAAATGGGATCCATGTCACAGAACCAAGTGTGGACTTTGGTTGATTTACCCGATGGTGCAAAAGCCATTGAGTGTAAATGGATTTTCAAGAAGAAAATTGATGTGGATGGTAATATTCAGATATACAAAGCTAGGTTGGTGGCAAAAGGTTTCAAGCAAACTCATGGTATTGACTATGAAGAAACCTATTCCCCAGTTGCTATGCTTAAGTCTATTCGGATTCTCCTAGCAACCGCCGCTCATTATGATTATGAGATCTGGCAGATGGATGTGAAAACAGCTTTCCTTAATGGAATTCTGGAAGAGGATGTGTACATGACACAACCTGAAGGTTTCATTGATCCTAATGCTGCTAGGAAGGTATGCAAGCTTCATCGATCTATTTATGGATTGAAGCAAGCATCTCGGAGTTGGAACCTTCGTTTTTATGAAGCGGTCAAAAAATTTGATTTCATCAGGAACGAAGAGGAACCGTGTGTTTACAAGAAGACTAGTGGGAGCGCAGTTGCATTTCTCGTATTGTATGTAGATGACATACTCCTTCTCGGAAATGACGTTCCGCTGCTTCAGTCTGTTAAGACTTGGCTCGGAAGTTGTTTTTCAATGAAAGACATGGGTGAAGCCGCATACATTCTTGGAATAAGAATCTATAGAGATAGATTGAACAAGCTAATTGGATTGTGTCAAGATACTTATATTGATAAGGTCTTACAGAGGTTAAGTATGCATGATTCCAAGAAGGGCTTCATACCAATGTCTTATGGCATTACTCTTAGCAAGAAGCAGTGTCCTTCGACACTTGCTGAGCGAGAGCGCATGGGTAGGATTCCTTATGCTTCTGCTCTAGGTTCCATCATGTATGACATGCTCTGTACTCGTCTAGATGTTGCTTGTGCTTTAAGTATAACGAGTAGATACCAATCTGATCCATGTGAAAGTCACTGGACAGCTGTCAAGAACATCCTGATGTATTTGAGAAATACTAAGGATAAGTTCTTGGTGTATGGAGGAAGTGATGAGCTTGTAGTAAGTGGTTACACAGACGCAAGTTTTCAGACAGACAAAGACGATTTCCGATCACAATCTGGTTACGTCTTTTGTCTAAATGGCGGTGTAGTTAGTTGGAAGAGTTCCAAGCAGGACACCGTAGCAGATTCCACGACCGAAGCTGAGTACCTCGCCGCTTCTGAAGCGGCAAAGGAGGTTGTTTGGATTAAGAAGTTCATCACTGAACTTGGTGTGGTTCCTAGTATTTCTGAGCCAGTGGCTTTGTATTGTGATAACAATGGAGCCATTGCGCATGCGAAGGAACCTAGGTCACACCAGAAGTCCAAACATATAGATAGGAGGTATCACCTTATCCGTGATATCATTAATAGAGGATATGTGAAGATCAGCAGAGTCCCGACGGATGAGAAAGTTGTTGATCCTTTGACTAAACCTCTCCCAAGGCCTAAGCATGAGAGTCACACTACTGCTATAGACATTAGATTTCTAAAGATATGATCTTGATTTTAGTGGGAGCTGTTTTTGGTTTTAGTTATGTTATGGTGTTCATGTAGAAATATTATGGTTATGTTATTTTAATGAAATTTGTTTCAGTATTATTTAATTATGTTATTAAATAATAGTCCCAAAGTAATTTATGACATTTTATAGGTCATCAAGTATGTGATTTGATCATGAGACTCTATAAGTAATAGATGACATAAATTACGTAGGTCCCTAGTCAAGGTTGTTAAAATGGGACATTAATAACCGCGTGAGACTAGTATGTAAGGTGACTGATGACTATGTTTCATGAAGTCATTTAATAAGAGTATTAAAGTCAATCACATAGATATATGTTAGAGAACAAAGTATCGGACTTGACCCGTCAATGAGAACTCTACAAGATAGTTATATGAGTGTCATAAGTGTTTCTCATTACGACTACAGAGTATAGTCCTTAGACCTGAGTTCATCATGATTTCTTACATATGGATTGGTCCGTCTTGACTTTTTCAAACGTCAGCCATAACAGATGACTGTAAAGACATTGATTGGGCGTATCATGAAGTGTGAAAGGAATATGGATGGAACAAGATGGGATTTGTACCTCCTATATAACAGGAGATAAATATCTCAGGGCCTATCGAAGATTTGATACTGAGAAATGTGTGGCCACGCTCAAACGAGGTGATTGTCAGTCGTTTGTTTTATCAGTATAAATCAGAGTTCGATAAACTTGATCTAGCTTAATAAGGATGACACAGTTCTTGCCTTATGCCAGATCGAGATATAGTAACAAAGGGATTATAGGAATAGTTGATTCCAGTACAAGTGGGAGATTGTTGGGAATGTCCTGAAATCAATTGTACTTACTCTTAGTGAAAGTTGTATTGTCGAGATAAGACAGTCATATGATACTAGGCAATCATAATGCTTTGCTAGAACCCACTTATGATCAATGAGTTTAGAACTCATTGCTAGTGTTATATGATCCTACAGGGTCACACACCTAAGTAAACTGGATATAATATATGGGGTTGATCATTAGTGTAATGATCTAGTGAATGAATATTTGATATACATTCAATAACGAGTTTTTGAGGCAGTGTCGATCGACACAATGGTATGTCGATCGACACACATCGCGAACCAAAATACTGATTTTGGTTAATGACTTAATTAACTGCGGTTTGTTCCTTGGTTAATTAGGTCGTGATAAAAGTCTATATTAATGATATATATGCACGACTTTTATAGCAACCATACTCAATTTACAGCCACCTCTGAGAAACTGAGAAACCTCTAAGAGATCTGATCTCTACGGCACTAGCATCCCGTCCGTTCCAGTTTGTGTGTGTGTGGATACCAGTAGAGGCGCTATTCAATCTCGAATCCCTGTTTACCTTCCACTGCACAATCATCCAGGTATATTCGAGATTCTCTGTAGATTCAAGTATAAACATGAACCTTAGATCCTAGGCTATGGAATTTATACTTAGGGTTGCCTAATGTGATTAGAACCGCTAGAAATTCCTTCAATGTTCTCTTCTGGCAGAGAACCATCTATTGGAACATCCTCACCGATCCTAATCCGAGACAAGTGATCAGCAACACCGTTTTCAACTCCTTTCTTGTCTCTCACCTCTATGTCAAACTCTTGGAGCAATAAAATCCATCTCAACAGCCTTGGCTTAGCATCTTTCTTCTGCATCATATACTTAAGCGCAGAATGATATGTATGTACAACCGATTTTGATCCAATCAGGTAGGAACGAAACTTCTCAAATGCAACACAACTGCCAACAGTTCCTTCTCAGTGGTTGCATAGTTTCTTTGAGCATCATCAAGAGTTCTACTGGCATAATAGATAGCATGGAGCCTCTTGTCCTTCTTCTGCCCAAGAACAGCTCATACAGCATAATCACTAGCATCGCACATTACCTCGAAAAGAAGACTCCAATCTGGAGGTTGCACAATTGGAGCAGAGATTAAAGCTTGCTTCAGCTCCTTGAATGCAGCATGACACTCATCTGTGAACTCAAATTTCACATCCTTGCAGAGAAGTGCAGTGAGTGGCCTAGCTATCTTGCTGAAATCTTTAATGAATCACCTGTAAAAATCAGCATGCCCAAGGAAACTTCTTATTCCTTTGACTGAATCAGGCGCCTGCAGCCCTGTCATTACCTCAATCTTAGCTCTGTCTACTTCAATTCCTGCCTCAGAGACTCTATGTCCAAGCACAATACCATTCTTGACCATAAAATGACATTTTTCCCAGTTCAAAACCAGGTGCTTTTCCTCATAGCGAGCTAGCACCTTGCATAGATTACATGAAGACCTCCATGAAACCCTCTATCATGTCCGTGAAGATGGACATCATGCATCTCTGAAACGTCGCAGGAGCATTACACAGTCCAAATGGCATTATGCGGTATGCAAAGGTACCATAAGGATAGTTAAATGAGGTCTTCTCCTGGTCCTCTGGGTGGATAGGGATCTGAAAGAAACCAGAATAGCCATCCAAAAAGCAGTAGTATGGATGACTTGCCAATCTTTCCAACATCGGATCAATGAAAGGGAGTGAAAAGTGGTCTTTCCTGGTGGCTGCATTCAGCTTCCTGTAGTATATGCACATCATATGACCAGTGATTGTCCTTGTAGGGATCAGCTTATTCTTCTCATTTTTAACCACAGTGACTCCTCCCTTCTTAGGAACCACATAAACTGGGCTGACCCAATTACTGTCGGAGATAGGAAAGATGACTCCAGCTTTCAGCAGCTTCATGATCTCCATCTTTACAACCTCTTGCAGGTTGAGATTTAAACGCCTCTGACTCTCAATTGATGACATGCTCTCATCCTCAAGGTGTATCCTATGCATGCACAAGTCTGGAGAGATACCTGAAATATCATCGACAGAGTAGCCAAGAGCTTTGCGATGCTTGCGCAGCTTGCTTAGCACTAAGGTGAGTTATGCGTTATTCAAATCAGCACGGGATAAGTGGAGTTCTTACCTAGGAACGCATATTTGAGGCCAGCAGGTAGTTGCTTCATCTCGACCTTCGGAGCTCTCTCCTCGCTCAAATCTGTCGCGACTGGTGTCGACCAATTACCCTGTGGTGTCGGTCGACACTGGAGGTCATCGGCGACTTCTAAATTCATCACCTGCTTAGTAACGTCCGTAAGCATCAAGTACCCAGAAACAGCATCATCATCCATCCCCATACTCTCAGCACCCATCAGAGCTCTCTCCAAAGGATCAACATGATGCATTTGATTGAGGAATTCTGCAGCCAGATTCTCGATCGTATCAACGAAGAAAGTCTGCCCATCAATGGTAGGGTGTCTCATCAGCTTATCCATATCAAAATTCATCACCAGATCACCCACATTGAGACCAATCTTCTCTTTTTCACATCAATGATGGCACCAGCTGTAGCCAAGAACGGTCTGCCTAGGATAAGAGGATCCTTAGGCTCATCATTGTACAGCAAGACTACAAAGTCAATTGGGATAACACATTCACCAATCCTTACCGGTACATCCTCCAAGAGGCCCTCAGGAATCCTTATGGAGCGATCTGCTAAAATCAAGGATATCCTAGTAGGTGTGAAATCTGTCATTCTCTTTCGCTTAGCAACTGAATATGGCATCAGATTTACGCTGGAACCCAAATCACACAATGATCTCTCAAATCTGTCTCTGAAGATGGTACAGTCCAAGACAAAGCTCCCTGGATCCTTTTGCTTTTCTGGAACTCTGTTTAGGATGACAGCACTACATACCTCAATGATCATCATCACACACGTCATCTCCCATATTAGAAGTCAACATCTGCTTCAAACATCTCTTCAACACCGGATTATTGCTGACAGCATCCATCAATGACATTGGAAGAGTTAGCTTGCTCAGCATAGCCATATACTTTGCCTTGAACCGTTCAAACTTAGACCGCTTTGGGTTCCTAGGGAAAGGTACTTTGGGTTTGTACACTTTCCCTGCAGCTACATGAGCTTTCGTCTGAGTTTCTGACTCTGTACGCATTTGGTGTCGACCGACATCATCTTGGTGTCGATCGACATTGGTCGATTTCGTTCTGATGTCGACCTCACAATCGACCTCGGTCGATTTCCGTCCGTCACGAGAACTCGAAGAAATTGGTGTCGTCCGATTACTAGTGGTAATGTCGGTCGACGTCCGTCTCGCAGCTTCATACTCTTCTTCAAATTCCTCTATCGCTTCGATCTCTTAATCAATGGTCTTCCTATTGGGGATGGTGTGCAGCTCCTTCCCGCTTCGGAGTGATATAGCATTGCAGTGATGCTTTGGATTAGTATTTGTACTTCCAGGAAGGAATCCGGCTTGCCTCTTAACAGCTCCAGCGGTTTGAGCAACTTGAGAATCCAACTCCTTCATGTGTGTACTCAGAGATTTAAACTTACCATTCAGATCTTCATACACAGCATCCAGTTTCTTGTTGAAGTCCACGGTGACCTTCGTCTGTCCTTCCAAAAACCGCTCTATCATAGCTTCCATCTTGCTCTCATGAGCATTAGCAGTAGGAGGTGTTTGATAGGAAGATGATCCATAAGTCCTCTGATAAGAATTACCTTTCTGAAAAGGTTTCTGATAACCAACATTCTGACCATATCCAAAAGAGTTTTGGTTGCTTGTGAAAGCACTCTTCTGTCCACCATTAAAGAACTTATTACCTTGCTGATTACCAAACCTGTTTCCTTGAAAACCAGAGCCACTGATGTAGTTCACATCATCATCCTGGTTGTCTTCCTCAGCTTCAAACACTTAAACTTCTTGAGCAAAGTTAACAGCTTTCTTACCGGTCAACAAGCTATGAACAGTGTTCAGCTTGTTCTTGATATCAGCAATCTCCAGATTATCAATCTTTCCACCAGACTCTTTCCTTCTTCTATCAGCAGTCTTGGTGCTGTTACTACTCACCAAGTTATCAATCAGCATTCTCGCCTGCTCAGGAGTCTTGGTATTGAAATTGCCATTGCTAGCAGCATCCAATGCAGACTGGTAATAGAGATCAATCCCTCTGAAGAATATGCCCAGCAGCGTCACTTCAGTGAATCCATGATGAGGACAGTCACGTTGGTACATCTTAAACCTCATCCAAGCAGACTTAAGAGGCTCTGTAGGACCTTGAGAAAATGTGAGGAGGTCCTGTCTGAGCTGATCTGAGCAAGCATCATCATAGAAGTGTCGCAGAAACTCTCTCTTCACAGCATCCCAAGTAGTCAACTTCCCAGGTGGAAGTTGCTTCAGCCAAGCAGCAGCCTCTTCAGCAAGAGAGTATGGGAAAAGCTTCAGATACAAGAAGTCATAATCCACCCCATTGTACTTCATTCCAGTGATGAAGGCTTCAAAATCCTCAATGTGGTCCATGGGTTGCTCATGTGGGAGACCATGGAAGGGGTGCTGTCTCAGCATAGAGTAGTAGACAGTCTTGATCTCAAAGTCATTCCTCTCAAAAGAAGGAGGAATAATTGCTGGCCGGTTAGCATAAAACTCATTGGGACGGTTGTAGTCAACAAGAGTCCTCTCAGCAACAGCCATCTGCCCCTGACCTCGAGGCTGTTCAGGCGCAGATTCAGGGATCACATTCCCTTGGGCATCAATCCTTTGCTTGTCATCATTGTAGGCGTTGTTCTGTTGGTCTCTCAGAACACCCCCAGCATCAGGTCTCAAAATCAAACGATTGTTCATCATTCTTGTTCTTTGACCCTTTCTGTTCGTTCTCTCCAGTCTTGCAAGTTCCTCAAGTCTGAGGTTCAGAAGTTCTTCGCTCTGGTTGCTTCGGGTGTGTCGACTTGGCATACACTGATCTCAAAACACTGTTCTGAGGTCCATGTCGAGCGACACTGGTGAAAGAATCGGTCGACACTGAATGCGTCTGTCGAATCCTGCAGCAACAAAAACAAGCCAAACAAGAGAAAAATCAGTAACAAACTAAATAAAAACGATCTAGACTCAACTCTAAAACAAAATCTATCGGCGAACTCAGTTGAGTCCCCGGCAACGGCGCCAAAAACTTGATAGGGCCCGAGTTTTATTCTATTCTACTGCAAGTGCACAGTTATGCAATGTAGTACTTAGGGTATCGAATCCACAAGGACTCACGGTCACACGATAGATTATATGTCGTCAAGCTAAGCTAAATGAAATCCAGAGAGAGCAGTAAACAAAAGCAATAAACTAGAAGGTGTTTTCAATAAGAAGAAAGGCGTCAGACTTAGGAAATTCTTGGGAATTATGCTACGCAAGATACTTAACTAACCGGATTCAGATTAAACACAGGTTCAAGAACTAGAAACACAATGCTAAATAATCCAACTCTCGCTGAGATTATTTCTATATCTAGCGACCTAGCGATCCAAATCTCATTGTGATCCTAGAGTTCTAAATAAGCATTGAGAACAGGTTATATCGGTTCACAATTCTCCTAAACCAAATCTCTTTGTATCTAGTCAAATTGCTCACTCTAAGTTTGTTCAGATTATAACTCACACTCTCGTGCTATTGTTAATTATCTAAGATCTAAACCCTAGGTGATCAGTCTAGAATTCAGTATTAAGAACACTTAGGTGATGAACAATAGATGGTGAATCCTAATCAATCAGTTATCAAGCAAGCATAAAACCTTTGTGAGAATCCCTAAATCTAACTAGGTTACTACTCAGACATATTAGTAATCAAACAATACATCATGAATAGAAAACCAAAAGACTGAATAGCTAAAGAAAAAGGGTTTGAAATTCTTCTCTCAATGTTACAAGTAGCAAGAAATCAGCCCCTCCAAATCTCTCCAGCAAGAAAAAGTTAAGAACAAGATAAAAGAATGAATGAGTCTGAAAACCTAATTAAACTCTCTAAACACGTTTTGGGGTCAGTTTAGAATTAGAAAAAACTTCTGGGCAATTTTGCAAATCTTCAAAACTTGTCTCTAACTCTCGGATGTTGTTCTGTCGCGCTCAGTGTCGACCGACATCTAAGTCAGTGTCGGTCGACACTCAATCGTGGTCGAGACACCAACTTCAACGCGTTGCATAAATCACCAGAAATGTCCCAAAATCCCATCATTTGCTCCAAACGCAAATCTACCTGTAGAAGACTAAATAGACTCTAAAAACCAGGTTAAAGATTCAATATATACAACTATATCATGGTTGAAAACCTAGAAAAACCATGATATATCACATTTTCTTAATTTTGTATAAAAATTAAAAATATAATGTTTACCAAATCAGGCCTAAACCACATGTTTATTGAGATCGCACTTGTTTTACTTTCTTTATTTATTTATTTTTGAGCAGCAACTGTAATCATAATTACTAGTAAATGGTAACACGTAAATTTTAAATTTTTTTGCTGTGTGGTATAGACAGGGCCGGTTTAAGACGTGTGCAAATGGTGCCAACGCACAGGGTCTCATTTTTTTATTAGTTTTTCTTTACATTTTAGGGTCCTACTTTTTTTTGTAAGATAGGGTCCAGTTTACAAAATTTATAAATATAATCCATAAATTTGGTAAGTAAATTTAAATAAGCACAGGGCCTATATATATTTTGAGACGGCCCTGGGTATAGATAGGACGCTCCCAACATCCAAGCCCTTAAAATTGCATAAAAGTTTGCTCCTAATTATGTGACATGGACTGTCAAGGGTATCTTATCACATGAATTATGGATTCACGTAACACAAGTGAGCTGGGTTGGGTTCTCTTTCTATTATATATCTACTTAATTATTGTTTAGTTAGTAAAAAATATGTGTTTATTGGTTGGTGTATCATTACCAATGTTCAAGAAAGCGCTAGGCGCTACTCGGGTGGTGACCCACCGCCTAGCGCCTAGAACGCCTAGTCGAGGCTTAGTCGGCGCCTAGGCGGTATATGCATTTATAAAAGAAAACAATATATATTAGATATATTATATAATATATGTTATATAATTCAAATATTCTTAGTCTAAAAATAGATTAAAACTCAAAGTACATCGAAATAACAAAAAGAATATTAGCTAAATTTATCAGCACACGACATTTACTATCAAATCTGTTAAATTTACAGTATTTTTTATTGATAACCATTGATTTATGAAATAAGAACTTATAAATTTAGTTATATGTAATAAAATTTTAAAATTATACCGAAACAAACATGAAAATTAAAATCAAATGATAATTGGTTAAAGATTGTGTGTAGCCGCCTAGGACCGCCTAGACCCGCCTAGGACCGCCTAGACCCGCCTAAATCCGCTTAATAACATAAACGCCTAATTCAAACGCCTAGGAGGAAATCGCCACGGTCAAAGACCGCCTAGCGCCTAGGCCCCGCCTAAGCGGCCGCCTAGACCGATTTTTAGAACACTGATCATTACCAAATACCAAGCTGACATTTTAATTGGCAAAAGGTGGAAGTTGTTCTTTAATAGCTGGCACGAGCTTATCTTTCTTGCAACTACCACGTGGCGATATCGTATTGGTTGAATGATTTGTGAGAGACGTCGAATTTTGTTTCTGTTTGACACATAACTAACTAGCATCATCGCAACGCATGATGATGCATATGTACCGACCAAATTGATATCAAATAGGAAAGTTACACGTTGCAAAGGACCTATTAAAAGAAAGAGAGTCAATGACAGGGAGAGAATAGAAGAAGGTATGATAACAAAAAAAAAATTCATAAATTAATGGGGTAACCATATGAGTGGTTTTTTTTTTTTTTTTTTTTTTTGACAACAAGATAATAATAGAACACTAATATTCTATCATCTATATCGGTGGTTCCTGTCCAATATGTGTGCTTGATGACTGCCTGAGCCTAGCACTTCGTGCTAGCCTATCTGCTGTCTGGTTCTTAGTGCGGGATATGTGCTTGAGAGCAAACGTCGTGAAGAATAACTTCCTTCTCTCGTACTCTTCAATGTAAACAGAAAATGCTGGCCAATTCTCCGGGTCAGAGACTATCTTCACCACTTCTGAACAGTCCGTTGCAAAAGTTATATGTCTTTGATTGAAGAATTCCATACTTTCCATAGCCCATATTAGTGCCTCAAACTCCGCGTGTAGCGGCGATAGACTCTGCCTGATATTCCTAGCTCCCATTAATATGTTTACTCCTCCTTCGTAACAGCTATACCATCCTTGACCAGTGAACGTATCCCCCTCCTTCCAAGACCCATCCACGAAGCACCATTGGCCGTTATGTGTCTCTGTAGTCATGTCATAGCCTTGTTTTCCCATATGCCTCTGAGTACTATCTGGTTTACTCTCCTGGGCTCCTTCCCATGACAAAAATTCTGTTTCCGCCAACCGCAAAGTCTCATTTGGATCCCGATCAATATTATTATATACCATATCATTTCTACTTTTCCAAATATACCATAGAATCCAAGGAAACTGGTCATTAGTATCCCGTGGTGGCAACCTCCAAAACAAATGATTCATATTTGTATATAGCGCCTCCGTAGGAAAACATATCGGGTTTGTAGGAATTCGTGACAAGGCCCATGTTTGCAGGGCTGGTGGACATTCAAACAGGACATGGTTTACTGACTCCTCAGCTCCGCACCTCGCACAATATGTATCACATCGAATTCCCCGTGATTTTAGATTCTTGGATACAGCAACACATCCTGTAAGTATCTGCCACATAAAATGTCTCAATTTTGGTGGGCACTTTAACTTCCATGAATGGGCTTGTAATCCCTTTATATTTGGACCCATAACCTGAATATGATTACCAACATCTTTGAGTTCTCTCTCCGTATGATACCCTGATTTTACCGTGTATTATCCTGATTTAGTAAAATGCCACCCAATTGTGTCTGGCTTTGAAATTATACTGATTGGCATGCTCACAATCAGCATTGCATCTTCTGGTTCAAACAATTCTTCAATCAATGCCTTTTTCCATGTGCGTCTCTGCTGGTCAATCAATTGGTCAACCGTATATACGTTAATAATCGAGGAAGGTTTACGGGTTGCTGGTCTCGGGCGATAGGCTGGTATCCAAGGGTCATTCCATATTGAAATGGTTGCTCCTGAACCCACCCTTTTAATTAGTCCTTTCTTAACCAGAGATCTAGCTGAGATTATACTTCTCCAACCATAGGAAGGTGAGTATGATCGTATTGGATCAAGTGGATCCGTATTCCTGAAATATCTCCCTTTAAATACTTTTGAGAATAAGAGATCAGGCTTGTCAATGAGTCGCCAAAGCTGCTTAGCTAGGAAAGCTGTATTTATATCATCAAAAGCTCGAAATCCAATCCCTCCATTCTCTTTGTCCTGACATAACTTATCCCAGGCCATCCAATGCATTCCTTTTTTTCCTCCTCCCAAACTCCACCAGAAGTGGGAGACCACACTTGTTAACTTTGTTGTCACCGTCTTCGGCAATCTAAAGCACGACATCACATGATTCGGTAAAGCTGTGGCCACTGATTTAATCACAACCTCTTTTCCCCCTCGAGACAAATATTTAGTAGTCCATCCATTCACTCTTCCATGTAATCGGTCTTGAAGAAAACTGAATACCTGCGTCTTTGCTCCCCCAAGACTTTCCGGAATTCCTAGGTATGATCCCATCCCTCCCATCGTTGTGATTCCCAGAATATTTATCATCTCCGTTCGCGTCGTTTCCTCCACTTTATATCCAAATTGTAATGATGATTTCTCGAAATTTATCTGTTGACCTGATACACTCTCATAATCTTTTAGGATTCCTAAAATCGTCTGACATTCCTCTTTCGTAGCCTTACAGAAAAATAGACTATCATCCGCAAACAGCAGATGAGAGATAGCTGGACTTTTCCTTGCTACCTTTAGCCCTGTTAATCGCTTCATTTTTTCCGCATTCTTTATATTTGCAATGAGAGCCTCTGTGCATAATATGAACAAATATGGTGAGAGCGGATCTCCCTGTCTTAATCCTCTTTCTGGAACAATATGTCCTTGAGGTTGGCCATTAAGTAATACCTTATATTGAACTGTAGTAATGCAGCGCATTATGCGTTGTATCCATTGTTCAGCAAAGCCCATCTTTCCTAGGACTTTTTCCAAGAACCTCCATTCAATCCTGTCATATGCCTTACTCATATCCGTCTTGATTGCCATGAATTTTCCTTTACATGCCGGATTTGTCCTTAATCCATGAAACATCTCCTGTGCTATTAATATATTATCCGAAATTAACCTTCCTGCCACAAATGCTGATTGTGTCTCTGATATGAGATTAGGCAACAAAGTCTTTAATCTTTGGCATAAAACCTTTAAAATTATTTTATATCCCACATTACAGAGACTTATTGGACCATATGAGTGGTTTAGCTGGAATATAGTGTGTATAATTGTATTATATACAAAATGTCGTCCAAATAAAAATGAAGTGATGTGTATCGTGCGACTCATCCGATTTTTATATTTTTTATATTATTACGGTTGAATTTTTTTATGTGTATCCTTTTATTTTAAATCATTATTTTATTGATTTTACTCTTTTCATAATTCTCTCATCTATTCCATTTATTAATTATCAATTCCATAATAGTCTAACTTTTCTTGACTAATTTTGTGTTCCAAAACCAGACTATTTGACTAATTAATCAACTTAGCACTGTTGATCAAATGAACATTTATGTAATACAACTAGTCATTAGCTCTATGTACAATCGCTTTATGATTAACAACAATCGTCTCTTTTCTTTTCTCACAAAGCTTTCATTCATAACTTAAACTTCAAAAATACAATAACTAGAGGAAATTTTGTATCCTCTTCCATTACAAACATAAAATTTAAAGATAACATAAGCTAACAAAGATAGATTCTCCCAAATGAGTGACAGCGAAGATGAAACAAGACTCAGCTGCGTCGAGATAAGTTTCATGATAGAACCGAACTCAATAGAAATAATCACCTTATGTGGTGATTTTGAAAACAAATCCTTACCTCCAGAAAAAGTCACAAAGACTGTGCCGGTTTTCCGAACAAGAATGCAAATCAGTAAAGGAATTGAAATGTCTCTCCTCATAACAAGAAGAGGGTAAGAACAATATTTTCCTATGAAGGAAGAAAGACTGAATAGTTCTCTCCCATGAAGGGGAGGAAGATGGAAGTGATCTCTCCAAGGCAAATGAGGAAGTTGAAACTGCCTTATGGTATGGAACAGTGAGAAATAAACCCTCGGTGGTTTGATTAATATCGATGCGAGCGACTAAAAATTGGCTTAGGATAGAGGCAAATTCCTCTCTGTGAGACTCACAGTTCAGGCCCAACATAGATTTCTGGTCGAAAGTGAGCGGAGCGTGGATGATGATCGTGGGTAACTGCGTCTTCACGAGAAAAATGGTGGATAGAGACCCTTCCTTTAGCGAAAATATAAGTGTGGCTGGCTAGGAGGGAGATCCGCCGGTGGTGATGAAAGATGATGGCAACCGGTGGCGGAAGGTCTTGGTTAGGGTAGCTCTGGTGGAGATAAGACTCTGACCTGAAGATCTTTGAGCCATGGATTGAAGGAAGCTCATGCGCAGTCCGAGAAGATGGGGTAGCGATCTTCGGGGGCTTGCCAAGAAACTTTCAAATCTGGTGGTTTGTCGGCGATTAAAGATTTCGTCAGCTTCAAACTTGCATTGGATTAGCCGGAACCAGAAGCCCAGAAAAGAAGGCCAAATAAAACTCGAGACATAATCTCTAGGGTAGAGCAAACGAAGCCTACGGTTAGAGACCTTGAAGCTGGAGCAAGGTATAATCAAAGGGGGAGATCCGGTGGGTCTGGTGGATCTGGTGGCAGATCCGGCATCTCCGGTGGCAGATCTGGCGGCTCCGGCAGTCGGGAAGACTCCCACGGCGCTGACTGAAACATATTTGGTAGCTCCGGAGGAAGGTTCAAAGAACCGATTGACAGCAGAATATGAGCGGGTACTAAAACACAGCAGGATCTACGACCACTCGCCGGCGACATGGTAGACGGTGGAGGAGAAGACTCAGATGAGCGTCGCAGTCTCCAAGCAGCCACAATTTCTTCACGACGAGGTGAGATGGTTCTTCGGGTGAGCCCCAGAGGGGACCCGAGAGTAAGAAGCATTGCTTCTCAGGCACAAAATCCGGCAGACGAAGCTCGTCTCCGTGACGCCATGCCTGATCTGAGATGATGGATGCGACGCCTCGGATGTCGTGCCCGACAGAAAATCTTTTTTTGGGCGAACTGCAACAAATTTACAATCATCTCTCTTTGTTCTTTTTTTTGTTTTCTTCTTTTATTTCAATAACAATAACTTTATTTTCATCTACCAAATTATATTCTTTGACAGTATGGGGGTTTGAGTGTGGGTTTTGACAGTAGAGGAGAAAATATGAAGTCAACCCTCTAGACTACTATGTTATTTACCAGCGCAATATTGTTCAACTGTTTAAAAAAATGTGTCTATTTTTAAATTTTCAAATTATAATAGATATAAAAATCTTTGATTTTAGTAATATTGCAAAATTTAAATAATTATTAGTATGTGATTAACAAAATGAACAAAACCAACTAAAATATTCATATTTATTTTAAATAAATTATTAAAACTACATCAATCTTTCTCTAGTTATATATTTTTTTAATTTGTTTCTTTTAAGGGAATAATAGACAAAAAATATGCCAATTGCTTACTCAGTTTATTAACATATTATCATGGCTACAAGCTTCAATAATGTGGTTACTATACAAATTAGCCTATGATGATTGATATGTTTTTTAAAGTTTTTTATCCTTCCCTAATCAATATATTATGGATTAATTGTTAGGTATATAAATGTGTATTATGTTTGTGATTATTGACTGATTAAAGTGTTAATAGATGTAACAAAAACTGAAAGTGATTCAGCTCTTCGTATCTGTTTATCATGGTGATGGAAATTTTATCCAAGTTACTAGAGAAGGCAGTGGATATGGGAAAGATCAGATTACATCCTAGCTGCTCCACTCCAAAAATTACTCATTTGTTGTTCGTGGATGATCTCTTGCTATTCTCGGATGGTTCACATCATTCCCTAACGGATATAAAGCAGGTAGTTGCTGAATTTAAGCATCTTTGTGGATTGGATATGAACCCTATCAAGTCTGAAATTTTCTTTGGTGTATATAATGAAATCTAAGTGACTGTTTTGAGTGGTATATCGGCCTTCAAGGTAGGGACATTTCCAACAAGATACTTGGGATAGCCTCTAAACACAAGGCGTATCAAATACTTTACACTTCAGCCTTTTGTTGGGAGAATTACAGTTAATTACGTACAATCTTACATATCGTGAAGCTGATGTCATACACTGGTAAGATTGTATTGATATTGTTAGTGATTTATGGCATAGTTAACTTACGGAGCTTTGTTTTTGCGTTGCCTAAGAGATTATATGCAAAAAATGATTCCTTATGTTCTGAATTCCTCTTGAATAGCAAAACTATTATGCTAGAGGAGCTCAAATTGCTTGGCCGGACATTTGTAAACCGAAGTATGAAGGAGGACTTGGAATACGTTTGCTAGAGAACTTTGAGCATGTTTTCCGGTTAAAACATATTTCAACTTGCTCACTAGCTTCTCTTTGGGTAGCATGGGTTAATGCAAATGTCCTCGGACGAAAGGGGTATTGGCTTACACAATACGCTAATCGATTCTCTCCCTCTATCAAGGGCTTGCTTCAGCTTAAAATTGTGTTGCTACAACTATTACGCTTTGAGGTAAGAAATGGTAGAGCTGCTTCCTTTTGGTTTGATAATTGGTGTGACTTGGGACATTTTATTTCCTTTGCTGGTCAGATGGGTTCTCGCACTCTGCGCATCCCGCTTGAGTCGAAGGAATTAAGAGCATCATCAGATTGAGAGTGGCGTGTCCATGCGGCCCGTTCCGATCATGTTTAAACTTTTCAGATTATGCTTACATACATTGATCCTCATTATGTTAAAGAGCGATGACATTTTCCTTTGGCATAATGCTACTGGATCTTATGTAAGTCTTTTTCCTCCAAAGCCACATGGGATTTCTTGCGTGGTACTTCCCTTTTATTCTCATGGTATTTTGTGGTTTGGTTTAAGGAGGAATACCTCGATACTTATTCATCATGTGGTTGGATATGTTGGCAAGACTCCCAACGCGTGACAGATTGCCGAGATGGGGATTGAATGTCCTGGATGTTTGCGTACTATGTGCGTTGGAGCAAGAGACACATACTCACCTCTTATTTGACTGCTGATTTTCAATGCAGTGTTTGCGTTAGCAAGTCAACGCGATCTTCATTCAGTCGCAGACACAATCATTTCTACTCCTCTCGGTGGTTTGAAGGAAGGTGTCATTGCTAGGCTTATATTTCAGGTTTGCATCTATTTCATTTGGAAAGAGCGAAACCGTCACATATTTGCAACTTCTTCTACCACCTTTGCTTCACTACAAGAAATAAGGACAATGATAGCATTAGACGATAGCACAATTTTCGTTTCTGCTATCAATGAGGGGTTTGGGGGTTTTGGTTAGTCATTCCTAGCGTTTTAAAAACGCTATGAAGGAAAATTAATTAGCCGGTAATAATTTTTTTTTTAAGCGCCACACTTTAATTAAGTTTTGTTTTTTTGTAAGTGTTCACTTTTATTCTTAATTGAAAAAAAAAAGATTATCACATCCTCTCTTCTCTCTCTCGTTCTCCGACGACGAAAGATTCACAATCCCACAAAAAAATTACCATAATCAAGCTCATTCTTCATATCTATCATGTATCTTTCCTTCTTTCATCTCTAGTTTTTTTGTTCTCCATTAGATCTCTGCACCTCGGATTCATCTCGAGAAACCCTAGATTTCATCTCCAAAAATGTTCAGATCTATGCTCCTCCGATCTTCATCCTCGGCGAAGAAGGTGGTCCTCCATTTCTGCATCCCTTCGAACTGTCTCAAGTAACTCGCTTATGTATTCTTATTCGATTAAGAAATCTTCATCTCCTGAAACATTCCTGCAGGTTCAGTCTTATAGATTTGTGTGGAGTTATTGTGTGTGTGCTTTCTTTTTGAATCTTGTATAACTTTGATGTAGTGTGGACGAGATCAGAAAGCTTCTCTCTGAAAAATATGCATTTCATCAATTTATGCTCTCTCTTGACCGGGTAAAAATCCAGAACAATGTAATGAGATTAATTCATTGGTGCTTTCTTTCTAGTCTAGACATAAAAAGCAATCGAGTATGGACTTATCCTAGTATGGACTATCATGGTAACTCTGAAGCAGAGTCTGGTATATCTTATTTCCTTTGGCCTCACTCGTCTCTTCCTCTCTCTCTCTTAGTATATATACAGCTTTTTCTTATGTCCTTCGTTTGTCTTTGTTTCATTGTTTGTATGAGTGTGTATGTTGTTTCAGTTAGAAGATACTTATATGTGAACAAATGTTTGGTTATTAGATTGAATTTTGTATAAAGGGCAGCGTTTTTTTGGCTATCTTCATCAACTAAGGACAAAGATTTTAGATTGAAAGGATCATGTAATTGAAAGTATCAAACTTTTTGATGAAATTCGTATGATGATTGATCAGATTTTGTTGTGAGGGCAGTTCCTTGATGATGGTTTCAGTTTCAAGATTCCAATTTGTATAGCTGAATAAATTTATAGGATCATGTGATTGAAAGTGTCAAACTTTTTTGATGATTGATCAGATTCTGTTGTGAGGACAGTTTCTTGATGATGGTTCCAATTTTCAAGAAACTAGGAGGATTTGATTTTATGTTTGATTTGTTTGTTCTTCAGGTGCAAGAGAATATGAACAGTCTGGTTATGTCTCTTGCTCCAAAATTAGTAAAGCTTCAGACTTTAGTATTGAGACAGGGCAAACCACAGCTTGAGTACAACGCAGTGGAAGCCATAATGAATCAACCCAGTGGCTTCAAGTTCACCTCCACAAGAAACTCGGAATCCATCTCATCCTCACCTGAGCAATTGTCCGAAGTCTCATACGCTTTGTGTAGGAAGCGTTAGATGGTGGAAGTGTGTGGATACCATTTTTTTACTTGTACCATTATTATCCAAAATTCGTCTGTAAACACTACCAAAATAAAAAGAGTCCATTTGATTGTATTTTTTATTATAACATATATCTTTTTGTTATAACAAGTTAGAAATACAATATTTATTAAAAATTAAAAAAAAACAAAGAAAATATTAAATAAAACTTTAATTAAACATATCAATTTTTAAAATAAAAAATGTTAGAAACATATACAATCTTTATTTTGATTTAGGGTATATTTAGGGGTTAGGGGTTGAAATATTATTTGTTTGTTAGGACATTGTAGTATAGGTTAAGGGTTTAGGGTTTAGGGTATTGGAATCCCTCTCACTAACTTTAAATAATACCCAATACCCAAAACCCCAAACTCATACTACAATGTCCTAAACCCTAAACAATACTTGATTAGTTTAGGATATAGGGTTTGAGTTTTTGGGTTTAGGATATAAGGTTTAGAGTTTAGGATATAAAAATGTAATAGTATATAATTGTAAAAGGTTTAGGCCTTAGGGTATTACATAGTTAGAGTTATGGTATTGTAGGGTAATGATTTGATTAGTTTAGGATATAGAATTTAAAATTTTGATTAATTTTGGATATAAGGTTTAGAGTTTAGGGTCTAAACTCTACTTTTCTAACTCTTAATCATAAATATTAAATGTTGAAAAAGATAGTTGAAAAAACATAAGATAAAAAAATCCAACACTTAATAAATTTATAATTGTATATACTAAAAAAATCCAACACTTAAAAAATCCAACACTTAAAAAAAATCATAAATAATAAATTTATAATTGTATATTATTAAACATAAACATAAGATAGTTAAAAAAAATCCAACACTTAATAAAAAAAGTTAAAGTATAATTATTTTCTTCATCTTAAATTCTAAATCTTAACTTTAACCCTAAACACAAACCTTAAATTCGAAACAATTTGTAAATAATTTTAAGGTATATTGTTTATTTTATTAAGTGATCATAAACTTAAACTTATTAGTATATAACATTTTTATCAGTAATGAAAATAAAACGCTTTTTAAAAATAATTTTTAAAGAAATTAGTTTTCATAAGTTGAGAACCAATAGAAAAAGATCACTTAGATTGTATACATAATAGTACAATCACAACCGTAGGGTTTTTTTTTCACGGCTGCGATTTCACTAATCCAATAGGTTACTCACTTCTCTCCTCATCCTTACTCCTCTTCTTCTCTCCAGCCGCTCAAACTCTCAAATTAAGAATCATCCATTACATTTCAACCCTTGATTCTTCTTCTCCGAGCGATATTGCACCAGATCTTCCAGCAAATCAGCCTAACTCACTCTAAACCAAAGAAAACGAAGCCGGAGAACAGGTGGCCAGAGACGGCGTCAACGATCGGTTTCTCCGGTAGAACATCAAATGTTTCAGGTCTCGCACTTGTATTTGAAGGAGAGGAATCTATGTTGGCTGCTATATCAGCAGACCCGATGAGTTTTAAGGTAATCGCCTTTCTGATATGAAGTTCATCTCAAGAGCTGGTTAATTTCTACTATCTGTTGAGTTTCATTTTTTGTTACAGGGAACAGTAGTTGTTATCAGAGGAGAGGGTCCAAAAGGAGGTCCAGGCATGCCAGATATGTTGACACCAACAAATGCAATAATGGGTGCCGGTCTTGGAAAGGTACTACCTTTTTAGTTTGATCAATTTTTGTATTGTAAGCTAAATAAATATCGTTTTTCTTTGTTACGAGTTGAGTGATGGCATGGTTTATGTTTGTGAACTCACTATCTTGTTGGTACTTTCAGGATTGTGCATTGGTGACTGATGGTAGGTTCTCGGATGGGTCACACGGTTTTGTTGTTGGCTATATTTGCCCTGAAGCTCAGGTCTGTCTGTCTCTCTCACTCCTCTGGCTCTGTTTTTGTAATCTTTCAATAATGTGAAGATGGAAGCTTTCTTGGTGGTCAGGAGGGTGTTCTGATATGTCTGATATAGAATGGAGACATAATCACAATTGACATAGGAAAGAAGAGGATAGACACACAAGTCTAACTCGAAGAAATGAATGAGCATTGAAAGAAATGGATTGCTCCTGCACCCAAGGTTAACCGTGGAGTTCTATACAAGGTAATATTGTAATGTAATGATCTCACATACTCTCTAGAAACAAGTTCTTGGTTTTCTACAAAGGAAATAACTTTTTGTCACAATAAGCAGCATATACATTGGTGGAGCAGTAGAGATTTGCAAGGACTTTGCAAGATGAAGAAGAACATGCACGTTTAAGAGGATCATCGGCTCTGATTGTCAATAACATATGAATCATGTCTATGTAGTCAAGTGTGTTTTGAAGAATAAGGGAGGCAGTCAACAACCTAATTTTATTAGGTTGGGTTTGTTTTCTTCTAATTTTATTGTGGTTTAATATTGTAACTAATTTCAGATATATCAATAAATATATATCTTTTTCCTAAATTAATTTGTTTTAGCTGAATCTTTATTTTTAATTTTAATTACAATTTCATAAATTAATTAATTATAAAAAATTTAAATTATTTGTAGTTGCATATTAATGGTAAATTAGTCACAAATAAAGTGCCATGATAAGAAATCTCACAGCATTACGCAATAGCTATAAGAAAATGTAAGACAGCATACATATAACGCTATATTACCAAAATACATAGCGTAGATGATTCGTTATGATAGTAAATATTATAGCATCGTAGTTTACGCTATAAAAGAACAAAATACAATAGCATATAAAGAAACGCTATTGTATGGGGGGGGTCTATTATAGCTCTGGCTGTAATAGCGTTTATGAAAGCGCTGTTATACATCTATTATAGCGTTATTCGTGTGCTAAGAATGCCATTATTTCTTGTAGTGCTTATTTTTGTGCTGAAGCCCATCAGGTATTACGTGACCGCTTGATATCGTTCCCAACAATTAGTGTAAATTCTCCATCTTTGTTAGAATTGTACTAGAATTGTTAGTCAATGACATTCTCAAATCTAATATAACTAGTCAAGTCTAATATTACATTTCCTCTGCACAAAATCTGAAACAGATTTGTAACCAAGCAAGATGAAGAAAAAAAGAAGAAGCAAAGGAGCTCTGCGAGCTTTGAAAGATTTACCAGTATATGCGTTCCCCTGGATCAAGTTACCACCGAATAATATCAGGTTCTGTTTTGTGTTAATATCCCTAAGAACTGGTACAACTTTAACTAATAGGTACTGCAACTGCTTGAACTTGACAAAATCACAGAATCAAAATAACCTTTTTAGGCGTAGGCAAGTCTCTTTCAGGATCTCGCTTCGAATCCTCTCCACCGTCAGATTCTCTTTCTGTTCCTCTTCCTCTTCCTCTTCCTCTTCCTCTTCCCTCAAAACTCGAAGAACCTTTGCTCACGACATCCTCCTCTTTCTTCCTCATCTTATAAAAAAATTGAGTGAGTGTCTCGAGCTTCCACTCTTACTTCTCAACGTTGACATAGAACTGCTTGATACCTTCAAAGGCGAGCTCATCACACTTCACCAAGATTCCCACTGGCTTGCTCATGAATTTCCTTGTGATCTCAAGAGCTTCTGGTGGCATTGTTGTTGAGAAAACACCCACTTGAATCTTTGGTGGGAGAAGCTGGAATATGTGATAGATCTGGAAATCCCAGATATAACATAGAAAAAGAAAATCAGTTTGACCAGAGTTTAGAACGTAATGGTAATGGATTTTAAAACATGGAAATATCAACCAACAAACCTGGTCCTTGAAACCACGGTAGAGCATTTCATCAGCTTCATCAAGAACAAACATCTTGATGTTGTCAGCAGGGAGAGATTGCCTTTTCAACATGTCAAAGACACGCCCTAGAGAAACAACACTTACATGGACACCAGCTTGGAGAATTTGTTGATCCTCACGGGCACTGGTTCCACCAACACATGCATGAACCTTGACACCTTGGAAATCACCCAGGGCCCTCATGACTTCTCAATCTGCTGGGCGAGCTCACTGGTTGGAGCCAGAACCAAAGCCTGGCACTGGACAATGTCGTAGTCTAGCTGCTGCAAGACGCCAGAGCAAGAAGTTGCGGTTTTCCCAGTACCGGACTGAGCCTGTTGGATCACATTGAGACCTTTGCAGAAAGGGATGATTCCTCTTTTCTGAAAAGCAGAAGGTTTCTCAAAACCTATAAGATAGACACCGAAGAACACAAAAGATAAGGTTTAAAACAGAGAGAGAGACATAAATCACGCCAAAAAAAACATAAAGATTTATTGGGTTCTTCTATACGTACCATATCATTTGCTCCATTCAATTTGATAGCTTCAGTATAAAAACTTACTGACTTATTCCATTGCCGCCCCTTGTATGCATCATTTCTCTGGAATTACATTTATCCCCCGTAGCTTGCTTTTAAAATAGATCATTTTAACTCCAACAACATAATGGATCAGAACGAAATACACTATTCGTCCAATTCAAACTAAACATGAAAATATTTGTTCTCTTGTTCAGAAGATAGCACAAAAGAGATAATTTTTACCTTTTCCTTCATAACTTCAGAAGCCTCCATACCATTGGAGTCAGTCACGGGAGCTTAGTTGGATGCAATATTGGCTAGGTCCTGAAGGGATGCATATACATCGATAATTGTATCGAGAAGGAACTTATCACCTCCATAGGAAGCAAGAAACGACACAGAAATTGGAATGTTACCATGTTTCCACCAAAGGAATTGTAACCTGTAGAATTTTTATATAGATTTATTACTCAACTCTCAAGAGTAACAAAAGGGAACATGAAAGTCCTCCAACCACTGAAAGTGAGAAAGAGGAACTGGGAATATACCTGACAACACCCAGACATGCTAGCAATGCTTGCGAGTGCATAATTTCTATCAAGAGATTGTTGTATCAATCTAATCACCAAATAAACAAACTCGGACTGTCACTAACAATGTCATGAACTTACTTACCTTCATAGCCTTTAATTGCTCTCCTTTTGGTTTCACAGCAAACTCGATGATCCTCGACCTTCGTCATCAATCTTCATCAGTCCAAAATCCGTGGCCCGTTTCTCATCCATAGGAAGAGCAGCAACAGTGATATCAGCGCCTGTTTCACGATGAGCTTGCATGAATTTCTCGTAATCCATACGGTACAAATGATCCCCTGCAAAAACCTAAAACTCCACCACATTGTGCTCTTCGAATAGCCACAAGTACTGTCTCATTGCATCAGTAGTTCCCTGACAAAAAAAAAAATCAGAAACAAATCAGCCTCAATCAAATCAGAGCCATTTTATAGCCTTTCGTTACCTGAAACCAATTTGGATTCTCAGGACTTTGTTGAGCAGCAAGAACCTCGACGAAGCCTTCGTTCTTGTAACCACCCATGTTGCTCGCGTAAGCTCGTGAGAGATGTCGATTGGGAGAAGCGGAATTGAATTGAGCAAGAACATAGATCTTAGAGATGTTATTGTTCAAGAAATTGCTCACTGGAATGTCAATCAGACGATAATTGGCGCCGAGAGGAACAGCTGGTTTCGCTCCTAGCCAAAATAAGATTCGCTTCTCGAATCTCTTGTCAGATCTCAGGTCTTCGATGACACATATCCGATAGTGGTGAGGAGTTATGGTTCTAAACAATGATGATGATTCGGCTTCCGGAGAAGAATACAGGTAATTAGGGTTTCATCATGAAAGTGAGGCTATTTTTAATGGTGGATTAGTAACGGAGGAAGTGTCATTACAGGGATGAGGGAAAGGCTGCAGAAGTTGGGAAGGCGGAGTGAAGGTTTGGATTAAAAGGGAAAAGAGGCCCACAAAACATGACTTTCAGATAAGTTACGTGAAAGAAAAAGAAGGCCCAAAAAACATATTAGAAAAAGAGGTGACGTGGTTTCACCAGGGGAGAGAACTTTCTCCCATTATATAATAGATTTCCATTGTATTATTGTAGTTCTTTTTAATTCTTTTCGCTTTTCTTTCTTCATTTGTAATAAATTGTATATTAACATGTAAAACTCAGAAAATAGTATAATTTTAGCATTTGTAAAACTCAGAAAATAGTATATGAAAGTGTTAATAAATGTGCAACATTGGATTTTTTAAAACTAATAAATAATAAAACCTCTTAAGGCGATTTTCTCTTTCTTAAAAAACCCTCGCCGCCGTCTCCTTTTTCTGCCCCGATCTCCCTCTCCGGTGGTCGGTGTTCCTCACCGCCACCGTGAGAGGGATCCTCTCCCTCTCCTCTTTATTTCGGTCTCCTTCTTGTGGGGGTTTTCCTGTTTGGCTTGGGCAGATCTAGGTTCGTTTACGGTTGTTCTCCGCCAGTCTCACCGCCGGCTTGTTCTGGTCTTCTGAGCTCCTCGCCGCTTGTCTTGCGGTGGATTATCCTCTCGTCCGTGCCTGTGCTATCGAGGACTGTGGCTAAGGCGGGATTTGGATTTCCACCAAAGCGTGCAGGCTCCTCAGTCGGTCCTCCCTCTCCGGGTCGCATTGCTCTGTAGCAGCCCGCTCTTCTTCTCTGGCGATTGTTTCATGCCCTGTCTCCGGTTTCCTTGCTCGAGGACGGCGAGGTCCGATAGTCGGAGCGCGAGCTTTCTCCGCTTCTTGTGCTGCGGCGGCAATTGGGGTCTTCTCTGGCTTGCTTCCTTGTTCGGCTTCGGTTCTTGCTATGGCGGTTTCTCCTCCGGCTTACCCGTCTGGCTTCCCGTGGTTCTCCCGTCTGCTGTTTATCTTCCTACAAGGTATGGAGTGCTTTTTTCTTTGTATCTGCGTTCTGTCTCTGGATCCGAGGAGCTTCTTTCTGGTCGTTGTTGCTGTGTCTCTCTGCTGGTGGTTCCGGCGGTGTTGTCTGGAGGCTCTCGTTGGGGATTTGGCCTTTAGGCTCCAGTTTGTAGCCTTGCTAGCTCGCTGCACTGGTTTGGCCTTGTGTTTGTGTTTGGGCTGTGATTTCAGTCTCTGAGAAATGGATTGGCTAATGCTTGTGCTTGGGCCTCATCTCGTCCGCCTGGTTGGTTCGGCGTTGTCAACCGGTCGTCTATGTGCTATGGGTATGTGCTATTTGCGGCCTCTTCCTGTTGCCGGTTCTCGGTCTCTGAGTTCAGTCTCTTGCTACTCTCTTGTGGTTGGTCCTAAACCTCATGGTTCATTTTAGTATGTATCCTTTTTTGTATCTTTTGGCTCTCCTCCTTCTCTCCCTGTTAGATAGACAGAGTTGTTGTTGTTCTTCCTTATTTCTTGTACTTTACCATGCTGTAACTCTTCCCCATGCTTTAATTTGAAAAACTTAGTTCAAAAAAAAAAAATAATAATAAAACCTTTTAGTAGTTACATATATTTAAAACTAACATATATACCGGTTGGACTAAGATTATCACAAACTACGGTGATAATTTAGTTTGGACATATTATGCAATATTAATTTTTAGTTTTTTTTTTGGTTTTGAAAAATGTTAAATTGATTCAAAAATAACTTTTTTACACAAAGTATAGCTTCATTTAAACCAAGAAAATCAAGATCGTATCAGAGAATGGAAAAACAAAAGATTGAGAAACTTTTGTTTGCCCTTGAACTGAAGCATAGTTGCATTGCACCAGAGTAGTTTGCAGCTCCCATATGTGCCATAGAAGAGATCCAATTGCACATCAGTTTGTCGATCCTTCAAATCAAAACAGAGGTATGAAGTGGGGCTTCTCCATGGAGTCGTTGGTTTCGCTCATGCGAGATAGTGTATATGACAGCCTGAAACAAGTATCTGAAAAGGTAGAACCGGCATTGTTCTTCCTGCTGGTTCGTTAAAACCCCAAGAATAGTAGGCCAATTTGTCGAGTATTTGGGACGGAAGAGAGGCTGTCCCAACTGCCAGATTTCGCCGGTACAAGAGCAGTCGAAAACAGATGATCTATGCTTTCCACATGATTACTACACAGAGAGCAAGTCAGGTCATGCTGGGGATTCCACTTTTGGATTCTTTCTCATGTTGATAATCGGTTCAGATAAGCAAGCCAAGCTGTTCTTGAGAATTTTTGGTGTTGCAAAAGAGAACAGATTCATTTGCTCCATAGGACAGGTCGTTGATGTTCACGAGTATTGTTTCAGGTTTCCTTAGTGTTGAAAGTTGATTTGAAATCCGTTTTTTCGCGCCAAAGTCTAGTGTCTTTCTCTTGGGATAAGCTACGGTTTCGAATCTTCTGTAGTTCTTCTTCAATATTGTTCAGAACATCACTTCTATGGCGTCGTCTTCGTTTTTGAATCGCCATTTCTCCCATCGCATTTAAACTTATTCCCATGTCGATGCTTCCTCTTTCTCCTGTCAAGTCATATAGACGGCTCAAAGGAGACCACACATCAAACCAAAAGTAAGTACTTGATCTTCGGTTTATGTCAACACGAATTACACTTGCCACAAGTAAGTATCTAATTTTAGTTTTATTTTGTCGGTTATTAAAAATGTTCTATATATGTTTAGATCTGATCATATAAAATCTTAATCCACTTTGCATGTTTTCACATTCGCTTTTTGGAAGAAGAAAATAACATAGAAGATAGCAAAAATATATGACAATACTCAAAGTGTCATTAATCTTTCTAATCCGATTCTTGACTTGGTATAATAATCCGATTTTTTTCATTGAAAAATTTCCAACTTATTACAAACTAACTAATATGATGAAATATATACGCGGGAGAGATAAACTTCTTAGATGTTAATGTATCTTTTCTTTTTTTTTGTCAACGATGATGTTAATGAATCTCTGTCAAAAAATATCAATTAATAAAAAGCTTAGAGCAATTAAGAAAAACTTATAATTAGAAATATTAGAAGTAGAAAGCAAATAACTTTTTCCAGTGGGTCCGATTGGTAAACAAAAACAGAACAGATATATTAGCGGTTAGCAGAAATTGTAAGCGTTTGAATAAAACAAAACTGTAAGTGAAAGCTGTTAGTGAAAGTTGTTAGCGAAAACGTTAAGAAAAAAGTTGAGAAAAACCTACTATTTGATAACATGTTAGATTGGTAACTAAAAATTAAAGCAGTTAGAGGTATATCGTTTTACATGTTACCAATCACAAAACGGTATTAAAAACAACGGTTCTCTCAGCTTTTTGCTACTGTTTTCACTAACAACTTTTACTAACAATTTTCTTTTACAGTTTTGCACTACTGAACCGTTTATCACTTCCGATAAGAGTTAATATTAACCGTTCCGATTTTGTTCAACAATCGGACTCAACGTTTTCGTGAGTGATAAAAAAAAAATTAGATGCCTTTAATATTTTTAATGTAACGTTATCAATCACACCCAATGTCTGAAAATCTCTTCCATCACTTGTCTTACAATCTTTCACCAAGTACAAAAATCTATTTGGTTTTTATAAATTTTCTTTTTAGATATTTAACTACCCAAAATTACCTAACAACCTGACCGTTATCTACTCCTATCTGAAATTTATTACGAAACTGCCCTTACTTCTTTTACTGACAGACTGACTCGTCTCCTTCTCCACTTGGATCTCCACCACATTCGTTCCAAACATATCCGCCATCGCTTCTTTCTCTCTCTCTCTTGCACACACACATAGATGCCAGCAATGCCAGGCCTAGTCTCAGTCAAAACGCCGGCCGATGCGCCGCCTCTACGTGTGGCCGTGCCAGACACGCAACCTCACCGATCCGAGCTCTCGAATCCTCCGCGAACCCCGATGAAGAAGAACCCTTCTTCTACACCATCTCGATCCAAACCTTCACCTGGTAGATCCGGCAAAAAAGATTCACCCGGAGTTTCCTCCGCCGCCGTAGTCGACGTTGACGATCCGTCTCTCGATAATCCAGATCTCGGCCCTTTCCTTCTCAAGCTTGCCCGAGATGCCATAGCTTCTGGTGAAGGTCCTAACAAAGCTTTAGACTACGCGATCCGAGCCACGAAGTCGTTTGAACGATGTTGCGCCGCCGTTGCACCGCCCATTCCCGGTGGAAGCGATGGCGGACCTGTTCTCGATCTCGCCATGAGTCTTCACGTGCTCGCCGCCATTTACTGCAGTCTTGGTCGATTCGATGAAGCAGTCCCGCCGCTCGAGCGGGCTATCCAGGTTCCTGATCCGACTCGTGGTCCCGACCACTCTCTCGCAGCGTTTTCCGGCCATATGCAACTCGGTGACACGTTGTCGATGTTAGGTCAGATCGATAGATCCATCGCTTGCTACGTAGAGGGCCTTAAGATCCAGATCCAGACTCTGGGAGATACGGATCCACGAGTTGGAGAAACTTGCAGGTTCCCATTTCTTGATTTTTACTCTCAAATAAGCATTTTTATGAATAATTAAACTATTTAGCAAACAATTTAGTGTCAGTATTAGTGTAAGTTTAAGGAAAGTTAATATTGTCGTTAGATCTAACTTGTTAGCTAGTGAATCTAGGTGAGATTCGTCTATTTCATTAGCTTTAATTTGGAGATTAAGGGTTTTAGAGTTTGCTTATACAATTGAGCCAGACCCTAGTTTCTGATCCTTCCTCCCAATAATTCCAGGTACTTAGCAGAAGCTTATGTTCAAGCAATGCAGTTCAATAAAGCCGAAGAGTTATGCAAGAAAACTCTAGAAATCCACCGTGCGCATAGTGAACCGGCCTCACTGGAGGAGGCAGCTGATAGGAGGCTGATGGCAATCATCTGTGAGGCTAAAGGAGATTACGAAAATGCACTCGAACACCTTGTCCTTGCCAGTATGGCCATGATTGCGAGTGGGCAAGAATCCGAGGTTGCATCAATCGATGTCAGCATTGGGAACATCTACATGTCGCTTTGCCGGTTTGATGAAGCTGTGTTCTCCTACCAGAAGGCTCTAACTGTGTTCAAGTCCTCTAAAGGCGAGAGTCATCCTACAGTCGCGTCAGTGTTTGTCAGATTGGCTGAGCTTTACCACAGGACAGGGAAACTCCGTGAGTCCAAGTCCTACTGCGAGAACGCGTTGAGGATATACAACAAGCCTGTGCCTGGGACAACTGTGGAGGAGATTGCTGGTGGATTAACAGAGATCTCAACGATTTATGAGTCTGTGGATGAACCCGAGGAAGCATTGAAGCTACTTCAGAAGTCGATGAAATTGCTTGAGGATAAACCAGGACAGCAGAGCGCCATTGCAGGTAAAAAATATATGTTCTTCTTGCTGGAATGATATGCTGTGTCTTTGGTCTCAAATTGAATGTAAAGTACTGATCTTTGTGTTGTCAAGCATTTAAGTAAAAGTCGATTGGATTAACTGTACTAGTTTTGCTGCTGAAGTTGGCTTGGATCTAGGCTTACCCTAGAATCAAGTGTTAGGGATATTGTAGAAGAATCCTGGAAAAAAGGATCTGAATGCTTATCTGAGGTTTTTTTTTACGCAAGTAGATTGTGATCAGACAAGAAACTGAACAGAAATCTGAGTCTTAGCTATATTGGCATGAGTTTATAAAACATTCTCTACAAAAAGCTTTCGTTATATTAGTTTGGCTTTGTGTGTAAATACTTGCAGGGTTAGAGGCACGGATGGGAGTAATGTATTACACGTTGGGGAGGTACGAGGATGCAAGAAACGCGTTTGAGAGCGCTGTGACAAAGCTGCGTGCAGCGGGTGAGAAATCTGCCTTCTTCGGAGTTGTATTAAACCAGATGGGACTGGCATGCGTTCAGCTTTTCAAGATCGATGAGGCTGGTGAGCTGTTTGAAGAAGCAAGAGGGATTCTCGAACAAGAACGTGGACCGTGCGATCAGGACACTCTCGGTGTTTACAGCAATCTGGCTGCTACCTACGACGCCATGGGAAGGTAATACAGTAATACTGTCTTATGAAAACTATCTGACATAACAATGATGATCTACTGGACTATCAAAACCAAATCAGACTTTTTTTGTTTTGCGTTAGATTTGGACGATTTTGTTGGGCATGATTCCGGTTCATACTGAACCGGTTGAACCAGAGTAGAAAAGACGGTTCGTATTTTTGATGGCTATGTAAATTTGCAGGATAGAAGATGCGATTGAGATATTAGAGCAGGTTCTGAAGCTGAGAGAGGAGAAGCTCGGTACTGCGAATCCGGATTTTGAGGACGAGAAGAAGCGTTTGGCAGAGCTTTTAAAGGAAGCGGGGCGGTCACGGAACTACAAAGCCAAGTCGCTACAGAATCTGATTGATCCAAACGCAAGACCTCCCAAGAAAGAGTCTTCAGCTAAGAAATGGCCCAGCCTCGGTTTCAAGTTCTGAAAGAACCAGCTAGTCATCATTCACATATATTCAATATTATATATTATTATTTTATTTGATCCTTTTCTGTATCATAAATATGAGGCTGAGGAGTTAATTTCCTGTATAGTGTTATTATTTGAGATTGGTGAAATACTGCCAAGTTGGTAAGCTGTTTGTTTGTGTTTGATAGTTTCTTTGATTAAATCCCTTTTTCGATTATCATATTTCTTGCATTCTTGCTTATGCTCATTTGTGTAACTGTGCAGAAAATCGATAGTTTGCAAGTCTTTGTCCTTTTCACTTGTACAAGTTTGATTTTCGAATCACTAAAGTACTCGAAGTAACTTGCATGACAAACACAAATGGAAACTTGATATGATACGGTAAAACTTTTATAAATTAAAACGGGAAAAATGCCACATAATACCCGAACTCTCAAAATCGGGCTATAAAATACCTCATATCAATGCCTCGCAAAAAAATACTTAAACTTGGGTTAGACTTTTAAAATACACATGAACTAGTAGTTGACTTTGCCATTTGACACACCGTTATCTAAGTTACAGATTAATTAGATGGCGTTTAGATGACCGTTTAGTCTGTCGTTAAGTCCAAACGATGTCGTTTTGGATACTAATCTGAGTATTGAAAACAACGTCGTTTCGTGATTATCATAAAGAAAAAACTTGTCATAGACAAGTCTCGAACACGGTGTCGTTAGGCATCAGAGAAAGTGTTGTTGCCACTAAACCAATGTATTTCATTGAAATATGTTGGACAACAATTATACTTATAACGAATAAGAGATCCTTTCATTAAAACCCCAAATCGAACCCAGAAAACCCTATCTCTTTAATCGTTCCAGGCTTGTTCGACGAAGGCAATTTCACATGGATGAGTTCAAAATCAGAGGATTCATGTATCAATACATTCAGAATTAGAGGATTTCTAGCGAAGTGCGTGTGCGGTTTGGATTAGACCGTCTACACATCCAAAACCAAGACGAATCCAGGCAGACATTCTTTAGGTGTCCTACAAAGAGAGAGGTAAGTTCAGACATTTGCCCGATTTTTCATGTTACTTTGACTAAAATCGTTTGTGTGTAGGATCATTTGTTCAAATGGGTCGAGGAAGCTATTTATGAAGAAGTCGTGGATGTTGTTCCTAAGATCGGATGCATCGAAGCTGAGTTTCACAATGCAAGGAGAGAGAGTGAAGCAATGAAGGCTGTTATTTGTGAATTGAAAGAAGAGGAGATGAGTACAAAACTTGAGCTGAGGAGGTGCAAATTTATCATGAAGATCAGTCTGGGCTCGGATATCTGTCTAGATATTAAGATATCCGCGGATATCCGGATTCGGATCCATCAAAAATAATAAAATATTAAATATTTTAAATATATTTATAAAATATATTTTATCTAATATTTTTTAAAAATAAATAAATTTATATTTATTATAAAAACGAAGTTATAATTAAAATTTATACAAAAAATCACAAAATATATTTAAATATATATATTTTTACAAAATATTTTTTTATATTTAATGGTACGGATCCAGATCCGGATATCCGGACCTCAAAATCAAGATATCCGGATCCGGATCCGGTTTGCACAGATCTTAAATTTTACTATCCGGATCCGGATCTGATCTCTCCGGATATCCGGATTTGGTCTCTCCGGATATCCGGATTTTCGGATCGGATCAGAGCGGATCCGGGTACGAATCTCGGTTCCCGGATAATAATTCCACCCCTAGCATGAGTATCATTTTTAGTTATTTTTCATTATCTTAAGTAGTACAATGACAATCTCTAAAATGTGTCCCCACAATCCAAAGGTGCAAACAGAAAAAGCAAGTAGAACAATGGAAATCATAGTTTCTCAAGAGATCAAGAGGACCCCAGAGGAATGGAGGGACCACTTGGAATGTGAGTAGTGGAAAAGGACAACATAAGTTATCTATTCACAAATTCCGCAGTGAAACACGATCCTCATTATCAGAAGAGAGACTGATTGCTTTGTTTTTGGAATCTTGAATAACTCTGTGTAAAATACTCTAAGAGGGCATTGTTATACCACTGTTAAATCTTCTTTTCCTTTCACCCTACAAGTGATAAATTGCACCTTGCCATGTTTGAAGAAGAGTCAAGGATACATCTTTGTTTCGAGAAACGTTGGGGAGCCAATTAAGAATATCTTCCCAGCCCGTCCGATGAGTAGGCGAGAGTAATCTGCCAACAATATTATGCCAAACAAACCTGAGTATGAGCAGAGAAAAAACAAGTGATTTCTTGTTCTAACTCAGAACCGCAAAGGAGGCAAACATGTTCATCATCGCAGCCCCATTTCGACAGATGGTCTAGCATAGGGTTGCGATGTAGAACAAACAACCATGTTGTGAACGCTTGACGTGGTATTCTAACTTTGTTCCATACCACCCAAAGCCGTCGAGCCCTTGATAAACGGATAGTGTTCCGAAATTTCTTTATAAGAAATCGCTTATGAATTTCCCCATTAATCAACCGAATCGTCCTATCACTGCTCGAAGAAGGAGAGCAAGTAGAGATGAAGGTCATTAGTTGAAGCTGCTTATCAACATAACATGGGGTAGATTCTAACTTGATAACCGTAGCCGAGAGAGGAAGGCCGAGAAGAGAAGGTTTATTCGGACCTAAGAAATTGTAAAGAGATCCGTATGGAGTCCACATATCCCACTTTAAGAAAGTGTCATCACCGTTTCCAATAAAAACCCCATGAAAGAGGAAGTTAGCACTCTCAACTTTAGAAACTTACGTAACATCCAAGATAAGTCATAATTATTCTCATTTAGTGCCCAAAATGGAGAGGATGAAAAATACTTCGCTCTCATCCAAGCAACCCATATAGAACCAAACCTAAATAATATCATCCAAATCAACTTTAAACCACAAGTCTGATTCCATTATGTTAGCTTTCTCAAACCTAGCCCGCCCTCTTCCTTAGGCAGACAAATGTTACCCCATCAAAATTTTGCGCCCATAGCCGTCGAGGTGTTACCATGCCAAAAGTATTCACTAAATAAATAGTTTATCCTCTTGATGACCTTCTTGGGCAGGAAAAAAGCAGATGACCAAAAGGCGACAATACCTGAGATGAGAGTGTACCAACCAACGATACTCAGCGTTCTGTGCCTCCAGCTATTCATCTTCTTATGGATTTGAGAAATAAGTGGGTCACATTTACTGATAGATAGTTTCCTCGAGAAAAGAGGTATCCCTAGGTACCAAATAGGATCTCTTCCGCCTCTAGTTCACAATTGTCCTTAATCTCCTTCAATATTGTATCGAGGGCTGTTGCGCTAAACATGCTAGTTTTCTGAATATTTACTGCTAGTCCCGAGAGTTCTTCAAAAGCAGTAAGGACCGATAAAACTCCTTTGAGTGAATGAACTGACCCCTCCAAGAATATCAAAAGGTCATCCGCAGCTTCATTCAACATGTGAGATAGAACATTTATGGCCAAGACAAACATATGAAGTACAAGAGATCCCCTTATCTTAGGCATGTTCTTCCTTTAAAGAAACCAACGTAGTACCATTGATACTAATGGAAAAATCTGGGGAGCAAATACACGCTTTAACACAATTCAAGAAAGAATACGGGAAATTGTACGATAGAAGACATGCCAAGATGAAATCCCACCTAACATAATCGAAGGCCTGGAATATATCCACTTTCAAGATAATCCTAGGGGATCCTTTGTATTTGTGATATCCTCTTACCAAAGCCGCAACAAGGAGAACATTCTCCAAAAGCAGTCAGTCTTTAACAAACGCGGTCTGGTTTTCTGAGACGATATAGGGCAATACTTCCTTAATCCGAGAAGCTAATATCTAGGTAATAACCTTATAAAGGGTGTTGAGACACGAGATATGACATAAATCTTTTATCTCTTCTGTCCCTGGTCGTTTCTGTAGCAAAACAAGGGATATAGTTTAGTGGAGTTGACATATATGGAGAAATAAAGAAGAATTTCACCGAGGCCACCACTTCTTCTACAATAATACTCAAACAAGCCTTGAATAATTCAGCCGTGAAACCGTCTGGACATGGTGTTTTACTGAACAATATAGCAAAGAGAGAGGCTTTAACATTTTCTGTTGTAACCAGAGCCTCAATCATCAGCCTATGAGTGGAAGAACAAACATGGATTCTCAATCCGGAGAGCAAATGAAGAAGGTTTGGACATAACAGTCCCTCACAGTGCACATTACTTCTTCAAAATAAGACACCGCAAAACATGAATATCCTCATCCATAGTAGCAAGAGAACCTTCTGGCCAAATCAAATACTTAACTGCATTGTATCTATTCCTTGCTATCATAGTAATATGGAACAAAGGATTATTAGACTCCCCTTCTCCCATCCACTTAACCCTCAACCTTTGTCTAAAGAAAATTTCCTCCGATAAAGAAAGCCGAGACCAATCAGCCGTATCTGTTTTCTCAAGCGCTAAATTTTCAGAGGAAATGTCCTGAAGAGATCTTAATTGAATCGCACTTAACACCTCTACCGCCTATTTATCTCTTTTCTCAATGTAGCTATAGTTCTCACTGCACAAAGTTTAAATCGGTTGCTTCAACTTCATCAGCTTGAAATCCAGATCACTAAGGGAAGACTCAAGAGCAGAGTTATCGATCAATTCCTTCTTCACTGCCTCAAGGAATGTCAGATGATTTACTAGCAAGTTTAGGAACTTGAAAGGTCTAGTGCCATAGACTGGTGCCTTTGAAAACATGTTAACCAAACACAAAGTATGGTTTGACAAGTTTGGAGCTTAGAAGGAACAATGACTCGTAGGAAACTTCTGAAGCCAGCTACCATTTACAAAACATTTGTCAATTTTCTTCTCTAATGGCGCTTTTGGAGAGAAGTTTGTCCATGTAAACTTTGGCCCGTGGAACGGCAAATCAAAGAGGTCCAAGTCGGAAACATCCTCCTTGAACCTTTTCATAGCAGAAGTTGAGCAAATGATGCTTGTGTTTGAAGTCTCATTAGGATGTAGTACCTCGCTGAAATCCCCAGTTACAATCCAAGGTAAAGAACCAAGGCCAAAAGAAGAGTAATTATCTCTCAGAAAATTCCACATCTACTTTCCCTCCACATCATTACTAGCAAAAACCGCCGTATAAATAAACGCCTGGTCTGACTCCAAAGTCTACCTCTACCGTGATAGATTGAAGGTCAACAAACAATGTCCTAACCTTAGTAGGATTCTTATAGATAAACCGAATCTTCCCCAACTCTGAATAATCATTATTAGTAATAACTAACTAAGAAGACCCAATTGACGACAAAATATTGGATTGATTATTCACCTTAACTTGTGTTTCCAGAAACACTCCAAAAGTAATTGATCTAGACTGCATCCAATTAGCAAGTTGCATATGCTGAGAATCTTTGTTTAAACTGCACACATTCCAAAAATGTTTCTGACATATTAAATGCGTTTTTGGTGGCGAGCCCCTAAATTCAGAGAGTTACCACCGCTCAAACCGGGATATTTCCATTTTTTTAGCTTTCTTTTCTTCTTATTTTTCTGCTTGTTTTAGCAAGATTTTGAAAGTGAGTAAAAGTAAAAATGCTGATATATTGCATCATCCACTTTCAAGAACGGTTCTGAATACTCTACCTAAAGATCAAAGGGATTAACATTTACCAAGATACCTTGATCATCCTCAAAGTACCGCAATCTTCTTTCAGGGACCGTTTTGCTAGCTAGCACAAACTTATCACCATATCATCCGAAAGAATCTTTGTCAACAAATTTTCATTTTTAGCCACATCAGACGAATGCATAGCTGAAGGGACATTTCACAAAACATCATTGTTGCCATTTGTACTCATACCCGGATCAGAGCTGGAACCTGAGGAAACTTCTGCATTTACGCTCATGGCGGGGGATTGCATTACTGCCTTACCCGACGATGAGGCTCCTAGAACCCATGCAACTTTGGGAGCATCAGAGACTGCTACTCACCAGACGATTGCGTTTTTGCTGCGATAAAGGGTAGCTTAACTATATGCCCTTTAGACCTGAGCACTGGCGGAGCTACGTTGCATAGAAGGGGGGCATATGCCCCCAATACTTTTAAAAGGTTTCCATATAATTTCTATATAATTTTCATAATACACCCTAATAGTTCTATAATTTACCCCTAATTCTTTAAGAAACTTCAAATTTGCCCCCTATGAAATTTTTTTTTGACTTCGCTACTGGACCTGAGGTTAACATGAATCCTCACCGAAGAACCTTCCTACTTATCCACACTCAATGGTAACGAGGGGGCATGGTCTAAAGGACCCATCATCAGAGCCACAACCTCAATATTTACCTTCTTAACCTCATCCTAATTTTTTAAGACTTAGAAGAACGCATATAATGTCCAGAGCTGAACGGTTTTCTCCTTTCAACTCCTGAAGGTTGACCAGGCTTACCATTCTGCACCAAAGACACCTCCTCTGATTTATTCTTAGGCAAATTTTGTAGCTTTTGTTTTGGACAAAAATAGAGATTGTACTTGCATGTTTAAATCTCAATTCCTAATTTAAATATTTTTAAATCTCAGTTCCTAATTTTTAATTTGTATCTCTTTTTCGTTATAAGACACAAATGGAGACTGTACTTGCATATTTAATTTATACAATTTTCTTTGGAAAATTTGTTGAACATATAATTTTCTTAAAGAAAAAAGAAAAATATTCTAAAGACAAAGAAGATTTTGAAAAATTTAATAACAATGATACATAAATTCTCGTAACCTAAGATCAACAAAGAGAACATGGCGATCAATTCTGAGCACCAAATATTTGTTTTTTCGAAGGTTTTCCTATTAAGTTTTTGTTGGGAATACAAAAATGAAAAAAAAAACAAAAAAAGACAATTGGAATTTCAGCCTAATTAATAATGAAAATAAAACCTCCAGAGACTCTTAATAGGCCTCGAAAAAACATAGAATATAACTGAAAACCCAAAAGCCAGCCCAAACAAGACAACGGAAAACCTTAGTGCGAGGAACTAACCTCGCAGAGAGAACTAGACATCGCCGAAGCTGGACCCAAGAAAAACTCGAAGAGAACCACAACCGCAAGAAAAGGATATGGAGAAGTCTGAAGAAGAACCATGACATAAAGAAGGAGTGAGAGAGACCTTGAGACAAGGGAAGATCAGAGAGGGTTTCAGAGCTGGATCATGCCGCCGCCGAGAGACACCGTTCAATACCTGCCCTCGTAGTCAAGTGCCACAAGATACTAAACGCCACTAATGGTTAAAACATCCCCATCCAAAACAAACCGCTTCTCGCTGCCACCTCGCGAAACCCACTTCCATCAACACCGCGATCATCCAAAACTAAAACAGACGGAGAGCTCAATACTAACCGATGATTTTAGCCATTGAGGGAGCTGACAGAACTTGCCCTCAACAGATCTGGCCAACTGAAGACGTCTGTCTTCGCTAGGAGAGGAGCTATCGCAGATCCCACGAAGTTCCAAAGACTCGCCACCCTTCTAATACTAGACCATGCATGTCCACATATGAAGAAACGACTACCATAAGAAGAAACAAGAAAAATAAAAAAGGTTAGCCTTCTCCGACGAGGAAACACGACCACCAGAGAGACAGAGGTAAAGCAGACGAAGAAACCGAAAAGAGAGAACACTACAAGAAACCTTGCAAATAGCCACATATTTTGTGTGGCTATGGCTCTTCATTCATGGCTATTTTGCCGTTTGCTACAGATAGCCACAAGCCAATTCCGCAGACATGAGCTCGCAGAAATCATGTTCTCGTGGTTATTCGTGGCTATGGAGCCACGACATATCTACGACTGTTTTCGTGACTTTTTGCCACGATTACCAGGAAATCGTTTTTCGTAGCCATAGTGCTAGGACAAGCAACGAACTAATTCGTGAAAATGACTTTGGATTTCCACGAAACACTTCCTAGCAAATAGCTATGGGTTTCTACAAAAATATATGTGGTTATATAGCTACGAATTTATGTAGCATTTCGTCGCAATATAGAGACAAATAGCTACAAATTTTTGTGTGGCTTTGACTACAAATTGGTACAAAATATTTCATAGCTATATTATCCACAACATTTTTCCTAATCATCCGTGGCTTATTTGAGACAAAAGCCACAAATATGTTTGTGTCTTTTTCCACAACTGCCATGACATCAGTTCGTAGATATATATCCACGTTTTATTTGGCAGCAATCTGTAGCTTTATTTAATATGAATAACTACAAAAGCTTGTGTCCATTGCTACAAATTGACAGAAATAAAATGTGTTTTTTTTTTTTGCCAAATATGTAAATCGTTTTCATATTTTTAAAATCTTGTAGATATGATTTAGCAAATTCAAAACAACTAAAAAAGAGAATACAAATTCATCTTAATTCCTAATTAACATATCATATAACAAACCATTTGTTATACAAGAAAAAATTAATATTATTGTGAAGAAACATGTTCTTCACCCAAAATATAGTAGTCATTACAAAGCCTACTGAAATCAGAACATCTTAACATATTTTGTTAATATAATACAGATAGTTCACTTGAAAAGCTAGGAAACTTAATAAGGAGTAGAAGCTGCTAGGTTGATGGGCGAGTTCTGGTAAGTCTGGTTAGGCAGGTGCAGCTGCTAGCTTGTCTCTGAATAAGGACTTAGAGCTGATGCGTCACTCTCTCGTGGAAGTGGGTTGTATGTGGATGGATCAATTCCATTCAATCTTAGAAGGACTTGCAAGCCTTTCTTCAGCGACACATTGGTCTCCTGCATAGTTCTCATGCCTTACTTCAGCTCGGGAATGCTCTCCTCCATCTTTGTCATTCGCTCATCCATCTGCACTTTCCTAAGCAGTGAGGATGTTGCAGCCTCATTTGGATCAACATCCATGGTCTGAATAGAACCCAAACCATAGAATCGCCCTTTCTTATTGGTAGCAGTCTGCAAAAACAATATAAACAGTCCTTAAAACAAAAAAAAACAGAATAATACCAATAAGAAATCACAGGGAAGCATAACACCAACAAGAAACCTTAAAACCAAAAAGATGCTTCTGTCCTATTAACTTAAACGCTTATTACAGAGAAGCATTGCAACTAACCAAAGCTAAAGCACCCAAGAATCATTTCCTTCTATCAAGTTACTACCTCAATATATGAGGTAGTGAGCTGTTGACTAGAGGGCTTGGAGATGTTTCCTTCTGTCAGAGAGGATGATTGTGATCGCTCCAATGCCAAAGCCTCAGCTGATTTGACAAGAGCTTCTGCTCTTTTTTGAATACATGTGCCATCTTTAGAACTGTGAGTCTTGAGCACAACCTCAATAACAAGTGGTGCAACACCACCAGCTTCAACCTCCGAACAAAAAAGAAAGAAGGTGTTAAATCACAAAAATGTTAGTGTTGGAGAAATTAAATTTGAAAAAATAAAATTGATGAATAAATTACCATATCATAAGCTACTCGTATATGTTATTTGGCTCCTGAAGTATGGCGGTGTGAGCCTAAGCCATCAGGATTAGATGAAGCATTTTCCGAATTGGTTTTTCTCGTCTTCTATTGAGATTCCTCCTCCCAAGTCTCAATCATAGCACTCCAGTTAGCCAAGCCAATGAATTCAGGCTTCTTGCCTAATCTCTTTCTCTTGCTTACAATATCTCCGATGGAATCTTGGAGAGCTGTTTTCCAATGAGCATGAACCAGATCATGATGCTCAGGAGCCCAATAGTATTTTTGCTACAACATAAATTTAAAAGATTTATTAGTATAATAACAGAGATGTATTAAGTTAATTCAAATAATAAGAAAAAACATAATTACCAAAAAGTAGTCCATTCATCCTTTTTTCATGTGACACCATTCTGTAATTCCACCATGGTCCCCAAAAGTTGGATTGATATGTTGAGACAATGTCTTTGCGGATGCAATCATCAATGTCAAAATGTGACAAAGCAAACAAGCACCAAAAGTTTGTTAACCAAGTAAACAAAAAGGAGAATTTCAAACATAACATAAGAACATATACTAACAATAGTAAGTTTAAAACATAAGAACATAAGAAAAAGCACTAACAAATTCTAAGTTTCTAACATAAGAAAATATTCTAACAGATTCTAGGTTTCTAACATAGGAAGATAGGATCAGATTGCAAGTTACAATCATCAATGAGAACATAAGAACATAAAAACAGATTTTTATTCCAATCATCAATAAGAACATAATAACATAACAACAAATTCTAACCACGGAATCATCAATGATTCTCACAAATGAAATTTTACAATACTATATGTAAACATACAAGTTTGTATTTAGGTCATGTCTAACAATACTATCAATGAAAAAAGGTTATACATCATGGACAATGTAAGTACAAACGCCTAAGTCTCTAACATAAGAACATATTCTACCAGATTCTAAGATTTAATCATCAATGATTCTGACAAAAGAAAGTTTACAATACTACATGTACACATACAAGTTTGTATTTGGGTCAGGTCTAACAATACTATCAATGACAAAAGAGGTTATACATCATGGACAACATAAGTACAAACACATAAGTCTCTAACAATACTATCTGTACAAATAAAAGTTGTGTTTAGCCTTTATAACAATACTATCCAACAACAACAAACAAACGCATAAACAACAACCAACAACATAAGTACAATTTAGTCATACAATACTATAGTTTACAAACAATACTAGAGTTATACTAGAAGACTTATCACGTTCCTATCCAAAAACATAGATGTTTACCAATAACAACAACCAATCGCATAACCAACAACCCATATATCACAAACACAAAAAATTAACATATACATGCTAAACCCATAAAATCACTTAAGATGCAGCACAAACTTAAGGTGTGGCACAATATGTACAAAACAAAGAGTCACCATAATCTGGTCAAAATTGGTTGAATGCGCTTTGCAGGGACTGAGGAAGTAAGAAGCAAGACGTCACATAAGAAGGCATAAAGGCTAGAACACTTTTCAGCATGATCATCTTGCATGCAGCTGAAAGGAAATGAGTTGACCAACTGCCTGATTTGAAGCGAAGTTTATCCACAATGGAGGTAAACAAATCCTTCTTCTTCCTCCAAAAATATCCAGGTATACCCAAATATTTTCCTATCCCTCATTCCTTCTCTATGTTGAGGACTTTTTTAGCTCGACCTTTGATATGATAAGTGGTTTTCTTGGAGAAGGTGATTGATGATTTTTGACAATTAGTATGTTGTCCAGATGCGGTTTCATACTGATTTAGGGTATGAACTAGCTTTTTGCAACTCTTCTCACTTGCTTTACAAAAGAACATAGTATCATAAGCAAATAACAAATGGTTGATGTAGGGACTTCCCATAGTTGCTCTTAAGCCCTTTAGACTTCCATTTTCTTTTTCTATAGTGCATAATACTGATAGAACCTCACTACAAATGATGAATATATACGGGGATAATGGTTCTCCTTGTCGTATTCCTCTAATAGGTTTAACTCTTTCTCTAGCTGATATGATTCTCCCTATACCGGCACTTGTGAAGTTGAAGCAAGGATAGATGTGGCTTGCAGATGTGCTGATGAACGGTTTGAATGATCGAAAGGTTTGTTCGGAAGCTAGTTGAAGAACTTCTAAACACCAAACTCAATCTCTCTTAGATATTACACACTAAAATAAATCACAGGTTTTCTGGATATTAAAAACCAATAAGAGATCCAAACTAGAAAAGAGATTTTGATTAAAAGATTGGATATGTTTTCTGGATATAAAGAAAGAGATAAGAGATGGGGAATCTTGGAACATACTCCAAGACCAAGTTTATTACATCTCATGCAAAGTTCAAAATTCAAACTTAAAAACTAAAGATAGGACACGAAAATCATAAGGTAAATCGGCTTGGGCTGATAAGCAAATGGGAAATGTGAAGAAGTTATACTTAAGCCTCATTAAAAACCTTGTCAAAAAAATCCAGTGCTACAAAACTTTGTTAAGGAGAAAAGAATGCTCAAGCATCACTTAACCATTTGTTGATGCTTGTATCAAAACCATAATTGTTTGGATACCTTCTTCGTCCTCCTTGTTCAGACGTCTAAGCATGCTTCCAATACCTTGGTTGAATAGCTTGGCTCTTGCTCTGGTCATTGGTCTTTTTGGAGCAACCAATACATCTTCATCTCCTAGTGCATCCTCAGCTACAAGCTTAGCTCCTTCAGGTTCATGCTCCAAGTCCTTAGTGCTTTCCAAGATCACATCATCCTCTCCCTCTTGAAAATGATTTGACCTCAAATTTGTTTCATCTGCAATAAAAGGAACAAGATCAGAAACATTAGAGCTAGAACTCACATTGTGCTTACCTTGGAGATCAAGCTGGTAGGCATTGTCACTGAGTCTTCTGATTATTTTGAAAGGACCGTTAATCCTTAGCATGAGCTTTGATTTCCCCTCATATGAAAATCTTTCCTTCCTCAAATGAATCCACATGAGGTCTCTTTCCTCAAAGATCAATTGGCGCCTTCCTTTGTTAGCTTGCTTCACATATTGCTTAGTTTTGTCCTCTATGTTCTTTCTAGCATGCTGATGGATTTTCTTAAGCATCTCTTCCTTTTTCTTTCCATAAATGCTAGATATTTAACTCAAAGGTAAAGGGATTAGATCCAAAGGTGACATAGATTAAAGCCATAAAAAATTTTGAAACAAAGAAGACTTAGAAGCAGAATGCACAACATGATTATATGCAAATTCTCTGTGAGGCAAACATTCTTCCTAAGTTCTAAGATTCTTCTTAATCAATGCACGCAAGAGAATTCCTAAGATCCTATTAACCACTTCTGTTTGGCCATCAGTTTGA
This sequence comes from Orychophragmus violaceus, assembly GCA_030180135.1. Lineage (NCBI taxonomy): Eukaryota > Viridiplantae > Streptophyta > Magnoliopsida > Brassicales > Brassicaceae > Orychophragmus > Orychophragmus violaceus. The sequence goes on from CM058237.1 coordinate 71,193,957, forward strand.
GGGTGACATGTAGTAGAAAACAGAAGCTTAGTATATAACTTAGAGCATGAAGTTTTCCAAAAGTTGTTAAGGAACTTAGTATCTCTATCAGAGATTATAGACTTAGGCATTCCATGCAACCTAACAATTTCTTTAAAGAACAAGTCTGCTACATGAGATGCATCATTAGTCTTCTTACATTCAATAAAATGGACCATCTTAGAGAACCTATCAACCACCACGAAAATAGAATCCATTCCAGTCCTAATCCTTGGCAAACCAAGAACAAAATCCATAGAAATATCATTCCAAGGATGCGTAGGAATATGTAAAGGAGTATACAATCCGTGGGGTTGAACTTTTGACTTAGCTTGTTTTTAAAGAACACGTTTGTCACATGTTGTTTCTACATCTGTCCTCATGTGTGGCCACTGAAAGTGTTCCTGCATTACTTTAAGAGTCTTGGCTACACAAAATGTCACATTAATCCTCTTCCATGGTCTTCTCTAACAAACAAGTCTCGCAAAGGACAGTTAAGCACACATAAATAATTATCAAAGAATAGAAATCTTTCATGCCTATTGTAATGGCCCGAAGAAAACTTCTCACAAGCTTTATAAATTTCTTGAAAATCAGGATCATTACTATATATATATGCTTAAGCTTCTCAAATCCCAATAGTTTAACATCAAGAGTAGAGATCTAGGAAAACCTCCTGTACAATGCATCAACAACAACATTGTCTTTACCTTGTTTGTACTTTATGACATAGGGAAAGGTTTCAATGAATTCCACCCACATGGCATGTCTTTTGCTAAGTTTTTTTTGTCCTTTCAAATGTTTGAGGGATTCATGATCAATGTGTATGAAAAAATCCTTAGGCATAAGTAATGTTGCCATGTTTGCAAAGCTCAGACTAAGGCGTACATCTCCTTGTCATAAGTTGGATAATTCAAGGTGGCGCCTCCAAGATTTTCACTGAAGAATGCTATAGACTTCCTATCCTGAATTAAGACAACTACAATTCCTACACCAGAAGCATCACACTCAATCTTAAAAGTTTTAAGAAAATCAGGTAAGCATAAGAGAGGGGCATGAGTAAGCTTCTCTTTCAAGACTTGGAAAACCTCTTATTGTGGTTGTCCCCATTTGAATCCAACATCCTTTTGATGACTTCAGTGAGTGGGGTAGCTATGGTGCTAAAGTCTTTCACAAAACGTCTGTAGAAGCCGGCTAAACCATGGAAACTCCTCACTTCTCCAATGGTTTTTGGACTAGGCCATTCCTTGATAGCTTTTACTTTCTCCTCATCAACCTTGATTCCATCTACACTCACAAAAAAATTCTCGAAACACAAGGTTATTCGTACAAAAAGTGCATTTCTTGAGATTGACATAAAGCTTTTCCTTCCTAAGAACATTTAGAACCGAATTCAAATGCTTAACATGCTCATCTAGGTTCTTGCTGTAAACGAAAATATCATCAAAATAAACCACAACAAAGACTCCTATGAATGCTCTTAGAACATGATCCATCGATCTCAAGAAAGTACTAGGTGCATTTGTCAAACCAAATGACATAACTTACTATTCATACAAATCATTCTTAGTTTTAAATTTAGTTTTCCATTCATCACCCTCCTTCATCCTAATCTGATGATAAACAATTTTAAAATCAATCTTAGAAAAGATGCTAGAACCATGCAATTCATCAAACATATCATATAATCTAGGAATAGGGTATAGATACTTTACAGTGATATTGTTGATTTCTCTACAATCAACAAACATTCGCCAGCTACCATCTTTCTTTGGTACAAGTAGAACATGTACAACACATTCACTACAAGCAATGTCAACATTCATAGCACACAAAGTGTTTTAATAAGTGCTTTGACCTCGCATGTTATAATAGGTACCCCCTACATTAGCGATTTTTATGATGCTATGTTATTGTACTATTATAATAGCGTTACATTCGAGGTAGATGGTACATGTGATTTATAATAACGTCGATATAACACTCTATTTTGTATCGAATGAGTACTTGTATATGCTATTGTACTATATCTTACAACACATTATTCTATCTATGATATAAAGCTTCGTAGCAGTTTTAAATACGCAATAAAATATATTTTTATGACACTAATTTGTTGAAATTCTAATATGTTATCAATTCTGTACATTAAATCATGTTTTCCAAATACCTTAACTACATAAATATTGTAATAGTCATAAACAAAGTCTCAATCTAAAGATACCATTACATAATTCCACAATACCAACATCAAGTATCAAACTAACATATGTCTCTGTACATGTAACATGAATTAACACATTATCACTTTGTCTTTTGGCCATGCAATGGATGAACCAATTGCATCTCCCATACACTCTATTTCCATAGATGAGCGCCAAACTGATGTGTTCTTCACTTTCACTACATCAACCCACACTCTAACTCAATCAGGTCTCAAGGGAACAAAGTGAATCTTTTGTTCTGGGTCGTCAAAAGCTCATCTTCCTTCAGCAACAACATGCTTCTTCCTAGCAATATCCATCAATTTGCACTTCTGATTTTCCTTAGGAACTTCAGCTGAACTGTGACGCTGCAATGTTTCCAAAAAACCATCTACTTATAGTGAAACAAATTCTCTCTTTGCTCTTGTTATTCAGTTTGGATTTGAATGTTCAAGGATCTTCTAGCAACTAGAGACAGTCCTTTATCAACTATGTCTTCTTCAGAAGATGAGTATTCCTTTGGCTCATGTTCATCCTCGGATTCAATCTCTCTATTCTCCTTAAGTACCATTATCCTTCTGTTAGTGCATTCACTTGCATAATGTCCTCTGCCTTGGCACTTAAAGCACTTGAGATCACAAGTTTTGATGTAGTAGCCTTTGTTTTTTCCTTTATCTTTCTCTTAATTGGTTATGAATGGCTTAGCTTCTGGTTTTGGAGTCATGATTTTTTTGCCTTCTCTTTGATAGCTCAGCTTGTTTGAATCATAACTAGACCGTGAAGTAGTCTTCCTCTTGACTTGCTTCTTAACCAGAATAGCCTTATGCAACATATCTTCAAGATTCTCATAATGTTGCATCTCCACTTTATCTTGTACTTCTCTGTTTAAGCCTCATAAGAACCGAGACATAGTAGCTTCTTTATCTTCATAAATATGAGCTCTCAACATCAAGGTTTCCATCTCTTGGTATTAATCCTCTACTGACCGGTTGCCTTGAGACAACTTTTTGAGCTTTGAGTGTAGCTCACGATGATAATGGCTAGGCGAAAACCTTCTTCTCATGAGGAGCTTCAGTTCTGACCAAGTTTCAACAAGATACACTCCATTGCGTCTCCTAGAAGTGACAATATGATCCCACAAGATCAAGGCATAGTCATATAATCCAGTAGAAGCTACTTTAACTCTATTGGTTTCTACATAATCTTGACAGTTAAAGACTAGCTCGATCTTCTTCTCCCAATCTAAGTAGACATCTAGGTTGTTGGTTCCATGGAAGGAAGAGATTTTGATCTTCAATCCTTTGAGATTATCTTGCATAAGGTCCCTACCTTCTTTTGCACGCCTAGGTCTTCTCTCATTTCTTTGAGATGAACGGCTATAGTAGTCATGTGCAGCTTCATCTCTTAGATTTCCTCTTGCTTCTCTAATTTATTGCTCTCTTTCTCTTTCAGAGGCATGACTCCCTCTCTTGTTGACTGATTATCCTTGTTTGATGAATTGGCATTCAAATCCCGTCTCATGGCCTCAAAGTTATCATCCATTAGCTTAATCATTTGTGCAATCATTTGGGTTGTAATAGCTTCAACTAAGAGTTTGTGACTTATATTGGTATTGGTTTCCTCTTCATCCTCTACAGCCATTCTGAAACAAGGAACACAAACTCGGCAGTAACAAGTTCTTGAAGGATTTATAACACAAAGTACTCTTCAGAAAAAAGAAAATCAAAACAAAAACCAAAATAGCAATTAACAGACTTCAAACAATGAATGGTGGCTGAGTCAGATTTTGATGCAGTGATTTCATGATCAACAGATGATGTATGAAGATGGTAATTCAGTTCTTAACATGAGATAACAATTTCAAAATGATATATGAAATGCAATACACAAATCAACACCAGAACATAGATCAATCGTGATGAACAAGTAAGAGTTGGATCTGAAAGGTCAAATTCAAAATCAATGATGAACAGACACATAACAACAGTTGGCTTGTCAGTGATAATAAAACAACTAAGACGATCACACGAAATGATGGAAGCAATGACAGAAACAGTTCATACAATAGATCTGCAAAAACTGTGAAGAACATATCATATTAGAAGTTCAAGAGTCACATTCGAATTCAGATATGCTGATGATCGAATTAAATGATGATTTGGGTGATAGAAAATGCAAAGGATCGTGCGAAATTATGATAGAACAAAGATAAAACACAACAAACGCAATATCAGATTGCATATAAGAAATTAAATAGATAAAGGGGTCGAAATCTTCTCCAAAATAAAGTGAAGTACATGATCAGATCAGCCCCAATAGCTCTAAAAACTCTCTGCTCTTAATTATGAAAGCGTATATAAAATAAACACCAAAATCCTAATTATATAGGCATAATCTCGGCTGGGGCTTCTTTGTAAATACTGGAAACTTCTGGGCCAAAGTGCAAAATCTTCATTCTTCATTAAACCGCCGTATCGGCCCAACTCGCTAGTGTGTCGATCGACACCAAAGGTGTGTCGATCGATGCATGATCCCAAAATCGGACAGTGAGCTCAATCTCTCGGCCAAACACTCCAAAAATCCCAAAATGCTCCAATATCTCCAATTCTGCTCCAAACCTGATTATACCTGTAATAGACTCTAAAAGAACACAAAAGAACACTAAAACACAATTATATTATGGCATAAAACCGGTAAAAACCATGATATATCAACTCCCCCACACTTAGCCTTTGCTTGCCCTCAAGCAAAACAAAAAACTAGAATGTAGTGAAGAGGTTTGAAAACTCTTCAGAAACTCTTTTCATCTTAGAAGCAGCAACACTCAGATTCCCCTTAGTAAACCACATGAAAGAATCAACCTGCAGACATCAAGACCAACATATACTTCCCCCACACTTAGCAACTGTCCTAAGTACACTCCACAATCACATTCACGCATTCAAATTCACCCTACTGACTTCTGCAAGTATTTAAGTGCGGTCTCACCTAAGGAGTATCGATCAAAGGCACATGGACTCTTACCTTATCAGCTCTAGACCACCATACTATCTCTCTCTAGTCCCTTTCTTCTCTTTTCCCTTCCTTAGCATTCTGATTTTTCCCTATTGGGTATCATTTTATTTTTTTTATCAGTGCTCTTCCCGTTAAGGGGTGTACCTTGGACACATTCCATGGATGCGCAGGATATGAAAGTTGTAGCTACCATTCCCATGACCACTTCGGAGTTACTAACTCATCCTCAGTTTATTATCTTATTTTTTTTTAATTTTATGGAAGGGGAGAAGGGAACTAAATAGGACAGGTTTACAGGCTGTGTCAGAACTAACAAGGGAATCCGTCAGAAAGTATACCAAGCCCTTAGGTGAGAAATCTAAGTCAGTATTAAGTTTGAAGTCAGTAAAAGGATCCTCTGATACCTGAAGCGACGTGGGTGTTCTCACTAGGTTGATCCGTGTCTGGGTTTTCTAATAGTCAGAGATAATCTGCAGTTTCATCCCAATGGTTACTTAAGTTCCTGCAAGTGCTGCTAATCTTCTCAAAAAATCATTGTTTCCTACTTAAAAGTTTTTGACTCAATAAAACAAATTTTGAAAAATTTAACTGACTCTAAGAAAACATAAGGAAGAGGTTAGTAGAACCTCCCCCACACTTAAGACACATTGTCCCCAGTAGTGTCAAGCGAAGGATTGGTAAAAAGAAAGAAAAATGTGTTTAAGGAATGGTTGAGTTCTGTCGGGTTTTACCTCTGTCGCTCAGGCATCGATCGTTGCACTAGGTGCATCGACCGTCGCTAGGCGATTTTTCTTGTATGATCGATCGTTGCTCATGACCGCAACGATCGCTGCAATGCGATTTCGATCGTGTTGTGACGATCGACACAGTGGTGTGTCGATCGACGCACTGCGATTTGTCTGAGACCTGCAAACAAAAACTCACCAAAACCTGAAACAAAACGTAAAATCCTACAAAAACACTAAAATTAAAAATGCAAAAACGAAAACAGTGGGTTGCCTCCCACTCAGCGCTTGTTTAACGTCAATAGCTTGACGCTTCAACTGATTTAGGTAGAGGGTGCATCATCCAGGGGCAGAATCTGACCTTCTGGAATCTCGGCCTTAGCCCAATAATGTTTCACCTCTGACCATTCACAGTGAATTCATTACCTTCCTTGCCAGTTAGAATGACAGCTCCATATGGACGCACCTCTTTGATTGTGAAAGGACCAGACCACCTTGATTTCAGCTTACCTGGAAACAAATGCAAACGAGAGTTATACAAAAGTACCTGATCATTAGGCTCAAATTGTCTGGAGACAATCTTCTTGTCATGATATGCCTTAGTCCTCTCCTTGTACAGCTTTGAGTTCTCATAGGCAAAATGTCTAATCTCATCCAACTCATTAAGCTGTGCTAATCTCCTTTCTGCAGCAGATTTAAGATCAAAATTCATCTGTTTTACAGCCCATGCTGCTTTGTGCTCAAGCTCTACTGGCAGATGACATGCTTTTCCATATAGCAGATGGAATGGATTGGTCCCAAGTGGTGTCTTGAATGCTGTCATGTAAGCCCATAATGCATTATCCAACTTTGCTGCCCAATATTTCCTTGTCTTTCCAACTGTCTTCTCAAGGATCTCTTTAATCTGCCTGTTAGAAACCTCGACTTGTCCACTAGTCTGAGGGTGATAAGGAGTAGCGACTCGGTGATGAACTCCATGCTTCTTCAGCAGCTTCTCGAAGACCTTATTGACAAAATGAGATCCTCCATCACTAATCACTATACGAGGTACTCCAAATCTGGGGAATATTATGGTCTTAAACAGCTTAGTGACCACCGAAGAATCATTGGTTGGACTAGCTATTGCTTCAACCCACTTAGACACATAGTCCACAGCAACCAAGATGAACTTATTCCCATAGGATGAGGGAAAAGGACCCATGAAATCTATGCCCCAGCAATCGAAAACCTCAACTTCCAGAATGAAGTTCTGAGTCATCTCATGCTTCTTACTGATTTTCCCTCTCCTCTGACAGGCATCACATTGAGAGATGAAAGAATGAGTGTCTCTAAACATTGCAGCCCACCAGAAAACTGCTTGCAGAACCTTAGACACAGTCTTGAATGTAGAAAATAAATATTGTAATAGTCATAAACAAAGTCTCAATCTAAAGATACCATTACATAATTCCACAATACCAACATCAAGTATCAAACTAACATATGTCTCTGTACATGTAACATGAATTAACACATTATCACTTTGTCTTTTGGCCATGCAATGGATGAACCAATTGCATCTCCCATACACTCTATTTCCATAGATGAGCGCCAAACTGATGTGTTCTTCACTTTCACTACATCAACCCACACTCTAACTCAATCAGGTCTCAAGGGAACAAAGTGAATCTTTTGTTCTGGGTCGTCAAAAGCTCATCTTCCTTCAGCAACAACATGCTTCTTCCTAGCAATATCCATCAATTTGCACTTCTGATTTTCCTTAGGAACTTCAGCTGAACTGTGACGCTGCAATGTTTCCAAAAAACCATCTACTTATAGTGAAACAAATTCTCTCTTTGCTCTTGTTATTCAGTTTGGATTTGAATGTTCAAGGATCTTCTAGCAACTAGAGACAGTCCTTTATCAACTATGTCTTCTTCAGAAGATGAGTATTCCTTTGGCTCATGTTCATCCTCGGATTCAATCTCTCTATTCTCCTTAAGTACCATTATCCTTCTGTTAGTGCATTCACTTGCATAATGTCCTCTGCCTTGGCACTTAAAGCACTTGAGATCACAAGTTTTGATGTAGTAGCCTTTGTTTTTTCCTTTATCTTTCTCTTAATTGGTTATGAATGGCTTAGCTTCTGGTTTTGGAGTCATGATTTTTTTGCCTTCTCTTTGATAGCTCAGCTTGTTTGAATCATAACTAGACCGTGAAGTAGTCTTCCTCTTGACTTGCTTCTTAACCAGAATAGCCTTATGCAACATATCTTCAAGATTCTCATAATGTTGCATCTCCACTTTATCTTGTACTTCTCTGTTTAAGCCTCATAAGAACCGAGACATAGTAGCTTCTTTATCTTCATAAATATGAGCTCTCAACATCAAGGTTTCCATCTCTTGGTATTAATCCTCTACTGACCGGTTGCCTTGAGACAACTTTTTGAGCTTTGAGTGTAGCTCACGATGATAATGGCTAGGCAGAAACCTTCTTCTCATGAGGAGCTTCAGTTCTGACCAAGTTTCAACAAGATACACTCCATTGCGTCTCCTAGAAGTGACAATATGATCCCACAAGATCAAGGCAAATTCATATAATCCAGTAGAAGCTACTTTAACTCTATTGGTTTCTACATAATCTTGACAGTTAAAGACTAGCTCGATCTTCTTCTCCCAATCTAAGTAGACATCTAGGTTGTTGGTTCCATGGAAGGAAGAGATTTTGATCTTCAATCCTTTGAGATTATCTTGCATAAGGTCCCTACCTTCTTTTGCACGCCTAGGTCTTCTCTCATTTCTTTGAGATGAACGGCTATAGTAGTCATGTGCAGCTTCATCTCTTAGATTTCCTCTTGCTTCTCTAATTTATTGCTCTCTTTCTCTTTCAGAGGCATGACTCCCTCTCTTGTTGACTGATTATCCTTGTTTGATGAATTGGCATTCAAATCCCGTCTCATGGCCTCAAAGTTATCATCCATTAGCTTAATCATTTGTGCAATCATTTGGGTTGTAATAGCTTCAACTAAGAGTTTGTGACTTATATTGGTATTGGTTTCCTCTTCATCCTCTACAGCCATTCTGAAACAAGGAACACAAACTCGGCAGTAACAAGTTCTTGAAGGATTTATAACACAAAGTACTCTTCAGAAAAAAGAAAATCAAAACAAAAACCAAAATAGCAATTAACAGACTTCAAACAATGAATGGTGGCTGAGTCAGATTTTGATTTTGTGATTTCGTGATCAACAGATGATGTATGAAGATGGTAATTCAGTTCTTAACATGAGATAACAATTTCAAAATGATATATGAAATGCAATACACAAATCAACACCAGAACATAGATCAATCGTGATGAACAAGTAAGAGTTGGATCTGAAAGGTCAAATTCAAAATCAATGATGAACAGACACATAACAACAGTTGGCTTGTCAGTGATAATAAAACAACTAAGACGATCACACGAAATGATGGAAGCAATGACAGAAACAGTTCATACAATAGATCTGCAAAAACTGTGAAGAACATATCATATTAGAAGTTCAAGAGTCACATTCGAATTCAGATATGCTGATGATCGAATTAAATGATGATTTGGGTGATAGAAAATGCAAAGGATTGTGCGAAATTATGATAGAACAAAGATAAAACACAACAAACACAATATATCTTCAAATTTGCAATGAATCTCACATCACAAAAGATGAAGAGTTAAAAGTGTTATGGATCAAAAACCTATCTTCTCAAGTGTGCTCTGATACCACTTAATAAGACCTCCCGAGACCGGCACTTGTGAAGTTGAAGCAAGGATAGATTGTTGCTTGTAGCTGTGATGATGGACGGTTTGAATGATCGAAAGGTTTGTTCGGAAGCTTTCTGAGAAATTCTAAACACCAAACTCAATCTCTCTTGGAAATTACACACCAAGCTAACTCAAGGGTTTGCTGGATAATACACACCAACAGGAGATCCAAACTAGAAAAGAGATTTTGATTAAAAGATTGGATATGTTTTCTGGATACAAAGTTCAAAATATAAAGAAAGAGATAAGAGATGGGGAATATAAAAAAAAAAGATAAGATTGGATAGGTCTTGGAACATGCTCCAAGATCAGATTTATTACATCTCATGCAAAGTTCAAAATTCAAACTTAAAAACTAAAGATAGGCCACGAAAATCATAAGGAAAAATGGGCTTGGCTGATCAACAAATGGGCAATGTGAAGAAGTGATACTTAAGCCTCATTAAAAACCTTGCCAAGAAAACCCAGTGGGACAAAACTTGGTGAAGAAAAAAAGAGTGCTCAAGTATCACTTAACCATTTGTTGATGCTTATATCAAAACCATAATGGTTTGGATACCTTCTTCTTCCTCCTTGTTCAGACGTCTAAGCATGCTTCCAATAGCTTGGTTGATTAGCTTGGCTCTTGCTCTGGTCGTTGGTCCTTTTTGAGCAACCAATACATCTTCATGTCCTAGTGAATCCTAAGCTACAAGTTTAGATCTTTCAGGTTCATGCTCCAAGTCCTTAGTGCTTTCCAAGATCACATCACTAGCCGATTTATTAATTAGGAAAGAGTAAGACACGGTTTGAATACACTGCATTAACCATTGAATCCAAATATCTTGAAAGCCTGATTGTGTTTAGCACTGCCTCAATAAAGTTCCATTCTAATCTATAATAGACTTTGACATATATGTTTTAACCGTCATGGAGCAATGTGTTTCTGTCTGAGAGTTCTTGAGATAGTGTAATACCTCGTGAGTGATTAAGACATTGTATGAGATGGTTCATTTTGGGACAAATGCTGATTGGTTATATGAGATTATTGACTCCAAAACAGGTTAAAGCTGCTTTGAAAAAACTTTGGAGATGACCTTATAGAAGACATTACAAATTTTAGAAGGGCTAGTGATCTTCGGTATGAACCTCCACTACAAGAAATATGTGCATTGATAGCACATGAGGATAGCACGATTTCGGTAAATGCTATTGTAGAAGTATGATGAAGTGGGGTCTTCTATTACAGCATTATATCAACGCTGTACCGTTATTTTTCCAAGCGGGAAACCAAAATCGTGTTTTGGAGCCAAAATTCTGCTATTACAGCCACACATATGTTTTGGAGGTAAAATTACATGAGTCATCAAATTTTTTTTTTTGTTAAGGAAGGTAGAAGACTTGTAACATTTTCCTTTTAACACTTTTGAGATTAAAAGAAAAATATCTTAGCTTCTGCGATTCCCAAATCTCATGGATTTTGAGCTTTTATGGCCTCAGTATCGAACTGGATTTTGAGAAATTAGACAGTGTAATCGATGAAGATGAAGTGAGGATGGGCGATTACAAGATCCCCGGCGACGGAGATAGGGTTCTGGAATGGGAGATGGGGCTACCTAGCGACGAAGATTTGACATCGCTTTCTAAGTCTCTGATTTCTGCAAAGAACGATCGGGGATGTCAATCTCACATCGGATCATAAAGCTTCGGTGGCACCATTAAAACCGTGTTTCGCTCTCCCTACTTCTCTTTGTATCTCACGGTAAGCTTATTCCTCTCTCATTCTTCGATTGGGTTAAGCTCTCAGGTTCGTGTTCTAAGTTTCATTTCATTTTCCCCTGTTTACTGATATGATCTTGTTACTTGTTTGTTTCTAGGGCGAACCAAAGAAGAAGAAGACCAGATGCTTGTTGTTGGCTTTAAGGTGATGCATACACTCAGCATATACGGCAAAATCTCAATGCGTAAGGTCTATATAATTTTATCTCTTTCACTCTTTCTTCTTTTACCTGAGATTTTGTCATAAGTCAGGGAGTATACTTGCTGCAGATTCTTGATTCAAATGGAACTGTTTTGGTAGAGTTCTTTGTACTGTGGTATATGTCTACTTCATTTTACATGTTTACAGATTGGTGATGCTGATACATTGTTTTTACTATTTGAATAGGTTTCCAAGTTTCCCATTCTAATACAACACTCTATGTGCATCAGCTTGTTCAAAACGCTGATGAGTGTATATTTTTGGACAATGAAGCTTTTGTACCCTCAAGCTTGCTAATCCCACATGTGAGTAAACTCTATATATTAGCCTCAACAAGTAGATTCACATAATGTAGTTTGAGTCGTGGCTATTTTCTCTTTGTTCGGTGCTTTACTAGTTGGTGATCTTAACCACCTCATCTCAGCTACAATGAGTGGTGTTACATGTTATCTTTGTTTCCCTAGTCAACTAAACTCTGACCTTAGGGAACTCAACCTCAATCCAAGAGATGTTCAGGCGTGTGAGTGAGCAATATGTTTCCAGACAAACATACTTTAGTTATTATACTAATAAATAGAATAGAATTATATATTTTCTGTGATTTTACGGTGCTATATTATAGTTTCTTCCATTGAGTATATCATATTGAATCGTATCATAAATATGCTTCGGTTTGTCTGTGTAATATGTATGATCCCAACTTTGAAACTTGATATGGCATGACAATATCATGATATTCATAAGCCAGGGTTTTGCTACTATGATAATTTATGCTCTCTTGATCTCAGTTTCGTTTTCTAGCTAACTTTTATTGCGACTGCAGGTACCTAGGGAACAATTGCAGCAAAAAAACAAGTTAGGTTCTTGGATGCCAAAAGAGGGAGTAGGCAAAATGGGATTTTGATTGTGTCTTCTTGATATTTGCTCTTAGGTATTTGATTCTGTTAGGATCTCATTTCAAGAATCTCAGGTCTTGATTTGTTTTTATTTTTTTGTTTGCAGTGTTAAGCAGAGAAACAAGTCTTAGGGGGATTATTTTTTGTTTGCAGCGTGTCTTGATCTCCGAGGGAGAGGCTTTGTCACCACGGCTGATATTCTGCATTAGTGATAATAATCACCATCTCCAGCTGCATTCCCTACACTAGTTTAATATTGTATTATTGTATTGTCACTGTGGTTGAATTTTATGAACTAGTTTTTGTAAACTTGAATAATTTGTATTTATGATAATATTGAGAAACTGCATAAAATTGTTAAGGTTACTACAAATTTGATTAAAAAATACAACAAATTGGGTTATAGAAAAATACCTAAGTTATAAAAAGTAAAATAAACAAACAAAAAAATTTCAGTTTTAGTTTAAGTATAGGGTATAGGATTTAGGGTATGAATAGGGTTTAGGGTTTGAAAAAAGTCTTAACTACTATGACATATGAATAAGATATTTTGAGTTATTAATAAAGGTTAAAGTTTGAAATCTATTTTTTATATAAATGAAACAACACACAAGAGTTTAGGGTTTAGGGTATAAAATTTTTTTTAGTTTTAGTTTAAGGTATACATAGGGTTTATGATTTAGGGTATAAACAGTGTTTAGGGTTTAGAGTATTATTTTTAAATATAAATTTTTGCAAACCTTAATTTCATATCTTAACTTAACCGATATTGTAGCATATATTTAGCGTTTAGGATTTATGAATATGGAATTTAGGATTACAAAGATATAATCCAAAAGAATTGTTAAGTCTTTCATTTATGAAAAAAATTTCAACTAATTTTAAATTCAAAGTCTCACAAATATTTTATTGAGAGTTAGGGTATTGAAGATAACAAATAAAACACTATAAAACACTATCTCATAATATTATAAGTTTTGACGATTTTTAGTAGCATAATTTTTTTTAAAAATTTCCAATTAATATAGAAATTAAAGTCTCACAAACACATTGTGTATGGTTTGGGGTATCAGACGGTTAGGGTTTAGGGTTAGGATATTGATAATTTATTTTCATCCTAAATTATGAATTATAACCCTTAACTTTTATTCTCAAACATATTATGAATCATAATCTTCAATTTTAGCGAACCCTAAACTCTAAACTAAATTATCAAACCCTAAAATATAATTATGCAAAAATATTTTACAATTAGAATAAATTAAATACAAATATTTTACATATAAAATAAAAATGATTTCTCATTGGTCTATAGAAAGAGGTGAGGATCACCGTAATTGATCCTTTACCATTGATAGATCCAGATCTAACGGACACAAAAAGTTCCTTTTCTCTAGGTTGTTCTCCTCCTCCAAGGTGGCTCAACAGAGAGAAAGCCTCTTCACTTGGCTAATTCGCTTAAGCTTCTCACATCATCTCTCTATTATGTCGCAGATGTAACTTAGAATTGGTCTTCCGATTTTTCTCTTCATTTAACTGAGTGTATATCCTCAAATCTCGTCGAATCTACTGATTCTCGGAAGCAACCACTCGTCCGTGTTCGGGTTTGATTTCTACTTAAGTAAGATAATCTTCTTTCTTTATTTCTTTCCTCGTTTTCCTATTTACTGGGATTATATTTTCTCAGGAATTGAAATTTGGAATCGCAGTAGAAAAGTTTGGAAATTTGAGTCAAGTTTCTGCTGAATTGTTGGTTTGGAAGCAATTGCTGCTTTTTTGCACTTACTGGTGGAGAATTGTTTGCAGTCAAAGAGGAGTCAAAGGGCGAAGATGCAGACAACAAGGGCGATAAGAAGAAGAAGAAGAAGAAGAATGAGAAAAAAAAACAGTTTTGGGGAAGGGGACAAGCATATTTATCCAATTTATCAAAGATAGATTGGTGAGTAATGAAGCAGCAAGTGGTGACCAGATGGAGTTATTAAAGCAACGGGTGGAGATTTTAGAAAGTAATGAAAACAGGAGACTTCCCAAGCTTCCGAAGGTAAATTGTGAGACCTCAGCACCAAAATGTTAGGCCTCTAGTCTATCTACTTCAATCATACAAAACGTTTTCAAGAAACGTGGTGCAACTGCACTTGATACTCCTGTGTTTGAATTGAGAGAGACACTTGTGGGGAAGTATGGAGAAGAGTCAAAGTTGATCTACGATATTGCTGATCAGGTAAAACTCATCTCTGGACACTGCTATAGACTTAAATCTGTTTTGTGGATAATGATGTTGAAATTCATCCTTAAGTGGTTGATTGATTGCAGGGTGGAGAGCTTTGCTCTTTACGATATGATTTAACTGTTCCATTTGCACGGTATGTGGCTATGGTGTACAGAAGGGGTAATCCATCTAAAGGGAGATATAGAGAGTTTTATCTTGGCTTGTTCTCTACTTATCCTTGCTTTTGTTCTTGATTTTGTTTTATAAAAATAGGTGAAACTGAATCACAGAAAGTTGCTTGATGGAATGATGGAGATATGTGGAGTACCACCTGAGAAATTCAGAACCATATGTTCGAGAATTGATAAGTTAGACAAACCTACAGAACCGCTAACTGCAAACAGACTTAACTCTTCAGCTGGCAATGATTCAAAAGTGTGAATTTCGTTTCAGGTGAAATATTACTTTCCTCAACTAACTTCAAATATGTGTTTCTCTTTCTTTCATTTCCTTGTGATTACATACACTCTCCAATTGCAGGGCATACCAAGTGCATATAGTGAGACAGCAGCACTAAAAGCATATCCAAATTGTGAGACTGTGCCATGTGAACAGTTTGAAACTGCGTTCCAGGTTTTGATATATCACTCACCTCAAATATATTTCATACCCACGCAAAAAGTATGATGCTTTAACTATATTTTCATATGATTGATTCTTCAGGCTGTTGAGTTTTGGTTGGTGGATAAAGCAGTATTACAGAGGCTAAGTAGAGTAGATTCTGATTTCTCCGGTTTTCTTCTTCATGCCGGGATACCGTTCATAGACATGTACTACGGAGCAAGTAAGCAGAATTAGATTCCAGAATGTGACGATGTACTAATGCAAGTGATGCCAATAACGTATGTTGTTTATACTGTGAGCTTTTTTTCAGATTATCCTGTCTATCACACCGCTTTTGACTCCTATGATTGGATGATCCGCAATGCAGATCCATTGTTTCATCGTCATGTTGCCAGAACTTTGTAATCACCTACCAATGCATATGCCAAAACCCAAAAGGAAGGCCCCTCATGAGTCATGTGGTACAAGTCCTCACAGACTCTTAAGGACGATGGCAATGCTCAGGAGGAAGTCATGGCTAATCTTCATAGCAGGGAAGCAACTCTAAGTTTTGAAGAAATGATAGGAATTTCTAGATATGTATCTTTTATTATGATTGTATAAAACTTATTTTAAGTCATCAATAAAAAATCCAATTTTTAAATATAATTGTTTTTATATAAATCTAATTAAATTTCAAATAATTATTCATAACCAGAATTTAAAATAATATTATATAATGAAATTTCAATAGTTTTCATATGGCAAAAAATAAAAGTGTTCATAAGATATACAATAGCCATAAAGATTGGCCATTATAAATAATAATGCAGCAATTATAAAACGCTAGTATAAAGTATAATATAGCCCTAAAATATTGCCACCACAATATGTATTATTGCACGAAAAATATGCTACATTAATCTATAAAATGGCGATAAACAAATGCTACTGCAAACTATACAATCACACCAAAATTAGCGCTATCGTAGACAGATATATGATAGCATGTCAAATTAGTGCTATCGTAGGTGGCTGACCTAAGATGGCAGCGGCAAACATAGCGTTTATGGAAACGCTACAATAGACATATGAAAGCGTTTTTGTGGTGCTATCAATACACATATTTCTTGTAGTGCTCACATAAGTATCATTCATCGATTTTGGTATTTTTATCGTTCTGAAGAATTTCTGAACCACTATGATCATGTCAACTTCTACTATCTCCCAATTGGTTTGGAAGATGCTCATTGAGAATTCATCTGGTCATGGTGCCTTGTCAGGATGTATAGAGAACATGGCTTCTTTTAATTCTACCTCAAAATATTGCTTGATTAATTCAACATTTTTTTTTCATTTGAAATAATCGGCTTGGGTGCTTCCATCATGGTAAGCTGCATCTCTTATGAACCATTATTCCGAGACTGGAAGAGTTGTTGGTAATATTTGGCTACTACTGATGCAATTTGCTCCTCTGTATAGACAAGTCCTTCATTTTCATCAAGGATCATAGCAAATTTGTTGATCACTTTTTTCTGCTATTGGTGGAGTGATAGGGTCAGGTTTTAATCCTATTCTACTGCAAGTGCACAGTTAAGTGATTGTAGTATATAGGGTATCGAATCCACAGAGACTCTGGTCTCGATAGATAAAGAACCGTAGGAATTTAAACTAAGAAGAAAGCAAATTGTAGTAAACTAAATAGCAAAGCAAGAAAGTAAACAAGTAGCAGATTGTTGGTGGTGAAAGCAGTTAATTAAAGGCGCTAAGTCTAAGGCGTTCTCAGGAAATCAGACAAGCAGACAAATCAATCAGTCAGGATCTAATTATGCACAGCTCTAGAACTCAAATCACGGATATAGAATTAACCAAATCTCTTTGCGAGAATTCTCTAAGTCTAAGTGCAGTAATCCAAATTCCTTTGCAATTACTAACAGATTAAACCAGCATTAATTTCAAGTTCGATATGTTCACAATTAAACTAAACCAAATTCCTTTGCGAGAAGTTTAATTGCTCAACCTAAATAGTTCAGATTCTAAACCACACTCTCGTGTCGTATTTAGCAACCTAAGATCTAGATTCTAATTGATCAGGTTAGAACTAGCATTAAACTCAATTTAGATCGAAGAACATTCTATTCATGTGAATCCTTAACTGAATTAAACAAGTCTAGCAAGTCATGAAATCCTTAATGAGAAACCCTAAACCTAACTATGAATCTACTCAGACATGATTAATGAAACATAAATCATAGAATTAATAGATTGCATATAAGAAATTAAATAGATAAAGGGGTCGAAATCTTCTCCAAAATAAAGTGAAGTACATGATCAGATCAGCCCCAATAGCTCTAAAAACTCTCTGCTCTTAATTATGAAAGCGTATATAAAATAAACACCAAAATCCTAATTATATAGGCATAATCTCGGCTGGGGCTTCTTTGTAAATACTGGAAACTTCTGGGCCAAAGTGCAAAATCTTCATTCTTCATTAAACCGCCGTATCGGCCCAACTCGCTAGTGTGTCGATCGACACCAAAGGTGTGTCGATCGATGCATGATCCCAAAATCGGACAGTGAGCTCAATCTCTCGGCCAAACACTCCAAAAATCCCAAAATGCTCCAATATCTCCAATTATGCTCCAAACCTGATTATACCTGTAATAGACTCTAAAAGAACACAAAAGAACACTAAAACACAATTATATTATGGCATAAAACCGGTAAAAACCATGATATATCAACTCCCCCACACTTAGCCTTTGCTTGTCCTCAAGCAAAACAAAAAACTAGAATGTAGTGAAGAGGTTTGAAAACTCTTCAGAAACTCTTTTCATCTTAGAAGCAGCAACACTCAGATTCCCCTTAGTAAACCACATGAAAGAATCAACCTGCAGACATCAAGACCAACATATACTTCCCCCACACTTAGCAACTGTCCTAAGTAAACTCCACAATCACATTCAAGCATTCAAATTCACCCTACTTACTTCTGCAAGTATTTAAGTGCGGTCTCACCTAAGGAGTATCGATCAAAGGCACATGGACTCTTACCTTATCAGCTCTAGACCACCATACTATCTCTCTCTAGTCCCTTTCTTCTCTTTTCCCTTCCTTAGCATTCTGATTTTTCCCTATTGGGTATCATTTTTTTTTTTTTATCAGTGCTCTTCCCGTTAAGGGGTGTACCTTGGACACATTCCATGGATGCGCAGGATATGAAAGTTGTAGCTACCATTCCCATGACCACTTCGGAGTTACTAACTCATCCTCAGTTTATTATCTTATTTTTTTTTAATTTTATGGAAGGGGAGAAGGGAACTAAATAGGACAGGTTTACAGGCTGTGTCAGAACTAACAAGGGAATCCGTCAGAAAGTATACCAAGCCCTTAGGTGAGAAATCTAAGTCAGTATTAAGTTTGAAGTCAGTAAAAGGATCCTCTGATACCTGAAGCGACGTGGGTGTTCTCACTAGGTTGATCCGTGTCTGGGTTTTCTAATAGTCAGAGATAATCTGCAGTTTCATCCCAATGGTTACTTAAGTTCCTGCAAGTGCTGCTAATCTTCTCAAAAAATCATTGTTTCCTACTTAAAAGTTTTTGACTCAATAAAACAAATTTTGAAAAATTTAACTGACTCTAAGAAAACATAAGGAAGAGGTTAGTAGAGCCTCCCCCACACTTAAGACACACTGTCCCCAGTAGTGTCAAGCGAAGGATTGGTAAAAAGAAAGAAAAATGTGTTTAAGGAATGGTTGAGTTCTGTCGGGTTTTACCTCTGTCGCTCAGGCATCGATCGTTGCACTAGGTGCATCGACCGTCGCTAGGCGATTTTTCTTGTATGATCGATCGTTGCTCATGACCGCAACGATCGCTGCAATGCGATTTCGATCGTGTTGTGACGATCGACACAGTGGTGTGTCGATCGACGCACTGCGATTTGTCTGAGACCTGCAAACAAAAACTCACCAAAACCTGAAACAAAACGTAAAATCCTACAAAAACACTAAAATTAAAAATGCAAAAACGAAAACAGTGGGTTGCCTCCCACTCAGCGCTTGTTTAACGTCAATAGCTTGACGCTTCAACTGATTTAGGTAGAGGGTGCATCATCCAGGGGCAGAATCTGACCTTCTGGAATCTCGGCCTTAGCCCAATAATGTTTCACCCTCTGACCATTCACAGTGAATTCATTACCCTCCTTGCCAGTTAGAATGACAGCTCCATATGGACGCACCTCTTTGATTGTGAAAGGACCAGACCACCTTGATTTCAGCTTACCTGGAAACAAATGCAAACGAGAGTTATACAAAAGTACCTGATCATTAGGCTCAAATTGTCTGGAGACAATCTTCTTGTCATGATATGCCTTAGTCCTCTCCTTGTACAGCTTTGAGTTCTCATAGGCAAAATGTCTAATCTCATCCAACTCATTAAGCTGTGTTAATCTCCTTTCTGCAGCAGATTTAAGATCAAAATTCATCTGTTTTACAGCCCATGCTGCTTTGTGCTCAAGCTCTACTGGCAGATGACATGCTTTTCCATATAGCAGATGGAATGGATTGGTCCCAAGTGGTGTCTTGAATGCTGTCATGTAAGCCCATAATGCATTATCCAACTTTGCTGCCCAATATTTCCTTGTCTTTCCAACTGTCTTCTCAAGGATCTCTTTAATCTGCCTGTTAGAAACCTCGACTTGTCCACTAGTCTGAGGGTGATAAGGAGTAGCGACTCGGTGATGAACTCCATGCTTCTTCAGCAGCTTCTCGAAGACCTTATTGACAAAATGAGATCCTCCATCACTAATCACTATACGAGGTACTCCAAATCTGGGGAATATTATGGTCTTAAACAGCTTAGTGACCACCGAAGAATCATTGGTTGGACTAGCTATTGCTTCAACCCACTTAGACACATAGTCCACAGCAACCAAGATGAACTTATTCCCATAGGATGAGGGAAAAGGACCCATGAAATCTATGCCCCAGCAATCGAAAACCTCAACTTCCAGAATGAAGTTCTGAGTCATCTCATGCTTCTTACTGATTTTCCCTCTCCTCTGACAGGCATCACATTGAGAGATGAAAGAATGAGTGTCTCTAAACATTGTAGGCCACCAGAAAACTGCTTGCAGAACCTTAGACACAGTCTTGAATGTAGAAAATAAATATTGTAATAGTCATAAACAAAGTCTCAATCTAAAGATACCATTACATAATTCCACAATACCAACATCAAGTATCAAACTAACATATGTCTCTGTACATGTAACATGAATTAACACATTATCACTTTGTCTTTTGGCCATGCAATGGATGAACCAATTGCATCTCCCATACACTCTATTTCCATAGATGAGCGCCAAACTGATGTGTTCTTCACTTTCACTACATCAACCCACACTCTAACTCAATCAGGTCTCAAGGGAACAAAGTGAATCTTTTGTTCTGGGTCGTCAAAAGCTCATCTTCCTTCAGCAACAACATGCTTCTTCCTAGCAATATCCATCAATTTGCACTTCTGATTTTCCTTAGGAACTTCAGCTGAACTGTGACGCTGCAATGTTTCCAAAAAACCATCTACTTATAGTGAAACAAATTCTCTCTTTTCTCTTGTTATTCAGTTTGGATTTGAATGTTCAAGGATCTTCTAGCAACTAGAGACAGTCCTTTATCAACTATGTCTTCTTCAGAAGATGAGTATTCCTTTGGCTCATGTTCATCCTCGGATTCAATCTCTCTATTCTCCTTAAGTACCATTATCCTTCTGTTAGTGCATTCACTTGCATAATGTCCTCTGCCTTGGCACTTAAAGCACTTGAGATCACAAGTTTTGATGTAGTAGCCTTTGTTTTTTCCTTTATCTTTCTCTTAATTGGTTATGAATGGCTTAGCTTCTGGTTTTGGAGTCATGATTTTTTTGCCTTCTCTTTGATAGCTCAGCTTGTTTGAATCATAACTAGACCGTGAAGTAGTCTTCCTCTTGACTTGCTTCTTAACCAGAATAGCCTTATGCAACATATCTTCAAGATTCTCATAATGTTGCATCTCCACTTTATCTTGTACTTCTCTGTTTAAGCCTCATAAGAACCGAGACATAGTAGCTTCTTTATCTTCATAAATATGAGCTCTCAACATCAAGGTTTCCATCTCTTGGTATTAATCCTCTACTGACCGGTTGCCTTGAGACAACTTTTTGAGCTTTGAGTGTAGCTCACGATGATAATGGCTAGGCAGAAACCTTCTTCTCATGAGGAGCTTCAGTTCTGACCAAGTTTCAACAAGATACACTCCATTGCGTCTCCTAGAAGTGACAATATGATCCCACAAGATCAAGGCATAGTCATATAATCCAGTAGAAGCTACTTTAACTCTATTGGTTTCTACATAATCTTGACAGTTAAAGACTAGCTCGATCTTCTTCTCCCAATCTAAGTAGACATCTAGGTTGTTGGTTCCATGGAAGGAAGAGATTTTGATCTTCAATCCTTTGAGATTATCTTGCATAAGGTCCCTACCTTCTTTTGCACGCCTAGGTCTTCTCTCATTTCTTTGAGATGAACGGCTATAGTAGTCATGTGCAGCTTCATCTCTTAGATTTCCTCTTGCTTCTCTAATTTATTGCTCTCTTTCTCTTTCAGAGGCATGACTCCCTCTCTTGTTGACTGATTATCCTTGTTTGATGAATTGGCATTCAAATCCCGTCTCATGGCCTCAAAGTTATCATCCATTAGCTTAATCATTTGTGCAATCATTTGGGTTGTAATAGCTTCAACTAAGAGTTTGTGACTTATATTGGTATTGGTTTCCTCTTCATCCTCTACAGCCATTCTGAAACAAGGAACACAAACTCGGCAGTAACAAGTTCTTGAAGGATTTATAACACAAAGTACTCTTCAGAAAAAAGAAAATCAAAACAAAAACCAAAATAGCAATTAACAGACTTCAAACAATGAATGGTGGCTGAGTCAGATTTTGATGCAGTGATTTCGTGATCAACAGATGATGTATGAAGATGGTAATTCAGTTCTTAACATGAGATAACAATTTCAAAATGATATATGAAATGCAATACACAAATCAACACCAGAACATAGATCAATCGTGATGAACAAGTAAGAGTTGGATCTGAAAGGTCAAATTCAAAATCAATGATGAACAGACACATAACAACAGTTGGCTTGTCAGTGATAATAAAACAACTAAGACGATCACACGAAATGATGGAAGCAATGACAGAAACAGTTCATACAATAGATCTGCAAAAACTGTGAAGAACATATCATATTAGAAGTTCAAGAGTCACATTCGAATTCAGATATGCTGATGATCGAATTAAATGATGATTTGGGTGATAGAAAATGCAAAGGATCGTGCGAAATTATGATAGAACAAAGATAAAACACAACAAACACAATATATCTTCAAATTTGCAATGAATCTCACATCACAAAAGATGAAGAGTTAAAAGTGTTATGGATCAAAAACCTATCTTCTCAAGTGTGCTCTGATACCACTTAATAAGACCTCCCGAGACCGGCACTTGTGAAGTTGAAGCAAGGATAGATTGTTGCTTGTAGCTGTGATGATGGACGGTTTGAATGATCGAAAGGTTTGTTCGGAAGCTTTCTGAGAAATTCTAAACACCAAACTCAATCTCTCTTGGAAATTACACACCAAGCTAACTCAAGGGTTTGCTGGATAATACACACCAACAGGAGATCCAAACTAGAAAAGAGATTTTGATTAAAAGATTGGATAGGTTTTCTGGATACAAAGTTCAAAATATAAAGAAAGAGATAAGAGATGGGGAATATAAAAAAAAAAGATAAGATTGGATAGGTCTTGGAACATGCTCCAAGATCAGATTTATTACATCTCATGCAAAGTTCAAAATTCAAACTTAAAAACTAAAGATAGGCCACGAAAATCATAAGGAAAAATGGGCTTGGCTGATCAACAAATGGGCAATGTGAAGAAGTGATACTTAAGCCTCATTAAAAACCTTGCCAAGAAAACCCAGTGGGACAAAACTTGGTGAAGAAAAAAAGAGTGCTCAAGTATCACTTAACCATTTGTTGATGCTTATATCAAAACCATAATGGTTTGGATACCTTCTTCTTCCTCCTTGTTCAGACGTCTAAGCATGCTTCCAATAGCTTGGTTGATTAGCTTGGCTCTTGCTCTGGTCGTTGGTCCTTTTTGAGCAACCAATACATCTTCATGTCCTAGTGAATCCTAAGCTACAAGTTTAGATCTTTCAGGTTCATGCTCCAAGTCCTTAGTGCTTTCCAAGATCACATCACTAGCCGATTTATTAATTAGGAAAGAGTAAGACACGGTTTGAATACACTGCATTAACCATTGAATCCAAATATCTTGAAAGCCTGACTGTGTTTAGCACTGCCTCAATAAAGTTCCATTCTAATCTATAATAGACTTTGACATATATGTTTTAACCGTCATGGAGCAATGTGTTTCTGTCTGAGAGTTCTTGAGATAGTGTAATACCTCGTGAGTGATTAAGACATTGTATGAGATGGTTCATTTTGGGACAAATGCTGATTGGTTATATGAGATTATTGACTCCAAAACAGGTTAAAGCTGCTTTGAAAAAACTTTGGAGATGACCTTATAGAAGACATTACAAATTTTAGAAGGGCTAGTGATCTTCGGTATGAACCTCACATAAGTATCATTCATCGATTTTGGTATTTTTATCGTTCTGAAGAATTTCTGAACCACTATGATCATGTCAACTTCTACTATCTCCCAATTGGTTTGGAAGATGCTCATTGAGAATTCATCTGGTCATGGTGCCTTGTCAGGATGTATAGAGAACATGGCTTCTTTTAATTCTACCTCAAAATATTGCTTGATTAATTCAACATTTTTTTTTCATTTGAAATAATCGGCTTGGGTGCTTCCATCATGGTAAGCTGCATCTCTTATGAACCATTATTCTGAGACTGGAAGAGTTGTTGGTAATATTTGGCTACTACTGATGCAATTTGCTCCTCTGTATAGACAAGTCCTTCATTTTCATCAAGGATCATAGCAAATTTGTTGATCACTTTTTCTGCTATTGGTGGAGTGATAGGGTCAGGTTTTAATCCTATTCTACTGCAAGTGCACAATTAAGTGATTGTAGTATATAGGGTATCGAATCCACAGAGACTCTGGTCTCGATAGATAAAGAACCGTAGGAATTTAAACTAAGAAGAAAGCAAATTGTAGTAAACTAAATAGCAAAGCAAGAAAGTAAACAAGTAGCAGATTGTTGGTGGTGAAAGCAGTTAATTAAAGGCGCTAAGTCTAAGGCGTTATCAGGAAATCAGACAAGCAGACAAATCAATCAGTCAGGATCTAATTATGCACAGCTCTAGAACTCAAATCACGGATATAGAATTAACCAAATCTCTTTGCGAGAATTCTCTAAGTCTAAGTGCAGTAATCCAAATTCCTTTGCAATTACTAACAGATTAAACCAGCATTAATTTCAAGTTCGATATGTTCACAATTAAACTAAACCAAATTCCTTTGCGAGAAGTTTAATTGCTCAACCTAAATAGTTCAGATTCTAAACCACACTCTCGTGTCGTATTTAGCAACCTAAGATCTAGATTCTAATTGATCAGGTTAGAACTAGCATTAAACTCAATTTAGATCGAAGAACATTCTATTCATGTGAATCCTTAACTGAATTAAACAAGTCTAGCAAGTCATGAAATCCTTAATGAGAAACCCTAAACCTAACTATGAATCTACTCAGACATGATTAATGAAACATAAATCATAGAATTAATAGATTGCATATAAGAAATTAAATAGATAAAGGGGTCGAAATCTTCTCCAAAATAAAGTGAAGTACATGATCAGATCAGCCCCAATAGCTCTAAAAACTCTCTGCTCTTAATTATGAAAGCGTATATAAAATAAACACCAAAATCCTAATTATATAGGCATAATCTCGGCTGGGGCTTCTTTGTAAATACTGGAAACTTCTGGGCCAAAGTGCAAAATCTTCATTCTTCATTAAACCGCCGTATCGGCCCAACTCGCTAGTGTGTCGATCGACACCAAAGGTGTGTCGATCGATGCATGATCCCAAAATCGGACAGTGAGCTCAATCTCTCGGCCAAACACTCCAAAAATCCCAAAATGCTCCAATATCTCCAATTCTGCTCCAAACCTGATTATACCTGTAATAGACTCTAAAAGAACACAAAAGAACACTAAAACACAATTATATTATGGCATAAAACCGGTAAAAACCATGATATATCAACTCCCCCACACTTAGCCTTTGCTTGCCCTCAAGCAAAACAAAAAACTAGAATGTAGTGAAGAGGTTTGAAAACTCTTCAGAAACTCTTTTCATCTTAGAAGCAGCAACACTCAGATTCCCCTTAGTAAACCACATGAAAGAATCAACCTGCAGACATCAAGACCAACATATACTTCCCCCACACTTAGCAACTGTCCTAAGTAAACTCCACAATCACATTCACGCATTCAAATTCACCCTACTGACTTCTGCAAGTATTTAAGTGCGGTCTCACCTAAGGAGTATCGATCAAAGGCACATGGACTCTTACCTTATCAGCTCTAGACCACCATACTATCTCTCTCTAGTCCCTTTCTTCTCTTTTCCCTTCCTTAGCATTCTGATTTTTCCCTATTGGGTATCATTTTTTTTTTTTTATCAGTGCTCTTCCCGTTAAGGGGTGTACCTTGGACACATTCCATGGATGCGCAGGATATGAAAGTTGTAGCTACCATTCCCATGACCACTTCGGAGTTACTAACTCATCCTCAGTTTATTATCTTATTTTTTTTTAATTTTATGGAAGGGGAGAAGGGAACTAAATAGGACAGGTTTACAGGCTGTGTCAGAACTAACAAGGGAATCCGTCAGAAAGTATACCAAGCCCTTAGGTGAGAAATCTAAGTCAGTATTAAGTTTGAAGTCAGTAAAAGGATCCTCTGATACCTGAAGCGACGTGGGTGTTCTCACTAGGTTGATCCGTGTCTGGGTTTTCTAATAGTCAGAGATAATCTGCAGTTTCATCCCAATGGTTACTTAAGTTCCTGCAAGTGCTGCTAATCTTCTCAAAAAATCATTGTTTCCTACTTAAAAGTTTTTGACTCAATAAAACAAATTTTGAAAAATTTAACTGACTCTAAGAAAACATAAGGAAGAGGTTAGTAGAACCTCCCCCACACTTAAGACACACTGTCCCCAGTAGTGTCAAGCGAAGGATTGGTAAAAAGAAAGAAAAATGTGTTTAAGGAATGGTTGAGTTCTGTCGGGTTTTACCTCTGTCGCTCAGGCATCGATCGTTGCACTAGGTGCATCGACCGTCGCTAGGCGATTTTTCTTGTATGATCGATCGTTGCTCATGACCGCAACGATCGCTGCAATGCGATTTCGATCGTGTTGTGACGATCGACACAGTGGTGTGTCGATCGACGCACTGCGATTTGTCTAAGACCTGCAAACAAAAACTCACCAAAACCTGAAACAAAACGTAAAATCCTACAAAAACACTAAAATTAAAAATGCAAAAACGAAAACAGTGGGTTGCCTCCCACTCAGCGCTTGTTTAACGTCAATAGCTTGACGCTTCAACTGATTTAGGTAGAGGGTGCATCATCCAGGGGCAGAATCTGACCTTCTGGAATCTCGGCCTTAGCCCAATAATGTTTCACCCTCTGACCATTCACAGTGAATTCATTACCTTCCTTGCCAGTTAGAATGACAGCTCCATATGGACGCACCTCTTTGATTGTGAAAGGACCAGACCACCTTGATTTCAGCTTACCTGGAAACAAATGCAAACGAGAGTTATACAAAAGTACCTGATCATTAGGCTCAAATTGTCTGGAGACAATCTTCTTGTCATGATATGCCTTAGTCCTCTCCTTGTACAGCTTTGAGTTCTCATAGGCAAAATGTATAATCTCATCCAACTCATTAAGCTGTGCTAATCTCCTTTCTGCAGCAGATTTAAGATCAAAATTCATCTGTTTTACAGCCCATGCTGCTTTGTGCTCAAGCTCTACTGGCAGATGACATGCTTTTCCATATAGCAGATGGAATGGATTGGTCCCAAGTGGTGTCTTGAATGCTGTCATGTAAGCCCATAATGCATTATCCAACTTTGCTGCCCAATATTTCCTTGTCTTTCCAACTGTCTTCTCAAGGATCTCTTTAATCTGCCTGTTAGAAACCTCGAATTGTCCACTAGTCTGAGGGTGATAAGGAGTAGCGACTCGGTGATGAACTCCATGCTTCTTCAGCAGCTTCTCGAAGACCTTATTGACAAAATGAGATCCTCCATCACTAATCACTATACGAGGTACTCCAAATCTGGGGAATATTATGGTCTTAAACAGCTTAGTGACCACCGAAGAATCATTGGTTGGACTAGCTATTGCTTCAACCCACTTAGACACATAGTCCACAGCAACCAAGATGAACTTATTCCCATAGGATGAGGGAAAAGGACCCATGAAATCTATGCCCCAGCAATCGAAAACCTCAACTTCCAGAATGAAGTTCTGAGTCATCTCATGCTTCTTACTGATTTTCCCTCTCCTCTGACAGGCATCACATTGAGAGATGAAAGAATGAGTGTCTCTAAACATTGTAGGCCACCAGAAAACTGCTTGCAGAACCTTAGACACAGTCTTGAATGTAGAAAATAAATATTGTAATAGTCATAAACAAAGTCTCAATCTAAAGATACCATTACATAATTCCACAATACCAACATCAAGTATCAAACTAACATATGTCTCTGTACATGTAACATGAATTAACACATTATCACTTTGTCTTTTGGCCATGCAATGGATGAACCAATTGCATCTCCCATACACTCTATTTCCATAGATGAGCGCCAAACTGATGTGTTCTTCACTTTCACTACATCAACCCACACTCTAACTCAATCAGGTCTCAAGGGAACAAAGTGAATCTTTTTTTCTGGGTCGTCAAAAGCTCATCTTCCTTCAGCAACAACATGCTTCTTCCTAGCAATATCCATCAATTTGCACTTCTGATTTTCCTTAGGAACTTCAGCTGAACTGTGACGCTGCAATGTTTCCAAAAAACCATCTACTTATAGTGAAACAAATTCTCTCTTTGCTCTTGTTATTCAGTTTGGATTTGAATGTTCAAGGATCTTCTAGCAACTAGAGACAGTCCTTTATCAACTATGTCTTCTTCAGAAGATGAGTATTCCTTTGGCTCATGTTCATCCTCGGATTCAATCTCTCTATTCTCCTTAAGTACCATTATCCTTCTGTTAGTGCATTCACTTGCATAATGTCCTCTGCCTTGGCACTTAAAGCACTTGAGATCACAAGTTTTGATGTAGTAGCCTTTGTTTTTTCCTTTATCTTTCTCTTAATTGGTTATGAATGGCTTAGCTTCTGGTTTTGGAGTCATGATTTTTTTGCCTTCTCTTTGATAGCTCAGCTTGTTTGAATCATAACTAGACCGTGAAGTAGTCTTCCTCTTGACTTGCTTCTTAACCAGAATAGCCTTATGCAACATATCTTCAAGATTCTCATAATGTTGCATCTCCACTTTATCTTGTACTTCTCTGTTTAAGCCTCATAAGAACCGAGACATAGTAGCTTCTTTATCTTCATAAATATGAGCTCTCAACATCAAGGTTTCCATCTCTTGGTATTAATCCTCTACTGACCGGTTGCCTTGAGACAACTTTTTGAGCTTTGAGTGTAGCTCACGATGATAATGGCTAGGCAGAAACCTTCTTCTCATGAGGAGCTTCAGTTCTGACCAAGTTTCAACAAGATACACTCCATTGCGTCTCCTAGAAGTGACAATATGATCCCACAAGATCAAGGCATAGTCATATAATCCAGTAGAAGCTACTTTAACTCTATTGGTTTCTACATAATCTTGACAGTTAAAGACTAGCTCGATCTTCTTCTCCCAATCTAAGTAGACATCTAGGTTGTTGGTTCCATGGAAGGAAGAGATTTTGATCTTCAATCCTTTGAGATTATCTTGCATAAGGTCCCTACCTTCTTTTGCACGCCTAGGTCTTCTCTCATTTCTTTGAGATGAACGGCTATAGTAGTCATGTGCAGCTTCATCTCTTAGATTTCCTCTTGCTTCTCTAATTTATTGCTCTCTTTCTCTTTCAGAGGCATGACTCCCTCTCTTGTTGACTGATTATCCTTGTTTGATGAATTGGCATTCAAATCCCGTCTCATGGCCTCAAAGTTATCATCCATTAGCTTAATCATTTGTGCAATCATTTGGGTTGTAATAGCTTCAACTAAGAGTTTGTGACTTATATTGGTATTGGTTTCCTCTTCATCCTCTACAGCCATTCTGAAACAAGGAACACAAACTCGGCAGTAACAAGTTCTTGAAGGATTTATAACACAAAGTACTCTTCAGAAAAAAGAAAATCAAAACAAAAACCAAAATAGCAATTAACAGACTTCAAACAATGAATGGTGGCTGAGTCAGATTTTGATGCAGTGATTTCGTGATCAACAGATGATGTATGAAGATGGTAATTCAGTTCTTAACATGAGATAACAATTTCAAAATGATATATGAAATGCAATACACAAATCAACACCAGAACATAGATCAATCGTGATGAACAAGTAAGAGTTGGATCTGAAAGGTCAAATTCAAAATCAATGATGAACAGACACATAACAACAGTTGGCTTGTCAGTGATAATAAAACAACTAAGACGATCACACGAAATGATGGAAGCAATGACAGAAACAGTTCATACAATAGATCTGCAAAAACTGTGAAGAACATATCATATTAGAAGTTCAAGAGTCACATTCGAATTCAGATATGCTGATGATCGAATTAAATGATGATTTGGGTGATAGAAAATGCAAAGGATCGTGCGAAATTATGATAGAACAAAGATAAAACACAACAAACACAATATATCTTCAAATTTGCAATGAATCTCACATCACAAAAGATGAAGAGTTAAAAGTGTTATGGATCAAAAACCTATCTTCTCAAGTGTGCTCTGATACCACTTAATAAGACCTCCCGAGACCGGCACTTGTGAAGTTGAAGCAAGGATAGATTGTTGCTTGTAGCTGTGATGATGGACGGTTTGAATGATCGAAAGGTTTGTTCGGAAGCTTTCTGAGAAATTCTAAACACCAAACTCAATCTCTCTTGGAAATTACACACCAAGCTAACTCAAGGGTTTGCTGGATAATACACACCAACAGGAGATCCAAACTAGAAAAGAGATTTTGATTAAAAGATTGGATAGGTTTTCTGGATACAAAGTTCAAAATATAAAGAAAGAGATAAGAGATGGGGAATATAAAAAAAAAAAGATAAGATTGGATAGGTCTTGGAACATGCTCCAAGATCAGATTTATTACATCTCATGCAAAGTTCAAAATTCAAACTTAAAAACTAAAGATAGGCCACGAAAATCATAAGGAAAAATGGGCTTGGCTGATCAACAAATGGGCAATGTGAAGAAGTGATACTTAAGCCTCATTAAAAACCTTGCCAAGAAAACCCAGTGGGACAAAACTTGGTGAAGAAAAAAAGAGTGCTCAAGTATCACTTAACCATTTGTTGATGCTTATATCAAAACCATAATGGTTTGGATACCTTCTTCTTCCTCCTTGTTCAGACGTCTAAGCATGCTTCCAATAGCTTGGTTGATTAGCTTGGCTCTTGCTCTGGTCGTTGGTCCTTTTTGAGCAACCAATACATCTTCATGTCCTAGTGAATCCTAAGCTACAAGTTTAGATTTTTCAGGTTCATGCTCCAAGTCCTTAGTGCTTTCCAAGATCACATTACTAGCCGATTTATTAATTAGGAAAGAGTAAGACACGGTTTGAATACACTGCATTAACCATTGAATCCAAATATCTTGAAAGCCTGACTGTGTTTAGCACTGCCTCAATAAAGTTCCATTCTAATCTATAATAGACTTTGACATATATGTTTTAACCGTCATGGAGCAATGTGTTTCTGTCTGAGAGTTCTTGAGATAGTGTAATACCTCGTGAGTGATTAAGACATTGTATGAGATGGTTCATTTTGGGACAAATGCTGATTGGTTATATGAGATTATTGACTCCAAAACAGGTTAAAGCTGCTTTGAAAAAACTTTGGAGATGACCTTATAGAAGACATTACAAATTTTAGAAGGGCTAGTGATCTTCGGTATGAACCTCACATAAGTATCATTCATCGATTTTGGTATTTTTATCGTTCTGAAGAATTTCTGAACCACTATGATCATGTCAACTTCTACTATCTCCCAATTGGTTTGGAAGATGCTCATTGAGAATTCATCTGGTCATGGTGCCTTGTCAGGATGTATAGAGAACATGGCTTCTTTTAATTCTACCTCAAAATATTGCTTGATTAATTCAACATTTTTTTTTCATTTGAAATAATCGGCTTGGGTGCTTCCATCATGGTAAGCTGCATCTCTTATGAACCATTATTCTGAGACTGGAAGAGTTGTTGGTAATATTTGGCTACTACTGATGCAATTTGCTCCTCTGTATAGACAAGTCCTTCATTTTCATCAAGGATCATAGCAAATTTGTTGATCACTTTTTCTGCTATTGGTGGAGTGATAGGGTCAGGTTTTAATCCTATTCTACTGCAAGTGCACAGTTAAGTGATTGTAGTATATGTTGGAATTGTGTCCAGTAATCTCGGTACTGTCTCTAGAAAGTAAGAGTATGTCAATGATCAGACATAAGTCATATAATACTGGGGGTCATGATGGCTTGCTAGAGTCCGCTCATGATCTATAAGTCTTGGACTTATTGCCTTTATTATATGATCCCATATGGGTCACACGCCTAAGCTAACAGGAAAATGTGTTGAAACGGCTTAGCAGAAGTACGGTAAAAGTGCCAGGCATTTGTCGTACTTAGAGAGAGATTAATGGGTCTGATTAAATCCAAGGGATTTAATCAGATTGGTATTTGGGCCCAAAAGCCCAAAAGGAAATAGACAAGTTTTATAATTAAAACTTAAGTCTGATTTTTCCTGAGAACCCTAGCCCCCCTGCGATTTCCCTCTCTCTCTCTGCGCCTCCCACAGCTTGGTCTAGCAGCCTCTCTTCCTGACGGTGTGCGTGTGTGAACCTCTGGAGGAGTTATCACTTGGTGGCTCTCTGATCTCTGACCATACCTTCTCTTTCCGCTGCATAAACAGGTATAAGGTGAGATCTTATTGTTTCTATTCAAGGAGAACCTAGATCTGCATGTTTAGGATCTATTAATCTGATGAACTAAATCAGGATTAACTCCAAAACATCCTTCAGTGGTATCAGAGCCAGGTTGGTGGCAAAAGGTTTCAGACAAGTTCACGGTGTGGATTACGATGAAACCTATTCACCAGTGGCTATGATGAAATCTATTCGGATTCTACTAGCAACTGCAGCTTTTCATGATTATGAAATTTGGCAGATGGACGTAAAAACCGCCTTCCTGAATGGTATTCTGGAAGAGGATGTGTATATGACACAACCTGACGGTTACATAGATCCAAAGAATGCTGGGAAAGTATGCAAGCTTCATAAATCCATTTATGGATTGAAGCAAGCATCGAGGAGCTGGAATCTTCGTTTTGATGAAGTGATCAAGAAATTTGACTTCATCAGAAACGAAGAAGAACAATGCGTGTATAATAAAACTAGTGGGAGCAAGATAGTATTTCTTATTCTGTATGTCGATGACATACTGCTTCTCGGAAACGACGTTCCAATGCTGAAGTCGGTAAAGGACTGGCTTGGAAGTTGTTTTTCCATGAAAGACATGGGTGAAGCCGCATACGTTCTTGGAATTAGGATCTACCGGGATAGATCTAAAAGGCTGATAGGCTTGTGTCAAGATTCATACATTGACAAAGTCCTACAAAGATTCAGCATGAAAGATTCCAAGAAGGGCTTCACGCCAATGGTACATGGCACAACGCTAAGCAAGAAGCAGAGCCCTACGACGGCTGCTGAGCTTGAGCGCATGAAGAATATTCCTTATGCATCTGCAATAGGATCTGTCATGTATGCCATGATTTGTACTCGTCCTGATGTTGCTTATGCATTGGGAGTCCTGATGTCATTGGGAGTCCCAGACATTAATGATTACATGACTGTATAGTCTTGTTTTCTTGACTGGGCCATCGGGAGTCCCGGGCCTTGAGACATCAGAGTGGATTGGGCCTCGGGCCCATATTCACAACCAAGAGTTATATCACGGATATAATTAGCCGACATAGGGCTTACCGATATAAGCTAAGGTTGGGTGACGGCCAGTGGCCCACTTTGATCTTAGTTATATTTGGATCTTGGAATCATTATATTCTATTGAGGGTAACTTATGTTATTGAATATAATGCGTGATTAATCATATTAAATTTAATACGAGATTAATCATATTGAACATATTAACTAATAACCTTTTTATCTTATATATTTCAGCTATGACTACTACAAGCACTCAAAACACATTCTCAATCCGGTCTGTTCTCGAGAAGGAGAAGCTGACTGGAACGAACTTCCTGACGTGGTCAAGGAACTTGAGGCTGGTCCTCAAGCAGGAGAAGAAGGATTATGTCCTTCGTGATCCTCTCCCCGAGAGGCCTGCTAACAATGCCGCCAGGACTCTGCATAATGCTTGGGAAAAGCATTCGTCAGATGAAAATGATGTGTATTGCCTTATGTTGGCGACAATGACTGCTGAGCTGCAAATGCAGTTCGAGAGTGTGTTGTCACCAATTGAGATAATGGCAAGCCTGAAATCGCTTTTTCAGGAGCAAGCAAGGACTGAGAGGTTTCAGACAGTTAAGAACCTCTTAGACTGTAAGTTGGCTGCAAATGCGGCAGTGAGTCCTCATGTCTTGAAGATGATGGGTTATTGATATATCATGGTTTTTACTAGTTTTAGGCCATGATATAGATGTGTTTTAGTGTCTTTTGTCTTTGTTTAGAGTCTTTTACAGGTATAATCAGGTTGGGAGCTAAATTGGAGATTATGGAGCATTTTGGAGATTTTTGGAGTGATTGGCCGAGAGATAGAGTTCACTGTCCGAGACAGAGAAAGGTGTCGATCGTTGCACTCTAGCAACGATCGTTGCACCAGCGAGATGGGCCAAAAACTCGGCGGTTTAGAAGAATCAAGATATTGCACTTTGATCCAAAAGTTCCTGATATTTACAAAGAAGCCCCTGGCCGAGATTATGCCTATATAATAGAGTTTTTAGAGTTTTTATTAGATATACTTTCATAATTAAGAGCAGAGGATTTTTAGAGCTTTTGGGGCTGATCTGAACCTGATTCATCATCTGTATTTGGAGAAGATTTCGAACCCCTTTTACTCTTATTCTTTTATGCAATTTACTTATCATATGATCATGTTTTCATTATCTATGTCTGAGTAGATTTCTAGTTAGACTTAGGGTTTCTCACATAGGATTTCATGACTTGCTAGACTTGTTCAATTTCAGTTAAGGATTCAAACTATATCTGTTCTTCAATTTAATTGTGCTTAAAGCTAGTTCTAACCTGATCAATTAGAATCTAGATCTTAGGTTGCTAAATACGTCACGGAAGTGGGGTTTAGGAATCTGAACTAATTAAATTGGGCAATTAAACTTTGCGCAAACGAAAGTTTGGTTTAGGATAATTGTGAACATATCAAACTCGAGCTTATTGCTAGTTTAATCTGTTAGTTCTCGCAAACGGAAGTTTGGTTTGCTGCACTTAGACTTAGAGAATTATCGCAAAGGAATTTGGTTAATTCTATATCTGTGTTTTGAGTTCTAGAACTGTGCTTAATTAGATCCTTGCTGAATGAACTGTCTGCTAGTCTGATTTCCTGAGAATACCCTAGGTTTGACGCTTTTAATTACTTGCTTTCACAACCAATAATCTCTGCTACTGATTTACTTTCTTGCACTACTTTCAATACAATCACATTGCTTATTTCTAGTATTCATTCCCTACGGTTTGATTCTCTTGAGACCAAGTGTCCCTGTGGATTCGATAACCCTATATACTACTTTGACATTGCTGTACACTTGCAGTTTAGTATAGGGATTAATTCTTGACCTATCAAGTTTTTGGCGCCGTTGCCGGGGACTCTTTGAGTCTTCGATAGGACCGAACTTAGGGTTTTACTAGAAATTTTTCGTTTTTCGTTTTTATTTTTCGTTTTTTATTTTATTTATTTATTTTATTTTGCTGATTTTTCTCTGTTTCTCTCTGTCGCAGGTACGAATTTCGCCTTGCATCGATCGTTGCACCCTTGCATCGATCGTAACTGAGCGATTTGAGATTGAATCGATCGTTGCACTGATAGCATCGATCGTTGCTGGACGATTACAGACAGTTTATGCCAACGCAGAACACTCGAAGTAATCCGAACTCGAGCTTAGTTAATCTCAACCTAGAGGAACTTGGACGTCTAGAGAGGACTATCAGAAGAGAAAAGAGAGAGAGAATGGTTCGAGAACGTCTGATCTTGATACCAGATGCTGAAGGTACCCTGAGGGACCAAGATAACAACCCGTACAATGCTGCTGGGCATCGGGTTGATGCTGAAGGGAATGTCATCCCTGACCCCCCTGAACCTGAGCAACAACCGCAAGATCAAGCTCAAGGTAGAGAGATTGTAGTTCATGAGAGGACGCTAGCTGACTACAATAGACCTGATGAGTTTCATGCAAACCGAGCAGCTCTAGTGCTTCCTGCCTTCGAGAGGAATGATTTTGAGGTAAAAACTATCTACTACCAACTGATGAGACAAATTGCTTTCCATGGTCTTCAATCAGAGCAGCCTATGGATCACATTGACAAGTTTGAGGACATAGTCACTGGCATGAAGTATGAAGGAGTATGCCCGGACTATCTGTTCCTTAAGCTATTTCCGCACAGTCTTGCTGGAGACGCTAGTGCATGGCTGAGACAACTGGCACCTGGTCAGTATACTACTTGGACAGCCTTAAAGAGTGAGTTCCTGCGCCACTTCTACGATGCTGCGCGCTCAGATCAGTCCAGACAGGACATACTCACTTTTTCCCAAGGAGCTGTGGAGCCTTTGACAACCGCATGGATGAGATTTAAGCAGTATCAGCGTGATTGTCCACACCATGGATTCACAGAAGTACAGCTGATTGGTATTTTCTTCAGAGGAATAGATCTCCCTTATCAGACTGCTTTGGATAATTCCAGTGATGCTAATTTCAGCACCAGAACTCCTACACAAGCTAAACGGTTGATAGAGAACCTGATTGGCAGCAATAGTTGCAAAACAATGGATGAAAGGAGGAAGAAATCTGGTGGAACCGTAGAGAATTCTGATATAGCTAACATAAGATCCAGATTGGACACAGTTTACAATCTCCTGACAAGTAAAAAAGCTGTCCACTTTGCCCAAGATGTAGAGGTAATTCAGACTGAGGAGGACACTCAGGAAGAAGATGTGAATTTCATAGGAGGTTCCGGTTTCCAAGGTAATAGATTTAACAATCAACAGGGGAACAGATTCTCAAATGGAGGACAATCTGGTGGTTTTCAAAAGACCTATGGACAAGGTACTCAGAGAACCTATGGATCTACATCCTATCAGACTCCTCCTGCACCTACAGCCCATGAGAGCAAAATGGAGGCTATGATGGAGCAACTGATGGAAAGTCAAACCAAGCTTTCTGTAGACAACAACAAGAAGCTGGACGCTGTCTATCAGGACCTCAATGGGAAGTTTGAGACATTGAGCACTCACATGAAGCAGTTGGACACTCAGGTGAATTAGATGTCCAGCTCACTGAAAGGGAAAGGAGTTGCAGACACTCATATTAAGGCCTGGTCTGTACTGATTAATGATGGATCTTATCTAGGGGAGAAATTTGAGCTAAGTACAGCTGAGTTGGTGACTGAGGAAGGATTTTCGGATTTTTGTGAAAAACTCTCGGGTGGAAGTTATGATGATCGCGATGCAACGATCGATACACATATGGCATCGATCGATGCAAGTCGTGAACAAGCAGAGAATCCGTGGGATGAAAATGAGATTGATGCAGAACTAGCCCGCCTATTCCCTGATACATCTGAAATCACTCCAGAGGATGTTTATGCACGAGCTATTTGGCACTGTCCCAAGGTGTCTGAAGTGATTAAACAAGAGATTGAAGAGCTGAAAAGGCTAGAAAAGAGTGGTGAAGACTTGGAAGAAATTCCATCATCTGATGATCCACCTTATCATCCATGTGTTCAGAAATATTTGAACAAGATGTTGCCATTAGATGAAGAGCTGAGAGAATGGGTGATAATAATTCCTCAGCATATTAGTGATGTTCTGTTAACTAAGGTCCCAAAGAAACTGCCTGATCCTGGAGTCTTTGTACTTGATTGTTCTATCTTTGAAGATAGTTTTAGGCGTTCTCTGTGTGATTTAGGAGCTGCTGGGAGCATAATGCCTTACTCTGTGGCAGAGAAGCTGGGTATGTTGGATTTTGCTCCTACTAGGACACGTCTTATCCTAGCTGATCAGTCCATACGAGTTCCTGAAGGACTCCTTATTGATATTCCGGTAAGAGTTGGAAACTACTTAGTTCCAACGGACTTCCTTGTGCTGAAATACGCCTGCGATCCGGATGAAGCTTTATTGCTTGGGAGACCATTCTTGGCTACAGCAGGAGCTGTGATTGATGTTAGACAGAGTCTAATAGACCTCCACCTGGGAGATGAGACACTGCGATATGAGATGGAGAAGCTGCGGAAGCCACTGATAGATGGACAGACTTTCAAGATCTTGGAAGCAGATGATGAGCAGCTGAATGAGACTGTGATAATAGATCCTGGGGCGCATTTTACTCCATCTTTTCTTGGACTGAAGCCTTCTGCAACAGCCTATTCTCCACCATGGATGAGGAGACTTGAACAGAGACAGAAAAAGTCTCTGTCAGGATCTACCGGAGCCTGAAAAACCCTTGCGCGTCCGGTCAAGCTATTGACCTTAAACAAGCGCTGGGTGGGAGGCAACCCACCATTAGGTACTGGTGTTTTTCTTTTTAATTTTTGGTGTTTTTGTTAGGATTTTACGTTTGTTTTTGTTTCTGGTGCAGTCATGTTTGCAGGTCTCGGATTAAATCGCAGTGCAGCGATCGATGCATTTCTGCATCGATCGTCACAATACGAAAGGAATCGCATTGCAGCGATCGTTGCGGTCCTGAGCAACGATCGACCATACACGAAAAATCGCCAAGTAACGGTCGATGCACATAGTGCAACGGTCGTTGCTCGTGCGACAGAGGTAACCCGACAGACATAAACTCACCTTTTCAATTTATTTTATTTTCTTTTTACCGATCCTTCGCTGGACACTACTGGGGACAGTGTGTCTTAAGTGTGGGGGAGGTGCTACTGACGTTTATCTTTCTGTTTTCTTAAGAGTCAGTCCGTATTTCAAAATTTTTTGTTTTATTGAGTCAAAACTGTTTAAGTAAGAAACTATGATTTTCTGAGGAGATTTACAAAACTTGCAGGAACTTAAGTAACCATTGGGATGAAGTTGCAGGATCTATCTCTGACTATTAGAAAACCCCATCACAGATCAACCTACTGGGAACACCCACATCACTTCAGGTATCAGAGGATCCTTTTACTGACTTCACCCCTAATACTGACTTAGATTTTCTCACCTAAGGGCTTGGTATACTTTATGTCGGATTCCCTGTTAGTTCTGACACAGCCTGTCAACCTATCCTATTTAGTTCCCTTCTCCCCTTCTATAAAGTAAAAAAAAAAAAATAATAAACTGAGGATGAGTTAGTAACTCCGAAGTGGTCATGGGAATAGTAGCAAACACTATTATCTCTCATGTGATCCATGGAATGTGTCCAAAGTACACCCCATAACGGGAAGAACACTGATAAAAAAAATAAAACGATACCCAGTGGGGAAAAATCAGTTGTTAAAGAAGGGAAAGAGAAGAAAGGGACTAGAGAAAGATAGTATGGTGGTCTAGAGCTGATAAGGTAAGAATCCATGTGCCTTTAGATCGATACTCCTTAGGTGAGACCGCACTTAAATACTTGCAGAAGTCAGTAGGGAGAATTTGAATGCTTGAATGTGATTGTGGAGTTTACCTAGGACAGTTGCTAAGTGTGGGGGAAGTACATGTTGGTCTTGATATCCTGTGATTAATTCTTTCAGTGGTTTACTAAGGGGAATCTGAGTATTGTAGCTTCTAAGATGAAATGAGTTTCTGAAGAGTTTTCAAACCTCTTCACCATGTTTTAGTTCTATGTTTTGCTTGAGGGCAAGCAAAGGCTAAGTGTGGGGGAGTTGATATATCATGGTTTTTACTAGTTTTAGGCCATGATATAGATGTGTTTTAGTGTCTTTTGTCTTTGTTTAGAGTCTTTTACAGGTATAATCAGGTTGGGAGCTAAATTGG
This sequence comes from Orychophragmus violaceus, assembly GCA_030180135.1. Classification (NCBI taxonomy): domain Eukaryota; kingdom Viridiplantae; phylum Streptophyta; class Magnoliopsida; order Brassicales; family Brassicaceae; genus Orychophragmus; species Orychophragmus violaceus. The sequence continues at coordinate 71,233,840 of CM058237.1, forward strand.
AGATTATGGAGCATTTTGGAGATTTTTGGAGTGATTGGCCGAGAGATAGAGTTCACTGTCCGAGACAGAGAAAGGTGTCGATCGTTGCACTCTAGCAACGATCGTTGCACCAGCGAGATGGGCCAAAAACTCGGCGGTTTAGAAGAATCAAGATATTGCACTTTGATCCAGAAGTTCCTGATATTTACAAAGAAGCCCCTGGCCGAGATTATGCCTATATAATAGAGTTTTTAGAGTTTTTATTAGATATACTTTCATAATTAAGAGCAGAGGATTTTTAGAGCTTTTGGGGCTGATCTGAACCTGATTCATCATCTGTATTTGGAGAAGATTTCGAACCCCTTTTACTCTTATTCTTTTATGCAATTTACTTATCATATGATCATGTTTTCATTATCTATGTCTGAGTAGATTTCTAGTTAGACTTAGGGTTTCTCACATAGGATTTCATGACTTGCTAGACTTGTTCAATTTCAGTTAAGGATTCAAACTATATCTGTTCTTCAATTTAATTGTGCTTAAAGCTAGTTCTAACCTGATCAATTAGAATCTAGATCTTAGGTTGCTAAATACGTCACGGAAGTGGGGTTTAGGAATCTGAACTAATTAAATTGGGCAATTAAACTTTGCGCAAACGAAAGTTTGGTTTAGGATAATTGTGAACATATCAAACTCGAGCTTATTGCTAGTTTAATCTGTTAGTTCTCGCAAACGGAAGTTTGGTTTGCTGCACTTAGACTTAGAGAATTATCGCAAAGGAATTTGGTTAATTCTATATCTGTGTTTTGAGTTCTAGAACTGTGCTTAATTAGATCCTTGCTGAATGAACTGTCTGCTAGTCTGATTTCCTGAGAATACCCTAGGTTTGACGCTTTTAATTACTTGCTTTCACAACCAATAATCTCTGCTACTGATTTACTTTCTTGCACTACTTTCAATACAATCACATTGCTTATTTCTAGTATTCATTCCCTACGGTTTGATTCTCTTGAGACCAAGTGTCCCTGTGGATTCGATAACCCTATATACTACTTTGACATTGCTGTACACTTGCAGTTTAGTATAGGGATTAATTCTTGACCTATCAGTTATCTCGATCATCTTCAGAAACTCGACTGCCCTATCAGCCAGGAACTTGCCTGCGACATCGTTCTGCAGTCTTTACCTGCAAGCTATGATCAGTTCATTCTGAACTTTAACATGCATGGCTTGAGTAAGACATTGCCTGAGCTTCACGGAATGCTCAAGACTGCAGAGCCCAACTTGAGGAAAACCGCCAAGGACCCCAATGTGCTTATGGTGCAAAAGGGCAAGGGGTTTAAGAAATCCTCTGCTAAGGATAAGGGAAAGGCCAAGGCTGTCCAAGTCGCGGACAAGGACACGCCAAAGCCCAAGCCCAAGTCCAAGGCTGGGCCAACTGACATATGCAGGTTCTGTAAAGAACCAGGGCATTGGAGGAGAGAATGTAAGAAATTCCAAGAAGGTCTAAAGGAATTGAAGAAGAAGACTCTCGAGACTTCTTCAACAGGTATTTTTTGTTATAGAAGTTAATACAACTACTTCTGATAATACCTCATGGGTTATGGATACTGGTTGTGGGGCTCATATTTGTACTAATATGCAGGCACTCAGCAACAGTAGAAGGCTGAAGCAAGGACAAGTGGAGCTACGAGTTGGGAATGGAGCGAAAGTTCCTGCACTAGCTGTAGGCACATACTTGTTGTCTTTACCTTCGGGATTGGTTTTAGAACTCAATAATTGTTATTTTGTACCTGCGATAAGCAGAAATATTATTTCAATTTCTTTGTTGGATTTGGAAGGTTATGATTTTTCAGTTAAGAATAAATTATGTTCCTTCAATCGCAACAATTTGTTCTATGGTTGTGCCCCTCTTACAAATGGGCTTTACATACTTGATCAATCCGCGCCAATTTATAACATTGATACCAAACGGTTCAAACCTAATGAGGAGAACCGAACGTTTCTATGGCATTGTCGTTTAGGGCACATCAGCGAGAAACGCATCAAGAGGCTCCATTCGAATGGACTTCTTGGCTCATTTGACTTTGAGTCATGTGAGAAATGCGAATCCTGCATGATGGGCAAAATGACACGGGCCCCCTTTAATAAACCTAACGAGAGGGCCAGTGACTTATTGGGCCTGATACACACTGATGTGTGTGGCCCAATGTCCACAAATGCAAGAGGAAACTATCAGTACTTCATTACCTTCACTGATGATTTCAGTAGGTATGGATATGTTTATTTAATGAAACATAAGTCTGAATCTTTTGAGAAATTCAGAGAATTCCAAAATGAAGTACAGAACCAACTTGGCAAAAGCATTAAGGCTCTTCGGTCCGACCGAGGAGGAGAATACTTAAGCCAAGAATTCAGTGATCATCTAAGAGAGTGTGGGATCGTATCCCAACTCACTCCTCCTGGAACACCTCAATGGAATGGTGTGTCTGAGAGGAGAAATCGGACCTTATTGGATATGGTTCGATCTATGATGAGTCACACAGACCTTCCAATATCCCTTTGGGGATATGCTCTGCTAACAGCAGTGTTCACTCTAAATAGAGCGCCATCGAAAGCAGTAGCAAAGACACCATATGAATTATGGACTGGAGTGGCTCCAGTGCTGTCTTATCTTAGAATTTGGGGTTGTGAAGCCTATGTCAAGAGATTAATCTCAGACAAGCTTACACCAAAGTCTGATAAATGCTACTTCATTGGTTATCCGAAGGAAACCAAGGCTTATTACTTCTATCAACGTTCCGAGAACAAGATCTTTGTTGCCCGGGATTGTAACTTTCTTGAGAGGGAGTTTCTCTCTAAGAAAGACAGTGGGAGTAAGGTACTGCTTGAAGAAATTCAAGATGAACAGGATACTGCTCAACCTGATGAGGAAGAGCAGCAGGAGGACCTACAAGAAATTGTAGAGCCTGAACCTGTAGTACCTGAAGTTCGAAGATCCGGGAGGATCCGTCACGAACCCGAGAGATATCAAGGATTCCTCGTGACTGACTGTCATGATCTTCTGATCATTGATGGTGATGAACCATCGAACTGTTGGAATTGTGTCCAGTAATCTCGGTACTGTCTCTAGAAAGTAAGAGTATGTCAGTGATCAGACATAAGTCATATAATATTGGGGGTCATGATGGCTTGCTAGAGTCCGCTCATGATCTATAAGTCTTGGACTTATTGCTTTTATTATATGATCCCATATGGGTCACACGCCTAAGCTAACAGGAAAACGTGTAGGAATGGTTTAGCAGAAGTATGGTAAAAGTGCTAGGCATTTACTGTACTTAGAGAGAATAAAACGGTTTAGGTACTGTGTATCGATCGATGCAGTGCCTGCACGCCGTCGAGTTAATTGGTGTTTGGGCCAAATGGCCCAAACGGAACAGGACGAGTTTTGTGTCATAAAACTCGAGTTTCAGACTGATTAACCCTAACACTTGAGCCGTAAACTCTCTCTCTCTGCGCCGAGTTCCCCTTGTGGTCTAGCAGCTGTTTCCTGTGAAAGCGTGTGTGAACCTTTGGAGGATTCATCCCTCGGTGCATCTCTCTGATCTCTGACCTGTTCAATTCCTTCCGCTGCAACAAACAGGTAAAAGGTGAGATCATGTAATGTTTCTATTCAAGAGAACCTAGATCTGTATGTTTAGGTTGATATGAATCTGTGAATTACATCAGGATCAACTAAACAGTTCCTACAGTGGTATCAGAGCCATTGGTTCTTAGGATTTCTTGTTTTAGATTCATGTTTAGGTTGTTTATTCTGTTTAGAAGTGTTTTGAATCCATTACTGATAAGAAAAACACTTAAGAAACTGAATTGAATCCTGAACAAACGTTTGAAAATCGCAAACCAAGCTATATGACTTGGATTGCGTCGACTGATGGCTGTTGATGCATCGATCGATCATGGATCGATCGGATGATCACGGCTGATCCGATGATCGCGTCTTGATCGTGCAAGGATGGATCGCAACGATCGCTCCGTCCCGTCCCGTGAAGCAGCAACGATCGTTCGCGTGCTGGCTTGCGGCTAGGTCACGGCCATGAATGGTCCGTGACCAATTTCGGTTCGGTTCGGTTTAAAATTTTAATTAAAATCATTTCGTCCTGGTTTAATAAACAGATTTAATAATTTTATTAAGTCTGGTTAAACCGGGATAAGAAATCCAATGTCGAAAGAAATATTGGATTTAGTGCCTAAACTAGGAATTTCTAATTTGATTTGGTTGGACCAAATAAATTGAGAAATTCCGGTTTAGTAAATAACCGGTTGACAATTGTGGTCATCGTAGTAATTAAAACTTGGTTAGACCAGTTTTAATGAACCAGACCGGTTATGTCAATTAATTGGACAATTGGGTCATGTCTTGGACATGGACCAATTCTTGGGCCTCGGGCCAAGAAGTTAAAACAATTGGGCCAATTATTTGAGTCTTTCTTCAGATAAATTTAAAATTTATTTTATAAAATTATAAAGTCGATTTTAAATTAAAGTTTCCGAAATTTTGAAATTAGAAAGTTTCTTAAAATAGAAGTTTCTGAATTTGCGGGTTTTGGATTTTTTAAAGAAATTTCTAAAGTTAGAAAGTTTCCATTTTTTAGAAAGTTTCCAATTTTAGAAAGTTTCCAAAAATAGTAGGTTTCCATAAATAGAAAGTTTCCCGAAATAGTAATCTTCTATTTTGGGAATGAATTTTAATAAACCTACGAACCTCAAATAATATCAAGCGTTGGATGTCTTGTCCAGGCTATGTCAGCTGTCAAAGCCCATTCAATTGCATTCATGGCCTTACAGTGTGAGGATGTCTGTTTTTGCGTGGGTAAGACAGTTTGTGATTCATAAATGTCATTGGGAGTCCCAGACATTAATGATTACATGACTGTATAGTCTGGTTTTCTTGACTAGGCCATCGGGAGTCCCGGGCCTTGAGACATCAGAGTGGATTGGGCCTCGGGCCCAGATTCACAACCAAGAGTTATATCACGGATATAATTAGCCGATATAGGGCTTACCGATATAAGCTAAGGTTGGGTGACGGCCAGTGGCCCACTTTAATCTTAGTTATATGTGGATCTTGGAATCATTATATTCTATTGAGGGTAACTTAGGTTATTGAATATAATGCGTGATTAATCATATTAAATTTTAATACGAGATTAGTCATTTTGAACATAATAACTAATAACCTTTTTATTTATATATTTCAGATATGACTACTACAAGCACACAAAACACATTCTCGATCCGGTCTGTTCTCGAGAAGGAGAAGCTGACTGGAACGAACTTCCTGACATGGTCAAGGAACTTGAGGCTGGTCCTCAAGCAGGAGAAGAAGGATTATGTCCTTCGAGATCCCCTCCCCGAGAGGCCTCTTGCCAATGCTGCCAGGACTCTGCACAATGCTTGGGAAAAGCATTCGTCAGATGAAAATGATGTCTATTGCCTGATGTTGGTGACAATGACTCCTGAGCTGCAAAAACAGTTCGAAAGTGTATTGTCTCCCATCGAGATAATGGCAAGCCTGAAATCGCTTTTTCAGGAGCAGGCTAGGACCGAGAGGTTCCAGACAGTTAAGAACCTCTTGGACTGTAAGTTGGCTGCGAATGCGGCAGTGAGTCCTCATGTCTTGAAGATGATGGGTTATCTCGATCATCTTCAGAAACTCGACTGCCCAATCAGCCAGGAACTTGCCTGCGACATCATTCTGCAGTCTTTACCTGCAAGCTATGATCAGTTCATTCTGAACTTTAACATGCATGGCTTGAGTAAGACACTACCTGAGCTTCACGGAATGCTCAAGACTGCAGAGCCCAACTTGAGGAAAACCGCCAAGGACCCCAATGTGCTTATGGTGCAAAAGGGCAAGGGGTTTAAGAAATCATCTGCTAAGGATAAGGGAGCGGCCAAGGCTGTCCAAGGCCCAAGCCCAAGTCCAAAGCTGGGCCTACTGACATGTGCAGATTCTGCAAAGAACTGGGGCATTGGAGAAGAGATTGTAAGAAATTCCAGGAAGGTCTAAAGGAATTGAAGAAGAAGACTTTCGAGACTTCTTCATCAGGTATTTTTGTTATAGAAGTTAATACAACTACTTCTGATAATACCTCATGGGTCATGGATACTGGTTGTGGGGCTCATATTTGTACTAATATGCAGGCACTCAGCAACAGTAGAAGGCTGAAGCAAGGACAAGTGGAGCTACGAGTTGGGAATGGAGCGAAAGTTTCAGCACTAGCTGTAGGCACATACTTGTTGTCTTTACCTTCGGGATTGATTTTAGAACTGAATAATTGTTATTTTGTACCTGCTATAAGCAGAAATATTATTTCAATTTCTTTGTTGGATTTGGAAGGTTATGATTTTTCAGTTAAGAATAAATTATGTTCCTTCAATCGCAACAATTTGTTCTATGGTTCTGCCCCTCTTACGAATGGGCTTTACATACTCGATCAATCCGCGCCAATTTATAACATTAATACAAAACGGTTTAAACCTAATGAGGAAAACCGAACGTTTCTATGGCATTGTCGTTTAGTGCACATCAGCGAGAAACGCATCAAGAGGCTCCATTCAAATGGACTTCTTGGCTCATTTGACTTTGAGTCATGTGAGAAATGCGAATCCTGCATGATGGGCAAAATGACACGGGCCCCCTTTAATAAACCTAACGAGAGGGCCAGTGACTTATTGGGCCTGATACACACTGATGTGTGTGGCCCAATGTCCACAAATGCAAGAGGAAACTATCAGTACTTCATTACCTTCACTGATGATTTCAGTAGGTATGGATATGTTTATTTGATGAAACATAAGTCTGAATCTTTTGAGAAGTTCAGAGAATTCCAAAATGAAGTACAGAACCAACTTGGCAAAAGCATTAAGGCTCTTCGGTCCGACCGAGGAGGAGAATACTTAAGTCAGGAATTCAGTGATCATCTGAGAGAGTGTGGGATCGTATCCCAACTCACTCCTCCTGGAACACCTCAATGGAATGGTGTGTCTGAGAGGAGAAATCGGACCTTATTAGATATGGTTCGATCTATGATGAGTCACACAGACCTTCCAATATCCCTTTGGGGATATGCTCTGCTAACAGCAGTGTTCACTCTAAACAGAGCGCCATCAAAAGCAGTAGCAAAGACACCATATGAATTATGGACTGGAGAAGCTCCAGTGCTGTCTTATCTCAGAATTTGGGGTTGTGAAGCCTACGTCAAGAGATTGATCTCAGACAAGCTTACACCAAAATCTGACAAATTCTACTTCATTGGTTATCCACGGGAAACCAAGGCTTATTACTTCTATCTACGTTCCGAGAACAAGATCTTTGTTGCCCGGGATTGTAACTTTCTTGAGAGAGAGTTTCTCTCTAAGAAAGACAGTGGGAGTAAGGTACTGCTTGAAGAAATTCAAGATGAACAGGATACTGCTCAACCTAATGAGGAAGAGCAGCAGGAGGACCTACAAGAAATTGTAGAGCCTGAACCTGTAGTACCTGAAGTTCGAAGATCCGGGAGGATCCGTCACGAACCCGAGAGATATCAAGGATTCCTCGTGACTAACTGTCATGATCTTTTGATCATTGATGGTGATGAACCATCGAACTTCAAACAAGCCATGATGGGCCCAGATTCCTCTAAGTGGCGCAAGGCCACTGATTCCGAAATGGACTCCATGTCGGTCAACCAAGTGTTTTCGTTAGTTGACTTACCCGTTGGTGTAAAAGCCATCGAGTGCAAATGGATCTTCAAGAAGAAGATTGACGTGGATGGAAATGTCCAGATTTACAAAGCCAGGTTGGTGGCAAAAGGTTTCAGACAAGTTCACGGTGTGGACTACGATGAAACCTATTCACCAGTGGCTATGATGAAATCTATTCGGATTCTACTAGCAACTGCAGCTTTTCATGATTACGAAATTTGGCAGATGGACGTGAAAACCGCCTTCCTGAATGGTATTCTGGAAGAGGATGTGTATATGACGCAACCTGACGGTTACATAGATCCAAAGAATGCTGGGAAAGTATGCAAGCTTCATAAATCCATTTATGGATTGAAGCAAGCATCGAGGAGCTGGAATCTTCGTTTTGATGAAGCGATCAAGCAATTTGACTTCATTAGAAACGAAGAAGAACAATGCGTGTATAAGAAATCTAGTGGGAGCAAAATTGTATTTCTTATTCTGTATGTCGATGACATACTGCTTCTCGGAAACGACGTTCCAATGCTGAAGTCTGTAAAAGACTGGCTTGGAAGTTGTTTTTCCATGAAAGACATGGGTGAAGCCGCATACGTTCTTGGAATTAGGATCTATCGAGATAGACCTAAGAGGCTGATAGGCTTGTGTCAAGACTCATACATTGACAAAGTCCTACAAAGATTCAGCATGAAAGATTCCAAGAAGGGCTTCACGCCAATGGTACATGGCACAACGCTAAGCAAGAAGCAGAGCCCTACGTCAGCTGCTGAGCTTGAGCGCATGAAGAATATTCCTTATGCATCTGCAATAGGATCTGTCATGTATGCCATGATCTGTACTCGTCCTGATGTTGCTTATGCATTGAGCATGACGAGTAGATACCAGTCAAATCCAGGTGAAAACCATTGGATTGCCGTAAAGAATATCTTGAAGTATCTAAGACATACTAAGGATAAGTTCTTGGTGTACGGTGGAAGTGATGTGCTTAAAGTCAGTGGATTCACGGACGCAAGTTTCCAGACAGACACAGATGATTTCCGGTCACAGTCCGGTTATATCTTTTGTCTGAATGGCGGTGCAATCAGTTGGAGAAGCTCCAAGCAAGATACCGTTGCAGATTCCACTACAGAAGCTGAATATATCGCCGCCTCAGAGGCAGCGAAGGAAGCTGTTTGGATACGAAAGTTCATTATGGAACTAGGTGTGATACCAGATGCGGCTGAGCCTCTGGCACTGTTTTGTGACAACAATGGTGCTATAGCTCAGGCAAAGGAACCAAGATCACACCAGAAATCCAAGCATGTTCAAAGAAGATATCACTTGATACGTGACATCATTAATAGAAAGGAAGTCAAGATCAGCCGAGTTCCGACAGATGATAATGTCGCTGATCCGTTGACAAAGCCACTCCCAAGGCCTAAGCTCGAGTTCCTGACTGAAGCTGTAGGCATTAGAAACATTGAAATGTAATCTAAATTTGAGTGGGAGTTTTGCGAGCTTTATTTTAGTTATTTGATATGTTCTTGTAAAACATTATTTTATGTTTTAATGAAATTATTATTTCAAGATTATTTTAACTGTGATGAAATAATCGTTCCAAAATGATATGAAGCATTTTATAGGTCATCGAAGTAAGTGACTTGATCTTGAGTCATCGAAGTCATTTAGCTTGATCATGAGGCCCTATATTTGATAAATGTTTTATATCATCCTGTCCCTAGTCGAAGGTTGTTGAAACTGGAACACCAACAACCGTGTGAGACTGGATTGGTACGTGACTTATGACAAAGTCTCAGTGTGTCATAGATGCGCGGCATCAAAGTCAGTACATAGGTGTATGTTGGGAACATACGACCGGACAAGACCCGCTTATAAGAACTCTTCAGGATATTTATATCTGTGTCATAAGAGATTCTTACTACGACTATAGAGTATAGTCCTTAGACCTGAGTTCACATGCATGTGACTGCCCATGGACTGATGTACTTTGATCATTGTCTAACGCTATCGTTCTGCGATAGTTATAAGGACCTTGTTTGGGTACATTATGAAATAAGTAGTTTACAGTGATGGAACAAGATGGGATTTGTCCCTCCAATATAAATGGAGTGAATATCTCTAGGCCAATCGGAGATTTGAATACTGGAAAACGCATGGCCATGCTCAAACGGACTTTCCCGAGTCGTTTAGATTGTCAGTATCAAATCAGAGTCCGATGAACAAGATTAGGCTTTATAAGGATGACACCAATCTTGCCTTATGACTAATCGAGATATTGAGACAAAAGGATTATGAATACAGAGATTCCAGTACAAGTGGGAGATTGTTGGAATTGTGTCCAGTAATCTCGGTACTGTCTCTAGAAAGTAAGAGTATGTCAGTGATCAGACATAAGTCATATAATATTGGGGGTCATGATGGCTTGCTAGAGTCCGCTCATGATCTATAAGTCTTGGACTTATTGCTTTTATTATATGATCCCATATGGGTCACACGCCTAAGCTAACAGGAAAACGTGTAGGAATGGTTTAGCAGAAGTATGGTAAAAGTGCTAGGCATTTACTGTACTTAGAGAGAATAAAACGGTTTAGGTACTGTGTATCGATCGATGCACAAGGTGCATCGATCGATGCAGTGCCTGCACGCCGTCGAGTTAATTGGTGTTTGGGCCAAATGGCCCAAACGGAACAGGACGAGTTTTGTGTCATAAAACTCGAGTTTCAGACTGATTAACCCTAACACTTGAGCCGTAAACTCTCTCTCTCTGCGCCGAGTTCCCCTTGTGGTCTAGCAGCTGTTTCCTGTGAAAGCGTGTGTGAACCTTTGGAGGATTCATCCCTCGGTGCATCTCTCTGATCTCTGACCTGTTCAATTCCTTCCGCTGCAACAAACAGGTAAAAGGTGAGATCATGTAATGTTTCTATTCAAGAGAACCTAGATCTGTATGTTTAGGTTGATATGAATCTGTGAATTACATCAGGATCAACTAAACAGTTCCTACACGAACTTCAATCAAGCCATGATGGGCCCAGATTCCTCTAAGTGGCGCAAGGCCACTGATTCCGAAATGGACTCCATGTCGGTCAACCAAGTGTTTTCGTTGGTTGACTTACCCGCTGGTGTAAAAGCCATCGAGTGCAAATGGATCTTCAAGAAGAAGATTGACGTGGATGGAAATGTCCAGATTTATAAAGCCAGGTTGGTGGCAAAAGGTTTCAGACAAGTTCACGGTGTGGATTACGATGAAACCTATTCACCAGTGGCTATGATGAAATCTATTCGGATTCTACTAGCAACTGCAGCTTTTCATGATTATGAAATTTGGCAGATGGACGTAAAAACCGCCTTCCTGAATGGTATTCTGGAAGAGGATGTGTATATGACACAACCTGACGGTTACATAGATCCAAAGAATGCTGGGAAAGTATGCAAGCTTCATAAATCCATTTATGGATTGAAGCAAGCATCGAGGAGCTGGAATCTTCGTTTTGATGAAGCGATCAAGAAATTTGACTTCATCAGAAACGAAGAAGAACAATGCGTGTATAAGAAAACTAGTGGGAGCAAGATAGTATTTCTTATTCTGTATGTCGATGACATACTGCTTCTCGGAAACGACGTTCCAATGCTGAAGTCGGTAAAGGACTGGCTTGGAAGTTGTTTTTCCATGAAAGACATGGGTGAAGCCGCATACGTTCTTGGAATTAGGATCTACCGGGATAGATCTAAAAGGCTGATAGGCTTGTGTCAAGATTCATACATTGACAAAGTCCTACAAAGATTCAGCATGAAAGATTCCAAGAAGGGCTTCACGCCAATGGTACATGGCACAACGCTAAGCAAGAAGCAGAGCCCTACGACGGCTGCTGAGCTTGAGCGCATGAAGAATATTCCTTATGCATCTGCAATAGGATCTGTCATGTATGCCATGATTTGTACTCGTCCTGATGTTGCTTATGCATTGAGCATGACGAGTAGATACCAGTCAAATCCAGGTGAAAACCATTGGATTGCCGTCAAGAATATCCTGAAGTATCTAAGACATACTAAGGATAAGTTCTTGGTATACGGTGGAAGTGATGTGCTTAAAGTCAGTGGATTCACGGACGCAAGTTTCCAGACAGACCAAGATGATTTCCGGTCACAGTCCGGTTATATCTTTTGTCTGAATGGCGGTGCAATCAGTTGGAGAAGCTCCAAGCAAGACACCGTTGCTGATTCCACTACAGAAGCTGAATATATCGCCGCCTCAGAAGCAGCGAAGGAAGCTGTTTGGATACGAAAGTTCATTATTGAACTAGGTGTGATACCAGATGCGGCTGAGCCTCTGGCACTGTTTTGTGATAACAATGGTGCTATAGCTCAGGCAAAGGAACCAAGATCACACCAGAAATCCAAGCATGTTCTAAGAAGATTTCACTTGATACGTGACATCATAAATAGAAAGGAAGTCAAGATCAGCCGAGTTCAGACAGATGATAACGTCGCTGATCCGTTGACAAAGCCACTCCCAAGGCCTAAGCTCGAGTTCCTGACTGTAGCTGTAGGCATTAGAGACATTCAAATGTAATCTAAATTTGAGTGGGAGTTTAAGGGCTTTATTTAGTTTTGTTATGTTCTTGTAAAACATTTTATGTTTAATGAAATTATTATTTCAAGATTATTTTAACTGTGATGAAATAATCGTTCCAAAGTGATATAAACCATTTTATAGGTCATCGAAGTAAGTGACTTGATCTTGAGTCATCAAAGTCATTTAGCTTGATCATGAGACCCTATATTTGATAGATGGATTATATCATCCTGTCCCTAGTCGAAGGTTGTTGAAATTGGAACACCAACAACCGTGTGAGACTAGATTGGTATGTGACTTATGACAAAGTCTCAGTATGTCATAGATGCGCGGCATCAAAGTCAGTACATAGGTGTATGTTGGGTGCATACGACCGGACAAGACCCGCTTATGAGAACTCTTCAGGATATTTATATCTGTGTCATAAGAGATTCTCACTACGACTATAGAGTATAGTCCTTAGACCTGAGTTCGCATGCATGTGACTGCACATGGACTGATGCACTTTGATCATTGTCTAACGTTGTCGTTCTGCGATAGTTATAAGGACCTTGTTTGGGTACATTATGAAATGAGTAGTTTACAGTGATGGAACAAGACGGAATTTGTCCCTCCAATATAAATGGAGTGAATATCTCTAGGCCAATCGGAGATTTGAATACTGGAAAATGCATGGCCATGCTCAAACGGACTGTCCCGAGTCGTTTGGATTGTCAGTATCAAATCAGAGTCCGATGAACAAGATTAGGCTTTATAAGGATGACACTAATCTTGCCTTATGACTAATCGAGATATTGAGACAAAAGGATTATGAATACAGAGATTCCAGTACAAGTGGGAGATTGTTGGAATTGTGTCCAGTAATCTCGGTACTGTCTCTAGAAAGTAAGAGTATGTCAATGATCAGACATAAGTCATATAATACTGGGGGTCATGATGGCTTGCTAGAGTCCGCTCATGATCTATAAGTCTTGGACTTATTGCCTTTATTATATGATCCCATATGGGTCACACGCCTAAGCTAACAGGAAAATGTGTTGAAACGGCTTAGCAGAAGTACGGTAAAAGTGCCAGGCATTTGTCGTACTTAGAGAGAGATTAATGGGTCTGATTAAATCCAAGGGATTTAATCAGATTGGTATTTGGGCCCAAAAGCCCAAAAGGAAATAGACAAGTTTTATAATTAAAACTTAAGTCTGATTTTTCCTGAGAACCCTAGCCCCCCTGCGATTTCCCTCTCTCTCTCTGCGCCTCCCACAGCTTGGTCTAGCAGCCTCTCTTCCTGACGGTGTGCGTGTGTGAACCTCTGGAGGAGTTATCACTTGGTGGCTCTCTGATCTCTGACCATACCTTCTCTTTCCGCTGCATAAACAGGTATAAGGTGAGATCTTATTGTTTCTATTCAAGGAGAACCTAGATCTGCATGTTTAGGATCTATTAATCTGATGAACTAAATCAGGATTAACTCCAAAACATCCTTCAGTATATAGGGTATCGAATCCACAGAGACTCTGGTCTCGATAGATAAAGAACCGTAGGAATTTAAACTAAGAAGAAAGCAAATTGTAGTAAACTAAATAGCAAAGCAAGAAAGTAAACAAGTAGCAGATTGTTGGTGGTGAAAGCAGTTAATTAAAGGCGCTAAGTCTAAGGCGTTCTCAGGAAATCAGACAAGCAGACAAATCAATCAGTCAGGATCTAATTATGCACAGCTCTAGAACTCAAATCACGGATATAGAATTAACCAAATCTCTTTGCGAGAATTCTCTAAGTCTAAGTGCAGTAATCCAAATTCCTTTGCAATTACTAACAGATTAAACCAGCATTAATTTCAAGTTCGATATGTTCACAATTAAACTAAACCAAATTCCTTTGCGAGAAGTTTAATTGCTCAACCTAAATAGTTCAGATTCTAAACCACACTCTCGTGTCGTATTT